>OZ007567.1:92843777-93443777 GCA_963931925.1 Onchidella celtica | reverse complement strand
ATTTTGTTTACATGTTTTCAGTTCTTATGAGACATTTTACAAAATGTTATTAAAATTGATGATGATGATGATGATAGCAGTGATGATGAAAATGATGACGACGACGATGATGATGATAGTGATGGTGAGGCAGGTGGGGGGTTTTTCTCGATAAGGAATTAAACTAATTTGAAACGAAGTGGTTATTTTCAAGGCATGCCTTGGAACTAACGCCAGCGTTATTTTCAAGGCATGTTTCATTGACCAATCAGAAGCTGTTTCAGTATTTCTAAACGTGGAGCCTTAGACTGTGCATTGTCAGACTGATAAGTAACGACGTGAGGGTCTAGTCAGTTTGTATCATCGAGGCCGTAGGCCGATGTTCGTCTGGGTAGTAGTCAGATTGACATATCAGGGAAAGCCGCCGGGGTAGCTATGTATTGTTTATTGGACTCAAGGTATGCCTTGGAACTAACGCCAGCGTTATTTTCAAGGCATGTTTCATTGACCAATCAGAAGCTGTTAAGGTATGCCTTGAAAATAACGCTAGAGTTAGTTTCAAGGTATGCCTTGTAAATAACGCCTTGCAATTTGAAATATTGGCCACATTTTATGGCATTCAATTCGTATTTTTGCTATTAAATATTGACAGCTACTACATAAGACTGAGTTACAGAGTAGATTAGTTTTACAAGCGTGAACAATTTTTGTGAAGTGCATTATTTTGACTAAGATTCTTATCATCCGACAACGGTGGTAACGAAGAAGATAGGGCAATGATGCTGGCAATAATGATAATGACAAGTGATGCTGCTGCTGGTGCTGAAGATTATCAATAGTCGTTAGTGGTGATGGTAGCAATGGTGACGGTGACGATGATGATAGTGATGATAATGAGAATGAGGGTGAGAAATTGAAAATGATGATGTTCTACCAATGTTAAGACTTCTATCTGTTGACGCAATGCTGTGCTATGTTATTCACCCATATTGGACAAATGGGAATGAAAGAAGAGAGAAGAGGACGGGGAGAAAATGGACCAATTAAGTAAAGGGAAAACCAAATTGCCGAGAAAGCAGGGTGAGTAGAGCACATAGAGTGGCTGAAGCTCAGCAAGAGAGAGACAGCATAGGACAGGGAATAAGGTGTTTCTCATGTGGAAGAGAAGGGTGTCATGCAGTCTCATCTCCATCTATAATTCAGATAGCCGAATCGAGAGAACATTAGTCGGGTATGAATAAAACAGCATAGCTCTTAAAGGCCATTAACTGTAGTGCTCGGATTACTAGATCTAACCTTTTCCGGGAAATACCAGCTCAGGGAATTTGCATATTGGTACCAGTGTTGTTTATCGGCAAATATCGTGTGGTCAGAATAAAGTTGGCTTTGGTCGTTTTTACGATCTACTACCATTGCTCGCGTCTGATCTTCCTGTCTAGTGCTTTACAGTTAGTAGTAAGATTAAGTGCCTTAACCCTATTTACACTTGGGGTCTGACAGACCCCAGACACTGACTCTTTTCATCATAACATGTCCCAACCGAATGTAAAATTGGGTTAAGGATGTGTGCTTTTTTTGTACAGTATTTTAGTTGGGGTGAAATGAGAGGGGGCGATGGACAGATTTTACTAGGAAATAATCCATTAACATACTTATTGCTCGGTATTTTGCCCCAAGGTTCACTCGTCCAGGCTTACCCATAAATGAAACTGCACGCGTACAAAATTAGAAGCTCACGCAGGCGCCCTTGCCAGCAAGCTTACATACAAACGCAAACATAGACACAAGTGGAATACATGTACACAGAAAAAGGATTGTGTACATAGAAATACATCTTAATCATTTCGCAGCCGTGGAAATCTACTGACGTTATGCACACGTGCCTCTACGTATTTCCTGCGTGTCAGTGTGTGTTTGTGCTCAAGTGCATGGGTGAATGTATGTGTGCACAAGTGTGTCTGTAGATATGACGTGTGTTTTTGAGTATGTACGGCCATGCATCCTCACCGTATAGAAAAGGAATCCCACCCATGCCATCGGTTCAGAATGGTTTACAGGATTTGCAACCCAGATAAGGTCGCTGCAACATTCTGCCCCTTCAAGTCGCAGTGGTCTTTCACAAGATGTCTTTATGTTATACTTTTTCATACTTTCTTATTGCTTGGTATAAATGTCGTTTAAGGGGGAGACGTTTTATTATGAGCTTTTCTCCTACCTTCTTCAGTCGCTGGGCAAATGTCAGACCATGTGAAATCACTGGCAAAAAAACGCCGTCGAGACGTTCGGGTTTAGCTGACTTTGATTTTCCATATAACTTCGGTTACTGGTAAGAGGAGGTGTGCACTGTGTCTATGTGTATCGACTGATCAAGTAAAAGAAAAAAAAAAAAGGCATTTCCTGGAAATGGGAAATAATTTTCTTCCACTACTTAACTCGCTATTCATAAACTGGCATCCACTTCCAGAGTGAATGTGTGGTATTTTCTACATATTATTTTCATGGATGATGATATGTCTTTGCGAATAAACAGGGTTCGCACGTCAGCCTGTTTAGATATCAGAATGTTGAGCTGGCTTGTTTTATTTCAGTGAAAGAGACTGAGTTGAATTAGCAGGGTCTAATTTATATTGTCGGAAAAGAAACTTGGGAGTGAGGAGAAGTGAAGAACTAAGAATTTAAAAGAATGTAGGCTGGTCACTTGAAGGGAAGATGAATTCTCTAAAACCTGTTGCAACTTTTTTGAGGTTCTATAGTTACGGTGTAAAGCGGGAGACACATTGTAACATTTTGTGGCCCGACTTTGACAGAAAATTTACTGGCTCAAATACATGTATATTGCATGAGTAAAGCCAACTGAATTTATCTTTGTTTTGGTTACAGACTTGGACATTTTAGACGTTTCTTTTACAGGTCAAGTTATTCCCAGTATAAATCTAGCACAGGGGGAGAGAGTGAGGTGGAGTGTCTAATTTCTTTATGTTTTCCTCTTCGTTTGAAAATTAAGCAAAAAACAGTAACATCTCTAAGATCTCCCTGTTTACTTTTACATCGAGCAATTCCATGTCACTCACAGGTAATGTTAAATATTTATCGTTTTTACCAATGGATCCAACGATAAATCTGTGTGTTCGTCACTCGGTGAATCAGACAATGGATCAGAAACGGTTATTTTTCTCGTTCCCAGAATGAGGGATACTCAGAGCCCTTACGCCTACTTTGAACCTCCTTTCCATTTTCACAGTCCTGTCTACGCCTCTGATCCATGCTATACTTCGGGTGTTAAAATTTCCATTACTCTTCCCTTGTCGGGTGGATGAGAAAAGCTGTCCCAGGCTTTCTCTGTGAAAATAAATGATGCTATTGAAATGTTTTAATCTAGGGCGCTTCAGTATAAAACCCGCTCTCACCCACATGTGTGTCTTGTCAAGCTGCTGTCTTTTCAGTGCCCCTTGAACTAATTTATTTGTATGTGCTTGTTTACATGTAGAGATTGTTATGCAAACTTTGTAAAAACAGAAGCAATATTACAGTGACATTCAAGATTTTCTATTTTCTCTGGAGAGCAGTTCTGTACTGGTCACGTCTATGCCTGACACAGGGTGAAGTGTCATGAAGTGCTCCGGAAAGGTCATGAACAATTATGCCGTCATCTGCATATTTATACTTAATAACATTATTTCTTAGTGCCTTTTGTGAAAAAATGTTTACGCAGTACACTCGACTTGGCTTTCCATATTAAAAACTGGTATTTTCCTCACGAGATGCCCGCAATGTGCTTGGATATCAGTTGGCGCCAGCACTCCAAGCGGATCTTGTAGATCTCACTTTGTGGTCAGCTGACTGGAATTTTGTGTTTTCCTTCAAAGGAGACGAGAAATTGGACACCATACGTCTCATATCTGCTCTTTCAGAAATATGTAGCTTCTCCGCCTTTCCTATAAAAAGGATTAAGGACTAAAGCGTTTGTTGGCTTGGAAAGATGCAAATATTTGACTGTGTGACAAATCTATAACAATAGCTGTGAGGAAAACTAGCAGTATCTTACTATAATTGAGATAGAGTGTAAACCTGTAAGCAGCTAAAACTTCGCGACTACGTCATCAAAAATTATGAAAATTGATGTACTGCATCAATTTTTGACGAAGAATTACATGGGCACATTCATTTTAAACAAAAATCAGTCCTTACTATTATTTATATTAACATTTTTTGAGTCGCTAAAACGGAGGCTCATTTTCATAAGATAGAACCGAAAACTGTGACCAGAATTTCCGTCACTGACCTCTCTTTACACATTGGTAGTCTAAAATCAGCGTAATCACATCTGTATATTTCTACGTGAAATGGTGGTGTGACAGTAAGTTCTAATTAGTCATGAACTTGAATCCAAATGCCATTTTAATGTAGCCTAGATCTAGATATATGGTTGGGCTTGGTACATGGAACATTTGCAAGATTTATCTTCCATGGGTTGGCTAGTTTATTATAACTAACTAGATGAGCTACCGGGCATTGCCCAGAATAAACAATCATGTGATTCCCCCCCCCCCTCTCTAGTATAATAAAAGTAATAAACTACAGTTTTGCTTCAGAACTCATGCGCACCACAACACTACGCACCAAACTGAACGCTTGATACGGTTACTTTTTATGACATGCACGCTACTATATATTACGAAACAAACATGTAAATATACAGATGTTACATAGCAATAAACATCGTTATTTTTATAAAAATACATGCTTGAAGTAAACAACTTTTAATTATAGCCATCATCATCCTTATCTCAATTGCCACCTTCCTGCCAAATTTAAGGCCTGAAAAGTGTATAGTTTGGTCAGTTAATCATGCCAAAGGTTGCAAGTTACTGAAATATATAATAGATGGAAGATCAAACTAAGCAATATAATTATTTAGTTTATATTGAGTCCGATGATCACACCGAGTAATGTTTGTTTAACTAGCAGATAGATAAAAAACAAAAAAAAACAGTAATTCGATTGTCCAGCAGTGCAAAGGAACTGGATCCCGTCTGCCTTGTCGACTAGGGGCGATTCATCTGCATTTGTAAACAACAGTGAGTCAAACTGGCTGTTCAGATCAGCAGTGAGGAGACATTTAAAGTGCAGTTAAGTACCTTTACGTTCAACAGCTCATTTTTGCAAGGCATACAGAAAGGCAGGAGTAATTTCCCTTTCAGCCAAGACAAAATTTGGCAGATTTGCATGAGTATAGCTCATTCATAGAGCAGACTTCTTCATTTCCTACTGAAAGGAGAACTGCAGTCTGCTCGATCTATTTCCATGCTATTTGTGTTTTTATCTTCTCCCTCTCTGTCTGTTGTCTGTTTCTGTCTGTCATCTCTGTCTGTCTGTCTGCCATCCCACCCCCCCCCCCACCCCCTTTCTTTCTTGGTCTTTAAAGGTGCTGCTTCGTATTCCTCCTTTCCTTCTCAGATTCCTCCCTCTGTTTTAAATTTTTCTTCTTCTTTGACTCTCCTTACTCGTCCCTTCTCTCCCGTTCATAGCAATAATATGTTCTCTTCTATTTTCTATTCTTCCACTCCTTTGTGGTTTTGTTGGAAAAAAAAATCCAAGAGCCAGCCCAATTTCCCCTCTGAAGTGCAAACAATTGTTTCGTGCGCGCATATGCTAATTTTGATTATTTTTTTTTTGTCACTCGCCCCTGAGAGCCATCATGAAACTGGCTATAATTTGAAACTTCCCGTGGCATGTAATCTCCATCCCTGTCCGCCTCCTCTTTCATTCCGAAGTGCTTCCCTTTTATATAACCTTTACGTTTTTTTCAATGCTTCCACGACCTAATATTATGTGGACCATAGACATGTAAAACGTTCATGTTTACTACAACAGAACGAAATATGAACATTTACAGCACAAAAAGGAAAGATGCTATGTTTTGCTGGTGGCCTACAGTTGATCGATCAACGCATCATTCACACGCACAGCAATCGCTTGTCGAGCGCAAAGCACAATTTGATAAATGAAACGAAGCGGAGCGGATGGATGCAATAAACATTCATTTGCAAAATGCAATTTCTGGCCCATTTTTTCTTATCCTTCCTTACGTGAATGATCAAGGGTGATGCTGTTTCTAGTCCGTTTCCTCTGAGATTTTGCCAAGTTATTGTTTGCAAAACGGCAGGAGGAAGCTCCCATAGGGTTGAAGATCGCAATATCAAAAGTTCTCCATTTTTTTCTCATCATGGCCCCATATATTTCCATTTATAGTTTAGCTTTTTTATCCCCGGGACGTTAATGCCCTTTTTTTTTTTTTTTCCCTAGCCTCTTCGGGCATTATTGGAAATTCAATGAAAGCTGAATTTCTTCCTTTGTTGTTGTTGTCTTCATTTGCTTATGTTGACCTTTTTTCTGTAAATGGCCAACACCTTCAGCCATGAACGAGAGAGAGAGAGAGAGAGCGAGAGAGAGAGACAGAGACAGAGACAGAGACAGAGAGAGAGAGAGAGAGAGAGAGAGAGAGAGAGAGAGCAGGCATTGTAGTGCAGAATTTATCACAGGAGTGTTATGAAATAAGGTCATTGAGTCAGTCATCAGACATCAGTACCAGGGAGAACCACACATCCTACAATAATTATTTCTGCAGTAGATTGATCACTAGAGATCTTCAAAATCGTTTTCTGAAGGACTGAAACGATGTCTTTTGACTGTCAGAAAACTAATGGTCCTAGACCTATGTAAACCTTTCAGCCACGCATCATCTACACGTTACTATCAGCCATCCTCCAAACTGGAAAATATGAAGTTTAGAATAGATCGTGGAGAAATTCTCCAAAACAGACCTGTAACTTTTGTTTGATTTATTGATGTAGTACAACCTGCTGAATAGGACATGGGTGAAGAGTATCATATTCAAGCCTGTCCTATGGACGTGTAGATTCTCCCATGAGGAAACTTATTAGATTAGTTATAGGGGTCCCAAATTTTCGTTAGTTTTGTTGTTGTTGTGGTTGCTGTTGTTTTTGTTGTTGTTATTGTTTTCTAACACTAAGGCCGACTAGAACTAGGATTTAGCCTCTCATGCCAAGGGTCCCGGCTTCAAAACCCGGGCTGTGCAGGCATGTTGGAAATTGGGATTTTTCTCATATTTTCAAGTCCCCGATCCTGTTGGGGGGTAGGATCGAGTACCTAGTCTTCTCGGATAAGGACGAAAAATTCGGAGGGCCTTTGTGCACGTTGCGCACGTTAAAGACACCTTGGCAGTTGGAAATCGTAAAGAGCAGGCCGAACAGGCCGCTGCCCGGGCAAAATTGAAATTAATAGATTAAAATTTATCCATCTCATCCCCCCACCAGCAGCAACAAAATTTATTATTCATTATTAAATATATATTATTATTAATAAATATTCAAATATTATTTGAGTTGTGAGTTGTGAACTGCGCCTAACAGGCTGCGTTACAATTTGCTCTGAGATAGAGAGAGGCAGAGAGAGAGAGAGAGAGTGAGCGAGACAGGAAGAGAGAAAGAAGCAGTGTAGTGTGTTGAGCGCTTCGCAGGCGCTCCATTCTACTCTGTGGTTGACATGTTGCTTCTGTAAAGCGCATAGAGCATTTTAGAAACATGGATATGCGCTATATAAATGCCATCCATTATCATTATTATATGAACTGGTACACATACTTTTATCCAGAACTCTTTTGGCAGATCTCTTCTTTTGGTTTGATTTGTCTGTTTGAGAGTATTGGGAGTTTCCCACCCACAACACGTATTTTTTTTTCATGAAATGCACCCTATTCTGAGTGATGGCACGTGAAACAGGAAGATTTATATCGACAAATCTCCGATTTGTGATTGCACAACGAGCGGCTGGAGATGGCAAAGGTTTGATCGATATCGGCGATATTGACCTGCATGTTAGCCATTTATAATTAGCTCTGCGTTCGTCATAATTATTATTTTTCCATTTTTACGAAGACCCGCTGTTCCGCGCTTGCGTGTCGAAACGGCTGAAAATCGGGAGGATACATGGTTTACCCAAAATGAATGAAAAGCATCAGAATTATTATCGTTTTTAATGTTGTTGTTGTTGTTTTTTGTTATGGCGAAGTTTACCTTCCATTCATTCATTCATTCATTTCATTCATTCATTCAATCATTCATTCATTCATTCATTCATTCATTCATTCATTCATTCATTCATTCATTCATTCATTCATTCATTCATTCATTCATTCGCTCACTCATACATTTTGCAGTTACAAATGTTGAAAAAACTACCTCTATTTATGGCCCAAATTGATACTGACCTATATCCAGCCAGTGGACTTCCTCTGAGGTCTGGGTTCTACTGAAATAACGGAATGCTGATAGATTTCTATTGTAAATATTTTCTATTTATTGATTTTGTGACAGTTAAAGTGAGGGATAGGGTGAGATTAAGGTTAGGCTTTGAATAGGCTAAGCCCAAAAGGCTACTGGCGAAACTTCCAGCCTATGATAATATGCGACTGCCTGATATATCCATTTCTCCTGTCTATTTCATTGGAGTTCTTGGCCTCTCTGTACATTTCAGTGACCTTTCAAGCCTGTGAAAACGTCGTAAAGGTCATTCTACATCTCCAGTCTCAGCACTTCTTCAAGAAAAACAAACCCCACGGAAGAACTGTGAACTGCAACAAAATCCAGGACACCCTGGTTCTCTCACATCCCATGAAACGCCAGGTTGTGACTATTGCCCCAATTGGGCGTGAAAGCGACCTGAGGTAACGATAACTTACTGCAATGAAATCTGGAGGCAGACAAACGAGAAGGGCTGGGGATGTAATATGAACCATTAAAATTGAGAGAGAGAGAGAAAGAGAGAGAGAGAGAGAGGGATCTTCAAAAAGAGTTGAAATTTATGAGAGAAAATAAAACTGGGAGAGAATGCTATTGTTCACATGTGTTTGTTACTAGAATGAATTTCCATCTTTCAGAAAACCTTAACGTTTTATGAAATTAGTAAAAATATTCAGCTTAAACAAGAATCACCCTAGATTTTTTTTTTCAATAGGATTAGATTTAAAATGCGATCGAATCTTTCATTTTTATTATAAGTTGCCATAATTAGAAAAAAATAATGGTTTTGTCTGCTGCACAATAATGAAAATGTCACAACAAAAATAGAACTTTCGTCAAGTTTTGTCGTCAGAAAAAGAAAAAGTTAAAAAAAAAAAATGAAACTTTTCTTTTAGCCGTATATATATATCGGTATATTAAGGAACATCACTTTCCTGTCATATTAATCAAGTCTTTTATATACGAGTATACAGAGTTTAGATTATGTTTTTCTACCTGCTTCATTCTCTGGTTGTCTCCCCAAGGCTTTTTTGGGCATTCCAGTATTACGTCCGCCCGAACGTGACACAGTGGGGCTATGGGACTGCTCATCGAAGTAAGTTCTCATAGTATAGGAGATGTCACATTTGCCAGCGAGAGATATTGGCTGTAGGTCATTTTAAATAAGTTCAAATCCCTATAGCCTCTGTCTAAAATGAACGATCACGAAGTTCACAACGGCAGTTTGGTGACTGCCACAATGAACAGAGAGATTTATTTTTAATTTTTGTTTTTTTCGGGTTTTCTGCAAATCAGCAATGCTTTCCAGGGATTTATCATGTGATTTGGGACAGTGCCATTACGCTATACATTACACAGAGTGTATCTGAGGAACAGGGCGCGTTTCCCCATGAAACAAATGGATTACGGATGGATAACTTACGGATTAGTGAACGAGAATACCAATTGGTTACCCGGGACTGTTATTAATGACCAGGCTTTACTATGAATAACCATGGCTTATTGTATTCCCTGGCATGACACTGTTGGAATAAAGCAAGAACTGTGTTATTTCCATCGTTTTCGCGAAATCTAGCTTAAAAGACCATCAGGTATTTCAGAATCGAAAGATCCGGTGCTGCATAGAATGGACCGATCCTCTTTCTTCAAGACACTGTTTACTTTGCCTTTGATATCCAGGCAGGTTTAGATTTTAGCCCAGTAATTCTAAACCCATGTTCTTGGCTGGCGAACACTGGACGTTGTTATGGTTGTCTGTCAGGTAATGTTTAATGAGGCAAGATTGGATACCAGGTTTACAGACCAGGCCAGTAATTCTACATTCACATTCCTGTCTAACTAGACACTCAAATTTGTTATGGTTCTCATTTTCAGGTAATGTTTAATGATGCAAGATTAAGGGCAGTTCTGTCTGTCTAGAAAAATCATGTCATAAATTTTGCAACTAGACATACAATATTTAATACACTTTAAATATGCGACTGCGAATTTGAAATTAACTGCATTTGAGAATTTGTGGTAGTTGTAATGCGAATTTGTAATTTGTGGTAAATTGCAAATTTGCAAATTGTTGTAACTAGTTGTAATTGCGAATTTGTCATAATATGTTGTAATTAGGCATAAAATATTTAAGATTTGTTCGAACACAGTGATGAACATGTGAATGCCAAAGTTAAGACGTATGAATCATGACCAGGACATCTGGCTATAAGTTTCCAGGATAAATTACACAACAGTTTATTTCACCTTGGCAGTGTCAGGCCTGAGTTTCACTGTAGTCCAGTGACCAGCCAAAGAATTTGGCATTTCTCGTTAAAAGCTTAACAGCCTTGTGACTGTGAATGACAAAAAGAATTCTGTGCATAGGAAAATTTAATGTATCTCAGATCTTTACACATGTTTAATTGAGTCATCAATCACGTGAACATCAGTGACGGAGGATGAAATGATTGCACAGACATCTGACTAAAACAGACACTTCACGAAATATTAGGTCATGAAAATGGTTGTTATTGTCACAAGATCCTCTGTGGTATAGAGGAACGCAGTTCTAGAAGTTGAAATGGGAGCGTTGACCAACAGCAACGGACGATGTGATTACGATGTCAAACATGTGAGAAGTCACCTATCTTGTCATGTTGGTAACTTTGACAGAAAGACAAAGATAACGCAGTAAGGGATGGTCCCTCATCACGCCATGTCCATTAACTTCTTAGCAATTTATATAAAGGGCACATAGGTTATTGTCCGTTTATCCTTCCTACTTATCGTATGCTGGAATTCCGTGCGTGGTCTTTGGGCGCCAGTATACGCTTTTTATGTTTGCGCCGAGACAACTCTTTGGCAGAACAATGATCGATTTCTGATGTCTCTTTGAAGAAGGAAAATATGCCTCAGCAGGCAACATTTCAACAAAACACCCTCTATCGTCCGACTTCTATTTTGGGAAAAGCCTCAGAATACGGTGAGAATAAATATATAAATATATAAATACTAGGCCACATTTATCACCATTAATACACAGAAATTTGTCACTCGACTGCAGTTCCCACAAAGAACTCAAGGCGAGAAAAGTTATTTTTAGTAATTTCTACAATGTACACTAAATCAATCAAACGATCACGAAAACCCCTTAATTATGCCTCTAAGAACAAATTCTCAAAAACTCAGAATTATCCCACAAGTAGAAAAGGAGTTGGGGCCCAGAGAGTCTCAACAAATCCTCAGATAATTTTATCGACATCGCTCAAGATCCTGAACGGTTGAAGTTTCTAACATGAAAAGAAGTAGTAATATATTGTGATTGTCGTGGCCAAGCGATAACTTTTCTCAAGCATCTCGCATCACCATGGCAGAAACATTGACGTTCTGGTTTCTTATGCGTGAGGAAGGCAGGGCAGGCTATTTTCCCATCCTATAAATAGCTCTGTTTTATGGCCTGACATGCAGAGCCCGTCAAATTTTTGGGAAAAATTGATGATCGAAGTTTTCATCATAAACACATTGTGAAAAAGATCTGGCTAAGGGGGAAGAGAGAGAGGGGATGAGATTGGGGGCCGGTGGGGATCAATGGTGCTCAACTCCTAAGCATGTGTGTGCATAGTTGTGTGTGAGTGTGTGCGTGTGTTTCTGTGTCTGTGAGTGCTGCATGCAATGGGATTGAGAGATATTCATCATTATTTATCTAGTTCATCCGTCTTTGCACATATCCATCTATCCACACTATCTATCTATCTATCTATCTATCTATCTATCTATCTATATATCTATCTATCTATCTATCTATCTATCTATCTATCTATCTATCTATCTATCTATCTATCTATCTATCTATCTATCTATCTATCTATCTATCTATCTATCTATCTATCTATCTATCTATCTATAATATCTATCTATCCCTCTGTCTGTCCGTCCATTTGTCTGTCTGTTTGTCTATCTGTCTGTCTGTCTGTCTGTCTATCAAAGAGAGCACCCATCTGAATGTTTAAGAACACATTAAATCTGGCCCCTTTGCCAACAAACATACCCCAGTTTATTTTATCCAACCCAAGCTGCTGCCCTGAATCAGCTGGCCCTTCGATAAGAAGCTTACATAAGCGTCCTTTTTCGTTAGAGTTGGGTTAGTTTGCACCTGAACGTGTGTTTTTCTCAATCTCTGAACTTGTTCCAAACCACAAGCCCATCACCAGAGCCACCGACAGCTAATTGTTCCCTCCTCTTTCTGTTCTTCTAGTTTATCGACCTACCAACGCCCACAGTAAAAAGTTAATCATGATGAGTTATGACTTTCAATGTCTGGTGTCTGTTTTGCCCTCTCCCATGGTTGTCTACCCTTCTTTGCCCTGAAGTCTTAGAATGATTATGTAATGTAGTTTCAGATCAGGGGACCTCGCCCGTGTCTTCAACAGCAGCTCCTGAGCGACCAGTGGCCAGAGATAAAAGATCGAATGCCGTGGAAGTTGAGGGTGTGCTTGTTATTCACTATACTAAAAACTTCTTCTGAGAACTTGGTATTCTGTCACCACACAGTGCCAAAGAAATTATTTCCTTTTTACATGTATATTTAATCTCAACTAGACAACATGTTTGTTCACCCTCTGATTGACTAATTTTTCTTGCTTAGGCCCGATCGTTCATTCCAATAGCAAAAAGAACAAACTGTTGGTTCTAGATTTATAAGCCCATACAATTTGGCGGCTATGATAGCGCTCACTTAGACAGTATGGTATTCAGAGATAGCTGCGATTTTGATAGTACTCGTACAAACAGATAAACAGAATGAGAGTTTCAGTCATCTGTAGATGCTTTTTCCTCAGTATTTTGAGTTACACTGTGAACATTCCAGCTTATTTTGTCATAAATTTCCTTTTCTTTTCCTTTAATACCCTAATTGACGCTCATTCATAAACTACTTCTAATTGTAATATCTGGAAAATTGCTTTACTAGGTGCGAGTGAAAAACTACATTGAGGTATGAAATCTGAAGTTGTGTGAAAGAGTGTCCGGATATAACAAGAGTTTAGAAATGAGCGGGTGACGGTTATGACGTTTGCACAGATAAGGACTGCTTCTTATACAATAGAGTGAATTGTAAATAGGAATTACTGAATAATGAGACATACTGATCCCAGCACTAATAGCCTACGTCCTGCCTTGGAGCAAAACGACTGAGGTCTGAGTTAATGTCTCTGGTTTGTTTTACAGAAATAATGTCCCACTAATGCCTGATAGTTTTGCACCATGAAGTCAGTGAGAATATTGCTGCAACCTTTTGCTTTTTCTGAGATTTTCTTTTCTGTCTGTCTTACAGAGCCGGTGATGAAAAAAGAGGAACCGGAATGCGGGAAGAAACTAACTTGTGTCAGGTTCGTTAATTCATTGGTTAGACCAAACCCGAGCCCGTCGATACAGATGTCTACATAAATATATACTAGTCCTAAGTCGGGATGAGAAAGAAATTGGAGCTTTGATAGTTTCATCTTCCTATTTACTCTTCCTCTTTCTTTCATGTCTTCTTTCTTCTTTTTTATGTCATTCTTCACTTTTGAATGTGTGTGTGTGTGGATGCGTGCATGCCTGTGTGTGGGTGTCTGTGCGATATTTTGTTGTCGTTTGCCGTTTGTTTTTGTATTTTCCTTTTCCTATTCATCGCCATCACCCCCCAGTTATTGTGACATTTCCACTGCATCTCCTTCACTGCTGAATCGATTAGTTCATCCACCATAATTATAGAGATAAATTAAGGGATAATGAGAGACGTCATTTCCATGTTGATTTGAGTTGTTTCATGTAATGACACAGAGAGAGAGGGAGAGAGAGAGAGAGCAAGAGAGAGAGAGGAGAAAGCAAATGAGAGAATTTGTGTTTACGCATGCACAAGCCGATCCTGTGCTCACACTGGAGTGTACTCGTCTCGTCATGTTAATCAAGATCTGCATCGACCTCTTCTTGTATGCATTATCTGTAATCGCAATGTGGTAAAATTAAGTTTCTTGCCCGAAAACCTTAATCTGTAGGGCTCAACATGAAAGTAGGGAATTTTTTTTTTTAAATAATAATAATAATGATAAATGAATCCAGGCGGAATTCAATTTATCTTTTTTTATTATTGTTACTGTTTGTGAATAATAATTGGCACATAATAATAAACATATTACAGATGTTCTCCAGTCCGCTTATTTTTGTTTCAGGTCGGGTCTGTAAACAAATCTCTAGATTTTACATAATTACAAACACTGACAAATTAGATTTATTCGCTTATTCCTTTCTGTGTTCATACTATATCTTCCAGGTACTGTTCACACTATCGTACAGCTGTAATTTACATGCATTGCTGGTGTTCTGAAGATGTCCAGGTGTACGAATAACGAAGAAAAACTGCTGATGCAATTCTCATGATTTATATCCTTCAGGTTTGGCTCCGAGCACTGTAAGCACCTGGAATGTGACTACTTGCTGACCTACTCCGTCACAAACCGCACCTTTCTGGAGTTGGAAATGAGTGCCAAATCAGATGGCTGGGTAGCGTTGGGCTTGTCTTCCGATGATCAAATGGTGATTGTTGTGGCTAGTATCTCAGCATGGAATGTACACGGTGTTATTTGAATTCTCAAAACTGACCAAATACATCTATTTAAACTGACCCGAAAGTGTTCCATATCCTATGGTGATCCCGTGGCTGAGTGCGCTCAAGTCTCTGACAAGTTGAAATCGCGACCTTAGTTCGTCTTTGTTCCAACTCCACTTTTTGCACAACTTAACTGAGAAATTCGACCTTAAACGTTTTCGGCTTCATATTATCGTAAGGAGGTAGAATAAATCGGTACTGTGAAAGAGCTTGATAAGTGTCACAACACATGTAAGGCAAGTGTCAAACTGTGCATTTGTTATATATCTCTCTGTTACATACTAAGAGATCTCCAGTTTCTCAGAAAATGGTGATAGAACGAACAAGGACTAAGGCAGCGAAATGCCAAACAACTAAGAACATGAGCGCTATCGATATGGGTGTCCAAAGCCCATAGGTCTGAATGACAAAGACAACATAAGAAAACCTAGAGAACACCTAGATCCATAACCTGGGGCGGCCCGGTCCTCATAGAGTTAAAAAGGTCACGGACTGAAACAGTTTTGGGGGGGGGGGGGTGTCCTTTTGTTCTGAGGATCTCCTATACTCTCGCTTTTCCAGGTTTTTATTATTATTATGATCATTATTCTTTAGCTGTTGTCTGGGGAACGTGTTATTTTACATTGTAGGCTATTGGCGAGCAATGAACATTCTCAATAATTATTTTCTTTATTTGGCTTTGTAATTAGCCTACGGTCTTCTAACAATAACTTATGATTATTATTATTTTAATTTTATAATTATTATTACTAGCTGAGTTACCCGGCCCTGCCCGGGAGAAATATCTTTATTACTTACAATGATCTAGATCAAGGACACAGAGTAAAGTTCCTTTCACAGACAAAGAAATTCAATGACAGAATCAGTGCCAACTCTGGAGTTTGTTTACCCCTTTTCGCTAAAGTTTACAGGCGATCCATGTTTTCGTTAATCCACAATTTGCTTCCATCAGAGAATGGACGATGAGGGAAACTGCGTCACGGTACTGAAAATAAATCATAATAGCGTGTCCCTGTTCTAAAAGCATGGAATCGGAAGTGTTTGTTGCGAATTTTACGGTGTGAATTATGCAAATGAACAAATTACCCAGAGTTCGCAGCATTTTTATATTCTCCCATTACATCACAATAAGTCGAGTTATAGGCGATGAGAATGCTTCCAGAGTTTTTTAGCCCTCCCAAAAAGGGCCTTTGAGAGCAGAACTTTCACCCTTAGCTCCATTATAGTATGATGATTTTTGAGGTGGATGCCACTTAGTTTGTGAACTTCTGTTATTACACAAGACGAACTAAGGCGTTACCGAAATAGCCAGAATTCGATTGACAGCATTCTTGTGCCCAGGCTTAATATTCATTACCGTGCAACGATCAAACCTGTTGAGTTTATAATGAATTTCAGTGCAAATTTTGGACTAAGAGGTTTATACCTGTACATAAAGAACGGCTTTATATCGTTCAGGAAGTTGTTGCATGTGAGCGAGGCAGGGAATTCACGGATCTCTGTTCTGTGGTATGTTTGTACATCGAGAATGCAAGGTAAATTTTCATTACAACATGAAAGTGCTGTTATGTATGCAACTACGTGTACCTAACCCCTCTTTTCATAATTTAATATATTTTTTATTTTGTTTTGTTTGCAATTCGAAAACACGGATCGCAGCCATTTAAGATCTCTTATTTATTTTTCCCCGAAATTTGTTTTCTCTTTCAATTTTATAAAGGATATTCAAGTTATTGTGGGGACTCCCCCTTTCCCCATCTGTTATTTAATACATTTGAGGATGAAGGTATAACCAATAGGCATTGCTTCACTATTTCTCCTGTCAAAGTGAGGATGGGAGATAATTTATACTGCTTGTTACATATTTGTTCCTCTTTTACTTCGCTGGTTAGGGTGGCGATGACGTCATAGTGTGCAAGAGAAAGTCAGTGTTCAACACAGAAGTGGAGGCGTTGTCCATGTCCATTGGCTTACCTCATACCAGGCCCAAACCAAAACCTGACAACCCTCTGAATTTGATCAGCCACAGACTTGCGGGTGGTTATATTCATTGTAAAATGATTAGATATTTAGAGGTAAGAATGGATGGGGAAGCATTAATTTTTTTGAAGTAAGGATGGAATGGATGGATAGATGGATGGATGGATGGATTGTGATGGATGGATGAATGGATGACTGGGTGGATTGTGATGGACGGATGGTTAGATGGATTGTAATGGATGGATGGGTGGATGGATGGATGAATGGATGTATGGAAGTATGGATGGATGGATGGGTTGTGATGGATGGATGGGTGGGTTTTCACAGAACCTCATCATAAAAAACAAGGCAATACTGATATTAATGGCATACATTCAAAGAGACATAGCACGATTTATTTGAACTTTCCATCCCCAGGAGGAAGTAAGTGATACAAGGCTGGACCTGACCAACAATTGGTACCAGTTATATGCTAAGGGAGATATTGACAAAAGTAAGTATGTCATTTCAAAGACAAGAAAGTTTTTATGGAGATGTAAAGACAACAAGAATTACGTCCTACAGTAAAAGGTTTTCCCATCTTGCCTTATCCAGCAGTTAACATAATAATATGTGAAATAACATGAAGGTTTTTCAAAAGTGAAAATGCGTTGAATGGATGTACTATGTCAACTGATTTTTTTGACTCCATATTATTATGTACCACCACGACATCTTAAATCATCTGCAGACACTCAAAAGTTTAAAATTCCAAATATGTCCGTGAAGGCCTTGGGTGAAAAATCTTTCTTTTCAAAGGTCTCAGATTTGAAATTCTCTGCCTCTGTCTTTGAGAGAGATTGAAAATTGTAGGACTTTTATACATCAGATGAAGAGTTATCTTTTCACACACAAAAATCCATCAAGGATTTTTTTTCCCCTAAGTATTTGTGTGTGCTGTATGTGTGATTTAGGACAGATATTATGATATAAATGTTGTAAAGCGCTTAGAGGCTGGTTGTAAACGGGATGGAGCGCTAGATACGAGATGCTATGTATTATAAGTCTTTTTTATATATATATATAAATGATCTGATGGGTAAAAAGATGTCTTTCTCTCCACAGAACATTTTTTTTTTCTTCTTTGTGTTTACATTTATAGAGAAATGTTTTACACCATTAATTCTGCACTAATCGTCGTTTTTATTGAGTGTGTCAGGCAGTTAGTTTTGCAAACCAATTCTTCAAATTATTATTCGTTTCATGTTCTAAAAATGAAACTACGATTAAATGATGTTGTTCATGTTTTACCATTTCGCTAATGATAATCCCTCAGCCGGGCTGATGCTGCAGCATGACCAGAAACCGCCCACATCCAGTAAAACAGTGTCCATGCTGAGGCCCTTTGACAGCTACAACAGCCAGTTTAAAAATGGTGCCGAGAGCCTCCACACTTTCTTGTCAACGTTGTTGTTCATGGGAACTATTATTATTAGTCTGGTACTGATTTGAAACTAGTCTTCACTGCTATAGCCATTGAAGAGTCAACGGGACGCAATTTGTGCCAGTGATCTCCTCATTGCAAACTTAGTATGGAGGTGAATGTTTAATTTGATTAAAAATAAACGGGGGCAAAAAGATGTTCAGCTTATGAATAGCCTAAAAATAGAATTAGCCTACATCGCCGGTCTGCCTATCAGGGGCGGAGAACATAAAAAAAATTCGCCTTAGCCTAAGCATGTAAGTTTACCACTGTAGACAGAAAAAGATTTGTTAATAATCTGCACATTAAGCGCAGGGGTAGTTGTACTGATTGTTCAATGTTTCTAATATTCCAGTGTCCAATTTTATGTGTGGATGTAGCGACATTGATAAGCCTTGAGTAAACTGCCCTGTTTCATAAAGTGTGTGTACATGTATTATCATTATAGCCGATTCATTCAGGCAAATTGCCCAGTTGGGCATATTGGGTACTATTTTCCTCCAGTACAAAATCTGAAAAGTAATATTATTAATTATGTTTTGTGAGGGCTCTATGGTTTATTTCATAAGTTTTATTGGTGTCCCTGGATATCAGTGATAAATTTCATAGTGTCAACTGAATCTGCTAGTGGCGTTTTATGAATGTTGGTAAGATCAACAGTCACGCATTGAATTTACCACATTGACAAGTGCACCTTAAAAACGCTCTCCAATTTCCACAAGAAAAATTGTGACAAAATACGATTTTCTCGATTTCATAGGTTTCTGTTTGATCCGTCACTTTATTCACCATGTGTGTCTTTGACATTTTCACGATATCATCATTAGAACTGGTGGGGAGGAGGAGATGAAGAGGGAGAGACTTTTTCAAACTTGTTCAGCACTTACTGTTAACGTGCAAATAGTAATATCAAATGTTGGCAGAGGTCTGGGATTCTTAACAGACATACAAGTTTACGTCGATGGAGCACCTCTCAAAATATCAGTCAGTAAACTGAGCCTAGAGGTAAACCCATCATTTGAGTGCCCACAGCTGAATGTGTTTTTAACCTGACCAGTGTCGGTTTCTCTGAACCTTAGTAAGCCTATAACTAACACACGCGCTGTGTTTGTATTCGTATTTATGTCTTGTGTTAACCATAATTATGTTGTGATCCAATCAAGCCAAAGGGGGCATTTGGGGCCTGATTATTCGCCAAACTACCAAACCGTGTTCATTATTTTCATTACTTTTATTATTTTAATACAATTTATGATGTCCGAATGAATTCATGTACATGTAACTCAAGATTGTTCATTGGTCATTGATTTTAATAAGATAATTTCACTGATGCACTGTCTTGCACCTGTGTGGATATGAGAATTTTTTTTTTTTTTTAAATTTCAATTGTATTTATTTATAAATTTGTTTGTTTTGTTTGGGGGAGGATCAATGTTTTAACTGTATATTTGCCCTTTCGTTGTTATAATTCTAGATGATGAAGACAAAAGAATGAAACAAGATTTGCGTTGCTGCAGGTATAGATCTGGAAGATTCACAATAATTATTATGAAACATTTTAGAAGGTGCCCTGCAGAAAGTTAATTCACGTCACAGTTTTTGTTCACAATTCCGTTAGCCCATTCTTGGGAACTGACAGACATTACTAAGTTTAATAAATGGATTTGTTTTGTATTCGGTGAAGTAGAAACTGCTACAAAGCAAAATTCACTGTGAGGGACACCACTATTTTGATTGCATAGAAAACGAGGTAATGCTACAACGGCAATAATGTCACTGATGACTGACAATTTGAAAGACATGGAATGAGAAGCATGAAACAAAGCAGCTAAATTTAGAGTTGGTCTAAAAGAACGGAGAAGGAAAAGGTTCCCAGCAAACAACCCTATGTCAGATCGACTACTCAAGCTCTCTCATAGGAATGACATTGTTCCGACCTGGGTTCATGGGCTAGGACATCGCACGGCCGTCAGTTTGATGTGGAGAATTCACACCAACGGTAACCCTACGGAAATCTTATACAAATCTGCGTCGGACTGACGTATGGACGCTGGCTGGGTCATCTCACTTTCATCAAACATGTTCCTACAATTTTACATTAACAGTATTACTTTTTGCACAAAGAAAAAAAGTATTTAAAAAAATACTCGTATATCATATTGTGAAACGTTACATAATTATGTGCATAATTTCACGCACTGTTAAATGTACATTATTTTACTGCTTCATCAAATCTAACCAGCCCTGACCTCTTTATTCTTTTTGTATTACAATTTCTCATCATGGTTTTTACTCAGTTTTGTACTACTACAATGGACAGTTCCACAATGAATTTATTTTTTCATTACACACAATCAGTCAAGAGAACTTGGCCATGTCTGACCCTAACAGGTGAACAGGAACAACAACATTGACGTTGTGTATGTTTTCTTCTGCAATTTTCAGTATTCCACTTCAATTTTATCCTTTTACTTACATCATCAAAATAAAATGGTATTTTATGACATTATGACATTTGTTTAGTTACAGTTCCTTTTTCTCACTTTTCCAGTGAAAATTTGGTGAGTTTGGGATTGGGTGTGGGCTGCGAAAGAAAGACGGAATGAGGAGTCTTGGGAATTTCATTTTATGTTATTTCTTGTATCTGCCATGCGACAATCAGTGGAAGCTAACTCTATATATAAATTCTTTGGCTTTAAATGTAAGCCATATTTATTCAAGTTACTATCTTTCTGCTGAAAGATGGACCGTCCTCCTCTTATACACAGCATCAGCTGCACATAATAACAAGCAAGCTCATTTTCAATCAAAAACAAATTTAAAAAAACACAAAAAGGTGAGGGGTTGGGAGTACGCTCTATACGTGAGGTCAAAGCTTAAGATGTTGGGCTGTTTTGCGTTTCAGATCTCTTCACTGTCACATACTTAAAGTACATAGTATTATCAAACAATCCATAGAACCGAACTCCTGGCCTGTATTCATGTATCTTCTGATCTACTACCATTACTTAAGTTGTTTCCTTGGTAGTCTCGTCCCATTGTTTTTTTTTCCACTTTCAATAACAATAGTGTTATACAATGATAATGTTCTTTCATTGTTATGCTAAACACAGAGGTTATGAAGTCCAGCATACCGACATGGATTGACATATTATCTGCCCATAGTTTGCAATGCATTGCAGTTGTTTCATTTATTGAGCCACCTGGTAAGTCGTAGTTTACAAATTCTCGGGTCCCTACATAGTTTGCAGGAACAAGGTATGTAAAATGTCAGTGCTATCAAGGAGTGGACGCAGATGTAACATAGAGTACAATGGCCCAAATTTATTATCAGTGAAATGCATTTGAATCTGAAAAATCTAAACCCACTTGTGGCAGGCAAGAAATGGAACAAACTTGGTATGGTATCATAGCCAGAGTGATCGCCTTTATCATAAAAAAAACAAAAAAAACATGAAGTCACTCTAATGATACAGTATTATGTGAAATATTGTAAGTCAAGACAAGTTATTCTGAGTTGAAATTGATCAGTATGACTAGATCAAAGATATAAATTTACATCCTGTGCAATATTTCTCCCAAAGCTTCAATATCCAACACAGTTTTCATTGAAGAGTCCCAGGGACAACAGACATAATCATTCAAATAATAATTCTTTAAAACACTGAGGGTTTCATGCCCTTTCACGAAGTTTGATACATTACATTGCCACAGTCATCTGTTCAGGGAATAGATCTCTCCCACGTCTGTATCGACCCTCGTGTCACCAGCTGTGAGAACATGAACTAAATGACCGACCTTTTATTTCTTTGTAAACATCACATTCATTGGCTGATTTGCATAAGGTATTGAGAGGACAAGAACAAGTACTCAGTTCAACATATTGTCTTGTAACAGACTCAAGATTAAATCTGAAGCAATGGCTTGAACATTGATATCCTGCCAACCCCCAGGGTATGCTATTCATTATAAAGATAAAATTTCAAAGCAGAGCTGTTAAACTAGTTCCTATAAAATAAAATAAAAACAATTAATGGGTGAAGATAAAACCAGAGAAATACAAGACAAAATTAATATTTCAGTCATTCATTTCATTAAAACTGAACAGCCAAGCTGTCGGAAATGAAATTTAGTTCCATTCTGGTCACCATCAAAGTAATGTTTCAACATTAAAAGTGAAATTCACCAAACGAAACGTCAAGACTCATTAATGATATGCCCATTCTTGAAAATAGAAGACTATCCAGCATGGACATTAATTAAAGACATCTATCAACTGCAATCCACTGGTCTAGTGTATTACCAATCTTCATCTTCACTGGTTCAGTGGCTTCACTTAGCTGACGAATCACGTCCTGAAATAAATAAATAACAGAAATAAAATGGTAAGAAAATCACAGTCACAAAAAAGAAAAACGAAATGAAATATAAAAGTACCACATGGTACATGGCCACACTATCTGCCTCCACATCAAACTGTAAAAATAAAATTCCTAAATCCTGTCACCAGAGACATTTACTGATGTCATTATTATACTATAGCGTTTACAGAGAACGTTCCACAAAGAGACCAAATTGTCTGTTAGATGTTGCAAAATATGGATCCTATTCTAACAGAACGAAGGCAAAAACATTTTTAGCACCATAATCTATGATACTGTGTTCATAAACCAACCTGAAGATACTTACATTTTCCAATTTGATCATTTTGCTGTTCTCTGCAACCTGCACAGGAGAACTTGCACCAACAATGACAATATCCATTCCATCTTGCTGTAGGATCCAGGACAGAGGAGCCTTGGACATCTCCACGCCTGCCTCTTTGCAAATTTCTCTGATTTTCTTCAGTGCCTATGTTAAATTATAGTAATACTCAGTTAGAAAAGTGTTAGTTGAACATCCTGGAGCCAAAATAAATATGAATGAAAAGCATTTATATTTACCATAATTTTTTTTTTTGTAGCACTGAGCACTCATATTAACAACTAAATTGTTAGGTTGCTAAGATATGTAGTCTCCAATCTATCGCAATGTTTTAATGTTCCTCCTGGATACTTTCTTGTTATAATTTACCTGTTCTTCATGTTGCTGAATGTTGTTCAAAGCAGTTAAGCATTAAAAGAACAAATTCATTTACACATATTATATGTCTTTCTTCAATAAAAGAAAAAGAAAAGTTGTTCTCCACAACATGAAGTCATTAGTTATGTGAAAAATACTATAGGCGGTATTTGGGACAAACCGCCGAGTCCAGAAAAATCAACTTTACAGAAGAATGGAAAAAAACTTTTTTTTTCCACTGAGATAGACTATTTGATAGGAGATAGGTGGTCTGTTCACAAACCATTGAGAGAACACCAAAGTTTCCACTGAGATCAGTGTGCAGACCATTCAAAGACAATAAAGTATACATCAAAAGAGATTTCACCTAGCTATTTCATTCTATCGGTAGTTTATATATTTATCAAAATGCCACATCATAACTTCGTGGGAATCTAATCTGATTTAATTGATAATACTTGACACTTTAACTTGGTCCATAAACCATCCCAAGATTTCAGCTTACCTCGTCTACTTCCTCCTCTGCTCCATCTTGATCGTGTTTTGATAGAGGGGTTCTGGGTGCAAATCAATAGTTATCAAAATTACAAATGATGGTTGCTGTGCCTTTTGGGGAATGAAGACCAGCATAGAACTGCTCAGAACAATGGATGTAACAGAGAGATTTGATGCAATGTTTAATTCTCTTGATGTCATTTGTATGATTTTATATGAATATGGCTTCGAACATTTGAGAATAGATATACCATTTCGGCTAAAAGTGTTATTTCTCAGCTGCATTTAAACCAGTTTATGCTGCACACAATTTTACTGCTGACAGAGATTATAAATAGAGCTGGCATTCTAAATATCAAATTCTGAATATTTCTCTTCACTATTGACAATTCATCAATTATTCCTAGAAATATCACTTACGAGTCCCTAGAGAATAGTTTTCCTCTTCTTCTGCCTTCTGGAACATCAGATAGCTTGGAAAATTTGCCAGTGAGTAGACCTTGTTGTAGTGGTGAATAGGCTAACATGTTGATGCCATACTTGATTGTGTCTGGGATCATAGCGTGCTCGGGTGAACGCCATAGTAAACTGTACCCTATCTGTAGAACCAATGCGTCTTGACATTAAACAGCTATTAAACAGCTACAGAGAATAAAAATTCCATTTTCCTGAAATAATCAGTTAATCACAGCCTGTGATTTTTTTTATTTCTTTGCCTTTCATGTGAAAGCAGCCTTAGATCAAGAAAGGACTCTGTCTATCAGATGACCAGTAACATTGCGTCCCTCATTCTTTAGGAAAAAAATAAACAGATGTGGTATAATACATACGAGGGAAAAAAAAACAATAGGAGAATGTATTTCTTATCCATTTCACTGACCTGATGAGTCACAGGTTTACCTCCAGCATCAATAAATTCCTTCAGCCTTCGTGGTCCAAAGTTTGACAACCCATAGTAACGAATTCTTCCCAGTGACACCTGTCTATTCAACTCTGCAACTGCATCCTTGAAATCTTTCAAAACAACTGGATAGTGCACCTGCGGATAATAACGTAACAATTTAACTTTTTTTTCTATTTTTGTACGTTAAAATTACAAACTATTTAATCTCGTGAAAAATTAAATCTTCTGCGTCTTTCTGTGTACCCTGTTACATGTTATAATTTGTTTTTTAAGTAAATATAAATAATTACCGCCTGTAGTCTTTGTGAAAAGAAATATTTGCATAAAGCAAGAATGAAATTTGCGTTGTAGACTTGTCTCATTTGATTGGAAGATTAATTTCCAAACAAATGACCTAAAGGATAATAACAACAACAATAATTAACTCAGAATGACTGTCCACCTCAAAAACGAAACAAAAGTAATGTTTCAACAGAAATGAAGACACTTGACACAACGATGCAAGGAAAAGTGAAACATTAACTTCCAAGCCAAATAATCTCCTGCGCTTTTAAAATTACTTTTAAAAGACAATCAGCAAAGAGCCCCTTTAGGGAGAGATGGGTGGCTGTTTCCCTCTAAATGTTTAATTGACAGAAAAAACATGAATGTGTTATTTATTGCCCTAACGCTTCTAGGGCTTTTTAGAATTAAGCTTTCTTGTACCATATTTCACCAATTATAGACGCAATCCAGGGACGTTATATGTGGATCATTGCTGCAGTCATAACACGGTCACCTTAATATACATCTCATCATCATAAATCTTCAAAACTGACCTCAAGGAAACACAAGAATATGAATCATGTTCGAGTCTTGTACCTGTAAAATGTCAATGTAAGTTGTCTGAAGATTTTGTAAAGATTTCGTCACAGCCTCATCAATTTCTTGGGCAGAATAAGCTTTTTTACTAAATTTTGTAGCAATGACAGCATTTTGTCTGCGGCCTATAAGAGTTTTTCCTAGGACTTGCTCAGATCCTTTGTACGCCTGGAATAGAAATTAAAGTTGATTATCTGAGAGTAAAGTTACAAAGAAGATGGGAAGTAAAATGCATGGACAATGAAGTTCTAGTCCATAAACGT
Organism: Onchidella celtica; assembly: GCA_963931925.1. Taxonomy (NCBI): domain Eukaryota; kingdom Metazoa; phylum Mollusca; class Gastropoda; order Systellommatophora; family Onchidiidae; genus Onchidella; species Onchidella celtica. The sequence goes on along the minus strand of OZ007567.1, from coordinate 93,417,820 downwards.
ACAAAACACTCTGCAGACATAACATCGTTACATAACTTGAATTATCCTATGCATACATGCTTACAAAGGAAACATAATCTAATGTTATGGGTCTTTCCCTTTTTTTTCTATTTTGCTAATGAAAAATAAATTGCATTCAATCCAATCTTCAGGAGTCCGTAACAACGACAATATAGACAGTATAGACATTCAATCATTGGACGTACATGTATGAATATCAAATGCCAAAAACGGAAATTTCCCATTCACATGGCATAGGCCTACTATCACAAATCAGACAACACAATTAACCCACATTGACCAAGTGATACACAGCGCTGGTTTATTGTTTACCTCAGCAGTATCAAAGAAGTTGATGCCTAGTTCGAAACATTTGTCTGTTATAGCTTGGGAAGTCTGCAAAGGGAAATCATAAAAGAATCAGAAATGACTATTAATTTTGGCTGTTTTTACTTCTGCATGTTCTGCACTTGACGTTAAATGCAAATTGCACTTTTTCCAGGATTTTAAAATATTTGTTGCAAACGTGGACTCGAAGCAAAATTACTTCCTGGACTTCATTACAATTTTGGTGACATAACCTAAATGAAATCTAGCTGTAGTTCAGAAGCTAAAATCGTAAGGGAAACGGGTGCAGCTCATGCAGGGAACAAAATAAATTCTGACATAAAAAAATGTAAAACAACTGTAACAGATTTCTAGTCAATAATGACCATGAACATTTAAATGCCTTTCTTCCTCGTCCCTCAGCCACAGGTCGCACGTTGAGATGAAATGGAGAGGGGGGGGGTGGGGGGAGGGATTTCTGGAAAGAACGAGCTTTATGATTTTCCTTGTGCCATTGTTTATGACAGGTACCGTGGGCCTTCTTTCGCCGACTGACGTTACTTTATCACAAGCATGGTTGATACATCTGTACGGCTTCTTAGACACAAGGATAATATGTCAAAATATAATGTGACTGAAAAAAAATAAAAAGCTTGCGATAGATTACATATTACATGAAAGACACACATTCGGTTTACAGTAGGCACCGTGTCTACGCAACCTCGGCTCCTTCGCGGCAGACATGAGAGGCAAAGGCAATTTCATTCTCAATATGAAACTTCTAGCTACGAATACATTCGTACATTTCAAACTGAATACATTTACCAACCTCTAGCTTTTGTGCCGGCCAAGTGTTGTTCTGCTGTCCATCATTAAACTGCCAGGTGCCAAGACAAACAGGTGACACGGTTAGATCTGTACCCTTCAATGTGATATGTTCCATTTTTATTTTTGTTTTCCGAAGCACTGTTGTCTCCACAGGGACACGGTCACGGGATAGGTAGTCTGCTACGGTGACTTGCACCCTGTTGCACTTACATCTGATACGATTTGTGATTTATAACTGCACACTGATTGACAGAAAAGGAGGTCAAAGATAACAAATAGAGGCGGTCACAAATAATACCAATAGATATGCATGCAATCTGTTGATATTCCGTATCTTACCCTTTTGCTCTTCTCTGTGATATCAGTCAGCAAAATTATCCATCGTGCTTCCCCACTGCACCTTTTTCTTTATAATATAATAACAAAATCAAAACCTTCGCTTGTGCAACGTATTGTTAGATTTAATCAATGTCGACTTTATTGGTAAGTGGTATGGAATTTGTCTATCTAAAATTAGTTCTACCTTATGCCAAAATTCTACTCTTTTTCACAGTCGGCTTCCGTATTTCGATCTTTGTCACAAATCCCAGACTGGGAGATGTAATAAGTTATGACAGGACAACAATCACGAACGAACAAGTTTAACACTTAACAGAACAACCCATCAGACTCACACATTTATTAAACATAATTATACAGATAATAGCGCAATTACATACATTATATTATTGAATTTAACTGCCGTACAACGGCCTTATTCCCACATGCACTCTTCCTCGGATCCACAACCCGGTAGTTACTTCCTAAAGACACTTCGGCCTCAGCCTCTCCCCTCAGGGTCTTAATAGCACATTACTAATTCACTGGCACCGCAGTCTCTCAATATCACCTTCCTATTGCCATAACACCTTAGCATTCCACTAGCACCTCAGCAGGGCAATAGCACATTATCATTTCAATAGCCCATCAACATGGCAATAGTACATTATCATTTCAATAGCCCATCAACATGGCAATAGTGCATTATCATTTCAATTAGCACATTCACTCTCATATCTACGTCCCTGTCCGTGGCCAGACTGCCACGACTTTATGTGCCTCTACTGTCCTGCACCGACAGCCTCACTCTTGGCCTATGTGTGGCCTCCGGCCCTATGCTGGCCTATCCCCTGTGCTCACCGAGGCGGCTCTTTGGCCCGTCACCGACACCTACAAGAATAACATTACATTGGTATAATACCATACCACTTCTATTCACTCCACCTCTCCTTACAACCCATGAAGCGTACACACAATAGTTCACATTTCACTCACCAAACATCTTACGGTAACACACCTCCATCGTAGTACTCAATACTCACTCATGCTACAAATCCATGAACTCAACTTTCATCTATCGCTCATGGCGCACATTGCTATATCCAATATCAAGGACTTCCACATTCCTCACATATACTTATTTACATCATGGTAATAGACGAATATAATACATCAATCATAATTATCAATCATCGTTTCACCTACCAGTCATCACTGGAAAAAACTCTCTCACTAGTCTTCCGACTGCTCCCCTTATGTTCGCCCACTGGGCTTTCTCTTGCGTCCGCTCTTTAGGACGTTCTAACTTGCAGTGATAGTAATACAGCGCTCTCGCCTCCTTCAGACCCCCACCACTCATAACATGCACGCTTTCCCCCACTTGTCTACGTGCGTTAATTTTACTCTCCTCCTTTCCCCCCGTAATTATTAACTATCGCTCACTCCACTCGTGACAATCTTGGTCAATGTTATATCACTTTAAAATTGGATTTATGAGACTAAGTGTTTTTACTGCGATTCGTTTATCAAAAACAAAATCAAAAGTAGGTCAATATTGATTTTATTATTATCATTCCACCTGCAGTGGTGCTGTCTTTCTTTTCAATTAGTTTTATTATTAAATTTGTGTATTTATTTATTTATTTGTTTGTTTATTGATTTGGTTGTTTATCCATTTATGTATCTAAATATTTAAGCAGTCATCAATTAATTTTGTATACCTATTTATTAATTATTCATTTATTATAGGAGAATCACTAGATAATTTATATGGTATGACACAGAGGAACACATGCAAAAATCTCTTATTTCTTTACAGCCTTTCAAAGCACTCCTTCCCACTTTGCACACATAGTTTCAACAGTTTAGGCAGTAAGGCATAGTGGAAATTTTGTTTTCAAATCCCCCCCCCCCCCCAAAAAGGCATCGGTGATTCAAAGCTTTCAGATCTGATTCCACGAAGTTTCTCCTTAACGTAACATGCGATCTGACAGAAATCAGGCAAGAAAAAGGGGACAAGACCAAAACCATGCGATATTCGGTCCAGAAATCCACAACTGTCTCTGGTAGTCCTGGCCTTGACAGTGTCGTGATGCCAGAGCATACCTCCAACACTTGTTTGGGGACCACATCATGTGCATATTTTTTTCCAGCATAATATTATTAATCTACAGTGGAGCGTGCATGGACAAAGGTTTGCAACTCTAGTGGTAAAATAATAAGCATGGTCGCGCTCATGACACCTCTGTGGGGATTTTCTTTACACCTGACAGATACTTTATTTTTATTTTTCGCAACATTGCCTTATAACTTTTGTTGTGTTAAAACATTAATAACCGTGCTCTTTTAAGCCTCTTAAACTTGAAGAATTTTTTATTAGTCATGCTTATTAGTTGAGGACGTTTACAAGTAAATTGTGCAGAATGCTTATCTGTGTCATAGCCTGTGTCTATGATCATATAGAGTTTATATTTGAATACACAGAGAATGCAAAGTGTGTGTGTGTGTGTGTGTATGGCACATTTGATACCCAATAAAAGGGCTTCATTTATATTTATTGTCAGCTATATAAATGGTGGGGAACTGTGGATTAGGTTGTTAATTATTGCCTTCAACCAGACATCACATTTTCCAGGTGTAATCTTAATCTTCAGAAATTTGAAGTCAGAATACTTTTAACATACAAAATGTTATAATTCATTCTTGGCTGCAACAATCAGTTAGACATTACATCAAGGATACAAACCTATATTAATATATTTAACTGTGGGGTGTTTCCACATAGCTCCCATGTCCAACATTCTTTCATTTGTTATTAAGAATCCCAGAAACTGCCAGTCCACGCTGATTCACATCAAACATGTCCCTTTCTTTCAAGCTCACTGCAGCTTTCACACTGTTTCATAATGATCCTGTTTAGATTATGCCACTGTCGTAATACTCCTAATGAAAGCATGCATTAGATTAATTATTTCTTGGCAGATATCACTATGACTGGGTGACGACCTTCTTAGTTTATTAAACGTGATAGAAATCACTGTATTCAATTATCCGCAAGCATGTCTTTTCAAACTGAAGCAATAAGTAATAGAAAAACTTGCGGCCACATAGATTAATCATTTTTTTTTCTTTTTGTCTTATCCCCTTTACTCACCTGACTTAACCTCAGTTTTTGAGAAATGAATTGCAGCAAAAGGATTTCCCCTAATTGCAGCCTTCAACTGAAATGGTATTTACCAAGATTGAAACTGTCGACTATGTAGAAGTGGAAATTTGTCATAAGGCAGAACCGGTTTAAATAGATAAATTTCATACCATTAAACAGTAAAGTTAACATCAACCAGTTCGTTGCGCAAACGTACGTCAGAGATTTTCATTTTTTGTGAAAGGAAAAACATGTAATTATGAGACATAAATAAAGGATAATTTATTCAATGACAGCAGAAGAGAGTGAAAAGGGAAAATACAGAGTGTCAACAACCACATTTATTATTATTAATAGTGACTGCCCCTATTTGTTATGTCTGACCTCCTTTCTTTCAATAAGTGTGCAGCTTTAAATCACAAGCGGTATGAGATACAAGTGAAACAGGCCACCATAACAGACAACCCATTCAGTTTTATGATTCAGTTATCTCACTGAAGAGACAGCAGTGTTTCGTAAGGCCAAAAATGGAACATATCACACTGAAGGGTACGGATCGAAAGGTGTCACCTATTTGTCTTGGCGCCTGGCAGTTTAACAATGGACAGCAGGATATGACTTGGCCGGCACAAAAAACTGGAGGTTGGTTTATTCATAGGAGATTCATATCAGGACTGGAAGTACGCTTGCTACACATATTTCAGCATGTCTGCCACGAAGGAGTCGGAGTTGCGTAGTCAAAGTGCTTCCTGTAAACCGCATGCGTGTTTCTTATGTAACATGTAATATATTATGTAATAATTTGTAATATCGTATTCTTTTTCCTTTTATCACATTGTTTTATGACACATCCTTGCAAGTCGTTATCGGCAGCCAGCTTAAGTACAAATAATCAGTAACGCTTGTGATAAAGCAACGAGATTCGGTGAAAGAAAGTCCGCTGGAAGTGTCATAAACGATGGTACAAGGAAAATCATAACTCGTTCGTGTCAGAAATTCCCCCTTTCCTAGCGCACCCTGATGCCGGGGGCTGGGAAGAAAAGATATTTTAACGTTCATTATCATTGTTAACCAGAAATCAGCTAGATCTGTCTTTTGTTTTTTGTTTTGTGTGTGTGTGTGTATGTCAGACAGTAATTATTACCTTTTTTTTTTTTGTATTATACTTCTTTAATCCCATTTGGGAAATTTGCATTAGTGTCATTGCAGCCCAGTTACAAGTGGGGCAGACATTGTATTACTGGAGCAGTAGGTTTTTGGTTCCTGTCCATGAGCTGCGGATGTTTCCGTCACGATTTTAGGTTCTGAACTCTCGCTAGATTTCATCGAAGTAACCTAAATTGTTAATGGAGAGCAGCATGTAATTTTGTGTCACCTTCACGTATAAGGAAATTAATGTTTTTAAATTCGGAGAAACCTAGTTGTATAGTGTCACGCCGAGTGTAGAAGTGAAAAAGTCAACCTGAAGTAAGTTCTTTCTGATTTCCTGGCAGACTTCCCAAGCTATAACGGACAAATGTTTTGAACTCGGCATCAACTTCTTTGGTACTGCTGAGGTAAGCAATAAACCAAAATTGTGTACCACGTAATCATGTCTGTTAATTAGGTTATAATTGTCTGATTTGTGATAATGTTATGTAACGCAAACATGAGAAATTTCATTTAGGTTTGGCATTTTATACATTCAATACCCAGTGCTTGAATGTATGTACTGCTGTTGGTACAGACTCATGAAGATCATTTCTCAATTCATGGCAAATTATTTTTCCTTGGCCAAAACAATACAAAACAAAAGTTGGAAAGAAATTGTAAAAAACTGTAAAATAATGTTATAAATTCGTAGTAATCCCTTGTGTATAGGTTAATTCAAGTTGTTTTGAAGGATTTCAAAGAAGCAGTTACAGAGCTGAATAGACAGGTGTCACTGGGAAGAATTCGTTACCATGGGCTTTCAAACTTTGGACCACGAAGGTTGAAGGAATTTATTGATGCCGGAGGTAAACCTGTGTCTCATCAGGTCAGTGAAGGAAATAAACCTTTCTGTATTTTTTTTTTTTAGTCCGCATATATATGCCACCTTAGTTTAGTTTTTAGTTGAAGAATGAGCGAGATAATGTTTCTGGTCATCCGTTTGATAGACAAAGTCTTTTCTTGATCTAAGCCTGCTTTCACAAGGAACCCAAAAGTCACTTTTACTGCTGATAAACTGATTATTTCAGGAATATGAAATATTTTGTTTGTCTCTGTAGCCGTTTAATTTCAAGATGCATTTTATATTGGTTTCTTCTTCCGTATCATGATTATGTCTGAATTGAGGACCTATTCGAATTCAGTAACATGAACACTATGTAAGTAAAGAATAAGATTAGATATACCCTTAAAGGTAGAACTTTTTCATGCTTCCTTCGGGATACTCTTACCATTGGCATGCCAAAAGAAAAAAAAAAGAAAACATACACATACAAAAAATATGAAATCTTGTGTCACCTTTCACACGTTTCATTTTGTTTCTGAAGATAGGGTACAGCTTACTATGGCGTTCACCCGAGGGCGCTAATGATCCCTGACTCTATCAAGTATGGCGTCAACATTCTAGCCTATTCACCACTACAACAAGGTCTACTCACTGGCAAATTTTCGGAGCTGTCTGATGTTCCTGAAGGCAGGTTCCACGTTGTTCCATGGGAGTCTTGTTTGAATTACGACACTGTCACAGTACTCACTTTGAAAAAAAATAAATTGTACTTTACGTGTCAAACCAATGTTACATCATCACGCTAAGAATGAAAGTAGGCATTAAATTAATTATTTCTTGAGAAATATCACAATGGCCGCATGACTTTCTTGGAATGTTGAACATGAAAGCAATCACTGTATTCAATTATCTCTAACAGTGTCTATTCTAACTGAACCAGTAGGTTGAAGTGGTAATAGAATGGCTTGCAATCACATGATCTAATTTTAGATAAAGTTTGTTACAAGATATATTGGACCAGTCCAAAGTAAAAGTAGATAAATTGATAAACAAATAAATTGCAACCTCAAAAGTGATGATAAAAAAAAAAAAAAAATTATGGAAGCAGTTATAGTTGGTGTATCAGATGTCCATTACATTTAAATATGAAAGCGGCCAAATATAGTCAATGAAATTGATGAATTTTAATGCCCTTCAAGTGAGTAGTACAGTCATTTCCATAATCTGAAATTCCAATTCACAAAACAAAACTTTCAAGACCAATGTCCTTTCTTTGAAGTAGTGAAGGACCGCCCAGCATGAACATTAAAGACATCTGTCAACTTTAAGCCACGGGTCTAGTGCAAGACCAGTCTTCTTCTTAACTGGTTCAGTGGCTTCTGTTAGCTGACGAATCACATCCTGAAAGAATAATAAAAAGTAATAATGGAAAATAGAATTTCAACCCATCTACGTCTACACAGAACAGTGATTATAAAATAAATGTCTTTAAATTTGATCACCCGAGATTCTAATGTGTCTTCTGATTGTGAAAGACAATATAAGCATAACAAACAACAATATGTCTATAGATTTTATTCAGTGCAAAATTCTCTCAGAAATATGAAAATCTATTTCTACATATTATATTGATTCGACAACACTGTATAAATAAATAAAAAAACAAACAAACAACCAAAAAGTCCCAAATGAAATAATTACTGGAGTACACGTTATTATGTAACAGAACAAAACCCACTACTGTATATATATGCAAAGTTTTCGATAAACACAGTTGTAGAGTCTTTTTTTTTTCACATAAATTGATGTAACTGTTTTTATTATCCTATGGTAGCATAAGAAGTCAACATGTTTCCCACACTGGACTAAAAAGTGTAGAAGAGACTGGTCAAAAATGTTTGACTACTTTTCTTATACTGTACAGGAACTAAGCTGTGTACCCCAATGCGTAGGATAACCACATGATAATTGTCACTCCAAGACCTAAGGGTTATGGGTCGACTATAATTTACTGGCAGATGTAACAAAATAATGACCCTCATTCTGAGAGATATGAAAACAATTACAATAAAAACATAAACAAATAAAGACATCATAATACATAACAGTTCACAAACCAGTCTGCAAGGACTTACATTTTTCAGTTTGACGATTTTGCTGTTCGCTACCATCTGCTCAGGAGAACTTGCACCCACAATGACAATTTCCATGCCATCCTGCTGCAGAATCCAGGACAAAGCAGCCGTGGACATTTCCACACCTGCCTCTTTACAAATTTCTCTGATTTTCTTCAGTGCCTAAGTTGGAAGACAATGACCATGGAATGAGAAAAGACACTATTTAAACACCCTGACGTAAGAATAATAATGTGTCTTTGAAGTGAACTTCCATAGTTCTAAATTTAGACCTTTTGTTTCAAAAAGAAGTGAGGAATTAAATGAAGTGTCAAGATGACAAGGCCATGATTTTTAATCCGTGGCAGTATTCTTAGGCTTCCTCTTACTTCCTTGTGGGTTTTTTTTTGGTTTGTTTTTTGTTTGTCTGGGGGTTGTTGGTTGTTATTGTTGTTGTTTTTTTTTGGGGGGGGGGGGGGGGAGGAGGGGGGGGGGGTGTACCTATCCTTTCTTTTCATGTTCCAAAATTTTGTCCTGAAAGCAATAAAGTCACCAACACAAAAGTCATTAAAGATCTACCTGATGTTCTTTTTGAGCAAAGAAAAAAAAATACTTCTCATAACCAGAATAAATTAATTAATAACATGAAATATAAATTTAAAGTATATCATCGTAACCTTCCATTGAGATCAGTGTGCAGAATAATGAGAGACAATAAATTTACATCAAGCAGATTTCACAGCAGCATTCCTACTATCTTAAATACTTATAATTTTAAAAAAATGGTAATACAATTTGCCAGAAGTCTGATCAAATCTGGTGTCTATTTATCTCTGGTATTTGATTTGTAACAGATTTTTCAACCTACCTCATCTACTTCCTGCTCTGCCCCGTCTTGTCCATGCTCTGAATAGGGTGTTCTGCGAGCAAAGATAATAACTAATTGTTATAATAAATGATGTTTTGGGAAAGAAAAGTATAAATTTGTTGCCAGTGATATCAGACATCAAAGATATAAGGCGGTCGTTGGATGAGTTTGTAAACTCATGCTCACTTTATTTGTCAAATTTCATATGTGTTTGGCTTGGTTTGCAAATGCAGAAATACTGTCCTTATGGGGGGAGGGGGTGTTTTTTTCTCTAATATGCGTATCCATGTTATATAAAGCACATCATACATGTGGCTCATTGCATTGATGTCAGTAATAACCAGAGATGATAACCCATCATCTTCAAAGTTTGATTCTTGCCTTAACTGACATTACTGACAATGACATAATCCTCAATCTTTTCCCGAAATGGTACCCACGCGTGTTTGGAGAAAAGTTTTACTCTCTTTCTATTCTCCGGAACATCAGACAGCTTAGAAAATTTGCCAGTGAGCAGACCTTGTTGCAGTGGTGAGTAAGCTAACATGCTGAGTTCATACTTGATAGAGTCTGGGATCATAGCATGTTCAGGTGAACGCCAAAGTAAATTGTACCCAATCTGGGGAAACAATAAAAAGTGCAGACGATAATACAATGTTTCAGTTTTCTTTTGCTGCTGCGTCAAAGATAACATTGGCCAGGGGAATGTTTGTAATATTTTCTATCTTGCAGCGGTGACCAATTTTACTTTCTTCCCACACAATGCACAAGGAGATGAATTCAAATAGGATCTCAATTCAGGCATTTATAAACAACTTGCAATGGGCACCACATTACACATCCGAAAAGACAGGTAAAATTCCACTTTCCAGGAAAAGTCTTTTTTTTTTTTTTTAGAAATTTCTGCCGGCTGATTTCTCAGCCTTGCAAGTGTAGCACCAGTGTACATTTTATCAAAACGAAGTCCTCGTCAGCTGACAACTAATCTTATTGTTCCTCACGTCTCAGACACAATTGAGAATGAATACATATGAGGTAAATTTTACACAGAGAAATTCAGGGAACTAAAAGCAAAAATACATATTTCTCATACATTTCACTGACCTGATGAGACACAGGTTTACCTCCAGCGTCCATAAATTCCTTCAATTTTTGTGGTCCAAAATTTGAAATTCCATAGTAACGAATTCTTCCCAGTGACACCTGCCTGTTCAACTCTGTAACAGTTTCTTTACAGTCCTTCACAACAATTGGAAAGTGTAACTGTGCAGAAAGATGTTCTCGTTAATACCGGGACCTTTTTTTTTTTTTTTGCTGTTGTTGTTTCTGTTTAGTATACAGATTCATTAATAATAATAATAATAATAATAATAATAATAATTGATTTATATAGCTCCAAAATCCACTAAAAGTGCTCGGTGGCGCTTAACAAACACATAGAATACACAGTCTCAAACACTCCAGAATATCACACCCACACACTAACACATCCAAAGATACATTTCAGTAACAGTTCTAGTGTCATCTATAAATCATACACTTTTTTGAAAAGCAATGTTTTGAGTTTCGATTTGAAGTGCTCTATTGAATTAGTTGTTTTTATATCATAGTTCAGATTGTTCCAAAGTTTTGGGGCACAGATGGAAAATGCCCTTTCTCCAAGCATTGTTCTGGATCTAGGCATGCAGAGCTGACTGTCATTTAAGGACCTTAAATTGCGTGGCGGTGTGTACTTTTCTATAAGTTCTGAAAGGTAGTTTGGCGAACACTGATTTAAACATTTGTACACCCTGCAAAGGATCTTAAATTCAATACGTTCCTTTACAGGCAACCAATGGAGAGTTTTTAAAATATCCTCGGTATGATCCGAAGCTTTACTCAGTGTTACAAGTCTCGCTGCTCTATTTTGAATCTTTTGAAGTCTTGAAAGAGTTGAATCGGGAATGCCAAAAAGTAGGGAATTGCAGTAGTTCAGATGACTCAGAATGAAAGCATGAACAAGAATCTTTGCTGTGTTTTCATCAATAAATTTTCTTATTTTTCCTATGTTTCTAAGGTGGTAGTGCATGGTTTGACAAATTCTTGTCACATGGGTCTTCATAGAAAAGTCAGGATCAAAATAAAAGCCAAGGTTTCGTATGGCACTAGATGACTCAACCTTAACAGTTGCATTGCCAAGATCCAATGTGTCAAACTTTATGTTTGCTCTTAACTGATTTGTTCCCAACATGATGATTTCTGTTTTGTCGTCATTCAATTTAAGTTTGTTGTTAAACATCCAGTCCTTGATATCATGAAGACAGTTTTGAATTGTTGAAATTTGTTGATCTTCCTCACCATGGCTGATAGGTATGTACAGCTGGGTGTCATCTGCGTACATGTGATGCTCTAATGTATGTTTCTTGATGATATCTGATAATGGCGTAGTGTAAAGTGTAAATAACACAGGTCCGAGGACTGAGCCTTGAGGAACTCCATAGTGCAGTGGAACTGAAGAAGATGTTACAGTGCCAGCATTTGAAGATGTTGAACTACCAACACATGATGGAAGTTGAACTGATTGGGATCTATCTGTGAGATACGATTCTATCCATTTGAGTGCAGACCCTCCAATACCAAAGTAGGTCCCCAGACGCTGTAGTAAAATGTCTTGATCAATGGTGTCGAATGCAGCGCTCAGGTCAAGTAAAATGAGTGCTGTACTAGTACATACATAATTTAAAAAACAACTCGCGCCAAGCCTGTACAAACTGTAGTCCAGTCTACCGACTTTATTTGGCAACGTATGTTGCTGAAATTTTGCACAAAAATAGAAAAACAATTTGGACTAGTCGCTTTTGCCTTTCTTTTTTAGATTTGGAGACTAGAAATAGTAGGGAAGTATTTTTATATTTTTTTGGTAGTTTGCATTGGGTCGCTAATTTCTCCCACAATCCATTCTTTTCCATGAACACTTATGACGTTATCACTTCCTGCGATGTGTTTACGATCAAACACACTGACCCGTGAGCAAATTATTGCCATTTCATGAGGATCTGACAGGTTTGCGTCGGGCATAAATGCGCAAAGGGGGTGCAGAATGACATTTCTGACACAAACAACAACAACAACGACAAAAATAAACCTAAAGGAACAGGCAAGGTGAAGCAGATCCGTGATACCCACCCAAAACGGAAACTAATAAAAATATTAAAAGTTGAGGGAACACAGGTTGAGAGACTTCATATTACATGTAATTAGACCGTGAAATGTACAACTAGTAATCTTTGTGGATGGAAACAACTTCCTCAACAAGAATGAAATATGCATGCGAGAGATGAAAGTATTTATTCCCAAACAAAAATTATGACCGAACTAAAGTAAGTTGCAAATGGCTTTTCACTGAAATTAGTGAACTCTCAAAAACAGAAAACGCAGACCAGTTTCGGCACAAATAATTAGACCAGTGACACAGGAAACAATAAAGTGAGGACAATACCAGATAGCTTCTAGCTAGGCCATAATAATATATATAATATATACATAATTTCAGATCTTCTTAAAATTAGTCCTAAAAATAATTATAATTAATAGACACTGGACGGGTATGATGGTGTGAGTTGCATGCTTCCCTTGTAACAGGTAGCTTAAAAGCTATTTTATGTTTTGTTTGATTTTGTTTGATCTAGCTGCGGTACCAATGTACCGTACCTGTAAAGCAAGTAACATTTGGGACAGAAACCAAAGGTATCAGACATGCTTGAGATACCTGTAAAATATCCAGGTAACTTGTTTGGGGTTTCTTTAAAGCTCTTGTCACAGCTTCGCCAATTTTTTTAGCATAATAAAGTGGGCGTATATTTTGTTAAGAGTGGGAATTGCCGCCTGTGCCTTCCGCCCCCACTTCCACACCCCCCCCCCCTCCTTACAAAAGATACATCTGTAAAGCAAGTAACATTTGGGACAGAAACCAAAAGTATCAGACATGTTTGAGATACTTGTAAAATATCCAGGTAACTTGTTTGGAGTTTCTGCAAAGATCTTGTCACAGCCTCATCAATGTCTTGAGCAGAATAAGGTGGGGTATCAAGTCCATCTCTGAAAGCATATTTTGTTGCGATGATAGCATTCTGTCTGCGACCCTGGAAGATTTTCCCTAAAAGTTTTTCAGATCCAGGATACCCCTAGAACAGAAAACAAACTTAAATCATTTGACAATTGGATGATAATGGGAATGAGACGCAAAATAGATAGGATGCCATCTTCTAGTCCATCGAAACATTCCATAGAAACGAAATAACATTGTCATAATATTACATATCTTGACTGTTGATGTAATTTTACAAATTGTCTCTAACGATTTTTTTTTTTTCATTTTGCTAATAACGGGGCAAAAATATTCATTTAAGAAACAATCTGCAAAGAGAACGTAAATCTATCTCGTGTGAAAAATACCAAAGCACCAAACATTTCAATATTAAACGTCAGCATGGTCTGTATTACTGATAAAAAAATAAAAAAAAGAACAACACTATCTTCTTATCTCATGGTATAACGAGAAAGAATATTTTTTAGAGTATATTAGAAATAGAGAGTAGATTGTATTTGAGTGAGAGAAGTATATTTTTACAAGCATTCCCGGGCGAGGTGGCTCTCTCAGCCGTGAGCACACAATAATCTCTTCTATCTATATAATAATATATGCAAAAATCTTTAACAAGCAACACTGGACAAATTTGCATTATAATCGGTTAATGATACTTTATGAAATGTTCATAGTCAAATTTTCCATAAAAATCTGAGGTGAACTGACACTGAATAAATCATAGACAAAAATAACCTCAATTTATTGATTACCTCAGCAGTATCAAAGAAGTTGATGCCGATTTCAAAACACTTGTCCACTATGGCCTGGGAAATCAGACAGTGGTAAGAGCCGGGAACGACTTTAAATGTAACTTCGCTTTTTTACTCGAATGCAAATGGGTTCAGAGTCCAAAATCAGGATGGAAAGAAAGTGAAGCCGGAGGAGATGGGGCAAAATATTAGAGATATTGGATGACAATACAGTCGACACTGCTTAAGATGATGTCAATGGGACATAAAATTTAACATCATACTATCCGTTAAATCATCTTAAGCATTTATTGAGTTACCTTAGATAAAACTATGTTGATAAAGGATGGAAGCAGTATTGTTATGTAGGTCACCTTTGGTTGTTTTTTTTCTAAGGCGGGGGTATTTTTTTTGTGTGTAGGCCTACGTGTATTAGGGTGTGTTTACATAAAAAAAAAAATATTCACCCAAAGCGATGGTATCTGAACATTTCTAAGTAAAACGTTCTGTTTCCATTATAACCAAAGGGAGAAAATTAGCACACAATATTACTTGTCAGTTAACTTAACATCATGCTGTTATATGACTGTCAGCATGTAAGATGCCAACCAAACAAACATAGCTTGCATTTTCCTATATTATTTATTTTTAAATGTGAATATCATACAAGGCCCTCCCGCTGGCCACACTCGCATCATGTATCATTGAGCCTAAACTAACACAATAAACATCGATCGGGTGAGCGTGGTATTTGACACCTTTGTGGACTTGCCGGCGCCAACTGTCTTTGCTCCGTGTCCCGTGAAAACGATTGAATCTCCATTACATGGTTTTAAAAAAAGTAAACAAATTGTGGCCACGCATGTTACGGTACCTCCACGTGGGTAACCCTTTGCTCTTTCTCCTTATCGTAATCTCCGCTCTCAATGCCCGACCTGAGTAAAAATCAGTGGCCCTGTGAATCTTACGACATCTGATGCATGATTTACTATTACACTGCATTATCGATCCACCTGATGAATAACTCATGGCAACATATTTGAGCTCGCATGAGTGCGAGGGATCGGTGATGCCAGCAGAATAAAATTTGTAAAATCCTATACTCATGGACAAAGCGACCACATCCAGTCGTACGCAGGGCGCACGCAGGCACGCTGGGTAGGTGACATAACAGGTGCCAGCATGGCGAGGCAGACACAGAACAATGGCAGGTACAAACTGTAGCGAAACAACGATTACGCAAGATGACGGCGTGTATTTTGACCATGACACGGCTTAGGAAAATCATACTAAGCATTTTTTTTTTCCTCTTTAGGACTTCAAAATGAGATCATGCAAAGAGTAAAAACGGATAGAAAGATGTCATACTAAGCGTTTTTTCCCCACGGAAATGAGGCATTGGGGAAGGGATAAAAGAAATACATCATACAAAAAGAAGATCACACTAAGCGACTTCATTTTAAGTGGAGTCGACTGTAACTATGACAGTAATAGATTTCTGGTTACCGAGGATCTTGGCAAACCTTTCTTTTTATGTGACAGCAGATTGCGGTGTGGAGTGGGGGACAAGGGGAGAGGATTTAATGGATTTCTGTTTGATTTTGGCTGACATTTTCCTCACAAGAATACCAGCTCGAAGTAGTTGAGCATTCCTGGTTTCTCATTTATCAATGAAATGGTGCAGTTTTGTTTCACCCAAATGGGTCTGTGTCATACCGTAATGGAGCTACGGGTGAAATTTCTACCCTCAAAGACCCTTTTTGGGAAGGCTCCAAAACTCTGGAAGCATTCTCATCACCTGTAACTCGACTTATTGTAATGTAAGGGGATAATATAAAAGCTGCAAGCTGTGGGTAATTTGTTCATTTTGCATAATTCACACGTAAAATTCCCAACAAACACTTCCGACTCCATGCTTTTAGAACAAGGACACGCTATTATGAACTATTTTTAGTAGGGTTTCCCTCATCGTTCTTTCGCTGAAGGAAGCAAAATATGTGGATTAACGAAAACATGGATCGCCTGTAAACTTTAGCGAAAAAGGGTAAACAAACTCCAGAGTTGGCGCGGAATCCGAGTCGGTACTTTCTGTCATTATATTCCTTTGTCTGTGGGAGGAACTTTGCTTTGTGTCCTAGATCTAGATCATTATAAGTAATAAAGATATTTCTCCCGGGCAGGGCCAGGTAACTCAGCCAGTAATTATTATGCCGATAACAGATAGAAAGATAGCTTCACTAAGAATTTAATAGACGGACACTGGCAGATGACTTTTATTGAAATTCATCAGCAAAAATATGTTTCTGAAGTAATGTTCAGGGCCGGATTTAGGCCTTGGGGTGGGGGGAGGGGACCGGAGTGCTCCACACTCTGAGGGGCCCTTATACAGAGAGATTAAAATACACGACAGATTTAAACATCGAAGTCCGTCTATTGCGTGAATTTGAAACTGACAAGTTCTACATACACAGAAAGATTAATGTGCTATATGTCTGGAGTAAACACGTGTACATGTGTATTTATATGTATATGTGTAAACATGTAAATACATGCTAGCAAAATTCCCTACAGATTTTCTGGTGAGGCGAATTACCAAGAACATAGTTATGCTGTTATGTATTTTTAAGTTTCCATAGATAACAATGGCTGATTCAACAATTTACACAGCAACTTACTGTCTTGTCAAATTTTTTAACGAGAGGGGCCGCCACTGGCCGGGGGCTGTATGTTACCGAAAACCCAAAGAGTTAAACGTCTGAATGCGACCTTGGTTGGGTAAACAGGTGTTCAATGAGCTTAGATTGTTATGTTGTGATTGGAAAGGGAAATAATTTCACAGGGCTAAGTGCACGACCCTATGAAATTGTCTCCCGCATGCGCAAGGAACCTATTCCAGTCCACAAGAATAGTTGCCGAGCAAAGGGTGTGTGGAAAGGAGAACAAAATTCATAATAACGACAATACGAATGGTTTTTAATCAGGGGCGAGGCTTCCTCATAATCAAATAATCAGTGATTACCCTTTGAATATTAATTCTAGAATTACTACGCTTTTCAGATCGAGCCCAACTCCAAGTCCATTTAGTCAGTTCAGCATTCTGTCCTACCTCGCTATTTTGAGTTTGTTGTTATAGTCTAACACCCCTCATCGAAAAGCATCTATGTAGGGACTTAGCCTACACCATATGAACTGGTCCAAAATCAGTGATTAACAAAGACGAAGAAGACTTGACTACACCCAGAAGCAAGCTTGAGCATAGCCTGTTTTCTTCAAAGCGGCGCCGCAGACAGCAAAATAGTGGGGGAGTGGGGGGGGGGGGGGGAATAGGTTTATAATCAAGGTTTGACCTGATTTTACGTACTTATGCAGGTTTTTCACTTTGCGGTCGTTTTCATCCCAATCGAAAGGTAAAGAGTAGAGTGAAAGAGTTTGTGTGGATCTTTTTTTTTTGTTTTGTTTGATGTAATCTAAGAATAATTTAACTCTACGCACAGCAAGAGCTATCAAAGAATAATAATTATTATAGTCTAGATCTAGATATAACTGTGATCAAAATCAGTCGAACGTATTAAGAACATCAATTCACTTGATAGGTCGCTCGAACCTAAACGGCAACGGCAGATAGCCACTTCTCCGAAATCGCTACTCATTGTTGTGTCACAGAGATGCCATTTAAGCACTTTCTACCATTTAATGTTAATGGGTCCTTTCCGAGAAACTTTATGAGATGGTAGAATAACAAAATCTCTGGCTATGAATATGACAATGAAAACGTGCTGTTCAAATTATATTTTAAAAAATGTGTGAAAAATATGCGTTTATAAGTCTGTTAGTATGAATGAATAGTTTTTCAGATTAGTTTGGCTTGTAAATTGTTGCATTCCTGTCCTGTTGACAAGAATAGTCCGCTCTTCAGATTTTTGCAGTGCCTAGCAACCGTTTCATTGTTTTAGTCGCTGCATTTATAATTATGTGAATATGATGTAGCGATACGTCCTATTATGAGGATCTTACTAGCTTAAATTCTGATTACCCTCTGCAGAGGGCCACGCTTCGCCCCTGTTTTTAATACATGTATTTCCATTACTATCATATTTTTTTTGTTATTGTTATTATTGTTGTTGTTGTTGCTGTTCGCTCTTTTTTTTTTTTTGTGATGCTCTTACTTGAAACACACACAACAAACTGGCGCAACAGTAGGCTACTTCTAATGGCGTCTTTTAGTACGTTTTTCGACGTGATGAGCATGATTTCAGATTAGGCTTACGACTCAACAAACTATCAAAAATTCACTTCTTGACCAATTTTATTATTCTCCGTGACCTTTTGTAATAAAGCCTACGTGTTTTAACTGCCATAAATGTGCACGCAAAAACATCAAATGATAATATCCAGTGATTAAATCAGTTCGAATGTTCACGTCTGAAGCGAACCACATCTGACACGATAACCCAGTAAAATTAAAATCTACCATCATAAAGTGATAACATTCAGTCAGGGGTCGCAGGGAAAATCCTGGCGGGGTGGGGGGGGGCACTATGTGTTGTATGTCCACACCAGGGCTGTAACTGAACGATTGGTAAAGAAAGAAAGAAAAAAAATGCTCACGTCATGCATGTTGCTTATAAGTGTCTGTTATTGCAATCACTTTTCTCCTTCTTCCACCTCCCGCAAAAACAAGCCAGCAACACCGTCCGCTATATTCGGAATGAAACACTGATAAAGTGGAAGTCAAGTCAAAATCGATGGGTCTTTGCTGTATCAAAGATACTAGATCAGATTAGAGACTCCCTTCTTCCGGCCCCTTAAAATAGCGTTTATATCCGATCACGGGCACCGCCCACTCTCGGCGGGCAGAGCCAGCGCTTTGGTCAATGGATTTGTATAGAAATAAGACACAACAGCGATCGGTTTCGCTTCCAGAGGCAATTTCACAGTCAAAATATTTTTTAATAATATACAGTATCTAATTAATAATGAATTTTTCTTTAAAGCAAAGCACAAACGGGGCGGGTGAAGGATAGAAAAAGAGAGAGAAACAGATTTTTCGCGAGGGTACAGGCATAGTACTCTTAATGTGCGTGCGGCCTCCCCCGCCTCTCTCGCGACAAGTTATTTTTAACCTGCCGGCAACGATTGGGATTCGATTGCAAGTTTTTGTACTGCTATGCAGTTGCAACGGTTGATGTGCTCATTGACGGTGGTGTATTTTTCCTGAATTTGGAAAAGAAAAAGAAGAGGAGGAAGAACGAGAAGAAGGAAAATCCAGATTTAGTCTGTTACTGTTAAAGGAAAGTTCTTGAACGTTTTCAAAACCCTTCATAGTTGCGGCTAATATTTACTTTCTTACTTGCTCTTTTCGCTGGGAGACAGAGAGCGTGAGTTACGTCATAAACGGAAAATCCAGCTTCCGTCCCTTGTTATTCTAAATATACACTATATCTATCTTCGGAATGACGGTAAATCAACAAAACGATTGTAATCAAAAGGAAATAAAAATAGCCAGAGGTAACCAACAATGAATTACAACCATGTACATTATAATTACAAAGTAATCGACTTCCAGCAAGGTATGGGGGTGAGAGCTGAACATAGAACAAAACTCAGCATTTTCTCTATTCGGCTTTGTAAAAAATGGAGTTGTTTACATCTCTCCCGCACAAGACGCTAGGTGGCGCTTCGAAACCCGTGCACGCGAAAAACCCCGAGCTGTCTCATCTTATTTCCAACTAGTATCTTTGGATACAGGGCACTGCATGGGCGAATATTCATGTTCAACGACTGTTCACCTGTTAATATCTCAGTACAAAAGTCCTGAATTGAGGTCAGTTGGTGCTGGCATATAATTGAACTTTTCACTTTTACAACATGTGAGGGAAAAACAAAGGATTCACCACAACTGAGCTGTCATTTTAAGTCAAGTGCAATAGTGTGAACCAATGTTCACAAACGACAGTGTCATTGAACTTTTGTGCCTCCCTCGTCTTGTCTGTCCGTGATGTCAAGCAAAAATGTTTGCTGCAGTTCTATTTTGACTTTGACCCCTCCAATCCACCCATTAGACCCCTTTCACACGGCGCGGGCCAGCGCAAACTTAAGGCTGAGGTTCTCAATGGAGCCTTTCACACGGCGCGGAGACAGGTCGTGCTTGTGCGCGAGTTCCCCTAGGTACCCGCACCCGCGCATAGCTCCAGTGACAAATTCCTGCATACAGTGTGCAATTTCAACTCGATTTTATGTGTGGGTGAGCTTTATCCCGCATTTCCTTTTGATTCTGACTTTTTTTTTTCCTGTAGATACAGTATGGATGCAGATATTGATATAGAACTGCTAACATCATTAGTGCTAGGGAACAAGTTCTTTCGTCAGTCAAAGGATCGGCTACATACACCCATGCCCCAACTTTTGTCGCAAATACAAGATAAAGGAGGAGAAACCGATCATTGTCCATACTTCACGACCGTACAATGTAAAACAGAATAAAAATCTGGAGAGATCTAAGTGCGGGTGCGATAAGAAAGTGGTCTTAAAACTCTTAGCCTGATCTGACCTGGGATTGTCATAAGATGTTATCGGCACGTTCAAACGTTTTTTCCTTCACAGGTAGGCTAAATGCTACTACCCAGCCAGCGACCCAAAGATATCCGGGACGTGGGGTTGACGTCAAGTTTGTTCATAGGAATGGCATCGTTCCTATGTGGATTGGCTGGTTACGACATCGAGCCGCCTTAGGTTTGACGTTGCGAACCCGCACCTAATAGTAATCCTACAAACCTTGCGGAAACCCAATGCAAAGCTAAGACGGACTGACGTTGGCATGCTGAGTGGATAGGTCAAGTCGGTGAAAACGTAGCAGTTTTCTCTGAAGAAAATAGTGTGGACAATCTTTTTTGGGGATTTTCTGCCTCCGAGAGATTAAAGTTTATTACTCTTAAACATCTTCTGAAGAGTCATCTTGTAGACTCTGGATATTCAGGAACATTTTTGTTTTTCTTTTCTGTGTATTATTTAAATTAAATGTGCATGCGTGCGGGTGTGTATAAATATGAGATAAATGTTGTAAAGTCCTTAGGGCCTGGTCGCTAACTTAAACGAGTACTATATAACTGTTAATTGTTATGTACTATTATTATCGTTATTGTTATAAGTATCAGGGAAAGTTAGATACAACCTCAATTTCTGTTACCTGTCAGACCGTTTGAAATGAGATGAATTTCGTCTAAAAGGACAAAATGGATGCAACAAAGCAAGCTTGGCTTTTGTCATAGTTTCACAGTAGCACGATCAGAATTATGATCAAATAGGAAAGCGTACCTAAGAGTCATCGCAGATTCTGATGTGTCGAAAAGACGGTCATAGATCACGCAACAACAACACCAAAAATGAGGCTCGTTACTTTGGTTACTTTGGTGTAGAACCAGCCTCCTCGCACTCGGGACACACCCACACGTGCTCAGCTCTCCTCGCCATCACGTCGGAGAAGGTCTTCTCACTAACAACTCAAGTAAGATGTTGATTGAACAGACGTCTTGCAGTACCACACAACCGGCTCTTGACTCCACAGCCTCTCCGATGCCCAAACAGTTTTATACGTTCGATGGTGTCCCCGTCTTCAGTAGTTATAATAATATACCTGATTAGGCCATCCTTTAAATATATATAAATTCACCTTTTTTATCACATAAACACATGAATATTCAAGCTTTTAGGCTTTTAAACCATCCTTTAAATTATATAAATTCACCTTTTTTATCACATAAACACATGAATATTCAAGCTTTTAAGCCATCCTTTAAAAATATAAAAATTCACCAAAAATTACACACAAACATCTAAAAAAACAGCTTTTGTAACAAATTCAAAACTTCATCACACCCCACCTAAAAATATTTGAGAATCCCTGCTGAAAATAACATGGTATGTTGCACCACTAAGATGAAAAGTTTTAAATACGTTTAATTCCATTTCCTAAAAAATTATTTAATAATTGTTTTGATTCCGAAGATAGAACTGTGTTCGTTTCTGGAGATATATTTGAACCGTTTACTTTTTTTGGTTTAAAAACTTTATCAACTATAAATTTATTAACAGCTTTTTGTCCTAAATCAGTTGCTGTTTTCTTTGCAACATTTGATACAACTTCTTTTGCAGTATCTTGCATAACTTTACTAATAACAGCTGAAATTAAAGAATCAAAAAGACCTGATCCGGAATATTTATTACTATATCCTCCATAAACATATTTTCTTTTGTATCCTTTATTTATCACCAACATTTTATATAGCAATTTTTAACTGTGATTTTTTATATTCATTAGTGTTAATAATTTTCTGTCTATATAATTTATCTATAATACTTGCCAGTTCATTTAAAACCCCAGTATTTCCCGCTTCTTTACTAGCCATTAATAATGTTAATCTCCGTATTAAAGCATTTGGATCCCGCGGAAGAAACCCTTTTCCGAAAGTTACACCATGAGCTGCTTCGAAGCTTCCTGGTTTATCACTTTGTATCTCTTTCCAAAGTGGTTTTATGATCTTCTTGTATTTCTTTCTTCCACTAGATTTAGGTTTTGGGTTATGAGGATCGTTATTTTGATACATAGTATTAGTATCAAATAAAATATCTTTATATTTAGTCATATCCTCATCTAAAATATTTTCAGGCTCTTTGCTGGTAATTAGTTCCCACAAACCAGGTGTTCCTTTATATTTCTTTTCTCCAATAATAATATCATCGTTATCAATTTTTATTTCTTTACTACCAATATAAAGTTTGTTTTCTTTTGTATAAATTCCAAAAGTAGTATCCCCACTATCTTTACCCAAATATTTTGTTAAATATTCGGTTGCTATCGTACCAACATCAATTGGAGAAGCAGCAATTGCTTGTGGAGATTCTTCTAATTGAATAGGTCGCAGCTCTGCTTGTAATGCAGGTTCAATCGCTCTCAAGGGTTGTTCTATAGCAAGTGGTATTTTCTTAGTTTCTTCTGCTGCTTTTTGTGTACTTTCTGTAATAGGACTAAATACTTTGGAAAAATCTCTTTTCATTTCAATATCTCCTACTCTTTCGCTTAAGTTACTTAATTGAATATTTTTTTTGGTTTTTAAAAATTCATTAACAAGAGCTTCACGTTTTGAAGGATCTTCAATTTCTAAAAAAGACATTTTTAATATAATAAAAATAAAATATTTTTTAAAGGAAAAAAATTAAACTATAAGATTTTTGATTTTTTTCAATGGATCATCTATATTTAATTCAGGATCGCTTACTTTTTTCTTTTTTATTATATTTTTTAATTCTCTAAATTTTTTTTCTCCATCTAAAATAAGTTTAAATTTTTCATCTGAAATTTTTTCATCTTCAAGAGCATCAGAAATATAAGTTTGAATAGTATTAAGTTTTGATTCTAATAAAAATAAAATTTTCTGATGTTTATCAGCTTTATGTTGTAATTTTTTATTTAAATATCTTAAAAATATACTTAATAAACCTGTACCTATTGAAATACCTTCTATAATAATAGCTGCAGGAATGTTAACCACTGTAGATAAAAGTATTACTCCTGTTGTTCCCATTCCAATGGCTACAGTTTTTAAAGTTATATCAGTTCCGTCAATTATATTTAAAGCTTTTGAATATTTCTTAACTGTTATTCTTTTGTTTTCTTTAGTTCTTTCAAAAGAATTTTGAATGTCAAGAATTTTTTTCATTCTATAATTCGAAGCTTCCATTTTAGAATAAAGGTTTTGATCTTTGGTTACACTAACATATTTATAAACGGAATACTTTTAACCAAATCGCTTAAAAAACCTTCACCATTATAAACTTGTCCTTCTTGTTTTAAATACAGTCCATCTCTTTGAAACTCGTTACCGCTTCCTTTTACAGTTCCTAAATATAAACCTTTTCCATCAGTTTCAATTTGACAGAGACATCCACCTTTTTTTAAATATAAACCGTCACCAACTCTAGAGGAGTTTGTAGGCTGATAACCGTCTCCCAATAATTTTTGAACGCCACTACTTGCTAAACCCGTAAGCCCACCTATTCCGATAGCTTTTGCTACTGATGGAACAACTTTAGATAACAATGGGAGTGCCATTCGAGCAAGAGCAGCCAGAAACCCTCCTTCAATTTTCATGTTATATTTTATTTGATTTCTACTTAGAGTAATATCAGCTCCTTTATTTTGATTGAATGCTTTTCGCAGTTTATTTATTTGTGTTTTTGTTAAAGCTAAAACATCATTTCCAGATTCTGTAATTCTAATAGTAACAGGAGTATCATTTTTCATAGCTCTGTATTTTTTCTTTCTGATTATCAGAAATATTTAATTGAACATTTTCATATGTCATTTTTAAGAGAATAAAAATCAACTGTTTTTAATACGTTCAATTTTACGTTATGTTAAAACTTAGTTCGTTGTAATTCCTTTTCATAAAAAGAACCAACAATTTCTTCATCATCTAAATCTTTTATTTTGTAAGTAATTGGATATGTATATAAAATTTCATCTATTGTAAATATTTCTTTTGTCCATTTTGGTGTGTAACCTTTTTCAAAAAAACTTTTCTTCTTTGTAATTCTAACTCTATCACCTAATTTAAATTTAAGCTTTTGGCTACGTGATTCCTTTGTATATAAATTTCTATATACGGTTAATTCATTTTCTTTTTTACTTCCTTCAATAGGAGTCATTTTTATTGATGAATGATAGGTGTTATTATAATCATTTACCAAATCATCTAAAACATCTATATATTTGGTAACACCATTCGCTGTAAAATATTTAAACATTTTTTCTTTCATTGTTCGGTTCCATCTTTCCACTACAGAACTTTTCTGTTCATTCTCTGTGGAATAGATTTCTTTGAAAAGACTCTTAACATGTTTATTATAGAATTCACTTCCTTTATCAACCCATAATTTTTCTGGATGTCTGCTTAATATCTCTTTAAATCCTTCAGCAACTGTTAGTCCACTTTTATTTTTTAAAGGAATCATCCAACCATATTTTGAGAAAACATGAATAACAGCAAGAATATATTTAAATCCTTTGTTTTGCTTAGAATAAGCAGACATGTCAACTAAATCAGCAGCCCATATTTTATCAATTCCATTAACTATCACTCTTCTTTTCTTAAATTTTTTAATTACCGGTTTATGAAGTTCTTCTGCTAAATCACTCGTAAGGCCTGGTTTATCGACGACGAAGTCGGAGCTTTTTTTTTTTCGCCCATTCCAAAAGTTTTTTTAATTTTAATAATAGGTTCAACAATATTTCTATCCATTCTTTCTCTTAATGTTGGTTTTAAAATAGAATCTAAAGACTGTATCATCTTATTATCACAAACTTCATTTCTGGTTTTAGTATCTTGATTTTGTCAATAACAAACATCGTGATGCATTGCAGCTTCATCTACTCTATTAATTGGTTTACTCCAAGATTTTGGTGTGAGATCGGAATTCAACCGTTTTTTCAAATTGGTTCCCGGTCCTGTAAAATTATGACCTGGCAAATGCATTTCAAAGGGAAATTTATTGATGATTTTATTGGCTACGCCTCGCCCTTGGCTGTTGGTTATACCACGTCCTTGGTTATTAGCTATGCTATAAGTTCCTACAAATTTAGTTTTAGTACTTCCACAAATTACACATTTGCCTTTTAACATATTTCTATTATTCTTTGTTTTAACTTGTTCAATGTTTATAGTATCGGTTTGTTGTTTACACTTTACACAATACATCAGACTTTCAGACATTTTTAATAATAAAATTAAAGAATAAAAAATGGAAAAAATTTGCAATGGTTGTTTTATTCAAAAACCTCTTGATTCATTTTACAAAGAAAAAAAAGGTGCAGATGGTTATAGAACGAAATGTAAAGAATGTATGAAACCTCAAAAACATTTACTTTATGTAAAAAATAAGGAAAAATATAAACAAGCATATGAAGAATTTATGAAAAGAAATCCTGATTACCATAAAAACCATAATAAAAATAAACTAGAAAAATAAACCTACTAAAAATATTTGTTAAAAAATGAACGAGAAAAAAACCCTAACAAAAAAGAATGTTTCTAAAATGAACGAGAAAATGAACGAGAAAACTATTTCGTTAGAAAAAACTTTCAAAGATATTATCAAAGAAATCATTATCGATGATGTGAAAGAAAATAATACTTCTAGGTATTTCAAATTAATTAAGGAAAGAGTGAGAAAACTTATTGAAGCTTTTAAAGGCAATAAAACGGTAAAAGTTAAGTTAATAATAACCTCTGAATTTAATACTCCTTTATCTTTTGATATTATTGAAGCACATTATCAATCAAGTTTTGGTATTATAAATTCCATGAATGATTTTAATACCTTTTATGATTCCATTGATGAAAAATTTAGTGCTTGGGTTGATAAATTTCAAACTAAAGGATCTGGACATATATTTAATCAAATTATTAAAACAAATGTAAAACTTTAAGAGCTTCTTCTTATATTCCTACTCCTTTTAAAAATAAAAATATTATCAATGTTCAAAATAAAAAAGATAATAAATGCTTTCTTTGGTCTATATTAGCTAAATTGTATCCTGCTGATGTTCACAGACTCTCAAATTATTCGCCTTATGAAAAGACTTTAAATATGAATGGAATTGAATATCCTGTTAAAATAAAAGATATTCCTAAATTTGAAAACCAGAATAGTATTTCGATAAATGTTTTTGCTTTAGAAAAACCACAAGATAAATATTCTCTATATCCAATTTACACCTCTGTTGATCAGAAAAGTTCCAACTTCATTGACCTCTTATATTTAGAAAATGATGGAAATACACATTATTGTCTCATAAAAAATTTAGAAGTTTTTTTATCAGATAAATTTACAAACAAAGCTTTTATCTGCAGGAATTGTATGAATGTATTTACAAATCCTAATTCTTTAAATAATCATAAAGAGAAATGCTTAAATCACAAAATGTGTAAGACAATCCTTCCAAAAAAAGGTGATAATATTTTACAATTTACAAATCATCATTTCAAATCTAGATTACCGATAGTTTTCTACTGTGATTTTGAATCATGTAATAAAAGAATATCTACAACACAACCAAACCCGAACGAACCTGGTCAAAATACAATTTTTAAACAAGAAGCTATTAGTTTTGGAATGTATATAAAATCCGATTATGATAATTTATGTCCTTCCGTTTATCATACTTATACCGGAGAAGATGCAAAAGAAAAATTTGTCGAAATGATTATGATGTATTATAACGAAGTCTGTAAAAAGTTAAATTACTATAAGAATGCTAAAGCTAATTTAACTTACACCCAAGATAAAGAATTTAGTAAAACAACAAATTGTTATATTTGTAATGTAGAATTTTCTAACAAAAAAGTAAGAGAGCACAATCATTACAATGGTAAGTATCGAGGCGCTGCTTGTCAGTCTTGTAATACTAAAGAAGGAAAACAATCTAAAGTAATTCCAGTATTTTTTCACAATGGCAGTGGTTATGATTTTCATTTCATAATAGATGAAATAATTAAATATGAAAATCAATATAATAAACTTTCATTGCTTGCTAAAACATCTGAAGAATATATTTTATTTGAATACGGAAATTATTACAAAAAATTAAGATTCCTAGATAGTTACAGATTTTTATCAAACTCTTTAGAAGGTGTTGTTAAATCAATGGATGATTTTCCGATCTTGAAAGAACATTTCCCGGATAATTACACTTTGCTAAAAAGGAAAGGTGTTTACCCTTATGAATATGTTGATTCAATCGAGAGGTTAAGTGAAGAACAATTACCACCAATAGAAAATTTCTTTTCAACTTTAAGAAAAGAAGGAATTACAGAAGACGAATACCAACATGCTTTAAATGTTTGGAATACTTTTGAATGTAAAACTTTACAAGATTATCATGATTTATATCTAAAAACAGATGTTTTACTTTTAACAGATGTATTTGAAAAGTTTAGAGAATTTTTCCTAACCCATCATGAAATTGATCCGTATTATTGTTTCTCAGCTCCTGGATTAACTTGGCAATGTGGGGTAAAATATACGGGAATTAAACTAGAATTATTAACAGATTTAGATATACTACTAATGTTTGAGAAGGGAATAAGAGGTGGTTATTCAGGAGTTTTAGGACCTCGATATGTCAAAGCCAACAATAAATATTTACCAGATTATGACCCTAAAAAGAGATCAAATTACTTGTTGTATTTAGATGCAAATAATTTATATGGAGGAGGAATGTCAGAATCTTTACCGGTTGGAGACTTTAAATGGGAGGATGAAACATTCCTAAATGAGGTTCCTGAAGGAAGAGGATATATTATCGAATGTGATCTTGATTACACAGTTAAAGCTAAAGTAAACACCAGTAGATTTCCTTTAGCTCCAGAGAAACTAAAAGTGAATGAAGATGATTTAAGCGATTTACAAAAATACTATTTACAATTAGAAGACAAAAAAGTAGGAACTGTAGAAAAATTAATACTAAATTTAAAAAATAAAAAGAATTATATTATACATTATAAATTATTAGAATGTTTTAAATCCCTTGGATTAGAAATTTCTAAAGTTCATAGAATAATTTCTTTTAAAGAAAGACCTTGGTTAAAAAAATACATCGATTTTAATACCAATCAAAGAACAAAATCAAAATCTGACTTTGAAAAGAATCTTTGGAAATTAATGAATAATTCCTTCTATGGAAAAACTCTCGAAAACATAAGAGATCGAATTGAGTTAAAACTATTATCAGATAAAGAACAAGTAACAAAATTAATAAGTAAACCTAATTTTAAGGAATCAATTATTTTTAATGAAAATCTAATTGGTATTGCTAATAATGTAACATCAATAAAGTTTAATAAACCGATTTATTTAGGAATGTGTATTCTTGATTACTCTAAGTTGGTTATGTATCAGTTTTATTACAATGTTGTTAATAAACTATGGAAATCTAATGAAGTTGTTGGATTTGATACCGATTCATACTTTCTTAATATTAGAACTGAAGATGTTTATGAAGATATGAAAAAAATAAAGGACGATGATTTAGACACTAGTGATTATCCAAAAGATCATTTTCTTCATTCAACAAAAAATAAAAAAGTTATTAATAAATTCAAAGATGAACTAAATGGTAAAGTTATGAGTGAAATAGTTTTTCTTAGAAGTAAAGCATATACATATAAAGTTCTCGAAGAATCGACACAGCCAAGGCTTAGATTCGAAGAATCGACATGTAAAAAATTAAAAGGTATTTCAAAAACAACAATTAAAAAAGATGTTACTTTTGAGGATTACAAAAATTGTTTAGTTAATAATGAAATTAATTATAAAAAGATGAATGTGCTAAATTCTGATAAACATGAAATGTACATAAAAGAAATAAATTAAAAAGCTCTAAGTCCTTATGATGATAAACGATATATACTTGATGATGGTATTAAAACTCTTCCATATTCTGATCAATTTACAAATATTGTATATGAAATGGTAGAGAAGGTTAACTTCGACTCCGTCGATTAACTTTGAATAACTGCCATATTCCTTCCATCAGATTGAAATGAAATTATCTTATCAGAAATAACTAAAGCATAAGCTGTGGTATCTACAGGAACATTTTTATTAAATGTAGCCTTAACCATTATATCAGTTATGCTATTTTTTAACCTTTCACTTTGTTTTGAAACATCGAAAACAAATAACGGATAAAGCGTTTTATAATCAATAGTGGTAATAGTTGGATTGCTAATTAATTCATCTATATTATAAAATTTTGATTTAAATGATACAGCATCATTATATACTCTAGAGAATTGAAACTTAGGGAATGATAGTTGATAATCAGACTCTGGATAACGCCTAGAATTTAACTGAACATTAATATTTCTTACATCCAAATTATTGAATATTGCTGCATTTTCTTTTTGATCAGATTTGTCTTTTGTTTGAAAAGCTATTATGATCCATCTAGGTTTTTCGGGAGAAGCTTTTACAGATAATCTCCATGAAAATTGAGTTGCTACAGGAACTGTTATTGAATCACATTGTCTACTTCTATAGCCAACATTTAATTTTGCTTTTGATTCAATAATTTTATATAATTCAAACTTTTGTTGATCTGCTGGTAAAACATGTGGAACAAACCATGAAATTTTATCAAGAGTAACTTTTCCTTCGGCAGCTTTATCATCTTTATAAATTGCAATATTTGAATCTGGTCTTTTGTACAGAGTAAGTTGTTGAGTAAAACCATAAAGAATCTTATCATAATCCTCTGCGAAACCGAAAATATGTTTCAGAGGAATTAGAAAAGAAAATCTTCCTTTAGGATCAGGATATTTTAGCAGTATCTCTTGTCTTGTTTCAAAACCTTCATTATTCTCAATTTTTCTGTTAGTATCTTTTATCCACAATAAATTAAGTCTTTGTGATTTTGAGAGTAATCCTAACATTGTTGTTCCTCGTCCTGGATGATTTAAATTTTCAATTTCTTGTCCTGATAACTGATATTGTATAAAATTAAACAAATACATTATGCCATTATTACATAAAGTTATCTGATCATCAGCAATATATAATGTTCCATCTGTTTTTGTAAGTCTACCTTCAACTATTATATAGCTTTCACTTGGATGAGTAAAAATATCCTGCAATTCAATAGTTATTCGAATTTCTCCTCCACTGTTTAAATTTGTACCGGTAATTGGATTGTATTCATGGTATTCATATTTTTCAATACTTTCATCTACCTTAAAAATTTTTGTAATTTCCAAAATGTCTTCCATGTTAATAATACCTAATTTGAGCATCTGTAACGGGTGCTACTATAAATCTTATTCTACTAATGTGATAAAATCTATTAATAAACAAAGTATTAATGTCGTTAGTAAGAAGACTACTATACCTAGTATCATTAGATAAAACATTTTCAGGTTCAAAGGTAATTTTTGATTTAATAGAGACGGGGAAAAATCTTTGCGTATATTTTTCAAATTGTGTGATTATTCTAAATTCCTTATTTTCTTTTTCAACCTTTATTCTATGAGCAAGTGATAAAGAAAAAGAAAACCCATCAGTTTTTTCAATTGTTATACCATCAATAATAAAAGTGGATCCGTCGGGTGGATTTAATAAAATTTCATTTTCTGTATCTGATTCTAAAAGAAATTCGCCAAGATTCTTATTCTCTTCCTAACAAAATAGTTTTTACCGTTGATTCTTTTAACATTTATATCTTTACTAGATGACTTGGACATATTTATCAAACCATCATTTTTTATCATTGTCTCTTTTTTACCAATAACGGGTTTAATACCAATATCCCATTCGGGTTTTTTAGGAAATTCAGCTCTTTTATATATTCCATTTCTCTTTAATTGAAAACAATATAAATTATTTAGTTCTCCTCTGGATAAAAAACCATCAACATTTTCTAAATTTTCTAAGTTAATTGCATGGTTATTAAACGGAGTAATTTTTTTGTAATCCATTTTTCTACAAATAATTTATTTCATCTAAAGTTACAGGTAACTGTGTAAATCTTATTCTATGAATTATAAACTCTTTGTAAATGAGAATATTTTTTAAACTAATATCACCATCTGTTTTTTCGGCTTTCAATTCATTAGGCATATTTCGGATTTTGTAATCCTCTTTTTGTTTTTTTACAATTATTCGAAAATCTTTTGAATCATCTCCCGAATAACTTATTTGTAATCCATCCATAATTTCTAATTTGTTATTAAAAGATTCTAAAACTTTACCTTCAATAATTATAGTTGAACCTATCGGAAAGTCTTCAAGAATCTTTTTTTCATTCTCAAATTCATACTTAAAAGTTAGAATGGTGCGTAGCTCATCCTTAACGTTTGCAAGAAAATACTCCTCATCATGGCGTTTTAAAACTGTTGTCTCTCTATATCTAATAAGTGGAATCAAACTTCCTATAATTCGACCAGAGTTGTAAACTTTTAGTAATATTTTGTTATTTCCTCTAGTTGATACTTTATCACTTCTTAATTGAATATCAACATCCCATTCGTGTTTGGCTGGTATAACTTTAAGTTTTCCATCAACATTTATAAGATTCACAGGCTTATCTTTACATCACTTATAAATTTAGGAGGTGGGGAATCTACAATTTCATTTCTAACATATATACCTTCTTCATTTAATTTGAAACAATATCTAGCATCTTTCTTTCCATTTTCATTAAAACCTTCTACATTTTCTAAATCATCTAGATTGATTGCATAGTTATTAAATGGAACAATAATCGTCGTTGAGTCTCCGCTGGGCATAAGACCAAACTTATCCACCATTTTTTAAGGAAAAAAATTTAGAAGGAATTTCTTAATACAAACTATTAATAATTTCTTGAAAACGTTTTCCTCCTGATAATTCTTTTAAAACATACAAACACAAATGCCCACAAATTACTGTGTTTGGATCTTGTACTTGATTAGTAGAATATTGAATATCTCCTTTTTTCTCTCTAAGATATTTGATTATTTCTAAAGGAGGTCGAATTCCATAACTGTCAAAATAAATTTTATTTACTTCGTCATGATATCAAGCGACCCAATGAGTTCCTCCTTTCGTTCCATCACCTAAATTCAGTATTCCACATTCTTTTCTTCTCGGTTTTTCAGGTAATTCAGTTCTTAAAAACACACCTCTAAAATTAGGAATTCTTAATTCCTTAACAACTTTTAAAATATCAAAATTGGATAGTGCCATTTTTAGTTTTTAAATTTCTCTAATATGAAATCTTATGACAACAGTTTCTCCTCTTAAATTTAAAGGCTGGTCATTTTGATCTGTAATTTTAACCTCTAAGTTATTTATCGTTTTCATAGCTATTGGCAGAAAAACAAGATTTTTAGGTTTTTCAACTATTTTACGTCCCGGAGATACATTTGGGAAAAAAGAATAAATAACAGGAACAGGTGTGCCATTAACTATACTTCCGTTTATGATATTCAAATGAACTAGAATACTATTAACACTAAGAATGTTTACAATGTTTTCAGATTCATGAGTTCCCGAGTCATAAATTTCATGATGAAATCCTAATAAATCAGCTAAGGTATTGTTTTCTTTAAAATTTACTTTGTATCCTTTCTTGACAGTCATAACGGATTTTAAAGTTTGATTATTTGGTTTGATTTTTATAGCATCACCAATCATGCTTTGAATTGCAGTGTTTAAAGCTTTAATTTCATAAGCACCTGTTGGTATATACTCTTTCTTCCAAGTTGAACCATCATAAAACTCTATCATATTGTTTTCCTCATGGACATTGGGGAAAGAATAGTAAGTTTCTAAATTAACTCAGGCGATTTCATAATGTTTATCCCTGTCTAATTATAAAGGCGGGTTAAATATGGTCTTGAATGTGGTTTTATTATTCATAACGATAATTTGCTCTGAAAATTTTGATTTTGTGTTTTGGGCGATTTCTCTTAAAATATTTAAGGTAAAAATATGTTTGCTTTCATCCATTTTTAATGTAATAAAATTTATCATTTTAAGGCATGTAAAATGTATCAAATTTATATCTATATTTTCCATTTAATTTGTCACTAGAATTGTCAATTACAAGAAATCCATATGGTTCTTCCCAACATTTTTTACAGAGCTTTTTAAAATCTTCTAATGTCATATCACCGCTTACATGGTCGTTATAAATGTGAGTTATATTTTTATTATCTTGCTTGAATAAACAGAGAAAATTTCCGTTTTCTCTTATTGTTTGTCTCGGTAATTTAAAATAATTTTGAGTTAGGTAGAAGCAGTCAACATTGTTATGCCTTCCTCTACAATAATAAGCTTCGCATTTGTTTTGTTTCTCCAGTAAAATATCATCAAATATCATTAAATTTTTATCTTCAGAGTTTAATTCGCTTGGATCTGGAACATCATCGGTATCTTCATAAAACTGGCAATTAATTGGATAAGAGTTGGATACGCGTTGTCTTTGACAATCATTAAGTTGTTTTCCAGCTTCTTCTAATAATTGACAAGGAGAAATATTCTTTTTCATAAAATAGTCTTTTTGATTGAATAATTTAAATATAACATCTTTAGGTAGATTCTGTTCAAAACCTGTTTTTACAACCTTGTACTCAGTTTGAAGTAATGACTTACCGAAAATATACAAATTATTATAATCTAACCATCCTTTTTTTAGTAGGAGATTTAAAAGTAAATTAGTCTTTCCTGACCCACTTTTTCCTACTATAATTCCTCTTATACTTTTAGATAGCATAGGACTGTTTTTTCTATTTGTTAAATTATCATTCAAGGCAAAATTCGTAACATCCATTTTAAAAAGAAAAGAAAATGAAAAACTAGTATTTATTCCATATAGGAAATAACTGTTGTCGTCTTAGAATAGTGTTGTATTTTCTTGATTATGTCCCCTGCATTGGTTCTCCCGGGTTTTAGCCTGTGACGCAACAATACAGATGCGTATGTGTGTAAGGGAGTGTGTATGTGTGTGTAAGGGAGTGTGTGTGTAAGGGAGTGTGTGTGTGTGTAAAAGTGTGGGAACCAATTATCTTTGAATAGTTGGGGTTACTATTCAAAGTACTTTGCAATGGCCATCGTTGTGGTTTGTTCATGCAACCATCAAAAGTACTCAATCAAAGATTTGAATATAACAGGAACTCTGACAAGTTCGATTGGCGGTCACCTGAAAAGGCAACCAAGTTGGAAAACTTTAAATGCAATTAATAGGTTTGTGCTCCGCTAGAATGCCAAGCCAGCGCCAAGCTGGTGGCGGTGACTAGGTAGAATGCCAAGCCAGCGCCAATCTGGTGGCGGTGACTAGGTGGAAAGGTAATCAATACCGCTCCACGGCTGGCAATGCGAGGCGATTCGATATGGTGCTCACGCTGTAATTATTTCCAGAATTCCGCTTCCGTGGGGTTTTCTTGCAAAGCGCATTCAATACTGGAAATCAGCTTTGTAATTTCTCCAATACCTAATGTTAGAGTTCTGAGCTTTGTAAATGTTTGAGAAACACGACCAAAGTTCCTGAGATATCTAATCATACTCAGAGAAAAATGAGGAAGTTTAAGTTTAACAAAAAGATCAAATTTACCACGATGTTGTATAAAAAGTATCTCAAGCCACATTCCAAAAGCAGCATATTCAGAAATTAAAGTTTTAGTTTTTGATTTCAAAAAGTAGTAACCGTTATCTAAATTATTTATGACCATATTCAATTCATAGTTTTGATTTTGAGGTAATGGAATGTGTGTCATATCAGATTCTCTATCAAAAACAAACTGTTTTAATTTATTAAGAAGCGAAACTCCTTTTAACTGACGCAAGGATTTTGATGTTGGTTTGCTGTTTTTCAGAGAAAATTTTACTGGTTGTTTTTTCAAAGTGTTCAGATTTTCACTTTCAAAAGCGTAAGCAGCCTCTGGTCCTTTCTCTTTTAGAATTTGTTCTAGCGATGTAAAGTATTGAAGCTGATTTGAATGATAATCCTGTAACTGTTGTCACGATTAAGGTTGGTGGCCTTGTGCGCCACGAGTCTAGGGGGGTGAGCTTAGCAGGGGAAAACACGGTTTTTAACATTGTTGACGAGCGTGAATAGATACACACGACTCGCTTTAAACTAGTCGCGTGTGCAAAAACCTCGGGAGTATAAGTAGAGGAGAAGCTCGACACACGTGGTTCCCAAGTTATTCATTCCTAAAAGGAAGACGCAGAATTTATCGGTCCGGGCGACAAGTGGAAGGTCGTGCCAGTGGGGACCAGAAGTGTTAGGTGTGTGAGGGATCCATGATGTTCACATGTATTTCCCAATAAGAAGAATTTAATCGGTCCGGGCGACAAGTGGAAGGTCGTGCCATGGGGACCAGAAGTTGAGGAGTTCTGATGATAGGATGGGAACCCATCAGAAGCTCGTGATTTGCGATGGCGGGTGTGAACCGTCGATGTGCTGTGTGTGTTTGCAGAAGAAGAGTCTTTGAGGACGGGCTGATAACCCCTCAAGGAGCTAGTAATCTACGATGGCGGGTGTGAACTGTGTGTTCTCATTTGTGTGAAGCCAGGCACGTCTGTTTCCCCTTTTATCGTCGAAGTTAGAGATCTAGAAAGGATCGTGTGAACTCTGGAGACGTGAAACTGCATCAACGAGGAGGGCAGCTGTTGACAGAGACTATTAAGTATACGTAGTTAAGTTTATAGACAGAGGGATTAGATCTAGATGTGAAACGGGGAATAGAGAATAGCCATGATCCCCAAGAGTAAATTTGAAGTATCTCTGTTTTTGTGATTATGTATGTGATTATCATGAGTTGAATGTTTTGACATAAGTTTTGTCATGCATTTATAATTAAATATCGTTTAATTTAAATTTCACTCCATGTGTCCGTTGATCGCTGGTCTGCTTGCTTGGCTTGTTAGCTGGGTTTGAAAGGTAAATAAGTTAGGTACTCATCACACACGTGGTCGTGACCATCTTCATGCACGTGATCGTGACACTGTTTTAAATGCTCTACCATTAATTCCTTTTCGGCATCTAATGGTAGATTCGGAGGATTCGGAGTTACTATATCGCTGTCTATACTCATGTCACTTCCCTGAGACATACCTTTTAGTTTTAAGAACAAATAGCAGAGCACGCGTTCTACAAACACGTCTATTCCTCACCGCAGTTTCCAAGCAGAATGAATAAATCTATATGAAGCAAATGAGTTGCCCGGGGAAATTGATTCTGAGCTCGCTGGGGAAATAAGGTGTGACTACTCAACAAACGCTTTGATTGGTTGGCTTAATGTCGCAGTGCTGCAAACAAAGATTAACAATTGCAACAACGGGGTTTCCAGCCTGTGCAGCGCGTTCAGCTTTTTGCAGGAATTCTAAAATTCGGGGGTGAGAGAGTTTTAGGGGAGTTTATATGTAACCATGTAAACAAAAGCTGCGATTGGTCTACTACGCAATTCCTGTGCAAGCTAAGAATCAATATTCTGCATAATGTAATCAGGTAGCTGATGAAATCTCCCCGGCGAAAAATTCAATGGTTTCAATCGATAATTCCATTCTATTGAATGAAAGTTGGGTATTTTGAATGCGATGAATAGTGAATGAAGGCTAACGGAGTAAAAATCAATACCATTGCATACAACATACCGTGCTATTTTCTGCAGGGATTCTCAAATATTTTTAGGCGGGGTGTGATGAAGTTTTCATTTTTTTGAAAAAGCTGTTTTTTTTTGGATGTTTGTGTGTAATTTTTAGTGAATTTTTATATTTTTAAAGGATGGCTTAAAAGCTTGAATATTCATGTGTTTATGTGATAAAAAAGGTGAATTTATATATATTTAAAAGATGGCCTAAAAGCCTAAAAGCTTGAATATGCATGTGTTTATGTGATAAAAAAGGTGAATTTATATATATTTAAAGGATGGCCTAATCAGGTATATTATTATAACTACTGTCTTCTTGTGGTGCTGTTTCTCTCAAAGCTGCGAGAATTACGAGAGGCTCGTACTCCAAAGTATTGGACTCCTGAGACAAATAAAAGCGCCAGAGGTGTTGGAATGTGTCATCACTACGTGGACAGAACTATATCCATCATTTTTTTTTCCTGCCTGGCCTTATCCTGGCCTGACCTCGGTAGTGAGACCTATCTAACTTAGTGCAGTAGTAATAAATTATTGGATGTCACAGTATTGACGATATTTGGGTCGTAGATATCGACTAGGGCACAGCCTAAATTGAAGATAAGTTCCAGGGGACAATTGCGACGGTCGTTAGCCTCATATGTAGCAAAATGTGTAGATTTAAGAGCACTGAATTTAGCTGCGATGAGAATAACGTAAGTACATGTATTCAAACGTATTTCAGTGGCTGAAGGATTTTACGACGCAGGACTATCACGAATTGGCAACCAGAATTGGTCTCACGCGAAGGAAGGTGATAAAAATGAAAATAATGGGATGAAAATGTTTTTATTTTAAGAATCATGTTTATGGTTGGGAGGAGTTTCTTTCGAGGCGAGTAAGTCCTCCAGATGGATGTTTTGGGAAGATTACCCTGTGAGGTGCATGGTGATATTTTTTTAACAGTAATGAAATATTCGATATTTTCATAGCTCTGCCCCTGTGCCATCCCCGCTCACGGACTCTCCTCGCCTTCAACTGGCTTTCCCGTGTGCCTGCAGTGAACCTCTCCCCGGGTGGATCGGCGATTACTCAGAACGTGAATTACGTGCCCAACAAATGCCTTCCAATTTAATATGATCCTCCTTCCTACCATTTACAGGAAGCTTCAGTCAGAGAGTATGTATGAATAGTGAAGTTTCACTATTGCTCGATTTGCACTGCGAAACGCGGGAGGCACCGCGAAACCATTGTTAGCGTGGAGCGGAAAGTAGGTCGCTGGGGTATACAATACCCGTTTGTGCATTTCCACAGGGCGTAAGGGATTATAAACGGCTCTAAATAGTTTCAATCCGCCCTAAAATATGAACAAACCACAGTAAACAAATATGCACACTGTCTTTAATGAAGACGATATCTTTAAATTCTTTAATATCTTGTTTACCGCAGCGACCTAGTTTCGCGATTTGGCGGAAGTGAGATCTTTATATATACATCTATACTCTCTGAAAGTACTAACCTCCAATGATTGGGGCGGCCAGTATGCATCTTGTTGTTCGTCATTGAACTGCCAGGTTCCGAGGCAAACACGTGACACCTTCAAATCGGTACCTTTCAGTTTCATTGTGATATGTTCCATTTTTTTTCCCCACTGAGCACAGCCGTCCCTTGGGTGAAACGTCAGACAATAGCCAAATGGCGAATGAATTTCTGTTCATGTGACTGAGTTGCATTAAAGTCAAACTTTAACTTTGTTATGTTAATGTCTCGTGCCGCTTTTTGTAGCCAATCACTGACTGAACAAGAAAAGAGGTCAAGAGTAACCAATAGGGTCAGTCGCAACAATGCTGCCTCTGAGCTGTGCGGGTGCGAGGCTGCATTGGACACTATTGGAGCCGCGCACAAGAAAATGTTGCACAAAGATTTGAACGTCGGACACTGGCTTTGAATTTAATAAAAATTCAAAATGCATGAACCAAGATTTTTACGAATTTGTTAATAAGCAATCCCTGAAAGGAGGGCGACAGGAGTTACACCCGAGCGTTCAGTAGTGTAGGGCCTATATCTATGCACCCAAGTCACAGAATACCGAGATGGACCATTCCTTTTTTCACTATATGTCCACAACTTGCGCGCGTATAAAGGCGGTGAGTACATGTACTACTCACAGAGCTCTGTGGTACCGTACTAGATCTAGTCTAGCCTTTTTCATTCAATTATGAGGGGATGTGGTGCGAATTGTTGCATTGTTGATATGGGTGATACGCGTGCTAGTCGACGGACGGAATTTGGCAAATTGAACCATGTCGGTACCCTGTGACTCGGGTTATAACAAAGTTAGTCGGGCACATATTTCATGTTCTGAGTGTTAATCACGGAGCCGTGCACTCATTATAAGCTTAAAACATCCGCAATTATGTATCTGGAAGACTAATCGCCAGGGGACCCAGGGGATGCCCCCCTCCCTCCCTGCGACTCCCCACTGACGGACGCTTTTAAAGTTATTGTAATATCCTTATTGTGTGATTCAAATAGCATTCCTCCCCAATGTCTACTGTCGTGTTTCTTTGGAACGACTGAACCTATGATCCCAGATTTTGCATGGATTCCTATCTCAATTTGTCACTGGTGTTTTTTCATATTAAAAAAAAAAAAAAAAAGCTTCTACGAACGGCAAAAGACCATTTTCAGGCCAAAAAGAATATGAATACATGTCTTAAAATGCATGACTGGCATGGGTGCGGAGACTGTTCCTAAATGCCATCCACACATTCAGCGAGCTATTAAGGCTAACTCTATAACTGCCTTTAGCCATTTAAATCGTTCAGTTCTCAATGTTATACATATCATGTATTTCCACAGCCGATGAAACCGGCCAAACCTGAAATTTGTTGGGGTTCTCAGCCCTGTGCAAGAATAACAAAATTTATAAGGTTCCACTTCAAGTTCAAATCCCATGACAGTATATGGGAATATTACTCCCAGCAATATAGGTTTCACATATTTATATTAATTATGTTCTTCATTTCTTTTTCTTTTTTAATTTTAATAATATCTTAAATCGCCAAGGATTTGACTCCTACATTTCTCATTCTTTGAATGGAGGATGCAAAATGCATGCTTGACTTTAGAAAGTCTTGGACTGGAGTTCATACTTCTCATATAATCAGGGAGCCAACCCTCGCAGTTCTTGAACCAGCCTACCAACCTCATTCCATTTCTCGCCGTAACCACCAATCTCCTCCCTTCCAGGGCTGGGGCGGTACCGGCTCTCGCAGTACTGGCCTTCAAGTCATTTTAATCTAATAGGATCTAGGAGACATATTAAAGCATTACAAATATGGCTGCCTACCACGACACTCATTTGCGTTTTATTGTATTTGTAGTACGGTAATTACAATTTAAATGAGAAAATACTTTCTAGTTAGGCCTACGACTAAATGGTTTCGAGGGCCATGCCAAATTCCAAAAGGTGAGTGACGAAAGAGAGAAAGATAGAAAGAAAGAATGAAGGACGGACGTGTTTTGGTTTTTACTGTAACAGCCAATAATGTATACAGCTATCGACTTGCATTAAATTTCGATCCAGTCAAGTTCCGCCTGCATGGCAGATTTTGCAAGCACCAGGTATAGGGGTCTAACAGTACAAAAGAACTTGTGTTCCAGTCCATTTTGACTGCAAGACTAAGAGATTATTGTCAAGTACATGTATAATTTTCAAAGCATGAACTGAGAACACTGTTATTTCGTCTTTGGACTAGCCCTCTTCTTTTGTGATGGACAACGCTCCTTGACATATGTTATGGAAGCAAAAGTCACTAAATTATTTCTGCTGCTCTTTAGATATTGTTTGGACTACTGAGAGTTACCTTCCTTTAAAGCTCATTTTTAGGCTAAAGGTGATGGAAATGTTTGCTCTCTTTGCATAATCACACCACATGTATTTGCCGTTATGTCAAAATTTGGCAAAAACAAACATACAACTTTTTCTTTTTGCCAAATTTTGACTCTGCCTATAGCTTTGCTGCGACCCCATAGTTTCTCTGTGGTTTTTATAATATTTCGTCAATCCGCTGTTATGGTTGGTATATCTCAAATGCTCCACAAATTATTAAACTCTTTATGAAACGTTTGAATTGCAACATATGTTCTTTATTTTCCTCTATCATTTGTAATTCTTCTTCCTCATGCAGGGCGACAGCACCAATAGTGTTAGACGGTCTAAGGACCTGTGCATTTATTATATTTGATGGCTTCGAAGGAATTTAACACATTTTCTCAGTAATTGCAGTGCAAACAGCTTTCAAAACTGACATGAACATTTCAAATTACTTGAAGTTCAGCATGTCTCTCTTGAAATTTAGCATGACGTAAGTGTTGACTTCTTTGAAAATTTATTTTTTCAAATATTTCACCCAAGAGGTCAGGTGTCAAATCATACTTTCTAATCACCATGAGCCATGCAGTGAAATAGAAGGATAGGAAGAAAACCTACTATTGACATGTGACCAGGTTTAGAGTCTGGGGAGGGGTGGGGGGGGGGACATATGATGATACAACTTTAATGTTTAATTGTTACTATTCTTTGTATAAAATAACGAGAATCAAGTTCCCATGGAAAACGTGTTTTGCTTTGTAAGCACGGACACAGCAGGTCTATTCTGCTTGTACATTATTTCTTTCCTTTCAAATATACCTGACATACAATTCATGATATCAACACACACTGGTGCTTAATACATTTTAATCATTGATTGAGCCACTAGCTAAAACAAATAAAATGTCATTATAATCATTATTACAAACATTTGCATTTTAAAAAATTTAACAATATTTCCCCATGTTCATACAAGGGTTACACTTGATACTGCTGAAGAAGTTGTGAATTTTGCATTAGAGCAGGTTTAATGCAAGAGATATTGATTCAGATTTCTTCCAAACATGTATTAATAATACTATTATATTCATAACTTTGAAGACATCTTTTGCAAACAACAAATATAACAAACTTAATCCTTCACGCCTTTAATCAATCCATTTTTATTACAGGTAGAAGCAAATCTGAAGCTCTTCGTGACAAGCAAAATCGTCCAAGTTATGCTGATTTATATCATGAACATAGATTTTCTTCGAAGTCCCAAAGAGGATACTTCAATATTCGACACTGCAGTATACATGTGTATATAACATGTGGTAATTTGCAAGGGCCCTTGAGACAAGAGTCCACATTTATTCATAACCAAACATTTCTTTGAAAACGAATTTACCAGTTCTGTCTTCTTTCATAAAATTCAATGTGGGCCTATTTCATAATCATTTTGACCAAAAAATGCAATTCTCATATCAATCTGTTGTCATGCCATGGTCCCCAACTTTAAAATGGTAAGATCATGTCCCGTATCCACTAAAAGTGCCCCATAATTTGAAGGTAAAATTTCACGACAAGATCATCATACATCAGACAAATTCCACCCCATGCCCTAATTACACAAGTAAAGGAGTTAACAGACATACATGAATCCAATATTGATTTCAATTACGCATTTCATCATAATATGAAATCGTTCAGAATTTTAAAAATTCAATAATGTAATCAACAGCGTAATAGTAATGGCAAACATCATAACTCACCAAATAAACCTTTTGCAATTGATTAGTGATTAATTAACAATAGGCCCAATGCTGAAAGTGTCAATGATTCTACTATCCACTCTAGAAATTATTCACATCTATCAACTGGGGCCCACTGGTCAAGGGTAGGACCAATCTTCTTCTTGAGTGGTTCAGTGGCTTCACTTAGCTGACGAACGATGTCCTGGGAAAAACATGGAAAAAAACATCAGGAACTTATTCAACATGATTAATAAAGTCAAAGGGTTTACCAAATCTGGTTATCTACAAAAAACAAATCTAAGGAAGTTCTGTTTAAAAGAGGGTTTATTTCATATTGTGAGTGTTGATAGCTGAGCCCAATTATAAAAACATGCAACTGGTCGAGTAATTTACCAGGGCCTCTCCTGCAACCTCCATACACACAGACCCTCCTAAAGTCACTTCCTTGAGCTGCCATTAGAATAACCAGATAGATTTTGGTAATGCTCAACCTAACCAAAGGTCTGCCATCTAATTAAAAAAATGCAGCAGAAATAGAACTGGCCAAGCTCACACTACCATAATATAATTCAATGGGAAACTTGCATTTTTCTGTCTCGATTTGGTAGTGTTTTATCTCCTAATCAAAAATGCCTTGAACAGCAGTAAAATTTTGATAATCAGCAATATACCAAATTATCTTCCATGGCTGTGATCAGGTGTCATGTGCACTGGCTAACTAGTTGGATGGTAATGTAATGACCTGTGGTTTTGATGAGACCTCTCACACTAGCCAACTAATTTTTTATCACTGAAACTCAATTTCCACAACTCTCAATGCTACCATGCCATACACAAACTAAGTTGGTACAACTTGCAGTCTGCAAAGTCATTTTTACTATCTTACTATAATTGAGCTTGAGGGTAAACCTGTAAGCAACTAAAACTTCTCGACTGCACCATCAAAATTTATGAAACTTGATGGACTGCATCAATTTTTGACAAAGAGTTATGTGGACACATTCATTTTGAACAAAAATCAATCTTTACTATTATTTATATTAAAATTTTTTGGGCCGCAAAACAGAGACGTATTTTCATCGGATAGAACAGAAAAGTGTGACCGGAAATTACATTCTTCCCGCGCTCGGAGTCTTCATTCACTACTTTGTTTTGTTAATTACCTCACATTGCCCGTTGCAGGTTCGAAGGTTAACTGTCTTTGTATTCTATGATGGATTATGTATTCTCCAAGGAAATGTGGTGTTTGCATTAGACTTCCATTAGTCTTTATGTAACTGAAGTACTGTGTTCAACGTGAATTATGATCTAATCTAGGTCAAGATCTACAGCTGTCGTCAAGCAACCTGTGTGGTGTGTATGCAATGTGTTCACTTTCAATTTTGTTCTGAAAGCATGGTCGCTTTGGTCTAGAGCTAGGTGTAAATATGCCAACAAGAGGGCGACAGTTTGTTACAAATAGGACAAATAAGAATGCATTACACACAGAAGCTGTGAGGCAGCAAGTTGATGATCATTGACAAAGGCATAGAGAGAACCAGCAATGTGCAGCGCACAAAAGATATGATTGCTGAATTAAATATAAAATGTGCTCAGGTTGTCTCAAGAAGTTAATGTGGCAATATCTTTTAAAAATTGTAACAGCTTTGTCAAGTTACCTAAGCTTGGGGAAAATATGAGCACATATTAGAGAAAGAGAGAGAGAGGGAGGGAAGGGCGGATGGACGAGAGGAGTGGGTATTGAGGAGAAAGGGGGGAAGATGGGGAGGGGA
The DNA here is from genome assembly GCA_963931925.1 of Onchidella celtica. Taxonomy (NCBI): domain Eukaryota; kingdom Metazoa; phylum Mollusca; class Gastropoda; order Systellommatophora; family Onchidiidae; genus Onchidella; species Onchidella celtica. Next base: position 93,372,883 of record OZ007567.1, on the reverse strand, counting down.
GGGAGAGGGGGGAAACGGAGAAAAATTGGGTAAAGGGAGGGGAGAGAGAGAGAGAGAGAAAGAGGTGGGGATCGCAGGGGAGAAATGGGGAGGGGGGGGGGGGTCCAGGAGAAGGAAGGAGGGTGGAGTCAGGTTTATCCCTTGCCAAGGCCTCTTAGGTCAAAATACTTATGTCCATAGTACCATTCGTAGAACAGGTCTTTGGCTGGTAAGGAAAATGTTTGCATGCACTTTTTTTTGTTGTTGTTTTTGTAGCTGCTTTATTCGTATAAATTCAAATAACCAGACCTAAATTCCCTATTCATTATCAGGTAATAATTATGCTGCTTTGCTCCAAGCTAAAATGCTCCAGACAGGCTTTGTTCAACAATTTATCAAGGTAACTTCATCAATTTCTTTCTACTTATCAGTTTAAATTTTCTATAAATATTCATCTGTATCACTTTAAAGCAAGAAAAGACTGAAAATGAGGCTACACATCACAAGATGTATAAAAATTACTCTTCAAAAATTAACAAAGATTAAAATAATTTTTTTCAAAATAAAACAAGACCAAGGACTACTATATGAACAAAACCTATACTGGTGGTATAACAGTTGACTAACTGGCCTGTGTGAACTTACATTTTCCAGTTTGATGATTTTGCTGTTCTCTATCACCTGCTCAGGAGAACTTGCACCTGTAATGACAACTTCCACACCATCTTGTTGTAGGATCCAGGACAGGGCAGCTTTGGACATCGCTATTCCTGCCTTACTGCAGATTTCACTGATTTTCTTCAGTGCCTGAGTTGGAAGGCAATGGTACAGAATGAGAAAAAAGAGTATCTGAGGACCCTAGAGCACTAACTGCTGTTGATGATGGGATTCAATTTTTTGTTTCTGTCTTAACCCTCAGAAGCCGCCTGGGCCAATGACCCGCCCAATTATTTTACAGCGAAAGACGACAGGCTCGATTATTAGCCCGACTGCATTATCTGCCCATTGAGAACCAGTTCTGATTAGGCATACCATGGTCTTGTAGCCAATCAGAATCCTTGTTTCATAAAAGTGACGGATCTGTATATATCAATGGTGGATCTTCCTGCTGTTGTAAACACATTACTGTTTCTTGTCCTGTGAACCCCCATCTTTCTGAAAGGGTAACATTCAAAATACCCCCATCTCCACAGGGTTAAACCTCAGTGGGCAAACATTCATCAAGTGCCAAACTCCCCAGTTTTCATATGTTCTCTACAGAATTATACTGCTAATGTGTGACATGACAACTGTCAAAAGTCAGACCAAATCTGCTCTATATCTGGCCTATTCCACCTACCTCATCTACTTCCTCCTCTGCCCCATCTTGACCATGTCGAGCTAAGGGTGTTCTGTAAGTAAGGTACGGTAAATGATTAGCACCATGGAATATACATGCCTGTGTTTTATAAGAGTGGAAATTCAAAAAAAACTGTTGAGAATGAAGTGGTGACAGTGAGATCTGACAGACTCAGTGGCACATTGTTTGAATCTGAACTGATACAGCCACCAGATGAATGCAATGTCACAGCAGCTTTTTAAGCTACATCTTTTTCACAGATTTGAATTTTCATTGCAAGAACAAAACTTATTTTTTTCTGCAAAATTATTCTAATTCCTTTGATCAATAAATACATATATTTCAACATTTCATCCGTTTCATGATGAAGGGGCGAATAGATGTACAGCTGTTGTTATCTATTCGCCATGAAACCGACTACATGTGTAACTGTCAGCAATTATCACTGAAGACCACAATGCAGTCTCAAATTTAGAGTTATGTCCCCTATTAGATAATCTTTTAACCCACTATCACTTCACAAACGTCCTTTGCCCTCATTACTAAGTAAGGAGAAATAACGCCATAAAATCCCACACTAGACTTCTTTAAGACAGCATAAAATTCAGTACCATTACCAAGTACAGTATCCAGCCACTAGTTACCCTTAGCACTGCAAACATCAAATTCTGTCCCTGTGGGCACCAATACTCTGATATCACCTTGCAATGCCCAACCCAGTGGAAACGGACACTGGCGTTAACAATAAAACTTCGAAAATTCATTAAAAAATCAAAGTTTCAACCACTTTGTCTTAAACTATCCCACAATTTTATACTGCAATTTGTGTAAAAAATGAAACTGATACAAAACAAACTACTTACATTGGATTAGGTGCTGTATATATAGTCAGAGCACCAGCTGCTGATAGCAGCATTAGTGATAGTAGGGATAAGCAAGCAACCAGAAACCGGGGAGGCCTATTGGGGAAATCACTTTCCTCAAATGTCACTTACGAGTCCTTGGAAAAAAGCTTTCCTCTCCTTCTGCCCTCTGGAACATCAGACAGCTTGGAATACTTGCCAGTGAGCATGCCTTGTTGTAGTGGCGAGTAGGCTAACATGTTGATGCCATATTTAATGCAGTCTGGGATCATAGCAAGCTCAGGCGAGCGCCATAGTAAATTGTACCCAATCTAAGGAAACAAAATGTAAATGCCTGAATACTGATTCTCTCTTAACCGTTAAGGTGCTGATTTCGACCCCAGTCGAAAGGTAGAAATGCGATTCTCTTTGCGACCTTCGACTAGAGTCGAATTCACTATGGTACGAACTGTCGGTGCGATTAGAAAAATGTACGAAGCCGTGGTCATTTATTGAGTGATGCCCCTTGGTTCAAGATGGCTTCTGCTCCTTGTGAGAAGTTTAGATGGCCGAGGAGTGAAAATCGTGTTGTTTGTTGAACTTTTTGTCTTTGTTTACATTCTGAGCATGGGTTCAGATGAGGATTTTGTACCCCTTCATGACAGTGACTCAGGTGGAGATAGGGACCCAGATAGTGATGATTCCTGGTCAAGTTATCACTCAGATCACTGGAATAGGCCTGGGGACTCAATGATAGATCTAGTCATGATTCTAATGAATCGGGGCCGTTGAGGGGGGGGCAACACAAGGTCTAGTAAGAAGGGGTGTGGCCGTGGCATAGATGGGGGTGAACAAGAGGGGATATGGACAGTTCTGGCGACTGGGAATCTCTCTAATGTAGACCATTATGTAGCCCATTCATATAAGCATGCATCCTGAAAATTTCATGACTGCACTATGTAAACTTTTTGCATAAGGGCTTTATTTCATAAGTAGCCTTGTTCAGGCAGATTTTTCTGTAGACCCTCAGCAACTGGGACTACACTTAGTGAAATAGGCCTCAGCACCTTAAGGGTTAAGTTTCATTTTGACATATATTTATATCAAAGTCTATATAATACAGAATGACATTTACAACATACATGCAGTGTATTTACTCTTCACCACAGTCAGGTCACCATAAATCATATTCATTTTATTTACTGCAATCTCAAACAATCATAAAAACTTTTTCATTCATTACATTATCGATTCAAATACTGACACTTAAGTGCAAATTTTACATGAAATAAACTGATGTGCAAAACTGAATAGTTCAGCCATTAATTCAAGTATTTCACTCTCTTTCACAAACAGATCATGAACAGCATCTCACAATCAGTTTCCCATCTTTAAAATAAACTGATCACTATAACAAATCTACAATCTTACCACCCAAAGTGTATCCAATAATTACCATATAACAGGTTATTTTAAAACACAAAAAAATGGTCAATATAAGTAAGCCAAAAAAAATAACAGCAACTGAAAATTGTAATTTTTCATCTATCTCTCTAACCTGGTTGACCACAGGCTTTCCTCCAAAGTCTATAAACTCTTTCATGTTTTTCGGTCCATAATTTGAAAATCCATAGTAGCGAATCCTCCCCAGTGATATCTGTCTGTTCAGCTCTGCAACTGTCTCTTTAGCATCTTTAACAAAACTTGGGAAGTGGATCTGTACAGATTCATTTTCAATAAACATATAAATCCTTTCATTTACATAATGTGTACAAATTGACTACCAGTAAATCTTAATGAATACCGATTGACAATCACAGATTTCCAAGTCTCTTCTCAACTATTTGTGTGTGAGATTTTAATATTTTTACTTGCAAAAGTAAATCTAAAATAGCAGCAATATTTGTTAAAACTCTATCACTTGAGATCTCTTCGGTTGAATGGACAACTTTACTAAGTGAAAAAAATATTTTAAAATAGTTTTGGAATTTTTTTCATGAAACGTATGCATGTCATACATTGGATATATTTCCTGAAATTTTAAAGTACAAATGCTTATTGTGATTACTTACAACTCGTGCCATGGCATCAGAAAATATGCTAACCAGAAGCAGTAAAATTACATTTTACTAAGCAAACTAAATTCAAATGTTTTAAAAGTCAATTCCCAAAGAAAGGCAACAGTAGGCCCTGAACGCGAGGAGGTTAGATGCCTGGTGATTTGAGTTGTGGATATAAAGTTTAGAAATAATGTACATGCTGTTCGATCAATCATGGATTTCCAGGCCTTATTAGAAATTGTTGCTCTTCCCAACACAGCCGTCACATTCTTCCTTTCATTGCTCTGTAGTGTGTGTGATCTATAATTCTTTTAAATGAAGGACAACATGATCTGAAATATATATCAAAAGCGAGATATTTCAAAATGACATACCTGCAAAATGTCAATGTAATTTGTCTGGAGTTTCTGCAAAGATCTTGTCACAGCTTCATCAATTTCTTGAGCAGAATAAGGTGGTGTGCCTGGTCCTTCTCTAAAACCAAATTTTGTAGCAATGACAGCATCCTGTCTGCGTCCTAATAAAGTTTTTCCCAGGACCTGCTCAGATCCTTTGTAGGCCTAGAATATTATAATGAAACCTATTCAGCAATGAAAAATATAAATAAACTCTAAAGGATGCAGAAATACTGAGATTATACTCCCAAATGCAATAAAATATTCAAAAAACAACATGCTGATAAAGTGTCATTAGGAAAGAAACCAGAAATAATTTTACAGCTTTTTACCAACTGCGTCTCCCTCTTTTGCTCTTTTAAAGATTAAAATTCTGCATTCAAGAAACAGTTCTAGGAAGTTAATCATTTCAATATAAAACATATTATTTAAGCAGCAATCAAATCAAGTTTAAATGGGCTGTCAAATTCCTTGTATATTTAATTAAAGATATATATTCAAAATGATTAAAAGACAATAATCTCAATTCATAGTTTACCTCAGCAGTATCAAAGAAGTTGATTCCAAGTTCCAGACATTTGTCAACTATAGCCTGGGACGTCTGCAAAGAGAGATCAGAAAACAGTGAGAATCTGTGAAGCTAACTGAGCAATACAACTTGTTCAATCCTCAGTTTGCTTCACCACATCTCTGATGGTCAGGACGTTCACTGGCATCACACTCCAAAACCTGTGCTGCTAACTATACACAACTTCAAAGTATCAAAGATTCTCCAATATGGTGAGCTGCCTTTACTGCTTTGAAAGAACAAACCTATTTCCACGTGCCTAACATAGTGTCAAAGACATTTAAAAGAACGTTACTGAACCATCTCAAAGTAATAAAAAATATATATTATCCACACATCAGCATGTCCTACAGACTTCTTAAACTATGGATTTACTCATCTAAACCTTCTTTATCTTCGCTTCAGTTTGGAATCTGAGCAAGAAAATAGAAACCTATGAAATTTATGACTGATACAAATTAATCCAGTGCTTCTTCTTGGTCGGATGTGTTCCTATTCAGTACAATGGTCTCTGGCTCCCCAGAAAGTTGCAGAGAAATGACTGCAATACATTATTTTTTAATCCAATCCCACCGGGATTGGAATCGGAGACACTTGTATCAGGGGCAGCAGCTATAACCACCAAACCAATGCGTCAATTAAGCTGAAATGGCAGAGTTATCCTTTTTCTGCCGGATAATGGCCGATTGTATACCAGAATTGTTTTAAATGATAATAAAGTGCAACAGTTTACAAAATTAATAGATACATCTGCACAGCTGTTAAGTATCAGAGCCAAAGCAAAGAAATTGATATCAATTAACATGAGTCACAGTTTTTTTTAAAAATGACAGCACCGGTGAGCTAACTTGAGCCCCTTGACAGTTAAAAGGAAGTGCAGAGGCTGCAGTTTACGACGAACTCACGGCGACGTAATAAAATAATGTACATGTAATGCATTCCTTATTAGCGTGACCTACATGTATTCACTTTGTTGTAGTCCCACAGATAGCAAGGCTGGTGCAGTGGGAAAGGGGGAAAGAGGGCAAGAGGGTCATTTCGAAGGTCCATAGAATGTGTCTTCACATAGTTTCAAATCGTTTTGACTGAAGTTATGTGAAGGGGCCCAGAATAAAATTTAGACAAAAAAAAAAAAAAACGGTAAGCGCAATCCTGGCGATTGGCTGGAGACTAGGAGGGGAATTACTCAGTTTTGTGCATTATTATAATTATTTCAAGAGGACTGTTGACACAGTGACCCACCTGCTCTATCACATCACGCCACTACTCTTTCAGGCCAGGAGAATAAAATATCAATGACTCCTTTCTTCTCGCCGCCCTGCTTTCACTGTCGCTTGTACTGCCATTAGTACTGTTTCAGTTGTCATCAAAATTCTAAAGTTCTTCGCCATGCAATATTCTGCCCCCGTGCACAAGTTCTTTAAGTGATGTAAAGCGAACCTAACCTGTGATTGACAGACACAAATTCGAGCGTGCCACCTGCATATAACACGGGGAGGGGATGGAGTCATAGATTTATAATACCAAGGCTAGCAATGTTGGTGCTGCCGCTATCAATTAACCGAGTGTACAAAGCTAGTTAAGGAAGACTATTATATGTGTCACAGAATAGAAAAATAATTATGCCAATACATGAGCCGACCCTAAATGACAGTAGCTTGTAATGGTTTGTTATCTCAGTCCTGACATGTGGCCCATGTATGGGCTTTCCTTATTCAACTGCTGTTTTTAGTGCAATTTTCTTTCTTTCTTTTTTTTTTTCGTTTATTTTCATGTATTTATTCATGTATTGCATGCATTGAATCAATGTACCGTTCTCCATGAAAGCAGAACTGAGACCTCATTCGTGAGACATACAAACAAATGAATCATTGGGAGCTGGAAGCAGTCAAAACGAACTACTGTAGTAGAATTCTAAAAGAAGGCGCATCGGCTACATCTGGTAAATTTAGCAAACAACCACAACAGCAGGCATGTTTGAGGGCAGCATGTTATGTGATCACAAAAGCATCCCGACTCCTCCACTTAGCAACAACATATTTCTAACAAGCAAACTGGTCTGTCTGATGGAATGGGGCAATGTCTAAATTCCAGGAAGTTCTCTGGTCCAAACACTAAGGAACAATGGCGTGAGACATGATACAAAGTAAGTTTAATTATAAAAAGAGCAGTTCTTGAGCCAAGACCTGGAAAGGGGGTGTTATTCATTAAGAGCGTATCTTCCACCTTTGCAATTTTTACCACTAACATCCCCATTATCATGGTGAACGTACGTGATTCATATGGCTTTGAACTATGGATTATTTGACGGTTTCATTAGATGCATAGCCTATATTCGATTCTTACAACCTTCAACTTAATAAAATTGTTGAAAAATATACATGTCCACATAAAAATATACATACAGTATATATGTGATCTTTTTCATTCATTACTATATAAGTGAAAAGCGTCTGCACCCTCTATAATTGATACCCCACTCTCCATAATTATTATCCACTTTCCATACTCTGGAGGACAAGCCCTAGAGGACGCCGGGGAGAGTATCCACTCTACCGATGGCCCCAATAATAAGTACCCTGACCCACTCCTGAAGCGAAGGATATTACGAAAACTGTCTGATCTGTTCTAGTTTTTCACCTGCCCCATGATGTCTGCTATCGAATGTCATTAAGGTTATCATATAATATGGGCTCTAGGTCTCGTCAAGGCCTCGTGATCTAGCTCTTGTCCCGCCAATGTTTGAATATCTTGCGCTTCACAACACCGTGGTCTTTTATTCAAGATACATGTACACTCTAAAAAAAATATATTGCATCCCCACTACGTTCTACCACTTACCACTATGATAGACTTCAACAACCTATAAACTCAGCCCCCTGCTGAAAGTTTTACCCGTAAATGGAGGAAGGACACTGTCGAAATAAACTACCAAAGGTAATGAATCCGTTTTAATGTGTGGATATTGATTGAGATTTACACGCACACATAAAACAGAGTTTATATTGTCACCGTAGCAAATGACAAAAACAAAAAATCAATATGGTGACTTGTAGCTTGTTTGTCATAAAAGGAGTTTTTAAGAATAAAAGAAAAAAAAAAGTTTTTCACTGTAAAATACGTGGGGTGACTTTAGAAATATTTATTTTCATGATAGTAAAACCTGCAACAGCACTGTGAGCGTGGAACTCAGCTGGTGACGGTAGAAGTTTAGCAGGAATCAAGGTAACAATTCTGGCTGTAGTTGTTGCAGTGGTAGTGCAAGCAATGGTAGAAGTAGTGGTGGTTGTAGCAATAATTATTCACGCTGCAGAAGCTGTTGTTATCTCGGTGGTACTGAATGAGATAGTGCATAATTATGGCGCACATACCAAATTGTCAAGTCTGTTTTGCGTCCGTTTTGACCCGGACTTGCAATTCCTTTCAATCAACTAGCGAGACAGATTTGTTTCAGTTTCGCCAGTGCACAAGGTCCCGTTTAACTCCATAGTCCACAAAACCGGGACAAAACAGACTTGATCCAGTGCTCTGTGGACCTTAGCAACATCTTTCAACAACAGATCTGTTTGGAGCAACTTGGTTTGGAGTGATCTCAGTCCACACAACAGCAAGAATCAGAGGGTGAAAAATGATGACTTCTATAAGTTAACTAAATTCTAACAATACATGTTACCGAAATAGCGCTTAAGCTGGGTTTAAAGTCCGTGAAGGTCCTTAATAAGCAAGATGCGTATCAAATCCCAAATTAATTTGCATGGAAGTCAGTGCCTTCATCTTGTTTCTTCACCAGGACAACATACAGCTTTTCCTACAGTAAAGCAACGCTGGGCATCCCAGCCATGTACTATTAGCACTCGGGATTGACAACGACAATACTGGCAAAGGCTAGAGCAATCATGACAGAGTATCAGTACCTAAAAGATGGCTATAATTCGCTCTGATTGCTAACTGTCATCCATGGCTCAACACCGACGTGGGCCATAGTGTTTAACAGAGATGTAATATAGTTTGACAGAGAACCACAATGTCAAAATTTCATGGCTATGCTCTCTAAAGACTCTAGCAGCGAGCGACAGCACATGAACTAAACAAAATTAAGATCATGGATTACACACTTCTGTAAACTCTATTGATGCAGATTGTACAAGCTGGCTTCTTGCAAAGGACACCAATGATTTAGATACAGTATATAGATCTAATATATTTTTTCAAATGACATGGCTCTTCACATAAGGACGTGATACTGTAGGGGTTAGTGAAAGAGAAACTCATTCTGTTTGACTAACAGTAACACGTGCTGTTTGGAGGGAAGGGGGAGGGGGATATCATTACATGTCAATGACCGATGTCATCAGTTTCCTGCGGGATTTCGCGATAGCAAAAGAAGAAGCAAGTAGGGATGGTCGGTTAGTTGTTAGACGGAGTGTCGGAAATACAAGGAACTACATGGTGGATAAGATCAGAAGCGGGCCCTATGGACAAAGCCACACTATGAGAGTGCAGGGCCACAATGAAAAGATATAAATATACTAGTGTGCAGTGGCGAACTTAACTTTTGGGACCCTGAAGCTTGAACTATTTTTTGGGGCCCCTTAACTACTGGGCAACAATAGTGCAACATCCAAAATTAACTTTTGTAGTAGATCTGCCACTGCTAGTATGTCAGCATGCAAGACGACAAATGAAGGCACTTAAATGGTAGGCTATAAACACCAACTGTTGTTGTTTGTCTCAAATCTGTTTCGCATTCTCAAGACTGACAGACAAGGACATCTAGGGTAAGAGCCAATAAATTGGCAAAGTGATTCCAGGCATAATTTCAAAAGTATTCAAAATTATTTAGGTGGCTGCAGTTGTCTGAGGTAGCAGGACCAGTCAAACCACTGTATATTTTGTTCAGCAGGGAAGATTGCTTGACCATGGGGTATCAGTCCCCAGGGGATTGGCATTAATAACAATAGGTGAAGCAACAAGAAGCCAGAGCCTCAGTCCAGCAGTCTGTCTCTTATCAGACAGTGTCATATGAACGCATTATATAATGCCCTTAGTTCAACAATGTTAAGCAAATTTTGGTCAGCAGTCTTTCTGGTACACTTGAAAAGTCTTCAGATATAATAGGAATATTTTATGGTTTCACATGATCACTGCTGTTTGTAACAGGGCGACAGACAGGCAAGGTATAGCTAGCGTGGGAAGATAGCTAACGGCGGGGAGACAGAGTTATTGTAGGCCAGAGGGGGAAAGTAGCCGAGGCAACTGAAGCGCTTTGACACCCGAAAAGGGTAGTGTTTACTTGACCGCCGTACTTGTCGATCAGATCACCTGGGAATTGCTTGGGGGGTAGAGCTGTTTCAATAGTATTTGACGTGGAGTCGACGGGGGTGGCTATTAGGATAACTAATGTACACTCGGTGAGCGTCTTGGGACGCTACCTGACTGGGTATAAATCCCCGAACGCTCCTTCCAACTTCAGACCGCTGAGAGCACTCACCAGCTTCGTGCCGAAGAGGAGACCACAACCGCAACTGTAACTTTGTACTAGTCTTGTGAGTGGGGAAGGTCAGGGAACCCGCAAACATCCTTTGTCAGAGCGTGGTATCTTTGGTATCTTGTCGGCATTTGGGCTGTTGCTGAGTGGTAAGTTAATTGTACGATGTATGTGTATTTTACTTAATGTTCATGATTGTAGAACCTAAATCTAGTGGGTTTACTTTGGTATAACTACTGCCTCTGAGAGAGTCACGGAAACGCCGTTATATATATGTTACGAAACCTTATAGGATGGGGTCCGTTAGAGAGAGCGTTATTCTTCGTGGGGAACGTGTAAATATCATTAAAACTGTGTTGATCGTTTATTCTATTGCCTATATGGGAGTCTATGGAGTATGGGAGCTGCAGCCTGACTTATAACAGTGTCAGCGGTTAAAAGTATTAATGTTGAATATCCGTCATGGAGTAAGTAGGGAAGTCATGCCTTCCAACAGTAGATTAGGAAGTTACGATTGTTTTTCTACAGAGGAGGAAGAACAACACCTTCTTGGCTTCTCAACTTCTTGTCCTTTGATTAACGACATCGTGGCTTCTTGGTTTCCCGACCTATTGGTACCTGCCGATACCTGTTGATCTAACTGCGCAGTCAAGCCAGAGTAGAGAGGAAGAACCAGTGCCCAGATAGCGCCGTACACCCCTAAAGGAGAGGTTTCCTTAAGCTGAATGTACCCGTGTGTTTTATAAAATGTGCTAGAAATTGAATATTATGAAGCCTTTTAATTATCATGTATTGATTTGCATCAACTTCATTCCATCGAAATTCACATGAAATTGTATGACCTATGTTCCTATTATTATTGAATGAATTAATAATTATTGTATATATATAAGCAATACAGATATCGTTTGTTATAACTTATAGAAGAGATATTGTCGATTATTTAGTGTGTTTGTGCCGTGCCCATCACGGCTGGTGTCAGAAGAAAGTTAGTGAGAGAAAGTGGAAACATCACACTGTTCACCTCTCTTCGTAAGATTGCATTTAAAATCATATCTAAACTCTTTTAAAACTGCTTGCCCCGCCCCCCGCCTCCCACAACTGTACAACCATTCACCCACTGAGACTTAACCCTTTTGACTCATTTCTGAAAAGTCATGGTAAATCTCCATGGTAAAAGTAACATACATGTACGTTATGTACAAATAGTATGCAAAAATAGCAAAAACTGTCTGCCCCTTCTTCGTCAAATGTTCATGGTGGAATCTTGAAACCAGCCATCTTTTTAACAATACATAAGCTTTCAAAGTTTCTGTGAAATTAACAGGTTTGAAAACGTTATCAGTGGGTTAAAACACTATTTTGCATGCAAGGACTTGAAGTTCTCTGTGATATGAATTTAAACTGCTAATATTTTTATGCAGTCCAAAATCCCAGCACAATGCAAATTCTTAACCTTTAGCACATAAGGTGCTGCTTCTGACAGCTGACAATCATGACAAAACATTCATCAGGTTGCTCTTGCTGATGTTGAAAAGACATCATTTAGTTTTTTTTTCCTCTTTCAGTATTACCTTTAAGACATCAAGGGTGTAGAAATATGACATATTCTTTCAATAACACTCTAGAGTTATGATACAAACTTTCTAAGTACATGTACACTGTTCTGAGAGCTGGTGGCGTTAAGGTACACTAAAGAACCCATCAGTTTTCCTGTTTTTCAAATTTTTTTCCCTTCAATTCAGGTCAGGGTTATATTCAAAATAAACAAACATGGCCTCCATGTGCAGTTTTCAGTATCATTTTTTTACTTGCCTCATGTTAGTCTTAACATTTAAAGCATCTTCTGTAAAAAAAAATAAAAAATGTCTCAATCAACTCAAATTGTCGTCATGTCCCAAGTTGTGTAGAGAGGTGAGTTTGTTCTACATAAGAATGCGACAAGGGGGATGACCTCAGCTGGACAAAAACAGTGATCAAGATGTTATTTATCTCACACAAGTGTCCTAAAGAGATCAGTGGAGCAGCCTGTGTCTGTGGCGGACAAAGCAATGCTCATATCAGTATTTCCTGACACACTGCTTACCACCTGCATCATGGGTCAGTTTGAAAAATGTTTGCCTTGTAAGCATTATCTATACTATATATATTTGTGGACCGGAGATTTTTCGCTTGCAAAAGGCTTCTGAACCACTCAACACATGCATAGACTTCAAATTTTATATGGTGCATCAGAATGGATCATGTAAGGGTGCACAGTTTTTAATAGAAGTCTCAAATCGGTGGAGTTTTTTTAATAGAAGTCTCAAATCGGTGTAGTTTTTTTAATTGGAAATTTATTGTTTCCCCAATTTTCACTAGGCCCATTGACATGCTGTAGGTTTTTATGACATCATCACTTCCTGAAAATTTTCGGTGCACACCACTGCACACTGTGTACTGTCCTATCGCTAAGTTTTGGGGATGACCCTACGCATCTCGGCTTTTGTTCTTATTCCTTTCGGTCTGAAGTGGTGTCCTTTGTTGTTGCATCTCTCTTATAAGCTATCTATGCAGCATTAATGCCTTTCTTAGTTCACAGGCGTCTTAAGTTCCCCACCCCCCCCCCCCCCCCGCCCCCCAAAAAAACCAACCTACACAAACCTGTTCATCGAACAGGTACTCAGCTAGTGTTTCATATTTCAATTTCCCATCCTGAATTCTGTCAATTTTCATATAAGCTGTCTGCCTGTTTCACACTTGCTTAATTTTTTTTTCCCCAGTAGGCTAATACATATAGCCTAGTAATACATGTACATAAATAATTATAAATGCATGTTCCACCACTGAATATCAAAAGTGTATAGCCTTGCTTTTGCAAACTGGTAAAAAAGTGAAACAAATGCCAGAGGAAATGACAAATTACAGTGTAGGCCCCTAATGTTGATGTTTTTATGTAAGAAAATGCTACTTATGGTGTACTTCTGAAGATGCTTGGTACCCACTTTTTCTTGTAATTTTACTCCATCAAACCTCTAGATTCTAGATCTACTCTAGATCTAGATTTCTAGATCTAGATATATATCTAGATCTAGATCTAGAGTCTAGATCTAGATCGAATACAGTACCACAATGCAGCTAGCATCTCTTCGTAACCGACAATCTGAGGTGACAAGAGGAGGTCTATTTTCTGTCTTGGAATGAACTGTCTAAAAATTTATAAAGTTTCAAATTAGAGTCTAGATTCTAATTACTGATTAAATTTACCAACCTCCTGCGTTTGGGCTGGCCAAGTGATGTCCTGTTGTCCATCATTAAACTGCCAAGTGCCGAGGCAAATGCGTGACACCTTGAGATCGGTACCTTTCAATGTGATATGCTCCATTGTTTAAAATTATTTACCACTAAGTACTGCTGTCCCTGGACCCAAACTTTAGTTCAATGGTTTATCTACAGTTTAGTAACGTACAGGCTAGTGTCAGTGACCCTGCTTTTATCTGCTTAGTAGGCCAAGGCATACCGCTTCGCCCACTGGGCACTAACTGAAAGGGGTGAAAGGTCAAAGGTAACATGTAGGGGCAATCACTCGTAATAATGCATTGGTTACAATAAATTTGTTTATCCCTCCTATCTTTAAAAATCTGATGGGCTCCTACTATTTGCAAAGATTATCGAGTAACGACAATCTTTGGTCACGCTGTAACCACCATACAATGTGCGGATTAAAAACGTCTAACTGCCACTGACAGTGGCTCACTATGAATAGCTTTTCCGTTTTTGTAAGAATACAAAATTGCTAAAAGTTTTTCCGGAACGTCTCTTTCAGTCTTTGACCAGTGTCACCCCCAGTGACGCGCGCCCGCAGATATTGACCTTGTATTATATTCTTTAAAGTTTATCCAACCCAGCGATTCGAGATCTACACGTGGTTTCTAGCTATAAAAGCAGTAAAAAGTCAGTGGTGACATGGCTGCTGAATAATTCAGTTAAATGTTACATGCAAATATTGAGATTTTATTAATGACTTGTCAGTTGTCTTATAAATGGTGAGGTAGAAGTTCAGAACTGGTTCATATTTCTTCATTGTGTCGTAAGAGAAGAATCAGCCACAGCTAGTTCCATACTTCCCCTGTCTTCTCCTGCGTTGCTTCTATTTCTCTCTTGCATAAACTACATGCATTGCAAATATCAAGAGCTAGAGAGGATGCATACGTTTCTTCTTTCCCCCCCCCCCTCTCTCTCTCTCTCTCTTCCTTTATCTGGCCCTTTGCTCAATCCGTCTGTGTCATCTAGTTTTTAACTTGTTAACTGTGCCTTGAAGTTAATTTGAGTAGGACATGAAAAGAAGTAGGCCTACAGGTGGTGTGATTAAGGTGCCTAAAACCATGAAATGATCGTCTTTTTCAACCACGCTGTTTTTAGCATAAAAATGCCAAGAAAAGGCACAGCTGACTGTCTTAAACATACATGTAGTTTTATATCTCTTTAGGATTAGGTAAAATATGCTGATAGTCTAGCTACCTCCTCCCTCTTTCTTTTTTTCAGTCAATCCTTAATCTTATTTTCACAGGGGCGATGTTGTTTTTTTCGCGGTGTGACATCCAAATTGTTATTCTGTGTAATGGATTTAATGACCACATTCATAACAGTACCAATTACATGTAGAACTTGTATATCAAAAGAATATTATCAGTCATCGATCTTTTCACAACTTGCAATACTGCTCTTGCCTATTAGTACTACGCACGCCTGTCGTAATACACGTATTATCAAAACCACAGAAAAACTGTGGGATCGCAGCAGGGCTATAAGCAACGCCAAAATTGGGCAAAAAGAAAACGTTGTGTATGCAGCGAAGCCCCCCGTGAGAAATATTACTCAAGCGATACAAGGCAAACTAAAGAGAAGACAGAAAATCGTCAGTCGTAAGTTTCAAGGGGACAAATTGAAATTGGCATGTTTCAATGTGGTACCTGGCCAAAGCAGGACAAGGCCAAAATGGCTGATATGAGCCATTACTCCATTGATAGATGACTTGCTAAACTAGATAATTCTCTCCATTCAGGTGATTTTTTTATCCTTCTGTCTCTTTTGTATGCATTATCGATCTTAACAGGATGGCAGTGTTCATTGATCCTCTTCTGGCACTTCTGTATGGACCACGTTCGTAGTTATTGATATGTGAAGCAATAAACATTTTTGGTACGGCCTAGATCTACCACTTCTAGCATGATTTGCCACAATCTTTGAATTGGCTGTGCAGGCCAATTTAATTTCTGAATGAATATTCATGGGACGGCATTGAAGGAGATTGTGATGTCAGGAGCATTAATAAAGTCTTTTGGAGGTCCGATTGAAAAATTGTTCATATTAAAATAAATAGAAGTTTGTTTCCTGTTTCAAGAATGTGTTTGCTTGTTTTTGTTTTGTTTTGTTTTTTTTGCTGTGTGTGTGCATGCATGCGCTCGTGCATGCGTGTATGTGTGTGTGTCTGTCTCTCTCCCCACTCTCTGTCTTAATTAAATTGTATGTTGGAGCTGTATTATTTTCATTCAAATGTCAGTAGCAATAATTTTTCCCCCTTTTCAAATTCTTTTCTGATTTATTATGGACTAACTTAAAAATTAAATTCTTTAATTTTTTTGTTTCTAATCAACAATGGGATTTGCAACACACAGCTATTATTTTTTTCCACATTTTAATAAAATTCAGATTGTTTGGCATTAATTTGGTTCCCCAGTGTCACAGTTGTCTATTATTACAACAACAGAATATAAAATGCAGTCAACTGTTCAATCACAAAAGTTGTTACTGGTATTGTTTTGTATTTGTTGTTTCATATGATAATGTTGATATACCGGTACCTATCTTGCAGGGGGGCAATGTGCATAATACATTCAAATATTTTTTTATTTTTTTTTTTGTATTTTACACTACATTAACTTGAATGTGAAATTTATTTTCACTATTTTCAGTAATGCTTTGTGTTTTTGTCTCATTGCCTCCAGCATGGAGAATACATCGAATTCCACTGATTTTGACAGTACAGAGGCAGGATCACTGAGCCAGCTTATTGCTGAATTCAAGTCCAGTCTGGAGAGTAGAAATATTAATCTAAGAGGGAAATTGACCTTCACCCTGGGAGGGTCAGCCCAAGTTGATGTTCAGTTTCAGCCACCACCACTAGAAGATGGAACTTCAACTGAGCATCAGCATTCATCATCAAACAGGCACTATAAACAAATGCAATCGCAGTCTCTGAGTTTTAATGATCAGTTACTGTTACCTCAAACTAGAAGTCTTAACCAGGTAGTTTCAAGCACTCAAATTAGCAGCTTTGAGACCACATCTTGTGAACCAAAGACTTCTTCATCTCAAGTTCAAGGGGTTACTCAGGCCCCTTTTGTCTCCAGGAATTTCAGTCCACCATCAACATATAATTCAGTTTTGTTCTCACAAACAGCACCTTCTTCCTCGACACTTGGAGGAGCTGACAATAGTCAAGAATTTCATGAGGACTATCGGTTTCTGAGTATGACACCTAGTGCTGAGATATCAAAATCAACATTTCAAAGCCCCCATTGTTCTTTTACATCAACAGAGCTTCCTGATAAACTTTTTTCAGATGTAGAAATCTCTGACATTGAACAATTTAGGTTTAAACATTCAACATCAACCTTGCCACCTTTTGAAAAAATAATCCAACAGAAATATCCCCAAACTTCCTCACATCACAGAGTGACAAGCATAGGTTCTAATGAGATTCAGGCAACCGGGAATAATTATGCATGTATACCTGAAACTGCAGAAACTAACTATTCACAATCAATTTATCAGTCTCTTGGATTGTGTAATTCGTATCTCCAGGCCAACACTTCAAAGCATGACTTTCTTCCAAGTAATAATTCATTCACATTATCTGATGGAAACTTCTTGTTGAATAAAGTAAGTGATCAGAGGGTAAGGGACACTTGTGATAAGTTGGAAGGTAGTTCACATTTGTCACCATCTTCAAAAGAACAAGATAATGCCAGTACTAAGGCATTTGAAGCTAAAAATGACTTTAGAGTATCTCCTGACATAAATGAAGGAAAAACATTTGCTGAAAATGTAAAGAGCTTGAAACATCAGAATCCCTCAACTTGTTCATCAACACTGAAAGCAACAGAGAGCTGTGGCATTCAAACCCTACAGAGCTTAAAGCAAGATGATATAAATCCTCAAGAGCTGGAAAACCTCAGCCACAAAGTGCTGGTAGTGATGTTAACCCAAGTTCTTGCAGGAAGAGAAGTCACTGAAATGAAGAGTTCCTCTTCCTACGTAGCAACTTCATCACGAAGTAAGTTTTTAATGTATCATTTGGATTTTTCAGTACACACTTGGCCATGTAAAATAGTCAATAGTGCAATAAGACTTGATTTCAAAAGCAGCATTACAGAAAACGGAGTCGTTTTGCACAGTCTCAGTCCGTGAAATGGGTGTTTAATAAACCTGCTCTTTTAATTCAGTGTCTTTAGGTACAATTTATTATTTCACATGAACATGTGCATATAAAACGGTAACAGGATGGATTGTCGCAGTAAATTCAGGAGTATTTTGTATCATACGTTGGTCACCTTGTGTTTTCAATAGGCATTTCATAAGTGCAGGTGAAATATAATAAAGTAATGTACATTAGAACTTTGAAACTAATGATGATAATCATAAAGGCCACTTGAACAGTAGGCCTAGGCCTAAGTGGTTGGAAGGTGAGACTAGAATTTTTCAGACTGATTTGAAATTTCAGAGAAGTCCCGAGATCATCAGAGTCCAACTGGTTATACTTTGCAGATAGAGAATTTCTTATTTTTCAGTTTGTATTAGAAGATGACATGATCATCATCATCATATAATGCACACTAAGAAAATTTTCTTAACAATGGCAGTGATACACAACTTGTAAATCCCAGCTGATGTATTTTTGGGGTACATATATATTAAATTGTGATTGATAGGAAAGTTTGTCAGGCAAAAGCTGATGGAAACACAACTGTTTTTGATCATCTTGATCGTAATCTGTGCACTTGAATTGTGTCCTGCGTGTCAGGTCAATGTGTTTTAGTTAGGGAAGCATATTGTGTGCACTGTTAATTTTGTTTATTTATTAGTGTGTGTGTATATATGTGTGTATGCGCGCTATATATCATACTTTCTGTTTCTGTAACTGTATTGTTATGTATTCAATGATCAAAACAAATTTCCTTGTACAAGGACGAATAAAATTTATCTTATCTTATCTTATCTTATCTTATCTTATCAATCTATATTATGTTACCAGAGATACAATAAGTTATTTTACAAGCACAGCATCATATAAGTTTACACAGTTAAAACAGATTACATAAACACTAAATGTACAATAATATTCTATGCTTTTCAGGATGAAAGGACAGTGTAAAGTGACAAGGATACAGTCTGATAGAAAAAAATATAATAAAATGACATCCATATATATATATGATCTGCGGTATAGGCAAGCTGGGTATCCTGTGTGTCCTCCATCGCTCTAAAATATCTACTTTCATCAGATGTGGAATTCAAATTTAAAGCCAGGCATTTCTCATGACATTTACCTTCTCACATTTTTCTGTCTGCATTTCAGATAATACTGCACAACAGAGGTCAGAGGAATCTATTTTTGAAATTGCTGCAGATGAAACTCATTTGAAAACTGGAGCAGGAGATGTGAAGACATCTATGCATGAAACTAGTGTGGATCAAAAGACATCTGATTCCTGTGCAGCTGTGCCTGAGGAAGATGATTTAGGTGATAAACATATTAGGGCACCCAGGAAGTCACAACGGAAAAGAAAGAGACCTTTGAAGATCCTGGGCTATGAAGATCCTAATCCAAAAAAGGATATCCCGGTTGGGCATTGTAAACCTGGATCTAATAACCTCTCTCATAATAAGACACATCCACTGGGAAAGAAGACTATGGTAACATCCCAGACAGCTAAATCGAAGGCAACTAACACAACACTGAAATCTAATACTGGAGCACAAGCTATGTCAAACAGACAGCCTTTGAAAAAGAGAACTAGACTGAGATCCAATGTGAATGAGAACAACTGCTCCAAGGATAAACAAGAGGGGGATGAGTCTGATACCCAGAAAGTGAACCCAGCGATGCATGAAAATACCAGAACATCCAACTGTGAGAAAGCAAAATCTGATGAGGTCAAAAGAAAGGGAAAAGCTTCGTCTTTTACCTGTAAACTCTGTACCAAAGTGTTTTCTGATAAGCTTATGTACAGAAAACACGTGAGATCACATGGAGGTGGATATCAGTGTGATGTATGTGGTAAAACTTTGAAGACTAAAGATTCTTTGTATCATCATCAAAGAGGTCTTCACACAAAGGTCAAGCCATATGTTTGTAAACTGTGTAATGCAACATTTAGTTTTCACCACAGTTTTAAGCTTCATGTGCAGAGGCATAAAGGAGAAAGACCTCATCGATGCACTGTTTGTCAAAAAACATACCTTACATCAAACCATCTGAAGGTACATATTGAAGCTGCTCATGAATTTGGTAGTATAGTTTGCCATATTTGTGGCAAGACTTTCTCCTATAATTGCACATTGAAGCAACATCTTCGGACACATAGTGGAGAGCGACCTTTCTCCTGTTGGATTTGTGACAAGAGTTTCACAACCAAACAGTCGTTGGAAGCCCACACTGCCACCCATAATGAAAATAAAAACTATCCCTGTGGGATTTGTGGAAAACGATACAAATCTGAACGTTCAAAAAATGTTCATATGACACAGCATGGCAAGCAGGTTAGAAAATTTATATGTGAATTATGTGGGAAATCATTTTACTCCAAAAGCACTCTGAAAGCTCATATTTATACTCATGGTAAAGCACGTCCTTTCACATGCACTGTGTGTGGAAAAGGATTCAAAACAAAGGCATCATTGTATACACATAATTATGTACATCGCAAGTCACAACCATTTGCATGCACAGTATGTGGCAAAACTTTTAAGACAAAAAACTGTTGTTCAGCTCACATGAAGCGCCATGAAAATGAAATGTCATTTACCTGCTACCAGTGTGGGAGCACATTTCCAGATAAAGGGGGACTATCAAAACACATAAAGACAATCCATATTCCTAAAAAGCAGTTTACTTGTACCATTTGTGGTAAGAAGGGAACCCGGGGAGATAATATGCGAACACATGTGAAGAGTCACAAAAGAGAGGAGATAGCCTTAAATCCAATGCATTTTATCAAAGAAGAAGCGGTTTCTGGCATTGAAGCAGCACAGGGATTTGTTCAAGCACGTCCAAGACTGCGAGGACCACGACAGAGAAGTTCTAGGAGACTTTGTGTCAAAGACAGCCCACTGGGAAGTAAAGAGATTATCCCACCAATTAATAACACTACAGTAACAATAGTAGGACAGAAGCCTGAGACAGAGGCGTGCACATCGTTACATCCCACTCTCATGAATCTCCCATGTGTTAGACCGAAACAGTGCAATCCTCAGAAAACATTCTTCACCAGTGAAACAAATAGTCATCAAAATAACATACACAGTTCTTTGGCAGATTTACCACAAGAGCAACAGCACTCTGACCCACAACAGCAACATCCAAGCCAGCAGTATCAACAAGAGAACAGCAAGCTACCATATTACTTGATTTACATGCCACCACAGTCCAATGTCTCGGGCATGACTAGCAACTCGCCACACACTTTTGGCCCTATGACAAGTTTGTTGTCAGCAATAAACCCCACATCAGAGCAAGAATCACTCAGTGGGAATAGTAGTTCCACTGCAGCTTCTGTTTACCACTCTGCCTTACCCTCCCTTCATACTCCTCACCCCATGGAGTGTGGGAACCAGCAAATGGTGTCTAGTTTTTATGCAGATCCATTACCAATGCATGGGAGTTTGTCTCAGTTACATCAGATTTTGACCAGACCAAACGAAGGAGTCTTGAATGATCCCCACAGAGCAGTTGCACAAGGTCAAAATGAGCTTCAGTTTTAGTCTGCATTTGAGTGATTGTTGTTTACTTATGGACTGGAACTGATATTGAGAGACAAATTTTGAAAGGCCAACTTGATTTATTGTTTTGATATGGATCAAGATGTTTTCAGCTACATGTAGTTATTTTGTAGGCCTACAGGGCATTTAGAACATTAACCTTAATGAATTTCACAACTTCTAGAATTACTGTGTGGTTGGTCGTAGTGTGTGACATATGTGCTGCCTGATCTTCAGGAGGACATGGAATAGGGTTGCTCTTCATCTAAAATTTAATCAGATCAAATGCATATCAGTGAGATTAGTGAAGGGGCATCTGTGTTCTTTAAGTAGCCTAATGGAGGAAGTAAAGAACTAAGGAGAGATGTGCAGTAGTGAATTTATAAAGAGGTAACAAGTATAATATAAAGTGACCCACAGTAATTATTCATATTATCTGAAAACAGAAGCAAGCAAAAAAGAAGAAGTGAATTATATTTTTTGTTCTTTTTTAATTTTTAGCATTGAATTGCTGTAGTGTTGTTTAAATCTGTTGACTTCGGCAAGTAAACTTGGTGAACGTTTTGTTTGATTTCTCAACCCTCGTGTGTTTACTTGCTTTTGTGAGACTTGCATTGCTGACTTTAATCATCTTGTGAAGATTATGAATAAAAATGAGTGACATGATACATGTATGAAATACCATTTCTCTTCTAGCATACTGTACATGTAGCATGTACGGTAATATGTTGTTGTTGTTGTGTGTATAATGTTTTGGACGGAACATTCAATTAGGAGACAGTGAAGGCAGCCATATTGATACCAGAATGTTTATTTCCTCTATTTGGTTGCCAGATGATATTATAATTTGCATGAGTTGCCAAAAGGGATTAATAAAATAAAGAATAATAAAGATGCCAAATACTACATTTCTCCCTTTCTTGAATTGAATCTCCACACTAATGACAGAATGGTCAGGGGGACATAACAGTGAAATATAAAGAACAAACAAATTTAACTGGGTTGCTTCCCATTTTCCTTCTGGGAAAAAAAAAGAAAATAAAAAAAAAAATTTTGAGGAAACCCTTAAGATTGGCCTGTAACGCTAGAGTACTGTCTTTTCCTCTTAGATACCTTGATAAGCAAAATATGCATAATAATAGGAAAATTAATTGCTCAGGTAAGAGTGCTTTCTCTTAGAAGCCTGTTAAAGGAAGCGTGGAAGAGTTTGCTAAACTCTAAACAATCATCTGTTTCTCTGAATGATAATAAATGGTGTATGACCCTCATGATGCTATAACAATGGTTTGATCTGAAGTGAGCTATGAATATTATTTGAATTTTTTGATTCTTGTTAATGCATCATGATAATCACTTTGATTGATTTATTCAAAGTTAGAGAGCAGTAAAGATTAAACTGATGTGACATTAAATCATTTGTCGCCTGAAACTCAGTGATGAACAAAATGGACAGAGCATCTTGACAATCCATATGTTGTAAACGTCTGAAGATGTATGATGGAGTTTGTGGTAATATAAGTCATAATGAAACAATGAAGGATTGAAATCAAAAGTGTGATGATGGTCAGATGATGACCTGATATTGTGGATAATGATTGGTAAGTGATGATAATGATGGTGAAATTTATTATGAGAATTAAAACAAAATACAGCAAAGAGTGTATATCAAGCATCAGTATGATTGTGATAGCAATAGTAGTGTGTAAAGAAGTGGCACGTGTGATTCCATACATCATTTGAAAATTGAACAGTAACAGAGTAAAATGATTTCAAACAATGAATCTAATACACAGAGCCATTAAATCCACAAAAAGGATAATAAATCTAATTCATAACAAAATCAGTGTATTTCTTTGGTAATGTTCTGTTTGTTCTGTTTGATCTCCTTGGAGAGAATGTTGCAGTTGGAAGAGTTCTGATTGTATCAGTGTTTGTTGTACTGGTGCCTGCTTGGCATTCTGAATTCATGCTTTCTTCAGGCATTGTTTCAGCAGTTGTGTCATCTGTTTCTCTGAAATCTTCCGCTTCTCCTTCTGAAGTTGGAAAATATGGGGCATGTTTGAAAAAGCTGCTGTTTCTTGTTACAGATTTATCAGCATTTTTAGCAGTGATCATTGAGTGGTTTTTATGTGTGATTACATAAGGATCTGGTTCATAGAAAGTCTTCTTTTTGGTCATGGAGGTGTCCTTTACATAGACAGGGTCTCCAATTTCAAAATGTGACTGCTGGACATTTCTTTTCTTGTCTGCATAGGCTTTCATTTTTGCTTTTGCAGCATGATCTTGCTGTCTTAGGTCTTCATCATGTTGTTTGGGTGTGAATGTGGACAAACCTGGATTTATATTTCTACCAAACATGAGGAGTGCTGGGGATGAGCCTGTTGTTGTATGAGGGGTTGATCTATAGGCTAAAAGAAATCTGTTCATTTCTTGGACCCAGTTTTTACCCAATGTGTGAGCTGACTGTATGGATTTTTTGATAGTTCGCATAAATCTTTCAGTCTCTGAGTTGGCTTTAGCCCACAGAGGTGTGATTTTCCTGTGTGTGACCCCAATGTGTTTCAAGTATGCTTGGAATTCATTGCTTTGAAATGGTGGGCCATTGTCTGTTTTCATGGATGCTGGGTACCCATAGAGCGAGAACATTTTGTCAAAATGTTGGATTACTGTACTTGCTGTTGTAGAAGACAGGACTTCTACAAAAACAAATCTAGAGTACTCATCAGTGACCACCAGAAGTTTTCTGCCATCTGGTGCCTCCCCAAAATCAGCACTAATTTCATTCCATGCATGATCAGGTAAGGGTGACATTTGTAATGGTTCTTTGTTAAAACAAGGAGTTGAAATCTGACACTGGGTGCATTGTGATACATAAGATTCAACCAGTTTATGCATGCCACTGAACCAAACCTTTTCTCTGAGCAAGGCTAGGGTTTTTACAACACCTTGATGACCAACATGGGCCAGTTTTACAGCATGTGAGTGTAAAGCATGTGGTAGAACTATCTGCCTGCCCTTGAGAAGAGTTCCATTTGTGTTAAGTGTGAGCTCATTTTTACACATTTCAAGTGTTTCAAATGTTTTCATGTGACAATCAACTTCGGCATGTTCTTTTGCTTGTTTCCAGTTGCCTGTTAAAATGGCATGAGAAACAGCTTTGAGTGTGGTGTCATTTTTGCTTTTTCCTGCAACATGCTCATTGGTCATGGATTTTGGCACTGAATTGGTTGTAATGTAATTTACATAATCTTCAGCAATTTTCTGTTCCCTACTACTTGACTTCGTGTGAGTAGAGGGATGACGGCTAAGATAATCAGCTGGGTTGTCTTTGCCAGGTTTGTAGACAATATTCATGCCATATCCTTGTGTCCTCATAACCCATCTCTGGATTCTGGCTGGTAGTTGAGCTTTGGGGTTGCCAAACAGAGATGTTAGAGGCTTGTGGTCAGTGAACACAGTGAACGAAGGTGAACCGAAGAGGTAGATGTGAAGATGCTCGCATGCAAGGGCTTCCCTTTCTGTCTGTGAATACCTCTGTTCAGTTTCAGTGAGTGATCTACTGGCGAATTGAACGACTTGGGTTTGTTGATCTTCTGTTGTCTGGGTCAGAATAGCACAGATCCCAACTGGGCTTGCATCTACGTAGACCTGTGTTTCTTTTGCTGGATCAAAGTATGCCAGGCAAATTGTCTCTTTGAGTTTTTCTTTCAAGCATTGAAGTGCTTTGTCATGTTTTTTTGTCCATTTGAATTGGCTTTTCTTTTGTGTCAGTTGCCGGAGGTCATGCGTGAAGGTAGAATAGTCGTGGATGAATCTTGCACCACAGAAGTTAAGCATTCCGAGCAAGCTTCTCACCTCACTGGCACTTTTTGGTGGGGCCATGTTGATGATTTCCTTGAGCTTTTCTGGAGATGGGGTCATTCCTGCTGCTGAAAATATGTGCCCCAGAAATTCAATCGATGATTTCTTGTATTGGCATTTCTCCGGATTCAGAGTGAGGTTTGCTTCCCTCAATCGATGAAACACATTGTTCAGATTTTGGTCGTGCTCAAGTTCATTCTTGCCAAAAACCAGGATGTCGTCGCTGACATTGACAGTTCCTGATAAACCATTTAAGGTTTGTCTGATTGCCTCTTGGAACATTTCTGAGGCGCTGTTGACTCCGAAATTGAGTCTCTTGAACCTGTATAGTCCTCTGTGAGTTGCAAAAGTTGTGATATATCTGGACTCTTCAGCCAACTCTAGTTGATTGTAACCTTGGTTTAGGTCTAGTTTGCTAAATAGTGTTGCTCCTGAGAGCATGGTAGCCAGTTCATCGAGAAAGGGTGTGCTGTGTCTCTCTCTTTTAATAGCTGTGTTGGGTGTTCTCATGTCGACGCAAACTCTGATTTTGCCTGGGCTTCTTGGCTTAGGCACGATGACGAGTGGGCTGACCCATGGTGTAGGTCCAGTTGCTCTTTCGATTACACCAGCTTCTTCCTCCTTTTGCAAGAAAGTGTCAAGTTCTTTCCTCATGTGAAAGGGAATCCTCCTGTATCTTAGCGCGATCGGTTGTGCCGTAGTGTCAATGTGCAGTTTGACAACATGGTCCTTAAGTTTTCCTAGTCCAGAAAAGACATCCGGAAACTGGCCAGGCACATCCTCAAAACTTGAGGGTAGAGTGTTGATGCTTTGTAGTAGGTTGAGACTTTGGCTAGTTTGCCAGGAGACAATGGGCAGGTCTCTGGAGTTTGTGCCGGTATCCACCACAACAAAATCAGTGGTTGTCTTCTCTGTTTTCGACGAAATTTGAGCCTGAAATTGTCCAATAATTGGTAATGGGGTTTTAGAACTGAATGGATAGATGCTTTTCTTGCACTTGGATAGATCTGGTTGTGGATCAAGCGACTGAAAGTTCTTGAGAGGTAGAATGTTGACACTCGCACCTGAATCTGCCAAAACTTTGAAAG
This sequence comes from Onchidella celtica, assembly GCA_963931925.1. Classification (NCBI taxonomy): domain Eukaryota; kingdom Metazoa; phylum Mollusca; class Gastropoda; order Systellommatophora; family Onchidiidae; genus Onchidella; species Onchidella celtica. The sequence goes on along the minus strand of OZ007567.1, from coordinate 93,346,241 downwards.
GCGTGTCGTTGATGGTGATTTCGAACACGGGAGCATCTCGTGGATGCTTAGTTGATGATGATGAGAATACGTAGTCGGAGTCCTGAATATATCGAACAGTAGATGCAGAATCATCGGAGTCACTGTCAGAGTCTTGAATGTTTCTAATTTTTCCTTTCTTCGTCATGTTTCTGTCACTGTTTGCTTTATTGTCTTCATGTGCAAATTTAGACTTGCACACTGCAGAGAAATGATTCGGTTTGCCACACGAATTGCAGAGCTTACCAAAAGCTGGGCACGCTTTCTGACCTCCTATGTGTGGCCATTGTTTTCCACAATTTCTGCAGGTGGAATGATCATGAAACTTTGAATTTTGATGTAGTTTTGAACGTGAAGTGTTCCAGTGCTGCTTTGCACGAGTGTAACTGCTCGTAGTCGTAGTGGATGGACCAGATCGCAGTCTATGTGCAGTTTCAGGTTCATCATTCTCAAGCTTTTCATTGTATTTCTGCGTGAGTTGAATTGATCTGGCAAATTGTAATAACGCATGCAGAGTCATGTTCGGGTGATTCAAACCTTTTTCCTTGACTTGCAGCCCATGATGAGCTGGGATTTGATTTCTTCGTCTATGTTGGCAAACTCACATGTCGATGCCATTTGTTTTAAGTCTGCATAGAACTTTTCAATGTCATCACTTGTCTGCTGAGTCATTTTTCTGAATGTGAATCTTTGCAATTCTTTGTTGATTTTCGGGTTAAAGTATGACGTCAGCGCGTCTACCAATTTTGTGAATGGTGATTCATCGTCGTTACTGGGTGTGATTTCTGAGTCTGGCAAAGATTCTACAATGTCATTTAGGTCATTACCAGCATAGGTGAGCAGTAACGCTTTCTTCTTTTTCTCGTCGGTGGTATCATAAGTTACGAACAGGTTGTTTTGTAGCCTATCAATGTATTTTTTCCATCGGATAGTGACACCGTCTGACTTTGTGTCGAACTGTTCATAACTGGGCAGCTGTGCGAATGCCATGATGGTGTGATGAGATTGTTGGGCTGATTGATAGGACTAGAAGTTGCTCTAGATCTAGATATACTTCTTCTTCTTCTTATAGAACTGTTGTGTGGTTGTTTGGCTTGCCTGTGATTCTGGTCTGCTTTCTGACCGGGCTGTGTGGGGCTTTTCAACCTCCCTCGTCGCCAATATAATGTTTTGGACGGAACATTCAATTAGGAGACAGTGAAGGCAGCCATATTGATACCAGAATGTTTATTTCCTCTATTTGGTTGCCAGATGATATTATAATTTGCATGAGTTGCCAAAAGGGATTAATAAAATAAAGAATAATAAAGATGCCAAATACTACAGTGTGTGTCTTTGTGCGTGCATTGGCGCACGTGTGTATGTGTGAGAGAGAGAGAGTGTGTGAAGTGAGTTGAGAGGAGCGAATGTTAGGTGAGGTGAGAGATGGAATTAGGCGAGTTTATGGGAGAAGTGAGATGAGTGGTGGGTGAATGGGAAGTGAGGTGAGGTGAGTGAGTGTATAGTGTAATATATGTAGTAATCATAATGTCTAAAGAGTTTATTAGTCTGTTTGTTGTTGCTGTGGTCAGTATACAAATGCATATCATTTTGGCTGGTATGCAATCCTTTTGTCGGGCCCTGTATTGTCATATTGTGATACATGCTTATATGTTTGTGTTATTGCACTTTTTTTTTTCGTTACTGGTGATTTTGTAAATTTTGCCACGATGAAGAAAGACCACTCAAAACGAAACAAAGCTGATAAGTTATCACTGTGACTTTGTCAATAGAGGTGTTTTCTGTGCTGAATAGCATCGTCCCTCAGCCCTGTTGTTGTTGTTTTTTTTCGCTTACTCCCAATAACATCATTTATGCATGTAATGCGAATGTTGAATGATCATAAATCGGACCTATGGTAGGCCTGGTAGCCCTAGTTGTTGCTCCTCTGTCACGCTGGTGCTCTTCTCTCCCCCGCCCTCCCCCACCAACCCCACCCATTACCCTAATCCGCCCCATGGGAAAAGAATGATGATACTTCAGGGTTATGAAATACTTTTTTTTTTCTTTTGAGACAACTTGGACATTAAAATGAAGTAATTTTCTTCCAAACCATTATTTTTAGTTTTTAACTAGTTAGAAAAAGTTGGATTGGATTACACCATTAGTAGCTGATATTGTGGGTCCACCAGCGGAAGGGTTAATCTTTGATCTGGCTTTCAATGATTTCTTGCGGTTTCTACATTAAAATATTAAACTTTATAGAAATAGGATGAATTATCTGCCAGGAACAGCAAGTTTAGTGGAAGAAATTGACAGTAAGTTATTATCAGTGCCTCAAAATCATACAGCAACCTGTTTTCGATATTGTAATTTGTAGGCTTTCTGACCAGGCCTAGGCCTAAACCTCAGATCCACACTAGATCTAGATCTAGACCGAGATCTGTCTTACTTAGTGCCTAGTCTAGACTTAAAATACTGTAGTGCCTATAAAGAATGAAAATAGCAAAGGAAAGTACACATTGTAAAATGTCAGAAAACTGCCTGATTAGAGATTCTCTAGATCTAGATCTAGATCTAGATTCTAGTCTAGATCTAGATTCTAGATCTAGAAATCTAGATAGTCTATAGATTTCTAGATCTATCTCGACGAATTAAAAATGTTTTTTATTCTATCTAGACTAGAGCAGGTATGTCAAACTGAAAGTTCCCGAAAGGCCACATGGGTCACGTTATGTCATCATGGGGGCCACACACGGCAAATATTTGCACACAGTAGGCCTACATGTGATACATGTACAACTAATTGAAGTCATCAAATAAAATTTACTGCAGGATATTTTGTTGCTTAGTATGCACCTACAATATGGAGGCCTATACGAATGTTTTAGCAGCATTCATGAATTTGAATACAAACTAGATCTAGATCTAATAAAATAGTTTGATCAAAAAAATTAAGGGCATAGTATTTTCGTATCTTGCAACAGCAACAAAAACATAGTTAAAAGAACGCAACAGTTTAAAACTGAAACATTTATTTGCTACTATTCAAAAGGTTTTAGTGTTTTGTCCTGAGGTTTGACACTTTTTTTGGCTGACAATTTTTGGTAGGCCTATGTCCGGCTAAAGTGTCTGTGCAGTTCCGACTTTGATCAAAGATGTCAATGCTAACTAGTCAGCCTTGTTCTCTAACTAAGAGGTTTTTGTTGATTTCATGAAAGAAAATAGCTGTTCAGACACATAGGTAGAACCAAACATCGCCATTTATATTACGAAAAAAACGATAAAAATAATATATAAAATTTATATTACGAAAATAAAATGTGCTCGCACTGTAGAAACCTTTACGAGGGCCGCAACTTAGCTTTTAAAGGGCTGCATGTTTGACATGCCTGATCTAGAGTCTAGATCCTTTTAGTTCAGTCAGTTCTGTTCTGAGGTGCAAATCAGGTCATAAAGTACTCTATGACTCAGGGTCAAGGGGGTTCAGTTTCTAACCACAAAGAAAGTCCCAGATGAAAGGCAAGGTGCCATTACATAGTTAAATACAGGTAGGGCAAAAGGGAAACCACTCTCCCATGAAACACAAGCAGAACGAATGACCACTGAATATTTATGTTTAGGTTTACACACACAAGAACGATATATGCAACTGCAAGCCACTGGCTATTTCACAATTTGTCTAAAAGGACTGACAACGTCTGCATCAACGTCCACCAGCACAGTGTATGGCCATCCCACTGCACCACCCTGATAGTCTCATTTATACTGGTATACACATTTTGTAAGGACTGGCGACAGGTCATTTTTCAGGCCACAAATTTTCAAAGTATATCCGCTGATACCGTCGGGTAAAAGATAAAATTTCCCCTAGGAATTTTTTTATTCGCCAGCATAGATTGTGTATGACGCCTGTGCAGATGCGGGGCCCTCTTGCAGAAGAGGGACAGCAAAGAATACATATGACGTGATACTGCGTGTCGTAAGAGGCGACTAAAGGTGCAAAGGTCCTGGTCTCCCGAGAAGAGCCAGTTGGCGGTGGGCCAACTACCCACCCTGTAAAAATAAACCAGTTACAGAAACACAAGCAAATACTTTAAATCAGTCTTTTATCTTGGGAGAAGGGGGAGCATCTGCACCTGTAGATCCAATGAAGGACAATGGACAAAGCCGAAAGGACTCCACTGGCCTGACTGCTCCTTCATCAAACAAGTCACTCCGGATTGCGTCGTGGAATGTCCGCTCCATGTATGAAGCAGGAAAGAGTGCCCAGGTTACAATGGAGATGAGGCGATACAGACTGCACATACTTGGAGTTAGCGAGACCCGCTGGATACAGTCCGGACTAAAACAACTTAATTCTGGGGAAAAGATTTTGTATTCTGGAAGGGAGGACAAAAAGCATACAGAAGGAGTAGCGATCATCTTGAGCAAGCGCGCCCAGAGGTCACTGAGGGGATGGGAACCCTACGGAAGGAGAATTATATTGGCATCATTTACTACAAAGAACAAGAACATCAACATGAACATTGTGCAGATATACGCCCCAACAAATGAAGCAACCGATGAGGACAAGGACGATTTCTACAACCAGCTTCAGGAAATAGTTGACATATTGCCAAGAAAAGATGTGAACATTATAATGGGAGACGCCAATGCCAAGATAGGACAGGACAATACAGGGTATGAGGACATTATGGGGTGCAATGGTTTGGGACAAATGAATGAGAATGGAGAGCGGTTTGCAAGTTTCTGCGCATTTAACAGCTATGTGATTGGAGGTTCAGCATTCCCACACAAGAGGATCCATAAGGCCACTTGGATTTCACCGGATGGAGTAACTGAAAACCAGATTGACCACTTTTGCAATCACCCGACGATTCAGACGCTCACTGGAGGATGTCATAGTACAGAGAGGAGCTGATGTTGGATCTGACCATCACATGCTGCTGGCAAGACTCAAACTCCGCCTCAAGAAACAAGGTACCAGAGCAGGAACAAAGAGGAGAAAGTTTCAAGTGAGCCTTCTGGATGGAGACAAGAAGGAAGAGTTCCAGCTGACACTGAGGAATAGATTCAAACCCCTTGTTGACCTCGAAGAGACAGTAGATTTGGAGACTCACTGGGCTAAGGTAAAAGGAGTATTTACATCGACATGTCAGGATGTTCTTGGGGAAAAGAAAGTGGAACACAAGGAATGGATCAGTCAAAAATCACTGGACTTGATAAGGATAAGAAAAGACCTAAAAGAACAGGTAAATGCAAGTCGTACAAGAAGCTCAAGAGTTGGTAACCAGGAAGAGTACCGAGCATCAGCTAAAGAGGTCAAAAAATTAATTTTAAAAGACAAAGAGGAGTTCATAGGAATGTTAGCAGAGAAAGCAGAGAAGGCAGCAACAGGAGGACACATGAGGATCCTCTACCAGACTACAAAGACTCTTGCTGGAAAATATGGAAAACCTGAAGTTCCTGTCAAGGATTACAACAGGAAGGCTATTTTTGGAAAGGAAGCTCAGGCAAAAAGATGGATAGAACATTTTAACAGCCTCTTGAACAGACCTCCACCAAGCAACCCACCCGACATTCTACCCGCAAGAAATGATTTACCGATCAGTTGCGACCCTCCGACTAAAGCAGAGATTAATGATGCCATAAAGCAGTTAAATCGAGGCAAGGCAGCTGGACCAGATCAGATCCCACCAGAGGCGCTGAAGACAGATGCTGCTGGGGCTGCAGAGGGTCTGCACTCACAATTCTCGAGGATTTGGATCGGAGGCAAGTTTCCAAAGGACTGGAAGGAAGAACACCTCATGAAGCTTCCAAAAAAAGGGGACCTCAGCAATTGTAGTAACTACAGAGGAATCACACTTCTCTCCATCCCAGGCAAGGTTTTCAATCGGATTATTCTCAAGCGAATACAGAATGCAACAGACCCAAAACTTCGTGAGGAGCAAGCTGGTTTCAGGAGTAATCGATCAACCACCGACCAGATCGCCACGCTGAGAATCATAGTAGAGCAGTCGCTAGAGTGGAACTCCCAACTGATAGTGAACTTCCTTGACTACGAGAAGGCCTTTGATAGCATTGATGGAGAAACACTGTGGAGAATATTGAGACATTATGGAATCCCAGAGAAGATGGTGAACCTTATTAAGAGCATGTACGAGGGGACAAGTTGCAGAGTCGTACATGATGGTGAGCTTACTGACAGCTTTGATATCAAGACTGGTGTTAGGCAGGGTTGTTTGCTGTCCCCATTTCTGTTTGTCCTGGTGATTGATTGGCTTATGAAAGAAACCACCAGTGGAGGAAGAAATGGCATACAATGGACCCCATGGACACAGCTGGACGATCTAGATTTTGCAGATGACTTGGCACTATTGTCGCCCACACACGACCAGATGCAAGCAAAGACTACAGCTCTAAAAAAAATTTCAGAATCTATTGGATTGAGGGTACATCCTGCGAAGTCGAAGGTCCTAAAAATTGTTGCACCCCCAAGCGCACAAGTCAGAGTAGGAGATCAACCACTGGAAGATGTAGAGTCCTTCTGCTATCTTGGTAGTATCATTGACAATAAGGGAGGAACAGAGGCAGAAGTCAAAGCACGAATTGGAAAGGCACAGGCAGCTTTCACGTCCTTAAGCAAGATTTGGAGAACCAAGGATATATCTCTAAAAACAGCTGAGGATATTCAACTCGAACGTGAAGTCAGTCCTGTTGTATGGATGTGAGACTTGGAATGCGTCCCAGGCCTGCATAAAGAGAATCCAAGTTTTCATCAACAGATGTTTGAGGAAGCTACTTAAGATCAGATGGACAGACAAGGTCAGCAATGAAATTGTATGGAAAAGAACAAGACAGAGCCCAGTCAGAGAGGAAATTGGTAGGAGGCGATGGAGATGGATCGGCCACACTCTCAGGAGGCCAGGAAACAGCATCACGAAGAAGGTATTGGATTGGAATCCCCAGGGCAAGAGATCAAGAGGAAGGCCGCGCGGAACGTGGAGAAGAGCCAGAGAAAATGATGTGCAATGAAGCGGAAAGACTTGGAATAATGTAAAGAGGCTGGCCCATGATAGAGAGGGATGGAAAGTGTTTGTTGGTGGCCTATACCCTGATCCAGGGTGAGAAAGGCAATGATGATGATGATGATAGATTGTGTACTGTGAGTGATCTCCCCTGATTCATATTCTTCACCGTCGTTCTTCCATGTTCCGCTCATCCCAATCAACATTCGTATGTTGCGCACATAGTGAACACAGTGGCGTGATTTTGAAATTGGAGATATTTTTCTGAATGAAAATTGAAAATGGAATTTCATTGATTAAATCGATATGAAGTGTTTATTCACAGACATCTCTATCTTTTTAGCAAGAATCAATCTGTTATGGTTAAATTTTTTTTTTATATATGATATAATATGAATAAATCCAAGAGCAATAAAACTAAAAGGGAATAAAATCCATTTTTTTTGTGTATAAAATTAGTCAGTGCCGATACTGGCGGATAAATCCAGGCTTTATCCACAGATAGTGTAGGCGGATAAACCCAGTTAGTATCTGCAGATAATGTTGGTGGATAATGGCAGGCCAATTTATATGTTTTTCATGAAAATGCATACCAACCATCATCTACGGTAATTGAGAGAGCATTTTAACTTTCAACAGAAAAGCTCATTTGGCACGTTATTTTATATAATATATTAATTTATATGGATTTCTTGTAAATTGCATTGGAAATGAGGTTTCTATTATTTTTATTACATGTATTAGTGTATAATTTTTTTACATTTTCTTCAGAGAAGCTTTTGGTCGTTCTTAGAGACGGACGAACATTGATTGGTTATCTGAGGACAATTGATCAATTTGGTATGTGGTTTTATAAAAATTTACATCTCCACTGTAAAGAATAATTCAAGTGTTGTTATCTCGTATTCAAAAAGAGCTTTTTAAAATTACTGGCTTCCAGTACTTCCACTAAACTTTACAATTACAGTGTTGAGAAAAATCCATGGGAGGGATTTTACTTAATATACTTGAATGTATGCAATTAGAAAAATTGTTTTCATGTGATTGTGATCATAAACTGCTGTGTTTTGTTTTTAATGGAATGGACTACACTGACCCTGAATGGCCCCAGTTAACTGTCGTCTTTCCAGATTCTGAAACTGTAAAAGTGTGGTTTAAGTAACATTCACTATTTTTACCTCAAATAATTGCTTTCAAAACAATCTACAGCAAAAGTACAGCATCAGCTTACATTACAGCCATTGAACTTTTGAAATAATTCGGTTCTGAATTTAAGATTGATTGGGCAATATTATTATTATATATTGTTCAGGCTTTCTTTCATACATATATATGTGACCCTTTGCCAAAACGTGGGATCTAAGATGTGACAAAAGGTGTTCAAAATCATTTTCCTCAAAATACTTGTCTATTAACCTTTTAATGTAGCATAATGCATGCCCTAACAGGTTTATAATACTAAATAGCTATAAATTCAACCATTTGGATTTTATCTTAACTTAGGTGACATGGGTCCACAAAAATGTCGTTCATAACTACGATGACAAAGAAACATAAAATATAACAAACATTTCTCAAAGTTCAAATTTAGATTTTATTGATGAAATATGAAATCATTACCATAATCGATAAACAATTGTAACAAATTGAAATTCTTATTACATTTTAAAAAATCAGTTTGTTTTATGACATCACAGTTATGAACAAACCCAGAACCAAAAATTTAGAAAATCATTTTTTACAGTATGGTTCGAGAAGTAATCTTAAAATCAAGCTTTCAGCCTGAATGCTATTAGTTAGTGAATAGAAACTCACTGAAATGTTCATAGTAAAAAAAATATTATTATATTACACACAATGGATAATTTATTGTTCGTTCATAACTATGATGTCACTTAAATTTGTTCATAACCATTATGACAAAATGTTCTAACTTGCTCAATACCGTGGTTTGGCTGGTATATAAGGAATGCTACCATCAAACTGAGTAACAACAAGCAAGAATATGCATAAATGTTTACCAAAAGTTTGAATCGAATTCACTGGTTTACACAACTACTGTTTGTTCATAACAATGATGACGAATATTGGTATCATTGTATAAACATTTGACTAAAGTTTCAAGCATGCTTTACACATTAAAATCAATGTTTATAGACATTAAAAACACAAACATTCACAACCACAAAGATATAGGGGTTCACTGACTGCTGAATAGAGTACATAAAAAACCATTCTCAGTTTGTTCATAACAGTGATGACAAAAGAACATGAGCAACACATTTGCTCATTTTCAAAAATTTATAAAAAAATCATATTGATCTATAATACAGATATAAGGTTTTTATAACTTCAAACATTTCACATGGTGAAAGAAACTGTAAGCTCCATAGCTTAACTTTCACTTTCATGTGTCATCACAGTTATGAACAAACCTGAGGCCAAACATCTAAAATGCCAAAATGAACTGATAAAATTGAGTAATCTTAAAAACAGAGGTTTCAGCTGGATTACATAGACAAGAGGTATTATTAGAATTCCTTGGTGCCTCAATTGAAATGGGCTGGTGACTGGGTGCACTTGAAAATTATTTTGATTTGTTCATAACCACGATGACACCATTAGGTTCGTTCATAATGATTAAGGACAGAGTCATTATTTCCAATTTGCACAATAAAACAACTTTGTCTACAAATTATGCTAATACTTAGAATAAACAAAATTAACATTTCAAAGGACTTATACATACAGTAGTTAAAGTCATCAATTGGGCATTTTGTATGAGTAGGTAAAGACTTGCTTCCTCTGTGTGCTACTGCTTTCATCTAATTTCAGCTCAACTTCACAGCCCACTGCATCCCTCTCCTCCCAGGATATATCCTCTTGTCCCCAACAAAGTTTACCTACATGCCATTTCATGAAGTTGACCCGAACCCAGTTGCCATCAATACCCACAATTTGTGCGATATAGTCTTTGCCATTCCACATTATAGAGTGGAATGCTCCAACCTTGATATCCCGATAATTTTCATCCCCACATTTTTCACTTGTACTAGCTGCAGAGTCATCATCATTTTCATATACATCTTTTTCTGCAAATTTCACATATTCCCACTTTCCAACCCACTCAGCATTCTCACATTCTCCACAATCATTCAGACAAGAATCACAAAAGCTAACTTTCTTGTTGCAATAACATTTGGCCCCACTTTCTTTATGTGGTGCAACATCCTTGTTTGAGGAATGGCCTTTAGATCAGCATGCTCTTTCCTAACAATTTCTGAACTTTCAACCAGGAAGAATGTTCTCGACTTGTGAATATTGCCACATTCACCAAGCTGAGTCGTGCTAAATCTGGAAGAGCATTCCTCAAACAAAGTTTTAGCATCAGATATAACTATATCTGTATTGCTTGCCACCAGTGTTGAGGCAAGGCTTTTCACAGTGCCACCAAGGGCGTCACACTCGCTTTTCCCATGCCTGGCACCGAAGAAAATTTTCTCAGCTTGAATATCAAGCTGACTCAAATAAAAAAAGGGAATTTTAGATTTATAATGAGCTGCAGCTCCATCGGATATGATAAAAACTTTCTTCAAATTGATTATAGAAGCAATGTGCTGCTTTGCTTTCAAAAAAAATGTGTTGACTGCATGACTGTCATGCTTCACATCATCTGTCAAAAACACCAAATTGTGAACACAACTTTGGCTGCATTTGGTGCATTTCACAAATGAGACAATAGGATGAACAGTCACCTGTGTATTTGACCAGTAAGCACTTTGTGCCTCATCCTGTGCTCTGCAAGTGTAATTTTCTGCATAGTCCAGAACAAACAAACATGAATTGGGTGGGGGACTAGCCTTAAGCTCTTTATACTGTTTCCGCTGCCATTTATCTGTAAATTTATGAAGAGCAAGTGAATCTAGGCTCTTGAAAAACATATCAATAAGACTTAACTTTCACTTGTTTAAAAATTTTTGACATCTTCTTTTTTTCTTTTACTTGTACATTTTCCCACAACACACATTTCACTTCATCCTCCAAAAATGCTTCCTCTAGACTATCATACAGTTTTCTTTTCACTTTCTCACACCCACATGCATCACACTTTCTCCTTATGCAATCAATTTTCTGGGGATCACACAATGTCTCACCAATCCAATCATCTATTGTTTTATTCTCTTTCATGCACTTGTTCACAGATTTACACATGCTCACAGCATTAAAACATACATCACAAAGACATTGTCGGAATTTGATGTTTTTGGAAGTTATCACATGCTTTGGCTTATGTCTGTAAAAGCTCCTCAGGGACAGACTCGTCTTTTTTGTTTTGTTTTGAACAGAGTATTTCCTATGAATTGCTGACATGGACTCTGATAAAATTTTCTTTTGCTGTCCCGTCTTTTTGGAAACTGTTTTTTGGCATGGTAAATGCATTGCTATCGAGTCTAAATGTTCTTCGACAAGGCCTTTTGTTTTTTTCTCTCGCTTGTACAGTTTACCAACCAGCGTTTTACTCTTCACCTGTCTTACATCAAGACCAGCTGACACATCCGGAGGCAAGGCCGATAAAATGTTCCTCCGCACAGAGATGGAAGTTTTATCCCGTTTATTCTTCAAACTGTTGAGATAACCCTTCAGTGGTCTTTTCAGTTTTGATGAGGTGGGAGAAATACAAATGTCATTGTCCCGCAATGTTTGCTTGGTCTCCTCATCTGCAGATGAAATCAAATGTTTGATGATAGCTGCCATTTTCGACTTTTTAATCGCATGTCTCACACGTGAAACTGTGGCTCGTAGTGCCCCACGTGATGGATAAGGAGGCTGTGATGGGGCGATTGTGCCAGGCTGTGATGGGGCGATTGAGCCAGACTGTGATGGGGCGCTTGAGCCAGACTGTGATGGGGCAATTGAGCCAGGCTGTGATGGGGCGATTGAGCCAGGCTGTGATGGGGCGATTGAGTCAGGCTGTGATGGGTCGGTGGAGCCAGGCTGTGATGGGGCGGTGGGGCCAGGTTGTGATGGGGTGATTGAGCCAGGCTGTAGCAGGACAGTGGAACCTTGTGACGAGATGTCTCGTTCTGGAAGGGCTATAGTATCCTGTTGTGGCTGGGTGAGGGAAGCGAGTTGTGGAGCCTGAGATCTGTGACTACTGATAGGGATATTAAGTGCTGGATCTTTCTCAGGTTTCTCTTCCCAGTACCTTTTCATTCTCTTCTTATTAATAGCAGCCCTTTTTTGTGGTGTAAGTTTGTCCCTGTACTTTTGCGCAGCAACTCGGTTTTTTTCCCTGAAAGCGTCCTTCTCTTTCTTAGACAGCCTGGTTGCCCTGACTGGTACATTTACATCTTGTGACTTTTCAGCCTTCAGTCGTTCTCTGTAAATAAAAACGGGGCCTCTTGGTTCTTATTCAATTTCAAGTCACTGAAATTTTAATGTTTAGATAGCAAAACAGCAGTGTATTAATCTACAGCAGGTAATCTACAGTACATGTGGGTTTTTCATGCTGTTGTTTATTCACAACTTTATCAATGTGGATTTGTCATCATAGTTATGAACAAACTTTTTCTTTTTCAAACAGCAATAATTCATTAAATACAGTCCATCAATGTTGCACTTATCAATATTTATGTTAGAATGACATTGAAACTAAAGTACTTAAGCTGTCCCCATTTAATTTTTATTCAACTGAACAGGTTTGTTCATAACCATGATGACGAGACCACCACAATTTGGTTATGAACGAACCAACTTGACCCTCTTAATTCAAAAAGATGAAGTAGGTGTAATTTCCATACATGTACACTCTCTATTTTCAAACATATAATATAATATCATACATATAATATAATATCATAACACAAATTATAACATTTTGTTCCAATTTTGTACTTATATCTCAATTAATTAATTTCTTTGTTCATGACAATGATAACACAAATGTGGGGGTTTGGACGGCGCAGCTGGTAGGTTTTACTTCTTTCCTATCATTCTGTGAATTTTGTCTGTCATCTAGCTCTAGCCTTTTCTTGCGCCACATAGCTGTTATAACTTATTGTGCTGGTGGGCCTCTCTTTTATTTTTTAAATTAAACTGGATGATACAAGGGTCACAAAACTAGTACCACCATGGTGATTACAAATGATAGTGTTCTGAAACAGTAGTTCCAAATTTCACTACTTTCTTTCAATTTCATTAAATAAAAAAGATCAACAAGCAAAAAAGAAAAGAAAGTCCACAGTAGAGATTCATAACAAAAAAGACTTTACATGACCACCAGTTTCTAGTCTATTTTTACATTTTTTTTTAAATAAAAATTTTTAATGGTCTATTGATCAGGTTTTAACTCATTACATAACTTTTATAAATCATGTTCAAAGGTTGTATTATAGGTCAGAAATTGAAAAAAACTTTTTGGTATTATTGAAAATACGGTTTCTTTTAACATCCACTCACCTGTACTTCTTTTGTCTTTCTCTTTGCAGCACTTTGTTTCTATCTATTTGCTCTTGTGTCTGCTCGGCGCGGAATTTCCGTATTCTTGCCGTTTGTGCCTTGCGATGGGCTGCATATGTATCCGCATCTAATTTCAGTTCTGCCCGACGCTGCTTGAGGTATTCCTTTTTTGATGCAGTTTTAGGTGGGGCTGGATCTGGAAGCGGCCTTTTAACGCCAAAGCGACAAGACCTTTCTGGTCTGCCATTGTTTGCTGGTGTGTTCCCTGCGAAGAAATAAGCAGTAAATTTAAATTATTTGCATTCATCCAGAATATAGTGTGCAGTGAAAACTAGAGTGAGTCAGGCCAAGATTTACTTCTAGATCTAGACTGGCCCAAGTTTTCATGGGCACTAGAACTTGTTTCTGGTTTGTTCATAACCATGATGACGTATCATAGGTTTTGTTCATAACAATAACGACAACGTAATTTGACTACTCCTTGATTACAAGTTTCATCACTGAGGAATGTAACTGAAATTACAAGTTTTGAAGTTATAATTGAGGGTAGAACTTAAACGACGTCTTAAAAAAAACCTCTCCAGCTAAGATTAGGTACCGTTCATAACAACAACGACACAGTCTGGGAATCGTTCATAATTATGACGACGCTACCATCGTCGTCATTTTTGCCAATTTGCAAACCATTCTCCTAGAAAAACACTGAGTTACATGAATCCTACAAACACAAAGACGCAAATTAGGTCAACGACGATCATCGATTGCCACATATTGAGGTGTCGAGAGAAACTCACTTTAAACCCGTGATTTAACAGTTTTGTTCATAACAAAGAGTAAACAAAATTCGTTCATAACACTTATAACAAATATGACGACAACCAAACACTCACCATTAGCGTCCATCTCCATCGCTCTGTCAGCCCGTAGCTCCATGTCGCTTCGAGTGCTGCACAATGCCATTATTTCAACGAGGCGGGAATTCTATCACGTGATATTTTCCGTACATTTTGGTTGGTTGTTTCGTACATAACACTATGACGACGTCACGGGGTTCCCGGATTGCGAAGGTTCTAAAAATAAATCCAACCAACATACGGAAATCACACTCACTGGGACGACCAATGAGAATTCAAAGTTTAAGTTCATAGCGTTGTTAAAATTATGACTAAGCAGTATCTTCCGAAAATGGCCGTTGAAAGGTCAGTCGGAAAATGACGACACGTGTTATGAGCGAACTTTAAAAATTCATCTGTTAATTTCATTAAAACTAGTGAAAACAAAATTTTGCCGCTAAACACCCTACATTGTAATGATACCAATAAAGTATTCCTAAAGTGTCGTTGTTATTTGTAGCATAGTTTAGTCTGTTGACCATTTTACTTTTTTCGAGATTGCGTGCGTGCGCTTGTGATCTTGAAAATTTACCCTTTTTTTTCTCAATAATCGATCACGAAAGTGGCTTACGACTTGTGTAAAGTAACGAAACTGCTCATGCAGCTTCACCAACACATTTGCTTGCCGTCTGTACCTTTGTATTATATTTAGGACGGCATTTTCCCAGGAAATAACTTAATTGCATACACCCACGCAAAAATTACCACCTTTTGGCAAAGAATCATGTAAATTATATTGAGTCGGTGGAATTGTTCCGATCTTACGGGTGGCCACGTGACTGATAGTTAAATTTACAGTGTTGTGAAAACTTGAGAACTGTTGAAAAGACTAATATTCCCAGTGCTTTTGACAGCTGTTCACATAAAAACAGTTCACCTTACTTTTATTAGAACATGAAAACCAATTTTAACCACCTGTCACAAGATTTCGCAGATGGAGATAGCAAGCAACTCCATCGAGCTGCTTTGTTGGGGTTTTTTTCAGTTGTTTTATAATTTGGAATATATTTCTTCTCCATTTACTAAAAGTTGTATGTAGCGAAACCTCTTGAACTGTTAATATTCTTTCCATTGATTTTTCACAGCTAATCTGGTGCTACACAGAACAATTGAACGAATACATGTTGGGAAAAAATATGGTGACATTCCCAGAGGCATCTTCATAGTACGTGGTGAAAATGTGGTTCTGCTTGGTGAAGTGGTAAGTATCTGAACTCAAAATTTCACAAGCCATGAAGTTATTTTTCTTGTGTCCTAAGATTATTGAGAATTATTTCACTATCTCATCATCTGTTTAATTGTTAAACATACATTCTGCCTTTATTTTGAAAGCTTAAAGCTTCATCAAGTAACAAATTGAAGAGAAAGTTCACCAAGGCTTATTGTTTGGGTTTATTGCACTCTTGATTTCATATTAATGCTTGTAGTGTTCAAAGATGAGAATAAATCTGGGAGCCCCGTAAATATCCGGTGAGCATGAACATTCCCATGGCATACAATGTCCCTTCACTTGGTCTCCTGAGTGGGAAAGAAATCATACATGTAGTCATGTAGTTTACTTCAGAGAAAAATAATATGTTGCTTTGAAATCGGGAAGGATTATTAGACCAATTCACAGCAGAGATCTTCCATAGCATTTTTTGTTTATTTTATTTCTTTGTACAGATATTATCAAATATGATCTGAAGATCTCACTTAGCACAGAGATTAATATGTAGTAACAGAGCACATGTAGCATTAGAAATAGAAGTAGAGTTATTTTTTAATTTTACAAGCAGAAGTGAGAGTCAACTTGATTCAAGTAAAATCTGGTGTAACTGCAGTTTAAAATTACCTCTGAAATTTCATAGGTCAGAAGACAAAGAGAAAGAGGCACTGAAATTTCATAACAGATGCTAAGTACATGTACATCCCAAAATCAGAACTTCAGTTACACATACGTGAAAAAGCATTTTGAGTATCTCTCAATAAATGTATTCCACAGGACCTTGAGAATGAGAACAACCTACCTCTTGAGCAAGTGAATATTGACACCATTCTTGAGCTTCAAAGAGAACAGCAACTGGAGAGGGAAGCAGAACAGGAACGAAAGAAAAAGGCCATGGCTGAGAGGGGGATTCACATAGATCAAGCCATTGATGAATTTTAAGTTTAAGAAGTGAATCAAGACATGTTAGATCATAAATTTCTACCTTTGCTTCAGTCCACTTTTGGAGGTTTCAGTTTCTTTGATCAGTAAATGTTTCTTTGTGAAATGCACACATGGACACAAATCAAACCATAGATGAATTTCAAGAAGTGAATCAAGACACATGGAAGACTTTATAGCATAGCATAAAATTTCTACCTTCGGCCCTCTTATGGAGATTTTCAGTTTCTTTGATCCAGTAAATGTTTCATTATGAAGTGTTAAAATCGGGCAAAAAGAAAAAGTTGTATGTAGCGAAACCTTGAGTGAGATATAAAACCCAAACGATACAAAGCAAACTAAAGAGAAGACAGAAAATGCTAAAATTTTCGGCTTTCGCCTTTATCAAGAAAAAAATGAAATGGAACAGAGAAAACAATCGAACAATAAAAGATATTAACAGAAAATGTATAGAATCGAAGCGAAACATTTTGAGCATTTTCTGTCTTCTCTTTAGTTTGCTTTGTATCGTTTGGGTTTTATTCTCACGCAGGGTCTCGCTGCATATACAAGTTTTTCTATTTGCCCGATTTTAACATCGCTTAGCCCTGCAGCAACCCCACAGTTTTTCTGTGGTTTTTATAATATTTCATTATGAAGTGCACCCATGGTCATAGATCAAGCCACAGATGAATTTTAAGAAGTGAATCAAGGCACATAGAAGACTACATAGTTAAGCATAAGTTTCCACCTTCAGTCCACTTTTGGAGCTTTTCATTTTCTTTAATTCAATAAATTTTTTATCATCAAGTGTACCTTGGACTAAACTGATTTATCATCAAAATACGAGATTAGAAGTTAGCCCACTTTGAAATTATTCTTCTGGTTTCATTTTACCCCTGATAATCATGCCAAATTACCTGTCATTCTTTTGGCTATCTTTTAGTTTTGAACATTTACACAGGAAACTTAATTGTATCATTTGTAAATATGCTAAAAGAGACACAAGCAGCAGTGGATAAGTTATCCATGATTGAATGTGTAAGTTTGAACTGATATTGGTACAGAATTGTTTGTGTAATTTGTTTATTTTTGTCTACTTTTTTTCCATTGCAATTATTATGAATAAAATTGAATAAAAACACAAAACTTTATTATTGTATTTGTATTATATTTATCATTATGAAGAAAGAAACTTGTCAGATTATTGGTGATTGATTGCATGGAATGAAAGCATTGGTTAAAACACCTGCTGAAACTGAACAAATTACTGGGACATAAAAACTTTTTATCTTTATATTACAAAATGACAAATTACCTAAGTTGACAGAAGAATATATACAGTCTTTCAAAAATAACTTGACACCCTTGTTTTCTTACTTGAATCTCGGTTATTATAAGCTGGATCAATATGAAAATTTCAGAGATACTAGATTGTTCAATATGAAAAAGATTCAACACACTGAACAAAAGGTTGGACACATGTTAATTTATTGTGGTACTCACAATTAACAGGGGGTCATAATAAAAAGTCACAAGTCTAGCGACAAGTGTGTCCGCCTCTTGCATTGATGACTGACTGGCATCGGCGGCACATAGACTGGATCAGTCTTCTGATTGCAACAGTGTTTACTGACACTGATCGAGCATTTACCATTGCATTTTATTCATCTGTTGTCTTTTCAGCTGTTTTGAAGTGATTTCTAAAAATGATGTCGAGTGAGAATAAATGTTTCTTGTCTGCGAGTTATCCCTCTTGGATGACTGGTCTGTGGCAGTCTTTTACAGTCCCAGTTGCTGCCAGACGGTTTCTTACATCATATACTGCCTGTCTGGTGGCGTTAAATCTCCCAGCCACAATGGCAATAAGCATACCAATAACCTGATTTCTTTCATATTGGCTTAGACGCGACATCTTTATCATAATGACAAGTGCCGAAATACAGCAAACGAAAGATGATTTGTCAACCGTTCCACGTTTTTTTCCTTTTTTTAAAGCAAGTTTAAAGGCTAAGAGAATGAAAAAATCACGTGACCTGGTAAGTCCCAAGCAACCAAAGGGCCCTAGGTGGATGTGAGTAAAATTCATAAGTGGTCTTAGTGTTCTCAACAAGATGTGAACATTTCAACACAATGGGTGTTGTAGTTTTAAAGTTATGCCCTTTTAAAATGTGTCGAGTTATTTTTGAAAGACTATAGGCCTACTATGTGCACTACAAGAATGGGGGAAAAGACGGAACACCCAGAGGAATTTTGTTCTGGTTTTGTAATTCAATGTTATGACCTCCATCACCACCGACTATTGTAAAATATTAATTCATATAGATCTATAATAAATGTGGGGCAGAGACGGGCTTTTATAGCCATCTGCATACATTATCGAAACTTCACGTCCTTTGGATAAATGAACATATATTCTCAGCACTTTAAGGTGAGCACACTCAAACGCATGTTAAGAAGAATGATGTACCATTGGATATAGGTATATGCTCTCTACATTGGGAATCCACTGTTGTTGAACTGGAATCAAGGACCCATAGACATTTGTGTCACAAATCCCAGACTGGGAGATGTAATAAGTTATGACAGGACAACAATCACGAACAACCAAGTTAACACTTAACAGAACAATCCATCAGACTCACACATTTATTAACCATAATTATACAAATAATAGCGCAATTACATACATTATATTATTGAAATCAACTGCCGTACAACGGCCTCACTCTCACACACACTCTCCCTCGGATCCACAATCCGGTAGTTACTCCTAAAGGCACTTCGGCCTCAGCCTCTCCCCTCAGGGTCTTAATAGCACATTAATAATTTACTGGCACCGCAGTCTCTCAACATCACCTTCCTATTGCCATACAACTTATCAGTTCACTCGCCCATCATCATGGCAATAATATAGTATCTCATTCACTCTCATATCTACGTCCCTGTCCGTGGCCCGACTGCCACGACTTTATGTGCTTCTACTGTCCTGCACCGACAGTCTCACTTCTGGCCTGTGTACGGCCTCCGGCCCTATGCTGGCCTATCACTTGTGCTCATCGAGGTGGCTCTTCGGCCCGTCCCCGACACCAGTCATTACTGGAAAGACTCTCTCACTAGTCTTCTCGACTGCTCCCTTTTATGTCCGCCCGATGGGCTCTTATTCACAGGTCCGCTCCGTAGGACCTTCTAACTTGCAGTGATAGTAATACCGCGCTTTCGCCTCCTTCAGACCCCCCCCCCCACTACTCACAACAGCACGCTTAACTTGCTGTCTACTGTGAGCCCTTCTTACTCTACACCCGCTCTGTAGCAATCCCCTTAATTGCACTCACTCCACTCGTGACATCATCCCCCACCCCAAAAAAATTAATGCAATTAATTTCAAATCGCATCAAGATGACTGTCAACGAGTGAGCGTGAGCAATACCTACACTAAAAAAACTGACCTAGCAGTTCCCCTAGTATATAAAATACCGAAATCAGGGGAAAATATGGGAATCAATATGGCCTGCAATATGCATATATGTGTCACATCATGAATAGCTAACTAACCACAATACTTAATACAGAATCAAAAACCACTCAACCTATCAACCATTCTTCATACCATATTTATAATGTCAATATTTTAAAGTCGACTCATTCACACAGATCCTGTCAATGTTCCTGTCCTCCGATGTATAAGCTCCTGAAATCTTCCCCTAGGCTCGACTAAGGTAGTCGGCGATATGATTGCTGGTTCCTGGAATTGGTTGAATAACGAAGGTATACGGCTGCAAAGCCAATGCCCATCTAGACAAGCGTGGGCTGGACGAACGATTCTTCGACAAAAATGTCAGTGGCTTGTGGTCTGTCTGGATACAAAATTCTCGTCCCATGAGATAACGTCCTAGTTTCTGGACGGACCAGACAATGGCAAGACACTCACGCTCTATCACAGAATACTTTCTTTCTCTCTGCAATAACTTCCTACTGACATAACATACAGGATGGAGACATTCGTTCCTCTCCTGTAGAAGACAAGCGCCGACACCAGAGTCCGACGCATCCGTTCTGAGGATAAAATTAGATCGAAAATCGGGTAATATCAGAATGGGTGACGATGATAACGCTGTCACCAAATTATCAAATGCTGTCTGACATTCAGACGTCCACTGGACCTTATCGGGTTGTCCCTTCTTAGTAAGGTCAGTAAGAGAAGATGACAAGGAGGAAAAATTTGGAATGAACTTTCTGTAATAATTTAAAATTCCCACTAAGCTTCTGACTTGTTTCTTTGTTTTTGGGATTTGCAACCCTACTAACTTGTCAATTTTTGTTTCTTCAGGTCTCTGAACACCTCTACCCACAATATGTCCTAAGAATATTATCTCTGGACATGCCAAATCCATCTTTACGGGTTTAGCGGTTAACCCAAAATGACGTAATCGTTGAAAAATTACTGTTAGTGTCTGAATATGATCAGACCATGTCGACGTATGGCATGCTATATCATCAAAGAATGACACGACATTAGGTATGTCCTTCAACACTAATCTCATTAATCGTGCAAACGTCGCTGGCGCGTTTACCAACCCAAATGGCATGACCTTAAATTGGAATAATCCAATGGGCGTTTGGAACGCCGTGTATTGTTTAGACTCCTCAGTAAGCGGGATTTCCCAATAACCTTTCGTTAAATCTATCTTGGAAAACCACGTGGACCCGGCCAATGAAGCTATTAATTCCTCCTGAAACGGGATAGGCTCCCTATCGCCTACCGTAATAGTGTTCAATCTTCGAAAATCAATACAGAACCGCACCGATCCATCAAGTTTTTTCACGAGGACGATGGGTGATGAATACGGCGATGTTGATGGTTCTATCACATCTAACTTCAACATTGCCTCAACTTCCTTTATGACTCTATCTCTCGAAGAAAAAGGCAGCGGATACGGTCTAAGAAATACTGGCTTATCCGAAGTCAACTTTATTTGGTGCTGGATCACCGTAGTGCGACCCGGCAAATCCGTAACAACATCCGGAAATGACGCTAACAGGGTCTCAAGTTCCCTACTCCTTGAACTCGTAAGGTCAGGGTTAATTTTTACGTCCCTGTAACCTTGTGTCGGAGTTAACTCCGGCAATTGAATTTGTAACTCTTCCTGTGCCTCGGTGTCGCTGACGTCACAGTCCAACTGGTCTACGACCCCCGTACAAGCAGTAGAGAAGACAGTCTCCTCTGGTCTTGTCTGTGCACACAGATACTGTGGTCTCTCATAAAATCTCTGTAGCATATTAACATGGAAAACCTTAACTGATCCATCAATGTGGATAGCGTAATCTACCTTCGAGACAACTCGCTCAATAACATAAGGGCCTTTCCATGTCATCAATAACTTATTATGGTCCGTAGGTAACAACAACAGAACCTTGTCTCCTGGCTTAAAAATTCTCAGTTTGGAACCTCTATCTTTATAGTCTTTTGCTCTTTTCGAAGCGATACCAGAAGCTTCTTCTGCTATAGTGCGCGCTGAAGATAGTCTTTCTCTTAAATCAACAAGGTACTGAAACACCGAAATCTGCTCATCGTCTCCCGATGATGGCGACGTCATCATGTCCCGAAGAACATCAGTTGGGCCCCTGGGACTACGACCGTACATCATTTCGAACGGCGAGAATCCCGTTGACTCCTGCCGTACCTCTCTGTACGCGAATAACACTGCAGGGATATATCTATCCCAATCTTTAGGGCGATCAGCAGCTACCTTACGCAGCATCGACTTTAACGTCGAGTTCAATCTCTCGCACATGCCATTAGCCTGCGGATGATAAGGGGTGGTAGTGATGGGTTGTATACTGAATAAGCGGAACAATTCCTTCATCATCTCCGACGTAAATTGCGCGCCCCTATCAGACAGAATTTGCTCTGGTATTCCTACCCTAGCGAAAATTGCAAACAACGCTTCCGCGACTGCCTCAGACGTTATGGTCCGCAGAGGAACCGCCTCTGGCCATCTCGTAGCATTACATATGACCGTTAAGAAAAATCGATTCCCCCTATCGGTCGCTGGGTGAATGGGGCCAACAAGGTCTATCGAGACCTTTTTAAACGGTTCCGAGACCGTGGGGATCTTCTGAAGAGGACCCTGGGGTGTACGACCCTTATGCGTCGTCTTTTGGCACGCACTGCACGTCTTACAATAGACCTGCACATCTCTGTGGATCGATGGCCAGTAAAAAATTTTAAGAACCCTCTCCTTGGTCCTAGCACTTCCCATATGACCCGCTAATGGAACATCATGGGCCAGACGCATTACTGTAGCAATTAACGACCGTGGCACGACGACCTGCTTTTGAACGGAAGCCACCGTGACGTACATACGGAACAGAATGCCCCCCTGGACAAAAAAAAAAGATGACCCGTTCTTATATCTCCTCGTTTTCTCGGTTCGCGCTTCCCCAAAACATGGGTTTAATGATGGGTCCTCCCTTTGTAATTTCGCCAAGCGCTCTGGCGTGATATCTAGGTTGACCGCTGGGGTAGCCAAAGGTCTAATCTTATCTTTATCAGCTACCCGTCGACGTGTTTCGACCGCGGCGCAAAAGTCAATACCTTTTGATTGCGACCATGCTTGCACGTTCTCATCGGAAGGGGAAACTACCCGTGATACATTCCCAATGATGAGCTGGGCGCCTGGAAAACAACCAACGACTGCCTCGACTTCCCCGCTAAGGAAAGGTGTATCTATCATTATTCTTGCCATGGGTAATTTCTCAATGGCCCCCGAAAATTGGATGCACGGGACAGTCTCACCTGTAAGCTGTGAATCCCGAATGCAATCCCTATGCACTCCCACAACGGTAGATCCTGTATCTCGTAAAACCGAGACCGGTTCGTCCCCAACAAACCCCGGATAAACCCTAAGACCACCTCCTGTATGACATGAATTTATAACGGGGATCTTTCTCCCACAAGGTAAAACACCGGAAGATAATAACTTCTCACAACTGGGACACTTAGAATACTGTCCGCCTCCGTTGTCCGATGTAACACACGCAGCCGCATGATGAAATTTATTTGGGGAACATGGACTGGAGCTACTGTCCACGTTCGCCGCTATCCTACCTGCAGGGCAGTTCACGCTGATGTGATCTGCTCTTCCGCAGTTCCAACACTTCGCGGCCCTACACTCGCGTGAAAAGTGACCCACGCGTCCGCAAGTCCAACACTCCGCTCCCTGTGCTGCACTAGGCCTGGGTCCCCGTGACCCATCGCGACCGGAACTAGAGTCCCTATGCCGTCGGTCATCGGCAAAGGTCACAATTCGCCCCCGGCCATTACCGCGACCTAGCCCTCCTGCTATGTCAAACTTACCGGATCCATATGCCGGTGATTGGTGATAGCCCCTACGCTGCCCCTGGGCTTGCCCGCTATAGGCACCACGCTGACGCGACCTGTCCCTAAGTCCTGCCGGCGACCCCTCGACAACGGCGACGTACCCAGCATCTTGGACGTACGCCCTGGCGACTGGTTTGGACGGATGCGCCGTACGGTATGCCTCCGCCAACTTAGACGCCTCCTGCACCGTCGCGGGTTCGTTCTCTTTCAGGAAAGCCACCAGATCTTTGTGGCACGACGCGTACAGCTGGTCACGGATCATTAGGTCTTTCAGTTTAGCGAAATCCGTGCCCACATGCGCCAAGTCTACCCAGTTCGCGAAATACTCAGTTAGTCTCGCGACGAAGGCAGCAAAGTCCTCCCTGGTATCTGCACGTGCTCGCCTAAACTGCTCCCGGAAATATTCCTCGGTACGCGCAAATCGGCGAAGCAGCAAAGCCTTCAGCTTATCGTAATCTTGCACGTCTTCGCGCTGTAGCTCTTTAAAGTAGGTTAACGCTCGCCCCTGCAATAGCGACGCCAGGTACGTGGCCCATAATTCCTTATTTTCCCCCCATTGCAATTGTGCGTTCAGTTCGAACCTGTAAAGGAAGGCGTCTATGTCGTCCTTCCGGTCGTCGAACGTAGGGAGCTTAATCCTAACGCCACCTTTATTGTGTACCTGCCGCTCAACTGTTTCTGTTGGCGCATTCTTTTTGAGTTCTAATTCCGCGATTCTTACTCGCGCGTCTGTCTCCCGCTCTTGAGCTTCTATCTCCTTTAACTTTAACTCCCTCTCCTGAGCCTGTTTCTCCTGTTGCTGATGCAACTCCTTTAACTTAAACTCCCTTTCCTGTTGCTGAGCCTCTAACTCCTTCAACTTAAACTCTCTTTCCTCTTCCTTATCCTTAGCCTCTCTCTCCTGCTCCTGAGCCTTAGCCTCTTTTTCTCGCTCTCTATCCTTAGCACGCTCATCGCGCAAATCCGCCTGCTGTTCTTTAATCCAGCCGCGTAACTCCTCTCCCTCCAGGCCAAGTTCCTTACCCAACTTCATTAGTTGTTGGAGTTCCGCCATTTCACAGATTTATGGTTATGGTATCTATTATAAGACGACCAACCTGTCGGTATGATCACTAACGATACGACCAGAGACCTGAGATCACACCAGATATAACAATACCCAGTTGTCCCAAATACAATTCAGAAATTTACC
Source organism: Onchidella celtica (assembly GCA_963931925.1). Lineage (NCBI taxonomy): Eukaryota > Metazoa > Mollusca > Gastropoda > Systellommatophora > Onchidiidae > Onchidella > Onchidella celtica. The sequence goes on along the minus strand of OZ007567.1, from coordinate 93,321,157 downwards.
TTTACAGCACACTAATTCTATATCTATAAAATGTATAGCACTATTAATTATAAAAAAGAGTAGAAAAGACAATAATAAGGAAATTCAGTAGAAGGACTACAAGTACGTCAAGGACAACGAACCAGACTAGGACAAAGACCTAAAAAAGAAAATATAATGGAAAAAAGAATGCAACCTAACTACGCCGATTACACAACAAGGTACGAACAAGAACAGAGTCTGAAAAAAAAGAACGTATCTATAGATAGGTAGAAAGAGGGACAAGAGAAACGTCTTCCTAAAACAACGAGGAAGATAGAACGCTACAATCTAAACAAAAATACAGGTCCCTACAGAATGTTCACCGTGATGAACGAAGTTCCAAGTTTATCACACCTTTTTTTTAAAGGATAAACTAGGTTCAACACAGCAAACGAAAACAGCAAAAACAGAGAAAAAGACAGATTAAAGGAACAGCCCCCGATCCAGGGCACAAAATTTCAGTTTCACTTAACTTCGAATTTTGAGTTTAACTCCTCCCCTTAATCGGAGCTCTGGCCGCTTGACTCCTCAGGCTGGCACACACACTCTGCAGAAATTTAAGTACACATTAATACATATTCATCAAAATACATGCATCAATACATATTATTATTCATAACCATACATAAATCATACCATCATGACACTTCCATTCATCCCACGAACAAAGACAACAGCACGAATTCCTAGCACAACAGAAAAACAACTAGATATAATGAATACACAATGTCAAAATGACCACAGGTAAACAGGACGAGCCCCCAGTGTCACAACGGACGAGCCCCCAGTGTCACAAATCCCAGACTGGGAGATGTAATAAGTTATGACAGGACAACAATCACGAACAACCAAGTTAACACTTAACAGAACAATCCATCAGACTCACACATTTATTAACCATAATTATACAAATAATAGCGCAATTACATACATTATATTATTGAAATCAACTGCCGTACAACGGCCTCACTCTCACACACACTCTCCCTCGGATCCACAATCCGGTAGTTACTCCTAAAGGCACTTCGGCCTCAGCCTCTCCCCTCAGGGTCTTAATAGCACATTAATAATTTACTGGCACCGCAGTCTCTCAACATCACCTTCCTATTGCCATACAACTTATCAGTTCACTCGCCCATCATCATGGCAATAATATAGTATCTCATTCACTCTCATATCTACGTCCCTGTCCGTGGCCCGACTGCCACGACTTTATGTGCTTCTACTGTCCTGCACCGACAGTCTCACTTCTGGCCTGTGTACGGCCTCCGGCCCTATGCTGGCCTATCACTTGTGCTCATCGAGGTGGCTCTTCGGCCCGTCCCCGACACCAGTCATTACTGGAAAGACTCTCTCACTAGTCTTCTCGACTGCTCCCTTTTATGTCCGCCCGATGGGCTCTTATTCACAGGTCCGCTCCGTAGGACCTTCTAACTTGCAGTGATAGTAATACCGCGCTTTCGCCTCCTTCAGACCCCCCCCCCCCCACTACTCACAACAGCACGCTTAACTTGCTGTCTACTGTGAGCCCTTCTTACTCTACACCCGCTCTGTAGCAATCCCCTTAATTGCACTCACTCCACTCGTGACAATTTGCAATGTTACACAATTGATGTGTTGAAGTGAATCAGTCAAGTTTTACAGTAATGAGGTGTACTATGCTTTATTAAATGTAGACTTTGTGTGTAACAAAAAGTTATCATGAAAAAGATGAGGTCAAATTATCAATAAGTGTACATTGCCAGTACCCAACAAAATTTGTTGTTGTGGATGTATTAGTTTACATAAAAAGTACATGTATTTAATCTCTGTTATCAACTTTCTTGTTCATGAGATAAAGGAAAGGCAAGTAAGATGATGACAATAGCTATCTGAGCTGTAAATCAAAGACACAAAAAAGGGATTGCAAGCACCAGTATTCCATGTCTTCATAACACAAGATAGCCAGACAGAGAGAGTAAGAACAGAACGCATTCACATGCCGTGCACAAAATAGAGCGTTATTTATTAAATTCAACAGTATGTAATGTATTGATTTCCATAGATATCTAGTAAGCAAACTAGGTTAGTTCATGCTGTTCAGTTGACCTAGCTGCAAACCAGAGAAGCCTCAACTGGAAGTCATAAGACATCATTTTTTTAATGAAAAGATACATCGTCACTGCATCATTTTTGACACTGAGATACAATGTATTTAGAAAAAACTTCCTTTTACTGTCATTTGGTGACTTATGCCATTAAGATTCTCTTGGATATTTACATTTTCCTACTGGCATTGGCAAATTTCTTTATAATAATTACATGTATGTGATAGCCCTCATGCTCAGGAATGCAGTGAACCGTCAGTTACCTTTGGCATAAGTCTGGCATATGCCATTATCGTAAAGCAGTGACAACATGCTATTTCTATTTTATTGTGTGTCATGCGAAATTGGCAAGCAACAGAAATTTACATTTCAAAAATAAGGCATAATCAGCAATTGTACAGCTATGTATAAATCATGCTCTTGAGTGAGCTTGTGGTCATGGACAAAATAACATTTCTCTTGTTTGATGAAGATTAACGGCAGTAGCCATTATCAATTTATTTCCATAAAACAGCAAGGAAAACTCTGACATTGAATGCCATTAGTTAGCTGCATCAGAACCTCAGAGTCTGGGGTCTCCCAAAGAGATTTAAGAACTGGCCATATTCTTTTAGCATGCACAAGAATGTATTCATTTTCAGGTTCCAGTGATGAAGACTCAAAGCCAATCACTAGTGACTGCACAAATCTGGCACAGATACATAGCTTCAAATATTTTAGTTCTGACACAGAAAGGTGAACATGTTGACAATATCCTGCTAACACTTGACCCGCTGCTTCCATTGGTGGAATGCCATGTGTATTAAGCATCACGTATGATATTGCTATGGCAACTTCAAAAAGACAGAGTGAAAATGTTGTATCACCAAAGTCAAGGATTCCACACACATGGAAGGAGGGAATTTCGGCAATCTTACAATAATTGGGAGTAGTGGGGCTGTACTTTGTGTTTGTCTGAGATTCTCTGAAATTGGCTGCAGAATTATTGTCTTGCTTGTATCCAGTTTTGTTATCTGTCATTAGCGGGGGAAGTCCTTCATCCGTCACCAAAATATTGCAGTCATTAAAATCACCATGGATCAGACCTGAAAGACCAAAACCCACAGAAAATTACTGTTTGGCCAGACTAAGATATGACTGGATTTGCTAACATCCAGAGAAGTTGACAAATCTTTCTAACCCAATAAATGTAATCTTTCAATTTACATCATGCTGATTCAGGCGATCAACACTGACAACAGACAAGATAACTGAAAATTGCACTCTTGATCTGTTTTATGATTTTGTCACAGTTTACATTTGGTCAGTTGCCAAAAGGTGCCCCCAGATCTGGGACAAAATGAGTAAAAATTAAATGTTACCCTAAATGTTCTGTTTTGTGTTTGTCTTGTGAATAATATAGTGTTTTTATGATTTTTTGTACTTTCAAAGCAGTTCGAGGCATAGTTTTTGCTATAGAAGGGTAAAAAGGTCACCTTTCACAGCGTTCCGTACATGAAACATGACACCATGAAAGGCTTATAAATGGCCAACTATTGCAAAATATTCCACTTCAGTTGACATTTAAGCTCAATATTAGCATTATTTGCCGCGTACATATATTAAATCATGAAAATTCCTGCGATTTCTATAACATTTGGTAACATGTTTGGTGTAATTTCATGTACGGAACAAAGAGCAACTCTCCACATTCCTCTTCTTCTCCTATACCCGTATTAAGAGCCTTGATTTTAAGTGCAATGCAATATTTACCCAACTATGGCTTTCTTTTTCTTTTTTTATTTATACTCTCTGTGTGTAAAACGGAGCAGCGGTCTGTACAGCTCACATAAAGTGTTCCGTACATGAATATGACGCAGTACTTTCTTGCGTGAAAAATAACCCGTTCTCCGCTCCCTGCTGCCAAAAACAATGTTGACGTGAATAATCTTATCGGCTACAACAGAATACAGACTCACAACACCAACAACAATGCACAAACATCGTAACGACGACAGTAAACTAGATCTAGATCTAGATCTACCGTTCCGTACATGATATTACGCAACCGCCGTTGGTGTCCTGATAATCTATTTTGTATTACAACACACCAACAAATACACTCTCGTGTGTAAAAACGACGCACTGAAATGCAGTTGATATCGAAAACGGGTCACCATGCCGGTTCCATACCGTTGCGGGCGAATAAGCTTGTAAATCTATTATTTCAGCGCTATTTTCGTTCCGTACATGATCGTTAACGGGCATTTCGTTCCGTACATGAAACATGAAAATGTGATGACACCAAAACGTTTCGATTTACTGTGAAAAAACAAACAAACATGGAGTTCTCAAATTTTTACACACGCTTCTCGAAGGGGCAAACTTGCTTTTCTAACATTGTGTGACGTCACAGCCTTCTTTACCCATCGATACGACGAACCGTTCCGTACTGGCAAAAGTTGACACGAAAGTGGGCGGGCTGAAACAAAATGATCTAGAGCATTCGAGGGATGCCCTTTGGTTCAGAAACTCTGAGATTTTGAAGGGAAGACCTTACCACACACAAAAGAGCTTGATGCTTGCAGTAATTCTATATTCATCGACTTCAAAGTGTTCATTCTTTCGGCCTCTTTCCCTTGACACGAAAATTCATGTACGGAACGCATTTTGAAATCACCCATTATTTTTTTAGTTTAGGTTGCCAGAGACCTCCAATTCAGTATTTAGTAAGCTCATCCATTTGTCTTGATCAGTAGACAGTGAGTTTTGCTGTATGGTTACCATGTGTTAAAATACACACCATTCTCAGTAACCACTGTAAAAACGTCCATTTTTTTACCGCCAGAAATACACATACTGTACTTTGGAATATTTTTTTCTCATAATTTTTTTGTTTATGGTCCAATTGCTTCAAAACTGCTCCTGTAGGTACCTTATCCATTTCTGAGCACATTAAGCATAAGATTATGTTAAAAAGTATCTATGGTTTCCTTTTTAATGCATTTCACCGAACCCATCGAAAAGAAGAGCACCTTTTGGCAACTGACCATTTACATGTATATTATTCTTTTATTCTTAAAGTTTTCTTGGGTTTTACAGCTCTCTTTTTTTAATACAATTATTTACATTGGTCTCTCTCTCTCTCTCACTCCCCCCCCCCCTCTCTCTCTCTCTCTCTCTCTCTCTCTCTCTCTCTCTCTCTCTCTCTCTCTCTCTCTCTCTCTCTCTCTCTCTCTCCCGTCCCTCTCTCTCTCTCTCTCTCTCTCTCTTTCTCTTTATATTTTATGTTTAATAAATGCAACACAGTACTGTATAAGATTTTAACTATCTTCGGAAGATATGAAACAGGAAATACAGTACATGTACATTGCACAAGTAATTTGGTCAATTTTCTGCAGAAATTCAAAACAAAAGTAAAAAGTAATCAAACAAGCATCTGTTTTACCTTTGGAAAATTTATCCTGACAAGAAAGAATTCTGGTCTCAAATTGTTCTATGATTTCTTCAACTGTGCTCTGTTGCTCCTCACTTAAAATGACATGAAGTTTATTCTTGAGATGTGGTATCTCTGACATATTCCATTTCCTCGTTAGAGAAGAGACAATAGGGTTGTCCTCTATAGGAAAATCCTGAGGGCAAATAGACGACGTATTTCAGTAATGATGGTGACGTGCACTTCACAGAGATCAGACATATTCAATACTTTCTAATTTCCATTCCAAGCCATGGTACCCATTGTTTTCAAGATATCATTAGCTCACAGCCATTTAGTTTAAAAAGGCACACACAAAATCCCTCAATGCAAATCAGCCTCTGAAACACGCAGAACAAAATTGATCAATAAGGGCAAGATCAATCAATCATGATGAAAAACTAAAGTTTATTATCATCTAAAGTTAGTCACTGTCCACTTCACAGTCTTCAGTCATTGCCTACCCGGAGGATGACATCCACTTTCCCAGCAAAACAGCCCACTTGAAAGCACAGCTCATTTGTGAGTGGCACTTGGTCCAGTGTTTTACCGGGAATAAAATTGAAAAGGCGACCCACATATTTTTCCATTTTGTCATCTGGAAATTAAAGAAAACAGTTATAACTGATAGAAATCACTTAGTTCAACTTCTATCTGGGGTCAACTGAAACAAAAAATGCTCCCAAGTCTGTGCAATTAAAGCTATTGTTTTCAAACTTCAAAAGCATGCATTGTTTCTTTCACATTCCTTCTGTTATCACCAATACATGTGCATGTATTAACTGAATTAAGTCGAACATTGACTTTGAATTCCCAAAATACATGTACTTGAGTCATGGTCTCAATCATTCCCAGTTGAAATTATGCTTCCCATGGTTTGTTGGGAGTTCAAAAGAGACGTTCAAATTTAGTAACGACAATGAATCATTGCTAAATTAAAGATGGCCCTTTTGGGTTGTAATTACATGTAAAATATGGGTCAAACAGTTCAACAGTGGTTATTTCCCTTCGTAGAAGTACATGTAATTCGAAATCTGTTAAATCGAAGTCTAATCTTACCCTTCTCTCCATGACTTCGAATTAAGCGGATTTTACTGATTCATAATTTTTATGCGGATAACATTTGAATCACTTTATCGCCCGACAAAGATAAATCGACACCAAGCCTGGAATGTGAGTTGAATCTTTCTAAGTCGCTTCTTTACAAAGAACTGGCCGCCGACTTTATTTTGTATCATATGTGTAAGACAAAATACAAAGCTAATCCGATTAATATATGAAAAGCATAGGGATTAAACAAAGTGAGGGCCCATGCAGGCGAGGGAAGGTTCAGACGTATCATACATTGCCACTTTTTGGATAAGCCATTCATTCATTATTCGTGTCACTCCTTTGAAATTCATTTGTAACTCATTCGTTATGTGGCATGGCACTCCCTAATTATGCCACTCATTCGATACTAATCCTTCCTTGATCATGAGATACAAGAAATTATTGGAATGTTTCACTCTCAGTCTTTGATTACCTGGCGACTTTGACATCGGGAGATCCAGTACTCCCAGGTAATGGTTATCGACAGTGGGAACTGGGGCAGGTGTTGGATATCCTTTTCTTTGGACATGAAGGATGATCTGTGTCTGTAGCTCTGGTGGTATGGACAGAAATATATGATTGATAACCTATATTATTACATACCAACCTTGCTTCAACACTGTATACAGATAGGTCTATGAGAATGTCTGAAAACTTATGATCTCACTCACGTTTTCAGCTAATTTTGACATTACACCACTTAAAATTATCCATGAGAACAGGACCTGTTTACATTAAAATTAAATACCAGATAATATGCATGTATAAGAACCATTAAAGCGTGTTTTCCGGCTAATTTCGGGGCGTTGTCCACTCCGAGCACGCGTGTGTTATTTTTCTAAAAATCGATCCTTCTATTTTTATTGCGAATATGTTTCCATGCAAGTGGGAGTCGCGGGGTGAAAATTAGTAAATTATACACCTGTGTATCTGGATAATGATCCAATGGCGATGTTCATGAATCTGGCACTGAATTAGGGAGAAGGAGAGAAAGATTTGGACAGGGGGCGGATAACAGCATCCCAACATCTATCCGACGTAGATTTGAGTAAGATTTCCATCAGGTAGATAGATTACCATTGGGGGGCGTTCTCTGCATCAAACCGATGTTGGCGCGATGTCGTTACCAGCAGATCCACGTAGGAACGATGTCATTCTTGTGTGCAAACTTGACATCAATCCTACCTGTCGGGCATATTATAATATGATACAACTTTTGTTGCCAAGATTACCACCAGTGGCGTAGCTTGGGGGGGGGGGGTCCCATAGGGGCGGTTACCACAGGCGCCAAATTCTAAGGGGAGCAAAATTTCAAAAGAAAAAAAATAAATGAGAAAAAATAAATTAAAAAATGGAGTGCCCTTCACCGCACACAGAAATCTCCCTGTCCGAACATTCTAGTTTTTCTACAGTTTTTCAACATCTTGGGGCAAATAAATGTCATCTGCTAACAGTCCACGGCGCCCCGTGAAATTGCTCCGCGAGCTGGCAAACCCATGGTGTACGCCTCTGGTTACCATGCATAGTTTCTATTGCAACGGTAGTGTAAAACCAACCTAAGACATCTGGCTTTTGTGAGTCCTGCGAGTTATTGACTTTAAAGACATAACCAGATGTACATAATGGTGTGTTGTGATCAAGCAAGGTTGAGCCTGAGATTATGTCCACCAGAAAGTTTTGGTCATCGTAACTGTCCAGTTCTCTCCGCGCTGTCACCTCGAGTCCGTACAGCTTCAGGATTAGTGAGGGAACGTCCCCCCGGGTCAGAGCAGGGCGAAACAGGCTTGGCATCTGAAATAATGTACGTTTTATTATGTTTCTCTGGTAACCCCGGGCGCACACTCTGTTTTGATCAGGCAACTACATGACCGACGTACTTGGATGGTGACTTGACGAATTTCAGTGAGAACTGTTCAAGTTGATGGACTGCTCTTCCTCTTTCATCAAAATAAACACACCAAAAACTAATGCACCAAACAAATCCAAAAAACGAGACAAGAATATTACTGAAATTCGTCAAGTCACCATCCAACTACGTCGGTCGTGTAGATGCCTGATCAAAATAGGTTAGTGCGCGCCTGGGGTAAGGGATAGATTCTGTCTCAAGATCATTCACTGCTCTCTCTCTCTCCGTCAGATTCACATACTCCACAGTTTACTTGTCTCCTAACTCATGCACAGAGGGCCTACGTCGACGTAATACATTGTACAGTCTTCTCTCCCGCACGCCTGGCGATTTGTCTCCTCCTGCTCATGTTTCTGAATGTGAGCGCAACTGTTTTTTTCAGTTCGCCTAATCGCCTCTCTCTCGTTGCACTGCCCCCCCCCCTTCCCCTCCATTTTCTTGTTCCGGTATACACTCACATGCATAATACAACTGGTGGGTGTACTGCGAAACAGGGGAATCCGCGAAACCACTGTCAGCAAGGTACATGTTTATATGCTACGGCGGTAAACAATGCCCATTCATTTGTGTGTGTCCCTAAAGAAAATGAGCCACAACTTACGCATGTGTTAAAACACGCACGCTTTTCGTCCGCTGGTGATATCCCCCTCACCCTCTCCCTTTTTTTTTTTGGTTCTAACTCCTTATCTGGAGGCATTTGAATGATTCTGCTGTGCAGATTACATGAGAGGCATATAAAATAACCATTAGGCCTATCTCAACAATAAATTTGGGACAAACAAATACATGTCATCTAGTCCAGTGTTGTTGATTTTCCCCGATACAACCAGACAGTACGGAATAATTAACCTTTCATCTTTCTTATCTATATGTTGTTGTTGTTGTTTTTTATGTGCATGTACGCATCAGTCAATTCCTACGCTCCATGTTACTACATAGGCTATTTACCTGGGCTAGACGATCTGAATGTACACATAATTTAACACCAGATGGTAAGAGAAAATTGTTTTATTTTTGAAGCTCACGCTTTGGTGCAATGAAAAGCAGCTGCCTAACAGAACCAGTAAATGAGTAAATTGTGTACCCGGTAGACTGAATAAACGAACGGGGACCAAACAGTAGTGATCGATAAAAACCCATATAACCGTTTTAGCTGAGATCGAGACACTTCACATTTGTTTTAAACCCACTTTTCTTAATTTGTGTATGTATTAACATGTTGTTCGCACGTTTACAAAATAAATAAATAAAAATCAAAAGCACACTGCATCTTTGCAATATAACGTACACAGGATTAAACACACAATTTCAGAACAATATAGGCCTACATCAAACAGCAAAAACGTGACGATCCCTAATCGAAAGCTGAAGCCTATCTGTTTATTCCTTTTTTTTTTTTCAAAGTCCGCTTGAATAAGGTGAGAGGTATATATTTATACGGTACTTACCATTCAAATAACCAAGGCGATATAAAAGTCCCGAGACGATCCACACTGAAGGCTATATTATGGTCGACTACTGATTCATTTGTGGCTGTTGTTTATGGACTGTAGTATCTTACATCGTAAGGTGGAGATGAGCAGTAAACATAAAACACAACACAACTGACAGCTAAACGTGAAACCTCAGGGCGTGTAACTGTAACTGCAAGGCGTGCACCGCTGTGCTATGTTTAATTTTAGCCCTTCCAAGTGATTGCTTCCTTCCACACGAGACCAGAGCAGACAATCATGTGCTAGTATAAAACCATTATGCTATTTTATGTTCATGAAGCATCGCCAAATCCCCCCAACCTGTGGCTGACATTGGGGGGGGGGGGGGTACATAATATATGTAGCGAGCTACAAAATCATTGGCAGACAAGAGTGAAGGTTTTCAGTTGTCACTGTGGTCGGTCCTTCTGGACCATTGAAAAAAATCAAGACCCCGTGACGCCTGCCTGACGGTCGGTGGCTTTTCATGTACATTTCTCGTCAGTTGATCTGCAACAGAAAACCTAAAACCAGACAGTCAGCCTAAATTTTGCCGACGATTTCCTTGTGTTGGATGGAGAGAGTGTTTAGAGGGTAAATAGTGGGCTTTTTAGTTTATGTAAGATACAACAAGAACTCGCTTCCTATGTGTCGCTTCTGTTAATTTACATGTAGAAAAGCCAGTGGCAAGAAAAGAGAGAGAGAGAGAGAGAGAAAGACTGAGAAAACACTCCCAACCAGCCATGAGCCAAAGTTCACATTGTCAAGATGAACTCTGCCTACAATTATTTATACAACTGTGTTATTAGCGCAGGCGGTCCTCGCCTGTCTCTCAGGCAAAGAATGTCTGGATGTTACAATAACCTAGTTTCACTTGAGAGACTTCCTGCAACCTCGTACGTCACAGTAACAGCAGACTTGCTTGCGAGGAAGCGCGGTAGACAATACACAGGCAGTTAACAAGCGAAAGTTAACAGATAGTCAAGGATTCGTTGTAGAATCCATAAAGAACGTTATGACTATCACAGATCCCCCCCCCCCCCCAAAACAAAAAATTAATGAAAACTGCTATGCGCCTAATTGTAAATTATCGTCAGATGGATGGCAACAAATTATAAGACAAAAGAGAGAGGGAGAGAGAGAGTGGGGGGGGGGGGGGAGAGAGGCTGGCGAAAAATACAGAACGGAAGACAAGCATCGGCAGATTGATCACAGTACACGCTCGTGGACGACACTGAATTCGATTTCATCTTCGACAGTGGTTCTCAACGTGAGCGACATCGGCCCCGGGGGTGGGGGTGATTTTCATTTCCAGGGGGGGCGAAAACGAAGACAAGGACGACAAGGGGGCGAAAACGATGAAGGGGACAATGAAAACATGAATGGAGGACGATGTGCAGGGCAATTAATGATTTGTCCAACAACAATGAATGAATCATCAATACGTCTATTGCCATTTAAAAGGCTTTGAAAAATTTAACATCAGAATTTGTGTGTAGTCTGCCTTCTTGGGAAAAATATCTGTTGGGTTTGAGTGTGAGATGAGGGGGGGGGGGGCGATTAAGAAAACTTGGATCTTCAGGGGGCGATTGCCTGACAAAGGTTGAGAACCAGTGATCTACAGGCTGACTTAAGATGGAGCGTCTCATGTTCTTGGATAAAGTCGCGAGGATGTCAGATTTGGGCGGGGGGGGGGGGGGGGGCGTTGAAGATTGTTAGGACTGTGTTTTGATCTAGAATTTATACTTTGTTTTGATTTTAATTAGAAAAGATGGCTCAAAGTGTTGTCAACACAGCGCATTTCCTTTATATACATGCATTATGTATCATCTACCAATACTCCTTCCAAACCTGCCCTGCCAAAGTTTTGCTCAGTAATATTTCACATGAAAGAAGAGCATTTATTGCAGAGCAGTTATGAAACAATACTATATCATATATGACATCCCAGAGATGAAGTTTAGAGAAAGTATAGGTGGTAAAGTACATCATTCTTATTCATTTTAAACTATGTTATAAGCTGATAAAGAACATTCTTATTCATTTTAAACTAAGTTATAGGTTGGTAAAGTACAATATATTCTTATTCATTTTAAACTGTGTTATAGGTTGGTAACGCACATTCTTAGCCATTTTAAATTAAGTTATATGTTGGTAAAGTACATTCTTATTCATTTTTTAAAAAACTATGTTATAGGTTGGTAAAGTAACTTCTCATTAATTTAAACTAAGTTATATGTTGGTAAAGTACAGTCCTATTCATTTTAAACTAAGTTATAGGTTGGTAAAGTACAATATATTCTTATTCATTTTAAACTGTGTTATAGGTTGGTAACGCACATTCTTAGCCATTTTAAATTAAGTTATATGTTGGTAAAGTACATTCTTATTCATTTTTAAAAAAACTATGTTATAGGTTGGTAAAGTAACTTCTCATTAATTTAAACTAAGTTATATGTTGGTAAAGTACAGTCCTATTCATTTTAAACTAAGTTATAGGTTGGTAAAGTACAGTATATTCTTATTCATTTTAAACTGTGTTATAGGTTGGTAACGCACATTCTTAGCCATTTTAAATTAAGTTATATGTTGGTAAAGTACATTCTTATTCATTTTTTAAAAAACTATGTTATAGGTTGGTAAAGTAACTTCTCATTAATTTAAACTAAGTTATATGTTGGTAAAGTACAGTCCTATTCATTTGAAACTCAGTTAGAGGTACATAAAATACATCCTTATTCATTTTTAAACTAAGTTACGGATTGGTAAAGTACATTCTTATTCATTTCAAATTAAGATAAAGGTTGGTAAAATATATTTTCATTCATTACCTAAGTTATAGAATCAGTTCACCAGAGTGAGTACGTGTATATCACAATGAATCCTACAAGGGAGTTAACAATATGCGATGTAGGTTACAATCAACTCTTGCTGTCCATCTAACGCTAAGTGTTCACATAAGGATATGACAAATATGACTTGTAACAGATTGTAGGAGTAAATGACGCAAAAAAATTTGAATCTGTCCAGAGTACTAAGAAGTTTTGAGTCTGAGTTAGGAGAAAGTCTGTCGACCCAATACTGGTCACATTGCGTTGGGATGAAGCAAAATGATAGACAGAATGATAGGGCAGAACAAGGCCCCACCAAAATTCCCCACCAACCATAAGTTAGCTGATGATGCAGGCAACATATGAGGACAGACAGCAAATGGTGGGGTATTCAATGAAAATGAAAAAGATTGACATAAAGCAGAAAATTATGAACAATTACACCTATGTTACAATTTTATTAAAACACAGATAAAACAGTAGTATTTTTCACTTGTTCTTTAATAAAGTCTGTATTTCACACAAAAGAATTTTTATTGTACAATATGTTATCAAGAAAGCAAGGCATTACCTTTATAATTTCAATAATCCAATACTGTCATTTTTCAAACAGACTAATAAAGTACTACATGTGTACAAAACAATGTGATAAAGCTTTCTGAAATGTAGGAACTTTTAAGCTATCAGTGATAAATTTTATCCTTTAACACTTAATGTGCCTATGGAATAACACTAATATTCTCTAGAATGCCGCCCTGTTTTGAGAGACCAGTACGAAAAGGAGTGCTGCACGCAAAACTTCATAACTCAATAACAATACAGATAGGTGTAGGCGATGTAGCGCTATGCTCGTCACTGTTGATATCAATAGAAAGCCTGCCTATCCAATAATTACTGCTCTCAGCTTCAACTTCTTCACCCAAATCTGAATCATTTTGATCGACATATGCTTCAGAAATAGTAAACACTGTATTTTCCAATTTTTGACTGAAAAAACTCGCTTCAACCGCTCGATAACTGCGAAAAGACAACGGAAGTCAACTGCAATGGTTCATGTGTACAGTAAACTTTGTAGCCCGATTGAGAGGTGCACTGCAACATTCGCCGATAGGCAAAACAGGCGTCAGAATGCACTACCAGAAATTTGCCGATGGGTGAATTAGGCACGTTAAGTGTTCATTATATTGTCAAATGATGAAAACACTTAGAACTACTGACTCTCAAGGTCCATTAACAAAACCATTACCATCCCATACAACAGTCTAATGCCATCAGTCAGCTTTTGGAACCTCCTTAGAACTCACCTTTGAGGCTCATTGCTAGAGGGCCATAGCATGTTACACAGAAACTATAGCTGAGCAGTGAACGCGGCTCATTATTTTTTTTATCTGACTTTGTAATTAGACTGCGATCCCCCAGCAACAGCCTTAAAGGTTAGATTTTACGAGGTTCCAATAGCCATACAACAATACATGTGACGCAGCGTGACAGTTCGGTCCGGAAGGCACAGGCCTAGTTATTGAGTAATTGTCCAAACAAACTTTTCTCAAAACTTTACGTCATAATGTATGGAACCATCAGCAGTCTAAGTTACACTTGGTCCTTATAAGAAGAATAGAAACAGAACGTCACAAGTACACATATTTTTAATATGGGTATGTAACATATTAGAAGGAATATTAATTCAATGCTGATTAAACTGGTTTTCGAGTTTAGGTATTGCGCAAACTGATTAGTTCAGAAAAACAATGTTGAGGTCTTTCCCTCAACAATTCACTAACTAACTGCCATTAATCACTACATCACCTTGTTACCACAAACAATGGCATGAGAAATTTTGCAAATTTACATTATACATGAACCCAGTTGGTAAAAAGTGATGTTTCTGCAAAAAAAAAAAAAAATGAAGAGGATGAATTACTGTTAATATTCAAATTCATCCTCTTCATTTTTTATTTTTTAGAGGCAAAATTCTTCATTTTGCCAAATATTTCTGTTTGAATGCAAAATTCAACCTCCATTTCATGGTAGTTCTGGTTCAAAGTATTAAATACTTTTAAAATTGTCTAGCAACCGCAGGGTATTGATATTAATTTATAAAACAGATGTTAATATCCAGGGCCATTTTTTTCAAAGTGCAGCCTCCTCTTTAATGTTAGGAATAATTTATAATTCACAAAAACAGGTACTCATCAACCAAAGAAAACAAACAAGAAAAAATCGTATCAATTACAAGAAATGGCACTTGCACTGAAATATTTCATGTTAACCTGTGTAGTGTACAATTCTCTCAAGTCTGAAGCAAAAGAGTTAGACAAAATGTACTCAATAAATAATAATCTTTGGTCCTCAACTGTGGCAATGATAACCTTCTGGCTATAATGTGATAAGAGTCTTCCATGCACTTCTCCAGGCAATCTTGCAGCATTACGTGAATCACACATTACAGTCCTTCAATCATATCAAATGATCAAGGACACAAACAGGATTCCAATCACCCAGACAGCAAGAGCTCTTAAATCTGTTGTTTACTGAGGTTTTCCAAGAACTGGACCAGGGTTCTTGTAGGCCGACCTGAAAGTGAAGTGGCAAAATAGGTACCTGTTAATGGTGGCCCTTACTGTTTTGTTTTGCTTCCCCTGAGACAGAAATACAAAGAGTTCTGAGAGTATGAATTCTGAATTTGACAAAAAGACTTTAATAATAAATTATACATTTTCATAGCAGTTCCACTAGTCCATGTATGATTACTGGGTGGAATATGGTACAGATGTTACACAAGCCCACAGAGTGTATTGCCCAAATTTACGCTAAAACTTTTGGGTTGCAGGTATGATCACAAAACTGAACAGAAAATCAGCAGTATTAAATCAATGATCAGCTGAAACTGAAGATTATTAATTTGCTGTTTTATCCATCGCTTCCCCAAAAAATTCTAGATGGAATAAATCAGTAGAATTAGAACTTACCAGACATGCCTTTACCAAGATAAGGCACATTATCGTTGTTCTCCATCACACCAGCCATATCAATGTGCACCCACTTGTCTGTTGTCACAAACTCCTGTCCGTGGAAAACAGTAATAAATGTTCAAACATGCGGTAATTTCGATTATGACTAAATGGCTTTCCTGATGCAATAAACCATACAAGATGGGCAATCTGCATGTAAGGTACAAATACTCTTGGTAAAAAACTGTCAAAACACTGTAATTGCTGAACCTATAATAAAGACAATACATGCAAATTTAAATGTTCCGATATCTGACTGCCAAAATAAGGAGCATCTCTTCATCCTCGAAAGTTTAAGTTGAATAGTTTTAGATGATGAGATAAACTGTCTAAGGGACTGTAAAAGATATTTAATTGGCATAAAACTTTGTGTTCGCAATTAACATGTAGACTGAACATCTAATCTCTTGAAGTCTGACTACAAAAATTCTAATCAACAAAATGCAGTCCCCACTGACTGAGATATCAGTACTGTGAAGGAGGGCAGGAAGTAGTCAGTGGAATAGAAAGCAGATACCATCTTCTGGCTATGTGACTTGTTGTTTTTTTTGTTTTCTTTTTCTGTGATAAAATACTGGCTTTTTCTGCCTTCTGCGCAATCATTATCTCAATTTCAACCTATCTAATCCAAGTACACATTAGAAAAGAAGACATAAAGCCCTCCATGGGAAAGTGACTTATGCATGTGTTATGTTAGTGTTTTCCTAGTGCTGTAAACATTCATAACAACAAATTACATAATTTCAGATGTTTTCACTAAATACAAAATGAGAAACTGACCTGAAGAAATGCTGCAGCTGTACAGCTTCCTGCTTCCCTGCTTTTGCCTACATTGTTCAGGTCAGCTAATACTGCATCGGTCATTTGCTTTGTGTAGCATTTGAACAGAGGCATTCGCCACATACGGTCACCAGTCACTTTACCAGCCTGGAAAATGAAGTGTTTGGTGTCGAAAAAACATAAGCATGTTCCCAAACATACAGGCTGTAAATACATGTAATTTCTAAGAGTGAAAGAAAACTTAAGCAACAGCTGTAACAAAATGAAACTGTTGTACCAAGCCTCATTAGACGGTATTTGACACCCAACTCAGATAACTGTTTTATTCATTCTTGCATTTTTTATAAACTGTTAACACTCAAAACTGATTTAATATTTGTATGACAACCCCATTAGTACACATAGCAAGAATTTACAAACTAAATCATCTTTTCAAAATCATTTATAAGTCCATTAGTTTTTAAACAAATTTATATATATCCAAAAATTAAACATTTTAACTGCACAAAAATAAAGTCAAAACAGCAACTGGGTACTTTTTCTCTCCCTGTGGATGACAATATCTATGAGTGAGAAAAAATGGAATGTATTTCTGTTAACTCTTGCTGTGGCTCTTACATTATGAAGTGCCTCCCAGATAGGCTGAGATTTGGTGTAGGCAGCTGCAGCCCCTCCTCCCAATGCAATCATCACAGCTCCTGTAAATGTAAGAGATGAATTTGGTATCAAAAAGCAAAAAAAAAAAAAAAAAAACCAAATTCCTTGGCCAAAAGGCTTTTAAATTTTAAATTTTCGTAACACATGCATTTTCACATCCTGGCAATGCAGGCTAACGTGTCATGGGTGATATATTATGCATGAATGTAGTAGTTGTGAGATATACACTAAATTAAGAAATATCAATATTACAACATCACAGCTCTATAGAGCTGCAACCAAAGGATATGTGAAGAAGTTACACTATACACAACCAGTTTTGTTTCTCAGTTGTAATTTGTCAATCTTAAGTTTACTTCATAAATAATAGGATTGGGAAAAATGAAATGTTAGATTAATGAATAGTTGAAGACTGTCAGACCTGAAAATTCTGAATTTTGATAAATTGATAAATTTATGGTGAAAAAAAAAGTTTCAAATGTCCCCAATATGAATTTGCAGTTGTATGGTTAAATAATCACAAACCTGACAAAATCAAAAGCAAGCAGGTCAGTTGTGGAAGAAGAAATAAAGAGAGCATTAACACACCTGTGAGAGTGGCAATATCCAGAATCATGCGAGGTTTGAAAGTCTCTGCATAGCAAAGAGCATCAGCAAGAATCAAGCGACCCTCAGCATCCGTGTTGTCCACCTGAAAGATCATGATGCATTATGATTTTTGATGAGTTCAATGCCACTGCATGTGGCACAACTTCATTCAGTACTACAAACAAACCAGTGCCAATTATGCCTCCTTTCTATTAGCTACAGGATACAACTGCGCATATATTCATCCCTAACTGGCTACATTTACAAGCAATTTTTATTTCATATTTGTTGTTTTTTTTCATCAGAAAGAGAGTAATCAATGTGTTTCCCTCCTCTGAGTAAGGGCGAATTTGCAGAAACCAACTAATTCATTCCTGAGAATGACATGTTTGCTGTAAGTCTATGGATATCCCATATTGTATTTCTTGTGAAAAGATGGTTTTCATTCTCAACACTCAACATAAAAAGTATAATAAATTTTAGGTTAGCAAGACCCACAAAACAAAGCTGCTTCTCAAGCACATCATTCCCACTCATAATGCTGTCAATCCTTGCCATAAAGACAATGTAAGACAATTTTATCACACCTTTTTCACATCAATTCAGACACTGCCTTCACCTGTATGGTTTTGCCATTCATGGCAGTGACAACATCTCCTGGTTTGTTTGCACTTCCACCAGGCATATTTTCACACAAAGGGACCAGACCTGTTGGGAATGAGTGATAAGTATAAATTTTTTTCCCTGGTGTATAACAGCCTGCAGCCAATCTCTAAAACTGAGCACTTGTAAAATAATGAGGTGGGAGCAGAAGGTCAAAACGACAACAAATTTTTTATTAACTACACCAGATGTGCAAACAAATTTTACTGTTTCTCCAGAGACTACAGTTTTTTATCTATACCATCACTCCCCAAAGTTTAGTATTGTCCAACAAAATGCCAAGACCCCTGCAATATTCCACTCTAATATCAGGAAGGTTACTCTATTGGTACTTTCCCATATATTATGCATGTTTGGTAAGAAACATATATCTCTGGCTGCTCCATGTAAGTAATTAGAAAGATTCCAGACTTTTTAATCTGACTCTGTCCCATATGCAGAGAGCTCTGGAGCAAGTAAGTACTATGCACAGAAGCTGAGTCTATTTGAAGATTTATAACACAGGTTTTTTAAATGATCTAGTTTCTCAAAACAGTTAATCAAACCCACAGATATCTGAGAAGTTTTAAGCTGATTTTTGAAACTACTCAAAACTTTGCCAATTTGTGTTTGGCTAGAGAATTTGGCATTCGGTGATCTGGCATCCCATCAGGTTAGTTTGTACCTTTGACGTTAACAGGTAATTTCAGGGCAGCAGCAGCTTGGATACTGCTGGCAACACAAGCAGCACCTCCCATGTCAGCTCTCATTTTGTCCATGTTCAGGGATGGCTTGATGGAGATACCACCACTGAAAGAGAAAAACAAAATACAATACTGAAACAGAAATCTCCCTTTGTTGATTCTGGAAGAATACAAAATTGTGAGAATTACAACTCCTAATTTTATAGCTTTATGAGGTGGAAAGACACTCCAGAACATGTCTTTCAGATTTCACAATTAACCCTCACCCTGCGAGGGGCGGCAATTGTCGGTATTGACTCGCAAGCGCTCACGCCGCAAAAGTCGGGAAGGTCAAGCTGACCGCACCATGTGCAAGCCCTATTTTCACGCATCAGGTCACTGATCCTTTTGAGACGTAACCACCATGTTATTGTTCACTGTATCTCTTCTAAATCAAACGCATTGTGACATGGACATGTTAACCAGTGAACCACTGGTCGGAATCACAAAGACTAAGCTTTCAAAGGCTCTCCCCACACTTTCAAAAGATGTAACATCGACATGCGAATTGTTGCTCCACAAATTTGCAATATTATCTCATTTTCTCACAAGTTGACCACCATCTGGAGTTGTCTGTATCTAAGAACCAATCAGAAACAAGCTCTGAAATAATCTTTGCCCCAAATGTCCACATTGGTTTATTAGTATGTGTCAATCAGGATGAAACCATTTGTGTAGGGCTTGGGAGGGCGTGGCTACTTATCATGCTTCGTTCTCACGAAAACTACAGCTGCCAGTTTGGAATCATAAGTCAGATCATTGATTAGAGACTGACAGACTAAGGTTTTGCTGGTTAATTCATTATCAAGCGTGATAAGGCATAGCAGCGAATGTTTTCATACCGATCAATAAAAACCGAACCACCTGGACAGCGTATGTGGTCATCGTCTAGCGGCACGGTTCAGTGACCCCAGATAAGATTCTCCATGAGTAAGGTCACTGGCCGGGCAGTAGGCTTTACGGGTAGCGCGCAGGGTGAGCGTTAAGACCTTTGACTTCATGAAGTTGATGATGATTTGTTTGCAGAAATAAAGCTCATATTACCTATTTAACTACATACAGGTTCTGTACTATATCAAGACCTCACAGACATCAGCTCACCTCCCTCATTTATGGCCTGCATCTTTCGTAAATAATGCAATTACAGGGCATTTGAAGATCACCTCTAGAAGTTAAATATGCAAAGGCAATGGCCTTCCAAAGTCAGATTTTATAACAATTGATTTCTCTTTTCTGCTGTTACTATGTTTATACATGACATATTCACCTGTCAAATGTGATTCCCTTCCCCACAAAGACAACTGGGGGGTCATCAGCTTTTCCTCCTTGATAATCAATCTCCAAGAATTTGGGTGGCTCATCAGATCCTTTGGCAACTGACAAGAAAGATCCCATTTTCATGGACTCTGCCCAAGCTTTGTCCCTTTAGAAGAATCAATTTTTGACCATTTCCACCAAGCACTTAGGTAATGAAATTACACGTAAATGAGAAAATGCTGACAACACACAGTTAATAATTTTAAGAATGATCACAAACAACATATTCGCTTAGAGACATGTAAACCTGGAACTACACCATATAACAGTATGTATGAAATTACAGACCTAGCATGTGTCTTCTCATTCTGTTTGCAGAAATACTATATATATAATCAACTATTATCCAAAACACCGAACAGCAATGGCATACCTCACTGTGACTTTGCAGTTGGGAATCTGTGAGAGGCTATTGGTGACCTCTGCACAGAAGGCTGTGGGTGTCATAATGTTAGCTGGATTTTCCTTCAGGCGCCTGGCAAAATTTTGTCCACTAGCCAGTGTCAGTCCTCTTGTCCATTTCTCTTTAATCTCAGGTCTTTGAAACATGTAAAAAAAACAGAAAATATGTTGCAACATTTTGAAAGGAAGATTTGCCCTTTCTGCTAACTTATAGATGGTTATTTAATCTGCTTATCATCTGTAGGGTCTTTTATTCAATTCAGTTCAAAGCAAAGATTTCTCCTACACCTGCCTTAATCTGCTTGCTGTTAAAGTCATACATTACGATATATATTACTAGCCAACTGTCAAAATACGGCACAAAGACATCAACTTCCCACATCTCAATCCCATTCAAAAACTGATCTACAAATATCTACAAACCAATGGGAAAGTGCAGCTTTCCACATACATCAAGTGGACCTGATGTCTGGCACCAGAAATATCTACATATCCAAAAAAACAAAACAAAAAGAAAACATTATGGTTCATGCAATTGCTAAGAAATGGATTGATATTGGGTACACTGTTCAGATTTGGACACATTTAATACAGCACTTATTCAAGCACATCTTGCCCTTATTTTCTGCACTGCCAGGGCACACTGAAACACATAACCCACATCCTGATCTGTTATCACTTTAAGTATAATATACTCTTGTCACCTTCACAAAAGAGAACACTGAAAGTTGGTTAGAGCACAGTACATGTACTTACACGTCTGAGGAACCATCTGTGAAGCAGTTAAACTCCACCACTGGCTTTCTCTTGTCCACATTCCTGAGCTCATCAAATGAATAGAGTGACAAAGCACAACCCTCAGCAGCAGCTGCAATATAGTGTTCAAGATGTATTCAAGCTCATTTCCCATGCATGCTCAAGAAAAAGGAAGTATTTAACATTATTTGTATGAATGCTTTTCACTCTCACGCAAGAGGTAATAGCATTAGAAATCCCCAGCACTGCCAGCTTGATGAAACGGAATGAGCGCACGGCATTAGTTTCAACTCCATTAAACCTAATTTCACTATAATTTTTCACATTACAAGGTAAAGGGGAGACCCATCATGTTCAAAGGCACACCTGACCTTAAATATTAAATTTAAACTGAAAAATACATAATTTTTTTCAAAGATAGTTATTTTCATTCCATACAGGAAAGCCAACTGTGACAGTTTGAAGTTTAACAATCTAATTTGGAAAAGTCAGTGTTCTTTGCGGACAGAAAATTAAAAATCAGTAAAATAAGAAAACTGGACGTCACAACTCATGTAACTCAAGCAAAAGAATAAATCAAGCAGGTATACATAATACAGGCTGTATGATAATTCAATTTTTAATACCGATTCAACAATAAATATAAATGCTGATATGAATGTTATTTTTAAACTGGACGTAAAATGTTCAATACTTTATGTGATACTGACTATTAGAAAGAATTACCTTCAGGATCTCCACATGGTTCAACATCAACACTTGTCTCTCCCATATCTCTCAAGCTTAAAATAGCACCTAAAGTACAGTGAAAGAAAATTTATACAGTAAAAACTCCACATATTTAAGGCCATTTAATACAACGGTATCATGGAAGACACAGAAAGAGACATCTTTTGAATTCTTAAACTTTGAACGCCGTAAAAGAAGAAAAAATATCAGACTCACTTCACCAATTTTATGATCCTCATCATTTACAACTTCACAGTTTTAACTCACTGAATACCAGCCATCTGATGCCCAGCAATTCCCTGTGTACCAGCCGTTTTCAGGGTTTACTAAAAAATTCACTGTGACTCTCCTAATTGACATACGTATGTAATTTTTTCTATGTTGTTTTTTGACATAATAAACTTGTTATAAAATACAATCAACATTGTGTGGCGTTATTTGTGTGTGTGTGATGAGTGGTTGAAATATGGGTAAAAAATATTCAAAAATTTATGATCCTCAACATATATGGTTAGCCACACCTTTACAAATCACTGGAGGCACTGAGACTTTTTTTTTGATTAGGTCTAGATTCATATGATGGGTTTCTGACATCATCATCATAAATATCTTCCTCTAGATCTAGATCTAAGTCACAGTTCAATTTCTCATCAAAATCATCAGACAAGTTTCTTGCTGCCATCTTGCTTATTTTGTGCAGTCATGGGTTGTTGTCGTAAAATATTCACTGCGGGCCAACTGTTCGTTCAATTTTGATTTCGCACAAAACCTCGATATGCCAGTTGGCCATAGAAATTATATTTGGCACTGTTACCCCAACTGTTGCGGGGATAAGGCGAGAAAAAAAATACGAATGTTGAAAAACGCAGAGGTTGCGGTAAAAGCACACAGGGAATTATCGGGCTACTCGCAACGGTTGCGGTAAAAGTAGTCAGTGAGTTAAAGTAAGCTCTTTTACTTCATTCATGACATAACTGCATTAACTGATTTTAAAGTTGTCATGGATTTGCTAGTTATTACTGCCTATAAATGTCAAAAGCTCTATCAGAATCACCTGGCTACTGTTCAATACCTCAACATCTGGATTTTCACCTGTAGGGTGAAAACTATATGGTTTTTCAAAATAATAATTTCTCACCAAATAACTGTCAGAGGTATGACAGCATAATATTTCAATAGATTCTAAGGGAATTCACTTTAGTACTATATTTGAACTGATGTAAAATCCAGATATATAAATATAAATTATTATTATTATTATATATAGATTAAACTCCTATAACGCACTTTTCCTTATCAAGGCAGTTCTCTTTTTATCAGGTCTGTTTTTCATTCTCCAGGATCACGATGACTGTGTGATGAAGTTTTACAGTGCACATATAAAGTTTCCATGGATATTGTTTTACCTGTCATTTCTTTGATCAGTTATTACATGAATACGTACTGGCAACTGCAGCCCTCACATTCTCACGGCCTTGATCCAACTGCTCATTTTCATCATATCCAACATCTTGCTTGCCAAGATTAGCTACTGCCACTGCAGCATAAGTCTTGTCAAGATCATATAACAAGCGACTCCCTCCAGTCTTTAACTTGCGCCCAGCTCTGTGAAAAAAAAAAATAATTGATGAACAGGTCTTTACGTTTAGAACATAAACTTACTGCAATGAGTCAGCACCGCTTTCAGCATCCTAGGGTTCTTCCAAAGACCACTGTCTTTCCCAAACTGATTCAAGGACAAGAAATCATCAAGATGTCTTTTTCTCTACAATACTGATGAAGCACTGAATGACCCCTCCTGATAACTCTAAATTTCTATCTAAATGACATTAATTCAATATCATTCACTGCTGAGACAGTGAGTGGGTGGGTGCTGTCTTGAAAATTATTTCAGTTAGTTCTTATCCATATTCTGAACAGGTGCTGGTCAGACTGAAGGTGACGATGCTGAAGTAAAGAGCAATATAAACTGATCAGATTTCAAAATTTTAAACAATAATCATATAGAACAATATAAAATGATCCATTAACATTTAATCTTTTATCTCAAAATTAAAACTATCACCTACATTTGCAGGACCGATTCTAGTTTGCCTCCAGTTGTTTGGTTAAAACTTTGAGCAGCAGAGGTAAGAATAAACTGTCCATCTTTTTCTCCTGGCTCATAGACACCCAAAACAAGACCTTTGTTCTGAAGAAAAAGAGCATAGACTGTCCAGATTTTGATTGGAAATTCTAAAAGATGAATGTACGTCAACAACAGGAAACAATAACTTAATTTCAGAGATTACGTTAGTGTCACTTCAGCTACATGTAGCAAGATAGTACTCAGTGACAGTTCTCACACTTGTCAAACTATTCACTGAACCGGCCCATATGGTTGTTCATTCAATTTAAAATTTATACCTAAACTCGTGGACTATTTACACCATGACAGTTGCCACAAAAATCATTTTTTATTAAAAACTATCCTTTACCGCAATCCCTGTGGTTCCAAATTCATAATTTTTTGGCAAATTAACACATGAGCATTTACAGTTCCAGTCTGTCGATAGCCCATTCAATTCCCACAACGTAAAAGTTTCGAAGTCGTAACAGGGTAAACAGGAAGTGAGTACATACAATAACCGGCAATAGTGGCATTTCTGACTGTAAATGGCGTTTCACAAGTCATTTTCATGTATGCCAAGTTCCGTGCCAAATGTGGCTAAGATAATAATACTTTCTTTAACGATTGGGATATTGTTAATTATGTTGCAAAACCACTTTCCACATTTCAAGAGTCTATTTTAATTAACAAAGGCACAGTGATGTTTTAAAAAAATACTTCTAAAATGGCTGGTCCACAGGGGATGTCCATGGGAAAAATAGCATCATAGCATGTTTTTAACCCATACCCTGCGCGCTACCCGTAAAGCCCGCTGCCCCGTCAGTGACCTTACTCACGGAGAATCTTATCTGGGGTCACTGACCCGTGCCGCTAGACGATGACCACATAATAATTACGCTGTCCACGTGGTTCGGTTTTTATTGATCGGTATGAAAACATTCGCTGCTATGTCTTATCACGCTTGATAATGAATTAACCAGCAAAACCTTAGTCTGTCAGTCTCTAACCAATGATCTGACTTATGAGTCCAAACTGACAGCTGTAGTTTTCGTGAGAACGAAGCATGATAACTAGCCACGCCCTCCCAAGCCCTACACAAATGGTTTCCTCCTGATTGACACATACTAATAAACCAATGTGGGCATTTGGGGCAAAGATTATTTCAGAGCTTGTGTCTGATTGGTTCTTAGATACAGACAACTCCAGATGGTGGTCAACTTGTGAGAAAATGAGATAATATTGCAAATTTGTGGAGCAACAGTTCGCATGTCGATGTTACATCTTTTGAAAGTGTGGGGAGAGCCTTTGAAAGCTTAGTCTTTGTGATTCCGACCAGTGGTTCACTGGTTAACATGTCCATGTCACAATGCGTTTGATTTAGAAGAGATACAGTGAACAATAACACGGTGGTTACGAATCAAAAAGGATCAGTGACCCGACGCCTGAAAATAGGGCTTGCGCATGGCGCGGTCAGCTTGCAAGTCAATACCGACTATTGCCGCCCCGCGCAGGGTGAGGGTTAATGGTAGTCAGTGCATGAAATTTTTGTGTGCCATGAATTTTTCACATTTGCCGACACAGGAAGAAAATAATGGGAAAGATGAATGAAGACTAACTACAGCAACATTTATGAATAGAAAGTCAATTTTCTTTCTTCCTGAAACAAAATAGCCTCGCATTCTTATGCACCGATACATCGCGGTAACATCGGTGATTGGCACAAACGTGACCAGTGGAAGAACCAATTCATCGGCTATTGGCACACAAAGACTTAAGAAAGAAAAACAGTGCTAATGATGTACAAGGTCAAAACTATTAACAGGACTTGACCCACACAGCAAAAAAAAAACAACATTCAAGATTCAACATCTATAGGCCTATTATTATGATGCAACGTGCCCAATCCTTGACAGTGATCTAGCCTCACTGCATGCCAGTGAAACATTACTGGTACAATCATCAATGGATTTTTCAAGTTTGCAAACCAAGTGTCATGTGACTACAGGAATTGGCAAAAACTGCCAACTGAACAGATCGGCACCTATGGCTACAGACAAGGTGAGAGTCTGAAAGTAGTGAAAGAGCCTGCCATTTACTTTTCTTTCCTTTTGTGTGTGGCTGCAGAGCAAATGTAGAAGCACATTGGGACGGGTGTCAGTAACAATGAAAAATCAACAGCTTATGAGTTGACGCATGATTAGATTTGAAGAGCCAATCAGTCAGCCCGGCCTTGCTCTAGATCTATAGCTAGCAGAAGTTGCAGTTCAACAGAGAAAGACCAAATGGAGTGCATTTTTTAAAATCTAGTCTAGATAATCTGTTTCATTCCTGTGAGAAAATATTGCAATGAGTCGCGTTTGGAATCTTACCTGGACAAACGACATGCTGAACAGTCGTGTGTTTTTCAAGGATGTTTTCGAACCACGTAGAAGTAACTGACGCAACTGGAAACAGGCCTTCACGGCAATTATAGAAGTGGACATGTTGGAAGAGTTATTTTCTAAGAGTGCTTTCCCTTCGCAGATTTCTGGCAGTAGGAGAAGCCCTATCATCAGAGACCATGGTGCTGTCAGCGAGTAGGCCTAGGCCTATAGATTTATACATCTAGATCTATACTTTCTGGTGCTGTTCATTCGTGTTTTTTTTTGTTGTTAACTTTTCTTTTCTTTGTCTGCCATTGAACACTTTTACACTACACCTTCCCACTTTTGAACCTTTTACATTATGTTATTCAATAAATCCGCCTCCTTTGCGGTGTTGTAGTGAATGTAAAATGAACACCCATAGGGGGGCATAGGCTTCTAATAAACATGAAAATAGCAGGACTGCAAGCGCCACACTGCTAGACATTTAAGTAGCAGTTATGCCATTGTGGAATGAAGGTCTGCCCCACAATACATATAGATCTAGAATCTATAAAAGTTTCACTCAGTTATGTAATTTTTTATTTTCAAACTTTGAAACGTTTCACATACCGTAGCCTACGTAGCCTACCCTTCACAAACAGGCCCGTGTCTTATTTAAATTGTTTCATAAAAATCAAATCTTACTACAGTAGGCCTACTAATAAATTAAAGTTTGGCTACTTCTGCGAAGCAAATCTACCGTCGCAGAATGCCCCATCCAAAGTTATCCTTCAATTGTACCAACTGTTCCCCACCTATTTTATAGGCGCACATTTTTCCAGTGTCACTAAATCCAATCGAGTTCCGCTAGGCCTAGAGACCATATTAAAATCTGCTGAACAAGTTAGATCAAATAGAATTAGCCTCCTGGGTTAAGGTTTAGGCTGCTCTTGTAGAGATTCTGTGGTACCTATAGGTATGGCACTAAAAGTAGGCCTACAGTTCTCAGCTAGTGTTTCTTGACGTTTAGATCACTCATCAAAACTACATGTACAAAATTAAACATCATTATTTACATACCGTTGACGTTCCTTTGCTCATGATTCTTGCAGGAGCAGACTTAGGCAGATAGGCTAAATGGAGGTCTGGGCAAGTAAATATATTTCAGTTTTAGCAGGTGCTTTGTCTGCAGCGATTCTGAGAAAAGACCCTTTAGCTTAAGCTTCCGTGTTTTATACACATACTCTGTTGTACCTTAGCCCGATATTTCTCGACTGAAGCCCAATTATAAGGGGGAAAAATCCAGGGGAAAAAAAAGGGGGGGGGGGCCTACGTGCAACAAGAAAATGATTAAATAGATTCCTTAGAATTGGGAGATACAAAGAATACGAAATGCTTCTTCAATCAAATGATATTGCGGATGAATACAACCACCAACTGGGGTAGCAGGGTTTGCTCAGTTTAAATAAAACAAGCTTTCTTTAAATTACCACAAAAGCAATAAGTAGGTCTAACTATTTATATTCTTTGGATTTGTTTGAGTAACCTTTACAGAAGAATGTGAAGGACTTATTTATTTTACGGATATACGTTTATCATGGCCTTAGCACAACTGTTGTAAACAATATGGCTGCTGCCATAGGCAGAGATGGTACGTGATAACTATTCAGAAGTTCACCGCTGCTGTCTCATCCAAATTTCAATTTGGAAAATATTAGCAATGAAAACAGACGTTCAAGATGGTTGTTTTCTTTCATACTTTGAATTGTCACAAGCTAACAAGTCCAGGATTAGTCTACATCTACATCTACATCTAGATCTAGATTTTTTTTCTAGATCTAAATCAAATTTTGATGATGTCGGCGGAAAACCTAGATCTAGATCTATCTTTCGGCGAATTATTTAGATCAGCAGTTGGGAAAATATATTTGTTAGTAGGCGGAGTGTTAACGGTAGAGAGTAAGTGCATCTAAAGATAAATTTAAATTAGGAAGGAGTTCCGTTCTCGAGCGCCAAAGACCAGAAACTAACTAAAAGAGATGATACATAGCTACCCCGGGGGCTTTCCCTGATATGTCAATCTGACTACTGCCCAGACGAACATCGGCCTACAGCCTCGATGATACAAACTGACTAGACCCTCACGTCATTACTTATCAATCTGACAAAGTGGCGCTCGAGTAAGGTCACCTGTCACCTGTCGGCTTCATCGTCATCGATGTTAGCTGCTACAGTGGATGTCACGACAAAATCTCCTCCACCCAATCCTGTCCTTAAATTATACATTAACTAAGACTAGGTCAGGAAAAGTTTGAAATGAATGAATTTTACATTCTGACAATCCAAGTAGATCTAGGATCTAGATCTACAGCACGCTGCTTATTTTGCGTCGAAACCAAACTTTTATTTTTAGCTGAGACTGCGAGAGAGTAATAAATCAGGTGTCAATCTGGGTTGTGGAGTTCAACTGGTCGGCGGCCGGTTAAATGCACCTGCACAGTTGCTCCAATAATAATGCCCGACAGTATTTCACGCTCTCATTTAATTGTACCAACTGATCAGCACATTAAACATACTTTATATAAAAACATCCCTGTAGGTGAATATAAACTCACCATAGGTGCATTGCCTATAATGGTCTTGTATTTGAACATCATACATGGGAGAATGGCTTTTTTTATCAATGGATGATGTCACACACAATACATGCGGTCAAGATAAAGACAGGGAACAGAGTTTTGCTGACCAGAACTATGACGCCCAAGCCATTCAATGCTGGCTTTTTGTTTTACTGCTACCGTACGGTCACTTCTAAAGAAAAAATAATAGATTTCATGTCTCATACAGGTTCCTCTGCATTTTTTTTTTGTGTGATATATGTTTGGGGGGGGGGGGGGATCTGCAAGGGGATGTAATTACATGTATGGTATGGGGCAAACATCATGAAACAGTAGACAACAGTTAAACCAAAATTGGCGAGACCATGGGTTTGTTTTCGGTTTAGAAAGAGTTTCAGTTTACCGGTAGGAGGCTTGAAAAATGCCAGTTTCAAGAGAGATAGCCCAAATCACTATCAAAAAGGACAAATGTAAGTGCATTTAAGCAAAAGAGACTATCACAACCTCAGATGCTCTCTGTTTTTGACTGAGAATGAGGATGGGCGATTGCTCAGGCCTCGGGACACACAAAGCATGGATATAGGGGCGAATGAGGGCTAACTCTCAGAGTAGAGAGACATGTATGAGTGTGGATGTACAGTACAGAACTGCCATCCTGCTGATCTTTTTAACGTAGCCGCAAACGATGCCGTGAACTACGCTGTCCGTGATCGTTAGCACACCGTATCGTCTTTCAGATGTCATAATTTTTCATGAAAGGTCACCCACGATGTGCCTAACGTCTTGCCTGCTGCCGTCTGATTTCAGACCAGCGAGGTTATAGGCCTCCCTCTCCTCCTACCCCTGTTGTGCTGCTGTTTTCATGTAGGTCTATATGACCCGGCAGAAGAAAACATGCTCTGCTCGCGATTTTTTTTGGGGGGGGGGGGGGGGGCGCAGATAGTACAGTACCTTGACTCGGCCTATGGCAAAAATCACAATGGACTGGCGCCACTGAATCCAGCAATTTTCGTTTCGGTTTAACGGTAGGGCTATTTGGGTTTAGCGCTAGTTTGTTAACAAAGATAAAGAGGAAAAACATTGGGGATTCCTATTTTCTTTCGGTTTACTGCTATTTTTGGTTTATCCATTTTCGGTTTAACCATCTCCACTGTAGTGGTTATTTCTCTGCTCTGGTAAATCAAAGTGTAATCCAATTCCCGAGGACTCCAAATAATGCGGACTCAACTGTATTTGGAAGTCGTTCCTAACTTTGCTTCTATACTTATTCCTGTTTTCTGCTCAGGCAGACCTGCCCTTGCCCATTATTATGAATCTTGTTCCATATTCCTACATGCATTTGTGCATTGTGCACACTTTTCTAGGTGGAGAATATGTATCAAATTGAGTTCTTGTAAAAGACAGCTAAATGCGTGTTGAGAAGAGTTGCCAACATCCTGGCCATCCAGTCAATCCCTAACACTAACCTTAATCTTAACCCTAACTCTCCCTCATACCTTTTCAACCAGAAAACACCAAAGAATATATTGAGACAATCTGTAAATGAGTGTAAAAGATTTGTAAGAGTTCAAAATGGTCAAAACCTACAGAAGTCTTTCCTGCTTGTCCACTACTACCGTATTTATTAGCAGCTGTTGATTGTATGTTTTTTTTCCCATGATGTTGTCCTACTCATCAATGACCATCCTTGTGTCAAACTATCCTTGGTGGACCAAGTTACTGTCCACCAGACAATTGATTTTGCAATCTGTTGGTAACAAACAAGCTTACACAGACATTGTCAAACGTATAAAATGAAATGATCCTGAGATGTCAATTTGATACAGATTTATATGAGATGCCTGCACAGTTGGTAAGGTTACCGTGTGCAGATTTCCTTCATCATACAGACGGTAGCACAATATGATAACCAGCAGACCTACATTTGAATGATGTCATTTCTATGAGCAAACTTGAGGTCAAGCCTACAAAGTCATAGGTCTATAGGATTACCAGCAGGGAAATGGTGTTATAAGAAATATAAGAATTGAAGGAATGCTACTTTGTTGATCTCAAGTAAGCAAGTGCCTGAACAGGTTTCAGTCCTGCTACCTATTTTTACATCACATATATAAGGGATTGGTGAACTGAAACTGATGTTGATTGTCTGACAAGAGGCTTATTTAGACTGATCATTCCATGGCCTTTTTGCCATCTCTCTTTGTTAGGCACGAAACGTGATGGAAAACTTTCTGGAGTATGCTCCTTTGACATTGAGCATTAGTTACCAGGAGAAAGCATTTATCAGTTTGTCAGAACTCTCCCCTCTCCCACCGCCATTCTCATATGCTTCAGCCCCACTGACATTTGTTGGGAGAAAAACAAGATGATGGTTGGGATAAATAAGATGCGCATAATTTATAGCGAAGATAGAAAGAAATTAAAGTGGGCTGTGTATGTAGCATGCCAGCAGAGTAAGATTATGTTGTGATCTGTTTAATTCACCATTATGCAAATCAAAACATACCATTTGTATAATCTCTGAGCTTGTCTGTCGCTCATGTAGCATGCCTCGTGTATCAGAAAGTAATGTGAAAAGTTTTGTCTGTTTTCATTTTGTCTCATTTCAGAACCATTGAGAGGCTGAAGCAAAATATTTCCTTCTTCATCCAGTGTACAGAACACAGTGAGCCGAGAGAAAATGAGGGACAGCAATCTATGAGAAGAACACCATAATGAGTTCTGATGTCGATATACCCAATTGTGATGCGGAAAAGCACTCACCCGGCACATCTGAAGCATGCTCCCCTAAGCACATCAGCAAGTCACTTCAGAACATTCAGAGTGAGTGTGTTGAAAATAAACCTCCTAGGGCACCAGACAGTAAACAGAATGGTCATCGACGTAGTCAGTCCCATTCTTTGTCACCGGCTGCTCAGCCAACATTTCACAGATCCAACTCCTATCAACCGTCGACAGCTGGAAGTCATAGGTCTAGTGGAAATGACAGTGAGCAGAACTGCAATGACATGTCAAAGGGCATAGAGTGTGGTTTTGGTGGGAAAATTGTTGAGTCTGGTGAAATTGCAACAAGCAGGCTTGTTATTGTTTCCAGTAAAGTGAGAAATATATCATCCATTAGACACGCGTTGCTCCCAAATGTTAGCTTGCTGCAGTACAACTGTGATTCGTTTACTTTAAATGATATTGAAACTCAGATTACTCAGATTTGTAATGGCCAGAAGTTGGTCAGTGTGGCATTCATTCTCAGCTGTTCAGGTACATCACTTCAGCTGGTAACCAAGGAAGAGAAAACTATTTGCAAAGAAGGTGGTTTGGACAAATCAGTTCAGGAATTTTTTATACGTATTGTACAGAATCACTTCTTGACAGCTGACTTCACTTCACGTATAGATTTCTTGGGATGGTATTGTTTACAGTATGCCGACAGCTCCCCCCTCCTTGTTACAGAACTTCAAAATCTGACAGGAGTAAGTGTTGGAACTTGGAGGGATTTGTCAGGACAACATGCATACCCCAAAAAATCTGAGGAGCTGGGATTGAAGTCAAGCATTGGAGAATTATATTTTCGGCTTGAAAAATTGAGAAACTGGAGTGGGCATCATCAGCAGAGTCTTGCAGGCTTTGAGAAAATTAGGACAGTTGGTAAAGGTGCATATGGGGCTGCCGTTTTGTATAAGAAAAAGGATGATGAGTCCCTTGTGATTCTGAAGGAAATCAACATGCATGATTTGAATGCATCAGAAAGACAGCTTGCATTAAATGAAGTTAATGTTTTGGCCATGTTGGATCACCCGAATATTATCAGTTACTATGACAGTTTTGAAGAGGATGGTGTCCTTATGATAGAAATGGAGTATGCAGATAATGGAACTTTGGCCCAGTTCTTGGCAAAACAAGATCACCCATTAGAAGAGAAAGATATCCTTGGGATATTTCAGCAAATTGTTGCTGCTATAAGACATATTCATTCTCACAACATACTGCATAGAGATTTGAAGACTGAGAATATTTTCCTGACAAAAGAAGGCGTGGTTAAAATTGGTGATTTTGGCATTTCAAAGATGATGGGATCTGCTAATAAAGGAGCACAGACTGTTCTGGGCACTCCTTATTACATAAGTCCTGAAATGTGTGAAGGAAAACAATACAGTTTTAAATCTGATATTTGGGCCATTGGGTGCATATTGTATGAGATTGCTTGCTTGCAAAAAACATTTGAAGGCTCAAATCTGCCTGCAGTTGTGAATAAAATCATGAAAGGACATTTTGCACCCGTGAAAGGAAATTACAGTGAAGGATTCAAAGAACTGATCTCAGCCATGCTGAAAAGAGATCCAGAGGAACGTCCTGAAGCAAATACTATAATGTACCATTCTCTACCTTCACTGATGCACAGTTCAGGCAACACAAAGTCAGATCAAGATGATGAGTTGTCGTCAGAAAATATCAGTAAAAAAGCCAAAATTCGCTCAGTTTTGTATTATTTAGAAGCTTCGACAGCAATATTAACTTGCATCAATGACTTACCACCTCGTATGAAAATAAAATACTTGGCTGTTGGACCAGATCACGTCATTGTAACTACAATTGAGAGGCAAGTCTTCACTTGGGGTTATGGAAATTCAGGACAGCTGGGGCATGGAGACACAGGAGACAGGTTTACACCCACACTGGTGGAGGCTCTGAAAGGTAAATCTATTACTGCAGTCGCCTGTGGTGTTGGCTTTAGTGTATTTAGAAGTGACAATGGTTTGATATTGACTTGTGGAGATGGCAGTAGTGGTTGTCTTGGCCATGGTGACTGGTGTAGCACTTCACGACCTAGATTGGTTGAGTCCTTGTTGAGTGTTGATGTGATGGCAATGGCAAGTGGACTTAGTCATGTGGTTGTGATAGGCAGAGATGGAGAAGTTTTGTCATGGGGTGACGGGTCCTGTGGACAGTTGGGCTTAGGCTCAGATCAAAGCCAGTGTATTCCAACAGTGGTACACATAGCAGAATCAGTGATATTTACAGATGTGCAGTGTGGAATAGATGGCACAATGCTAATATCTGATGTGGGAGGTGTGTTTGCCTGTGGAAGCAATGAGAATAACAAATTGGGTCTGAACAACAGACAGGGGTTTCTGATGGCAATGAAAAACATTTTCACAAAGACTGAAGTAGATGGTAGAAATGTTCCCACTCCTGTTAGAGCATTGGCCCGTCATCGTGTGGTTGCTGTGTCCATGGGTTTATATCATACAGCTGTTATTGTTGAACCAGGCCATGTCATTACATTTGGGAAGAACTCTGAGGGTCAGTTAGGTACTCAAAACACCAAACCTTCAAGCGCCCCAGTGGAGGTGAAAGCTTTACAGGGAAAAACAGTGAATCATGTCCAATGTGGTGACCATTATACCATTGCAAGCACAAAGGACCATGAGCTGTACTACTGGGGGCTCCGTTACACCATGCCACCTCTTGCCAGAGTTGAAGACACAACCAGTCAGTCTAGCTGCAATGGCAGCTCTACCTCTCTGCATCACTGTGTCTCTAAAGATGACATGAAACTGGAAAGTGCCTCTTCCCATCTCAGTCATTCCAATGGAAGTTCGAAAGCAGACAGAGAAGATAATGATCAGAGACAAGTGAATGGGACAATCAGTAAGGAAACTAGTGACAGTAGCCACTCTTACAGACACCATGATACAGATTCCCAGGGCTTCAGACCACTCAGCAGTGTGCCCCATCGTTCACTGAGTGCAAGTAGTCAAGAAAATTCAAAGGACAAGGAAAAAGAAAAAGACAAGGAGAAAGAAATCATCAGAGAAGACAGTGTTATCTTTTATGAGCCAAAGGAAATCATCAAACTAGAACAAGGGAAGGAGAAAGTGTTATTAGGAAATGTCTATTGTCATGGTGAAAATCTGTTCATTCAAGTTGAAACAACAGCACCTCCACCAAGACGTAAAACATTCAAGAAGCGTGTCTTACGTAGAAAATCAAACCAGTCTTTCGCCATGGCACGTGGAAATTCAAGTAGTCAAATGCATTCTAGTGGTAGAGGAATAGATGAAAATTCTTGTTCCTCAGAAACCTCGGAGATGGATGCTCAGAGTGCAATCCCTGCATGGCTGATGGAAGAATTGGCGCAAAGTGCAGGGAATACGAATGATGGGAATGAGCCAGATGATACCAGTGGTCAAAGTGATGAGGAGCGGAGAGCTGGAGGAATAGATTCATCCATGTCCAGCATTCAGGTCAATAGGGCTCTGACCCCTGTAGCTTCAGACATCTGCTATTCTCCTCGCTTGGAGGCTCAGGCATTCATCAGTGGAGATAAATGTAGCCCCCGAAATCAAAACTTCCGTGCTCAGTCAAGGAATAGAAGTTATTCATTGATCAGTTCAGAGAGTAACCCGGATGCTGTGCAACCAGAACTGTATTCAGATAGTAGTTCAGGAGAACTTTCTAAAGGCAGAAGAGATAAATCTAATGGATCTGCAGGACTGTCCTCTGAAAAGGAGCTATTGACATCAAAACAAAAGTTTCAGTCTTCAAAAATTCAGGTAAAGCAAAGAGGGCCAGCTAAAGGGCGTGGGCGTGGTCAGCCATTTGTGCTTAGGGAAAGGACGGCAGGACGTGGTTTCATTTCTGATGTGACTGTGAAGAGAAGAGAGGAATCTTTACTCTTTGAACTGGAGAGAATTAGACAGGAAAAAATGCAGGCAGATGCCAGGGTTTGCATGCTGGAGAAAGAACGGGAATCTCAGCAAGCACTCCTGGAACAGGAAGCAGAGAAATTAGCCAAAGAGCGTGAGAAGGGGCTCAAAAGTGAGCTGGAGAGGCTGCGTCTTGCAATTGAAGCTCAGGATACCCTGCTGCAGGATCGTGAACGTGTTGTTGGAGAACTGCAGAACCAGCTGAAGACAGTAATGGAGGAGCAGAAAGATTTAGTCAATGAAGGTTTAAGTCCAAGAACACCCAGGAGTCAGGCTGGTGAGGATTCAACCTCTTCCAACCAGCCAACACCTCGTGCTGAAAGTGTTTCATCCACTTCAAGCAAAAGAAGCAACAGCAAGATTTGTAACATCCAGTAAGCTGCACATATCTATACATCACCACAAACAGGTTATGGTGCACGCCCATGTATCTACTTGACATAATACATATCCCCATAAGAGATGAATGTCACTCAAATTGTCAGAATTCCAGCCATAGGAAAATGGACCCAGAAAGCAAACCTTTTGTACTGTGAACTTAAGAGAGAAGTATACATTAATATCATGGATGAGTTGACCTTATTTGTCAGATTGTCAGTGAAGATGGTGGATTTCTTTGTGTTTTGCTCAAGAAAAGTTGCTAATGCATTAGCCCCTGCATTACGAAATTTTATGGAAGGTCCTGAAGCCAAACTCTAATCTGTTGTTAAATTTGTCTAAATGTGGTTTTTTGCTGTCCTAGAACAACAGGAGAGGTACCAGGCTCAGCAGTATTTTACTCTTAATGTTTTGTGACAAAAGGCAGTTACTTTCTGTGAAACTATACAGGAGCAGATATGATTAATTCATGTATAATGGTAATAATGACGCCGTGAGTGTTATATAATATGTGTTTCGACATGTAACTTGAGAATCATCCTGAATTTGCATTTTAACAAACCCGTCCACTTGTAAGTATTATGTATATAATGTAATTAATCGTGTGATTTGCTCTGCTTCAACACACGGCTTATTTGGCCAGGAAGTTCTGTTTCACAGAGTAACCTTTACAGTGTTGCTCTGTGCGATACAGTATCACAATCAAGTACACATATGAGTATATAAAAATGTAGCTCTGCTGTACATTTTGACATACATGTAGAACTCTGCTTTCTAAGTTTCCAGTTTCTCATCATGATGAAGATTGTTTAACATTAATTTGTGAAACCAGTTTCTCGTGTTGCAGCTGGTCATAAAATCCTAGTCTACTCTCTTTTACAGTTTGGGAGAAATGAAAAGTGTGCAGGAAAATATATAACAGAAAACATTTAACACAACAGGTGACATGCAGTGTTTAACAGTCTAGACAAGTTTGACATGAGACAATGTCACTGGTGAATTTGGTTATTTCATTTGAGTTTGGAAATTCAGTTTGAAAAAGATTCTTCTTCTCTTTTTAGGTCTTTGAAGTAATTGTGCAAGAATAGTGTAGAGAACACTGTGATTATGTTTGATGTTAAACTAAGACACAATGGTGTTCACTTACATTTTCAGGGGGAGCATGTAAGTCATCATGATAAAGATGTAATAATTAATGTGTGCACTACTGATTTATCTCCCTTATTTATGTAGTGGCACGAAATAGAATTCTTCTATCCACTGGCATTTGTATTTTTGTATTTGTATTTGTATAACTCTTTAATCCCATTTGGGAAATTTGCCTTTGTGCCATTGCAGCCCAGTTATAACTGGAGCAGGCACGTTGTCGCCACAGTGCAGCGCCGGTCGGCGTTTTTTGTTTTTTTTTTTGTGGGGGGGGGGGGGGGGGGAGAGGGAGGGACTGGTAGGGATGAATTTTAATTTAATTTAATTTTGCCCGGGCAGCGGCGTGTTCGGCCTGCTCTTTACGATTTCCAACTACCAAGGTATCTTTAACATGCGCAACGTGCACACGGGCCCTCCAAATTTTTTCGTCCTTATCCGAGAAGACTAGGTACTCGATCCTACCCCCCAATAGGATCAGGGACACGAAAATATGAGAAAAATCCCAATTTCCATCATACCTGTACAGCCCGGGTTCGAAACCCGGGACCCTTGGCACGAAAGGCGAGCACCTTGCCTCTAGACCACCTTGTCCCCTATTTGTGTGGGTATGTGTGTGAGGGTTTGTTTTTAAGCATTTATTTCATGAAACTGACATTGCAAACTTCTACAGCTTCAGTATTTTATCACTGATGGTAGTGGGGGAAAAATTGGGGCCAAAATATGTTTTCATTTAAACCAAGTTTTCAATTTAAGCCAGTTCACTTTATTCTGCTGTGTATGTATAGATCCAGCCTGAATTCAAATGAAGTCAGTAAAACAAGAAACAAACCAATTATGCATGTATGTATTGTGTTAGTCTAAAAAATTATTATTATTATTTTTTGCCAGAGGAGACAGCAATTGCATACCTTGTTTTTTTTTTTATTGTTTACTTCAGCTTACAGTAGGCAGTGTCACTACCAGACTATAAAATCCTAATATAAACTTCAAGGCAATTAACTGCATTGCTTACCGTATTTGTCTCTCCCATGTCAGTTGTAATTTACGTTGTGTTGGCCACGCAATCTGAGTGGGTTGGAGCGAATTGTGATACAGGTCTGTCAACTCTAGTAATGCAACCGTCTGTGTGTTACAGTAACCAAAAAAACATCTTTGTCAGCAAGTTAGTTGTCAAATGCGGGCATGTGATGGTATTCTCCCCCCCCCCCCACCCCCCCCCCCCTCTTTTTTTATTTTGGTAAAAAAATATCAGTTAATTAACATGGTACTTGGTAGTTTGTTAATGTCACAAATCCCAGACTGGGAGATGTAATAAGTTATGACAGGACAACAATCACGAACAAACAAGTTAACACTTAACAGAACAATCCATCAGACTCACACATTTATTAAACATAATTATACATATAATAGCGCAATTACATATATTATATTATTGAAATGACTGCCGTACAACGGCCTTATTCTCACACACACGCTCCCTCGGATCCACAATCCGGTAGTTACTCCTAAAGGCACTTCGGCCTCAGCCTCTCCCCTCAGGGTCTTAATAGTACATTAATGATTCACTGGCACCGCAGTCTCTCAATATCACCTTCCTATTGTCATACACCTTAGCACTCCCCTAGCACCTCCGCAGGGCAATAACACATTATTATTTCCATAGCCATCAACATGGCAACAACATAATATCAGTTCACTAGCCTATCAACATGGCAACAATATAGTATCTCATTCACTCTCATATCTACGTCCCTGTCCGTGGCCTGACTGCCACGACTTTATGTGCCTCTACTGTCCTGCACTGACAGCCTCACTTCTGGCCTATGTGTGGCCTCCGGCCCTATGCTGGCCTATCCCCTGTGCTCATCGAGGTGGCTCTGCGGCCCGTCCCCGACACCTACAAGAATAACATTACATTGGTATAATACCCTACCATTTCTATTCACTCCACCTCTCCTTACAATCCATGAAGCGTACACACACTAGTTCACCTTTCACTCACCACACATCTTACGGTAACACACCTCCATCGGAGTACACACTACTCACTCGCGCTACAAATCCATGAACTCACTTTCATCTATCGCTCATGGCGCACATTGCTATATCCAATATCAAGGACTTCCACATTCCTCACATATACTTATTCACATCATGGTAATAGACGAATATAATATAATACATCAATCATAATAATCAATCAACATTCTACATACCAGTCATAACTGGAAAGACTCTCACTAGTCTTCTCGACTGCTTCCTTTTATCTCTGCCCGATGGGCTATTATTCACAGATCCGCTCCCTAGGACCTTCTAACTTGCAGTGATAGTAATACCGCGCTTTCGCCTCCTTCAGACCCCCCACTCATGACATGCACGACTTTTCTTCCCTGTCTCCGTGCGTTAATTTTACTCTCCTCCTTTCCCCCCGTAATTATTAACTATCGCTCACTCCACTCGTGACATCATCCCCCACCCCAAAAAAATTAATGCAATTAATTTCAAATCGCATCAAGATGACTGTCAACGAGTGAGCCTGAGCAATACCTACATTAAAAATGACCTACCAATGCCCCCAGCACATAAAATACCGGGATCAGGGGAAAATATGGGGATCAATATGCCATGCATTATGCATATATGTATCACATCATCAATAGCTAACTAAACTTAATAATACCGAATCGAAAACCAATCAACCTATCAACCATTCTTCATATCATATTTATAATGTCAATATTTTAAAGTCGACTTATTCACACAGATCCTGTCAATGTTCCTGTCCTCCGATGTATAAGCTCCTGAAATCTTGCCCTAGGCTCGACTAAGGTAGTCGGCGATATGATTGCTGGTTCCTGGAATTGGTTGAATAACGAAGGTGTACGGCTGCAAAGCCAATGCCCATCTAGACAAGCGTGGGCTGGACGAACGATTCTTCGACAAAAATGTCAGTGGCTTGTGGTCCGTCTGGATACAAAATTCTCGTCCCATGAGATAACGTCCTAGTTTCTGGACGGACCAGACAATGGCAAGACACTCACGCTCTATCACAGAATACTTTCTTTCTCTCTGCAATAACTTCCTACTGACATAACATACAGGATGGAGACATTCGTTCTTCTCCTGTAGAAGACAAGCGCCGACACCAGAGTCCGACGCATCCGTTCTGAGGATAAAATTAGATCGAAAATCGGGTAATATCAGAATGGGTGACGATGATAATGCTGTCACCAAATTATCAAATGATGTCTGACATTCAGACGTCCACTGGACCTTATCGGGTTGTCCCTTCTTAGTAAGGTCAGTAAGAGAAGATGACAAGGAGGAAAAATTTGGAATGAACTTTCTGTAATAATTTAAAATTCCCACTAAGCTTCTGACTTGTTTCTTTGTTTTAGGGATTTGCAACCCTACTAACTTGTCAATTTTTGTTTCTTCAGGTCTCTGAACACCTCTACCCACAATATGTCCTAAGAATATTATCTCTGGACATGCCAAATCCATCTTTGCGGGTTTAGCAGTTAACCCAAAATGACGTAATCGTTGAAAAATTACTGTTAGTGTCTGAATATGATCAGACCATGTCGACGTATGGCATGCTATATCGTCAAAGAATGACACGACATTAGGTATGTCCTTCAACTTCAGTATGAGAATACAGATACTCTGGTCTCTCATGAAACCTCTGCAGCATATCAACATGGAAAACCTTACTCGCTCCATCAATGTGGGTAGCGTAATCTACCTTTGAAACAACTCGCTCAATAACATAAGGACCTTTCCATGTCATCAATAACTTATTATGGTCCGTAGGTAACAACAACAGAACCTTGTCTCCTGGCTTAAAAATTCTCAGTTTGGACCCTCTATCTTTATAGTCTTTTTCTCTTTCGAAGCGATACCAGAAGCTTCTTCTGCTATAGTGCGCGCAGAAGATAGTCTTTCTCTTAAATCAACAAGGTACTGAAACCTTTTTAAACGGTTCCGAAACCGTGGGGATCTTTTGAAGAGGGGCCTGGGGTGTACGACCCTTATGCGTCGTCTTTTGGCACGCACTGCACGTCTTACAATATAACCGCACATCTCTATGTATCGATGGCCAATAAAAATCTTTCAGAACTCTCTCCTTGGTTCTAGCACTTCCCATATGACCCGCTAATGGAACATCATGGGCCAGACGCAATACTGTAGCAATTAACGACCGCGGCACGACGACCTGCTTTTGAACGGAAGCCACTGTGACGTACATACGGAACAGAATGCCTCCCTGGACAAAAAAAGAAGATGACCCGTTCTTATATCTCCTCGTTTTCTCGGTTCGCGCTTCCCCAAAACATGGGTTTAATGATGGGTCCTCCCTTTGTAATCTCGCCAAGCGCTCTGGCGTGATGTCTAGGTTGACCGCTGGCGTAGCCAAAGGTCTAATCTTGTCTTTGTCGGCTACCCGTCGGCGTGTTTCGACCGCGGCGCAAAAGTCAATACCTTTTGATTGCGACCATGCTTGCACGTTCTCGTCGGAAGGGGAAACTACCCGTGATACATTCCCAATGATGAGCTGGGCGCCTGGAAAACAACCAACGACTGCTTCGACTTCCCCGCTAAGGAAAGGTGTATCTATCATTATTTTTGCCATGGGTAATTTCTCAATGGCCCCCGAAAATTGGATGCACGGGACAGTCTCACCTGTAAGCTGTGAATCCCGAATGCAGTCCCTATGCACTCCCACAACGGTAGATCCTGTATCTCGTAAAACCGAGACCGGTTCGTCCCCAACAAACCCCGGATAAACCCTAAGACCACCTCCTGTATGACATGAATTTATAACGGGGATCTTTCTCCCACAAGGTAAAACACCGGAAGATAATAACTTCTCACAACTGGGACACTTAGAATACTGTCCGCCTCCGTTGTCCGATGTAACGCACGCAGCCGCATGATGAAATTTATTTGGGGAACATGGACTGGAGCTACTGTCCACGTTCGCCGCTATCCTACCTGCAGGGCAGTTCACGCTGATGTGATCTGCTCTTCCGCAGTTCCAACACTTCGCGGCCCTACACTCGCGCGAAAAGTGACCCACGCGTCCGCAAGTCCAACACTCCGCTCCCTGTGCTGCTCTAGGCCTGGGTCCCCG
The DNA here is from genome assembly GCA_963931925.1 of Onchidella celtica. NCBI lineage: Eukaryota > Metazoa > Mollusca > Gastropoda > Systellommatophora > Onchidiidae > Onchidella > Onchidella celtica. The sequence goes on along the minus strand of OZ007567.1, from coordinate 93,278,228 downwards.
TGACCCCTCGCGACCGGAACTAGAGTCCCTATGCCGTCGGTCATCGGCAAAGGTCACAAGTCGGCCCCGGCCATTACCGCGACCTAGCCCTCCTGCTCGGTCAAACTTACCGGATCCATATGCCGGTGATTGGTGATAGCCCCTACGCTGCCCCTGGGCTTGCCCGCTATAGGCACCACGCTGACGCGACCTGTCCCTAAGTCCCGCCGGCGACCCCTCGACAACGGCGACGTAGCCAGCATCTTGGACGTACGCCCTGGCGACTGGTTTGGACGGATGCGCCGTACGGTATGCCTCCGCCAACCTAGACGCCTCCTGCACCGTCGCGGGTTCGTTCTCTTTCAGGAAAGCCACCAGATCTTTGTGGCACGACGCGTACAGCTGGTCACGGATCATTAGGTCTTTCAGTTTAGCAAAATCCGTGCCCACATGCGCCAAGTCTACCCAGTTCGCGAAATACTCCGTTAGTCTCGCGACGAAGGCAGCAAAGTCCTCCCTGGTATCTGCGCGTGCTCGCCTAAACTGCTCCCGGAAATATTCCTCGGTACGCGCAAATCGGCGAAGCAGCAAAGCCTTCAGCTTATCGTAATCTTGCACGTCTTCGCGCTGTAGCTCTTTAAAGTAAGTTAACGCTCGCCCCTGCAATAGCGACGCCAGGTACGTGGCCCATAATTCCTTATTTTCCCCCCATTGCAATTGTGCGTTCAGCTCGAACCTGTAAAGGAAGGCGTCTATGTCGTCCTTCCGGTCGTCGAACGTAGGGAGCTTAATCCTAACGCCACCTTTATTGTGTACCTGCCGCTCAACCGTTTCCGTTGGCGTGTTCCTCTTGAGTTCTAACTCCGCAATCTTTACTTGCGCCTCTATCTCCTTTAACCTTAACTCTCTTTCCTGTTCCTGAGTCTTAGCCTCTCTTTCTTGTTGCTGAGCCTTAGCCTCTCTCTCCTGCTCCCTATCCTTAGCACGCTCATCGCGCAAATCCGCCTGCTGTTCTTTGATCCAGCCGCGTAGCTCCTCTCCCTCCAGGCCAAGTTCCTTACCCAACTTCATTAGTTGTTGGAGTTCCGCCATTTCACAGATTTATGGTTATGGTATATATTTAAAAAAAACGGCTAACCTGTCGGTATGATAACTAACGACACGACCAGAGACCTGAGATCACACCAGATATAACAATACCCAATTCAGAATACAATTCAGAAATTTACCTTTACAGCAAAACTAATTCTATATCTATAAAATGTATGCACTATTAATTATAAAAGAAAATAGAAACGACAAGAATGAAGAAATACAGTAGAAGGACCACAAGTACGTCAAGGACAACGAACCAGACTAGGACAAAGACCTAAAAAAGAAAATATAATGGAAAAAAGAATTGCAACCTAACTACGCCGATTACACTACAAGGTACGAACAAGAACAGAGTCTGAAAAAAAAGAACGTATCTACAGAAAGGTAGAAGAGGGACAAGAGAAACGTCTTCCTAAAACAACGAGGAAGATAGAACGCTACAATCTAAACAAAAATACAGGTCCCTATAGAACTGTTCGCTGTGATGAACGAAGTTCCAAATTTAGCCCACCTCCCGAAGAGGATAAACTACGCTCACCACAGCAAACCCGCGCCACCGCCCGTATAACCTATAACGACAACAACAGCAAAAACCGGGAAACAGACAGATGAAGAGACAGCCCTTAATCCAGGGCACAAAATTTTCACTTAACTTTTGAAATTTTGAGTCAAACTCCTCCCTTTAATCGGAGCTCTGGCTGCTCGTCTCCTCAGGCTGCACGCACACACTCTGGAAAGTTTAAATACAAATTAATACCTATTCATAGCAATACATGCATCAATATACATTCATTATTATACATAAATCATATCATGAAATGTCCATTCATCCAACGAACAAGACAGCACAATTACCTACTAACTAACTACAACTAAATATTACGAAAATGGACGAGTCACAATGGACGAGCCCCCAATGTCACAAATCCCAGACTGGGAGATGTAATAAGTTATGACAGGACAACAATCACGAACAAACAAGTTAACACTTAACAGAACAATCCATCAGACTCACACATTTATTAAACATAATTATACATATAATAGCGCAATTACATATATTATATTATTGAAATGACTGCCGTACAACGGCCTTATTCTCACACACACGCTCCCTCGGATCCACAATCCGGTAGTTACTCCTAAAGGCACTTCGGCCTCAGCCTCTCCCCTCAGGGTCTTAATAGTACATTAATGATTCACTGGCACCGCAGTCTCTCAATATCACCTTCCTATTGTCATACACCTTAGCACTCCCCTAGCACCTCCGCAGGGCAATAACACATTATTATTTCCATAGCCATCAACATGGCAACAACATAATATCAGTTCACTAGCCTATCAACATGGCAACAATATAGTATCTCATTCACTCTCATATCTACGTCCCTGTCCGTGGCCTGACTGCCACGACTTTATGTGCCTCTACTGTCCTGCACTGACAGCCTCACTTCTGGCCTATGTGTGGCCTCCGGCCCTATGCTGGCCTATCCCCTGTGCTCATCGAGGTGGCTCTGCGGCCCGTCCCCGACACCTACAAGAATAACATTACATTGGTATAATACCCTACCATTTCTATTCACTCCACCTCTCCTTACAATCCATGAAGCGTACACACACTAGTTCACCTTTCACTCACCACACATCTTACGGTAACACACCTCCATCGGAGTACACACTACTCACTCGCGCTACAAATCCATGAACTCACTTTCATCTATCGCTCATGGCGCACATTGCTATATCCAATATCAAGGACTTCCACATTCCTCACATATACTTATTCACATCATGGTAATAGACGAATATAATATAATACATCAATCATAATAATCAATCAACATTCTACATACCAGTCATAACTGGAAAGACTCTCACTAGTCTTCTCGACTGCTTCCTTTTATCTCTGCCCGATGGGCTATTATTCACAGATCCGCTCCCTAGGACCTTCTAACTTGCAGTGATAGTAATACCGCGCTTTCGCCTCCTTCAGACCCCCCACTCATGACATGCACGACTTTTCTTCCCTGTCTCCGTGCGTTAATTTTACTCTCCTCCTTTCCCCCCGTAATTATTAACTATCGCTCACTCCACTCGTGACAAATGTGATAACAATTAGTCACAAGTTTTGGCCTAATTCACAGGCTGAATTTTTTGTTGGCAGTGCAATATATATCTACGTGTTTTATCTCCTTAAGTAGGCTACCCAGGTCAAGGTGTCGTGATGACACGCGAGTTCAGAACACACACTCAATCCTTCTCTTGATGTTTGTTCTAAGTGCCTGTTTTGTGCCGAAATTAACGAGACAAAGACACAGGGAGAATTTTAGTCCTGAGTGATGGCGTTCAGGAAAAAAAAAATGCCTACTCTTAAACCACACAGGCTCGAGCTAGAGGTTTGAGTAGCAAGCACAATCAATCATCATGCATACAGAACTCTGGAAGATGCACCAAGTTGGGAGTAATGCCTTAGTCATAGTTTACCAGGCACTGAAGGTTTAAAACGAAAACGGGCGTTGCTTTGACTGCTGGTTTTTTTTTTTTTTTAAATTAAAATGTAGATTGAAACAATCATAGATTAGAGTTCATTATTACAAGCATTCTTGACGTCTCTTACACTGAAAAGCTTGCCACTGATAGCAGCAAGTGGTTGTAGAAGTTAACCCACAGCTGCAGGACAATTAATGATAAGCTCCCCAGTTGAGCGCAGTTGGAGCGAATACATTTTATAGTATCTGAGTTAATCCTGCAGTTTGCCTGTGAATTTTTTTTTTTTTTTTTGGACGACTATAGGGATTAAGTCGAAATAGGGCAAGGTACAAGGTTTTAGATGGCATTGAAGAAAATTGTAATTATAAATTGTAGTGGGAGTAGATGGGTAAGAAAAGAAAAATGGACGTATAGAATTAGAAGGCGCAAACCAATGGAACAAACCAAGGGCGCAAGTTTTTGGTCTCTGGACCTACGTCAGGTGTCATAAAATATTCATAGAAAAGCAAGAGATGTTTGTTGCCCAATACGCATACAATACAGCCGTGACATCTATCATCACTGTGGTGAGAAGTCCAGCAAGCCGGTAGGCCTGTATAGTTTTGTCAATAGCGTAGTACCTTACAACAAAGCTTGCTTTGTACACGATCTTTTTGTAAAAAAAATGATTGTAACAGCTGAGGTTGTTCTAGCACGTTATAGTAGGGGGGAGTTAGTTGATCTAACTACAACCCTTTAGAAAACGAAACTATTACAGCTGTAAAATAAATAAACACGAGATCCGACGATAGATTAAATAATACTAAAGTTTAATAACTGTATAGTGAACAATAAAATACTAGGAAGACACCAGCGAAACTAAATATCTACGCCACACAAAAGGAAACTCACTTACTCACCCCACCAACCACTCACACAGGTCTATATATATAAACATTCCTACAGAAAGTTCCCGAAATAAACGTTACCTTTGCCCTCGCACAAACTAACCAATCACGCATCAATACGTCATCAGGTTACATCACTCAAGGCCAAATCTGGCGTAAACATTCGTTTCCACAACGTTATCGAATATTCGGGAACATACTAATATTTACTGAACGAGTCAAAACACCTGACAACAAGCGAGCGAGGAAAAAAACTACTCACTAGAAAAGAAGGTCAGGTCACGGAGTACAGTACGCTCTGGCGGTTGTCAAGAAGAAATGAACACATGCTCACCAGTGTAACACGAAAACGGGGGAGGGCAAGGGATAGCTTGCAGATGCTACACAACTCCCCAATTTAAGTTGAATATTTTTCAACTCCAAAACATTATTCAGCGTCTGCAATATCTTGAAAGAACAATCTTACAGTACTCCCAATCTCACAAAGGTAGTTGCTAATTCTATTACAATTATTAACAATTTCAGTGCCTTCCCAAATTTCATCGCAAATACAATACAATGCAATATCCTTTGCATCACTAATACCATAACTAATACAATACCGTCATTGCTTCCCAATAGTAAACAGTAGGCCTACTAGTCAAAATAGCACAACGCCACCACTGTGGTGAAACAATGGTCAATGATATTATTACAAATCATATAAGGTGAAACGATGGCCCATCGTTTACATAATGCTTCGTGCACGAATCATAGCATATAACTTGTTGTACATAACATGGTTATCTCCAAAATGTGTAACTCATACGTACAATCGCAAAAATACCAATACATACCGACCACTGGTTAGGGTCTTTCTTCATCATATTAGGTCAAAACAAGTTACAACATTGCAACATAACACAAACACTGCTTGCTCGCAGTCCCCATTAGGGTTACATTTTCCAAAATTTACACCAAGTTCCATTGGTAACTAATATGACATAGCATAAAATCAAAATGTGACTAACACATCATGACTCTCTATCAGCCATCAATTCAATATTCAGTTACAGATGAACTATGTCCCCAATTACAGTACAATACTGCCGTCCTAGCAATTCATCTAGTAGGCAAAAGTATGGGTTACAATGCATTTCACTGATAGTGTACTACTTTAAAATACCCTGCTCAGGAAATCGGCACAGACATTTTCTCTGCCTTTTACGTAGTGAATCCTGAATCGATAAGACTGTAAAAATAAACTCCATCGTAATAACTTTGGACTGTCGAACTTGGCAGAGTTCAAAAACTCTAATGACCGATGGTCAGTTTGGAGCACAAACTCCTTTCCATACAAATACAAAGTAAACTTTTTTACAGCCCAAACAATAGCTAAACATTCGCGCTCTGAGACCGAATATTTTGTCTCACGAGGCAATAGCTTACGACTAGCATATGCCACAGGGTACAACTTTCCCTCGTGTTCCTGCATAAGACTAGCGCCTAATCCGCGATCTGATGCATCAGTTGCTAAGACAAACTCTTTGGAAAAATCTGGCAAACATAACACGGGTTTGGAGATAATGACATTCTTCAAAGAGGTGTACGCTTTCTCCTACGTTTCATCCCACTGAACTATATTGGGCTGACCCTTTCTAAGTAAATCAGACAATGGTGATGCAATCGCTGAAAAGTTAGGAATAAATTCATGGTAATATCCCACTAATCCTAAGAATGCTTTCACTTCCTTCTTAGTGGTGGGTCTGGGTGCGTCTCGTACCTTACATACATTCTCTTCTAACAGGCCAATCATACCTTCTCCCACTAAGTGTCCAACAAAGTCTACTTCAGACGTTCCAATCAGACACTTCGATGGTCTTGCAGTTAATCCAGCTTGGTCCATCCTCTGCAGTAAGTCCTTGAGAGTCTTCACATGCTCGTCGAATGTCTCTGTATGAATCAGCAGGTCGTCCACATATGCTGTCACATTGTTCATTCCACGGATCAATGGCTTTACGATCCTGTTCAGCGTGGCTCCTGAGTTCATCATCCCAAAAGGCATCCGAATGAATTCATAGTGTTCGCCCATAGTGACGAACGCCGTCTTGGGAATGTCTTGCTCTCGAACTTTCACTTGCCAGTATCCCTTGCTCAGGTCAATCTGAGAGAATAATTTTCCTCTCGATAGACTCTGAAACACTTCCGATGGCGCTGCTGTCGGATGAGGGTCGAATACTGTGATCTTGTTTAACTTCCTGTAGTCGATGCAGACTCGGTTGGATCCGTCCTTCTTCTTGACGACAACAATAGGTGAAGCATAAGCTGATGAGCTCCTTCGAATGATGCCCAGCCGTTCCATGGTGCTAAGCTCCTCCTTCAATGAGTCGCGCATAGCGTAGGGCACCGGGTATGGTCGTTGACGAACTGGTACTTCTGTCGTCAGGTCGATGCGATGTTCACCCAACTGACAGCATCCAGGGAGATTGGTGAAGACGTGCTGGTAATTCTTCACCACATCGCAGAGTTCTTGACGTTGTTCCGATGTCAGTTGCGTTCCATACTGGACATCTCTGTAGCTTTCCTTCTGGTCCCAGCTTCCTAGGTCGGCAAGGTCCTCCGTCGTTCCACCGTTGTCGCCTTCCAGGTCGCAGTCCTCGATGATTGTCATGCCAGCTGACTCCACGGGTTGACTCTTGTCCATCATGTCGTCCTCTGCCAGTACAGTCTCAGCACTATCACCGCCGCCGTCCTTTATGGCGTTGACATGTTCAGGCGTGGTATCTCTCCTACTGTTGTCCATCCCACACATCTCGGTCACAATAGGTCTCGGTTCCATTGCCACTGCTGCTGCTTTTGACGTCCTTGGAATGTATCTCTTGAGGAGGTTGGCGTGCAAGGTCTTTTCTTTTGCACCCATCTTGACTCTATAGTCGTTAACACCGACAACTGAGACTACCTTATATGGTCCCTTCCATTGGACTAGGAGCTTGTTAGTGTTCGTCGGCAGTAGCACCAACACTTCATCTCCGGGGCGGAACTTCCTCTCTCGCGCCTTCCGGTCGTAGTAGGTCTTCTGTCTACCTTGAGCCTTGGAGAGTTCTTCCGTCGCTAACTTCCATGTGTCCTCCAGCCTCTCACGTAGTTCCATGACGTACTGGTAACTGGTCTTCGTTTCCGGCTCCTCTACGTCCTTGGTCCATAGTTGTCGTAAAATGTGCATTGGTCCTCTCACAGTTCTCCCATACAGCAACTCGAATGGGGCAAACTTGGTCGACTCTTGGGGAACTTCACGATATGCGAAGAGCAGCGGGTTGATGTATCTGTGCCACTGCTTGGGTTGCTCTGCGCACAGTCGTCTCAATGTTTTCTTCAGCGTGCCGTTGAATCGCTCCACCAACCCGTTGCACATAGGGTGGTAGACTGTAGTGGTCGACTGTCGAATTCCCAGTAGTCTATTCGTTTCCTTCATGACATCTGACATAAACTGGGTCCCTTGGTCCGACAAGATCTCTTCGGGCACACCCAAACGGCTGTAGATGTTCACTAAGGCTTCTGCTACCGTTTCTGCGTCGATCTTCTTCAAGGGTGTGGCTTCGGGGTAACGAGTAGCGTAGTCTATATACACCAGGATATACCGATGTCCACCTTCACTTGGGGGGTCGATAGGTCCTACTAAGTCCACGGCCACTCGCCTAAATGGTACGTCCACTACTGGCATACTCTGCAGGTGCACTTTTGGGGTCGCTCCTTTGTTCACCGTCCTCTGGCATATGTCGCATGAGCGGCAGTATCTCGCGACGTCACCTTCAATTCCAGGCCAATAAAAATTGCTCATAACTCTGTCTTTGGTTTTCTTCACGCCGAGGTGTCCTCCGACGATCGAGTCGTGGGCTACACTCAGTACATACTCCCTCAGTTTCTCGGGTAGTACCACTTGCCTTATAACCGTCGCCTGTCTCAGGTCCTTGTAGATCCGGTACAGTGCTCCTCCATGTTTCTCAAAATGAACAGATTTATTGCCTCTATTAGTTAGGATCTTCTTCTGCTCTAACTTCCTAATGACTTCGTCTTCTTCTTGGAGTCGGATAAGTTCCTCTCTATCCACTCCCGCGTGCCGTTCTGCCCTCGGCACCTTCAGCGACGTAGACCGGTCCTTCCTCTTCTCCTGGGCCCTCGTGGTCACCGCTCCTACCATCACCTCAGTATCAGGGTCGTACGGATCCTTCGCTCCGTCCACGTTCCCGACTACTAGGTCGCAGATGGTCTCCGGGAGACACAGCGCCGTCACTTTGCCCGTCAGGTAAGGCGTCTTCACGTCGATAACGGCTTCCTCCGCCGCTAGCAAGGAGTTATCGATCCTCGCGATAAGTTTCTTCCCACCGGTGAGCTGTCCGTCGTCCACCAGTGCTCGCCGCACCACTACACCTTCACAGCCGGTATCTCTTAGGACATCTACCGCTCGATTCCCAATCAAGCCCTTCATCACTGGTAACTTCAGTTTCTCCACGGTCCTTCCGTCACTGCATCCTCCGCACGTAACAGGCACCGCTAACTGTAGCTTCCCGTCCTTCATTACCGCTTGAACGTTGATGCTGGTGTCAGCCGTCGTCACATCTTGTCTTGACGACTCGTCCGCCGCTATAACTACGGCCGCCGCCGCCTTGTTCGGCTTGCCTCGTCCCATATCCTTCTGGGCTGGACACATCCTCCGAACGTGGCCTGGCTTTCCACAAAGGTAACATTTCAACTCACCTTTGTCGTTTAACTTTGCACGACACTCCGTCGCCTTGTGTCCCGGCCTCTGGCACCTATGGCAGACCTGTGGGCTTCTGTCTCCGTTGGGCCTCTGTCGCACTGGCCGGCTCTGCAGTCTGGCGCTCCCGCTGAGCGTCCGGTTCCTCGCTACCAGGTACGCCTCCGCTGAATCTGCGATGTCCTGTAGCGTCTTTGGTTTCCTCTCCCTCACATGGGTTGCAAGGTCTGGTGGGCAGGCATCCATGAATTGCTCTCTGACGAACAGATCTCTCACTCCTTCGTAGGTCTCCTCCGTCTTCGACAGCTTTATCCACCTTTCTAGATAGGTCTTGATCCTGGTCAAAAACATTCCAACATCTTCTCCATCTTCAGGCTTACCTTGTCTGAACATGAGTCTGTATCCGTCCTCTGACAGGTTGTACCTCTTCTGCAACGCTTCCTTGAGCTTGTCGTAGTCCTTGGCTTCGTCGATCGGTAGTCTGCAGAAGCACTCCAAAGCTCTCCCGGTCAGCAGGGCAGACAGTGATGTCGTCCAGGTGGATCTGGGCCATTCAGCTGTCTCGGCAAACCTCTCAAACCGCAGCAACCAGCTATCCAGATCGTCCTTGTCCTGAAATGCAGGTAGCTTGGGTCTCTTGGAACTGGCGTGGTCGTCGGTCTTCTGCGCTGAGTCGTTGCCTCCACGTTGCTGGCGGATCTTCTCCATCTCCAACTCGTGGTTCATCTCCTTCTCCCGAGCCTGTCGTTCAGCCTCCTTCTCCCGAGCCTGTCGTTCAGCCTCCTTCTCCTGTCGTTGAGCCTCCTTCTCCCGAGCCTGTCGTTCAGCCTCCTTCTCCTGTCGTTGAGCCTCCAGCTGTCTTTCTCTTTCTAGGCCTTCACGGAGGTATTCCCGTCTCTCCTGCCCAGTGAGCTCCATAGCGTCCGCTTCCTGGCTAAGCCTTCCAATAACCTCCGACATGTTGTAGATAGCTTGTCGATGATATTCTACTGTAAGCTATGTAAATAAATCTAGTAATTTAGATCTGGTCCGTTCGAATATGGTCGGATCCCGGACGAGCCCCCAATATGTAACAGCTGAGGTTGTTCTAGCACGTTATAGTAGGGGGGAGTTAGTTGATCTAACTACAACCTTTAGAAAACGAAACTATTACAGCTGTAAAATAAATAAACACGAGATCCGACGATAGATTAAATAATACTAAAGTTTAATAACTGTATAGTGAACAATAAAATACTAGGAAGACACCAGCGAAACTAAATATCTACGCCACACAAAAGGAAACTCACTTACTCACCCCACCAACCACTCACACAGGTCTATATATATAAACATTCCTACAGAAAGTTCCCGAAATAAACGTTACCTTTGCCCTCGCACAAACTAACCAATCACGCATCAATACGTCATCAGGTTACATCACTCAAGACCAAATCTGGCGTAAACATTCGTTTCCACAACGTTATCGAATATTCGGGAACATACTAATATTTACTGAACGAGTCAAAACACCTGACAACAAGCGAGCGAGGAAAAAAACTACTCACTAGAAAAGAAGGTCAGGTCACGGAGTACAGTACGCTCTGGCGGTTGTCAAGAAGAAATGAACACATGCTCACCAGTGTAACACGAAAACGGGGGAGGGCAAGGGATAGCTTGCAGATGCTACAATGATAAAGGAAAGACATCTTATCTTCCCACCCAGAATGTTCTTTCTCTCAATGATGACACCTTACCAGTATCCAGCATAGACTCGAGAGCTTCATTGGATTACTTTATGAGATGCCAGCAAACTTTCTGCGGATGAAAAGTGGAAGTAAGAAAGAAAACAAAACAAACAAACAAAAGCATAAAGTCGGCGATATGGTTACAGCCCAGACAATGTATGACATAAAAGCAATCATTCACAGTGTTTGCGCAAATGTCTAGTGGTATTCGTGGCTTGTAAACCAATTCATTCTAGGGCCGAGTAATCCTCGAGTCTGCAAAGAGAGCCCGCAACGAGAGTGCTTGGTGAGCCGTAAATATTCCACGATAAATGCACTCTTTCCCAATTTCCAGCCTGGTATTTTGGGGAAAGGGGGGGGGGGGTAATATAGTTTGTATTTTTTTAGATTGTGTTCTTGGGGACTGAAGGTAGATAAAATAGTGTCGAGAGAGTGCTTGCTAAACTGGCACGTTCAAAGCATTGATAATTTGTATGTTTACTGTTCTTGGCATTCTACGGTTTATATAATTACATTATTGTAAGAAACATCAGTTAAACATTGTAAACATGTTTTGTGCATGATCACTGGAAAGTGAAAGGAAGGGGTGGGGGGGGGGGAACCTACAAAACCTAACCCAAGATAAACAATGTACGTATTTGCAATTCTTTGTCGTCTTTAACTACGTGTTTTATTATTTTTTTCATTTTTGCTGACTTTTTGTTCTGCCCCTCCCTCTCAAACTGGCGATAATATTTCGTTTCTTGTCTGCTACGATGTGTATGTATTATTTATTTATTTATTTATTTGTTTAAATATAATTATTTATTTATTTACTTATTACACTTTAGGGAGAAATTCTTCTTTCTAGCCATTCCCATATTTATGACTTTTGTTATCTTATTTGCTATGTTTTGCATTTAATAAAGAAAGCAGCTGTTCAAATGGCACCAGTAATGTTATGTTTGTACTTTGATCCGCCCATAATGTGAAATATCTAGTTCAAAAATCAATTATGACCAGGACATTGAGAGTTGTTAGTTTGTGATCTTTTAATGTATTTATTTTAACTGTGTGTTATTGTTCTTCACATTGACAAATATTTGATTAAAGATCTCATTTTTGAAGACCTCTGTCAGCTTTACTGGTCACATTCTTCATTTTATTTTAACGTCATGTATTTGGTTTGATTTGATGTGTTAGTGTGTTTGTAAATATACATGTAGAGAAGAGCAGTTTTCATTCAGTAAATTCTCTCTTAGTGGGCATGTGTGTGCGTGAATCTCTCCCCCCCCCCCTCTCTCTCTCTCTCTCTCTCTCTCTCTCTCTCTCTCTCTCTCTCCCTCCATCTTTCTCTCTGTGTGTGTGTATCTTTCTTCAGACACGGTGAAATGTATCAAAATTTGAAAATTCATCTGCGGCAGTGAATGGATGACGTGAGTGAGTGATAGGGCAGGATAAATGGGATGCATGATGTACGGTATTCAAAGTCTGTCTCCATCAAATTGCCAGTTCAGGTAATAATACACGAATATAGGTCGACAGCTGTTCAGTCTTAAGGCTTGCATTTTATATTCATGAAATAAAAAATCCAAGAAATTGCTCAAATCTCACGGGCCTTCACTTTTTATTTAGGACTACTGTATCTGCCAAATAGAAAAGAATTTTAAAATATGTTTCGTAATATGAATGTGCTCGTATGTGTGCGTGCTTAATGTGTGCAGGACCCGAGATTTTGTATTGGACAAAGAAGTGGAGGTGCTGAGATACGGTATCTGAATGAGTTGTAATAAATCTTGGAAAACCAGCTTGTTGGATGGTGTCTGGGTCACAGTGCAGAGAATTTCTGTGAAAGGTCCTGATGGAATTTCTATACGCACATAGGCTGTGTATTTCATTTATTTTTACCCCTTCCTTGTCGATTCTTTGGATTTATGTCACCAAGTCGATTATAGTACAAGATTTGACACGTGTGACAACGCGTTTGATACAATAGCGCCTCTCTCTCTCTCCCTTTCTCTTTCTCTCTTGCTCTCCCCCCGTCTTTCTGAGACCTCTCTCTCTCTCTCCCACTTTTTCACCTATCTGTCTGTTTGTCCCTTTGTATCTCTATGTATCACGCTGTCTTTCAATTGTTTTTCCTGCTATATTTTTTTTAATCTGCCAGTCTATTCCTATGTGCCTTTCTGTCTGACTTCTTCTTGTCACTAATTTCATTTGTCTGCCCCTACTCCCCCCCCCCCTCCCCCAACCTCCCTTCTCTCTCTCTCTCTGTGTTTGTTGTCAAGGTTCCCGGCCACTAAACCACTGCTCTGGCTATCCTCTTTGATCCACTGTCTGTTTGTAGGCCTACGTGAGAAGATATTCTGGAGCATCACACAATATTTTTATCTTTTTCTTGGCGAAAATGAAAAGGAGGGGAGGTAATGAGATTTTTTCCACCCTACTAAAATTCAGGGGAAATAATGCGTTTTATCAGTGCTTAGCAGAGTTACCGATCCATCCAGGTTCTGCTTCGCGAATAGCAATTATTATTATTTTTTTGGTTAATATTATCATTATTAAGTTGTTTGAATTACTGAATGTGTAGTTTGTTTTGTTTGTTTTTCTTCATTTTAGTATTAATAATAACCTTGCATCAGCCAGTGTCTTTATCATAATGAAATACATTGACCATACAATATTAAGTGTTCCTTTCTGTTCAGCCAATATTAATGGCAATTCTGGCTCTTAAAGTTTGAGAAGTCATATGAATGAAACTATCTGGCTTGTCAGACTGTGAAGAAACGGAGTAGGAAATGCAGAGCTACCACAAACAAAACAATATACCTACAGATTTGAACTGATGGGTTATACATTGCGTCTTTTTTTAGAATGAGTGGGAATAGCACAGATTGTCTCGAAAACTGTCAATGGGATTTATTTGACATTCTGCACGGTCTCTTATTTCACACTAAACATTATAAATGGAACTGATTTTGTTATTTGTTGAACTGTAGCCTGATTTTGAGTTTGTTTCTTTGCGCTTTGTGAAAAAGAAGAAGAAGAAGAAGAAGAAAGTATTTAGTTACTGGAATAGAAGAAACGGCCCTCCTGTTCCAAGTACACCCACGTGATTTTTTCATCTGCAAAATGAAAAGTAGCTTTTTAATTATCGGTAACTAAAATGTTTCTCGGACAGTAACTAAAAAATCATTCATGTGCGCCTGGCCTTAATAGAATATAAAATTTTGTTGTTGTATTTTCCAATACGTCCAAGTAGGTCTTTTATCGATACAGATTGGTTATCTGACGCTCTCTCTTTCTCTGTTCGAAAACTGAGAGGAGCTACGGGATAGACATGTATTGTTTATGTTTACCTTGAGTGCGCAACAGTGCTTATTATCCTATTTGGATTGAGATGATTTTTAATTCTTCAACTCCTGCTTATTTTGGTTTGGTTTTGTTTTTTAAGTGAGTGAATGCGCATAAGTACTGAACAGTAGCCTGCACGCAGTGTTTTGTTTCGGGACTGATGATGATTTTCGTAACACCGTGTTTCTGTAAAACTCTCAAACGATGGAGATAATTTTAATGCACAACCTAAACAACAGACAAAAAATTGCATACTTAAAACTAATAGTTTCAAGGCCATATGCAACGTTTCGAAATATATGTAATCGGTATTATTATCATCAGTTGCCCTGTCTGGAACTCGGATCTGACATCAGCCAACCTCAAGAAGGAGTTGTTGTTGTGACGTAATCGGCACATTGGTAAAAAAAACAACAACCAAGATATTAGTACCCAAAAAACCTTGTTTTTTTCGTGAAGTGAACTGTACATGGGAACAGCACAGTATCTTTTCTCAGACAGATGTTTTTAGGCTTTTTTATTTTTTTGTCGTACGAAAGTTGTAATTACAATTCAAACTACCGTTGCAATTGACGCAGCGTTTAGTTCGCTTCCCCTAGCTACGAGAGGAGCACGGTTCGAATCCCGCTAAACGCAAGGTCCAACCTAATTAATCTATCGAGATGATTTTATTTTTAAGGCACTCTCTCGTCGAAGTCTAGCCTAACGGAATTCATTTCATGCGAAGATTTTTCGGTAGACAAACTAACGAACCCTAAATTTCAATGATTTCTCTCTCTCTCTCTCTCTCTCTCTCTCTCTCTCTCTCTCTCTCTCACTGTCTGTCTGTCTCTCTCTCTCTCTCTGTCTCACTCTCTCTCTTTCTCTCTCTCTCCCCACTCTCTCTTTCTGTGGATAATGTCATGTGTATGTTTCAGAATAAGAATGAACAATGTAAATAATTACAATAATGCTATCGATGATTGTTTATTGTTCCCCGTCAAACCGGTCACAAGAGACTGTGTCTCGGCCTCCCGTCCTCTCCAGCCGCCAACTTGGACGCCCCAGCAGCAAGCGAAGGTGTGACAAGGCTCACGGAAAGCGAGGACTGCTCACCCACGAGCGACCGGCGTGCGACCAAAGCGGTGTGCGCACGTCGGGACCTCTCCCACCATACAACTATCCCCTGCTTCACTGCTGTGCCCGTCTCACGATGCCACTTCCTCATTCACGTCATGCAAGTGTTCGCAGTTGTGTTTGAGTACCAGTTCTAGCATGAACTGCTCACACTCACACCAAGCGTCTTTGTGGGTTTTGTTTTTGGTAGTTTAATTAAGTTATAAAGTACTAATCGGCTCGAGGTTATGTTCATCTATTCTTGAGATTGTTTCCTTGTTCGTATTACTTTCTTGAACATTAAGTTGCTTCACATCCTTTCTTTTTTCTTGGAAGATGAGCATAATAAAATAAACATAACGTTAACATGAGAGCAGTGGATACGAATTTTGTTTAAAGTTATATAGATGTATTCTTGGACATAATGATGCGACTTGCTGCTCGAATGATCTCGTATGCGTGAGCGCGCAGCCAGGGTGTTTTTTCGCATCATTTTTCTACATGTGTTGTTTTTTTTTTACCAGTTCTTTAGACATTTTTAGAATTAGCTTGTGTTGTTCTGTCTTACAAAAAGCATGAGTTGTTTGTATTTTTCTTTGACGTGTTGAGTTGGACTTCGGTGACACTGCTGTTTGTGATAAAATTTTAACTGATCTTCCATAGACTTAGCGATCCGGCTTTATTTATTTATTTATTTATCTTTTTATTTATTTATTTACTTCTTTATTTATCTGGCTGTTTATCTATTTATTTTTTTATTTTTTTATGAGCATCACATCTGAGAGTGAATTCTAGTCTTCATATTATGCTGTTGGCGTTTACAGGCACTGAGTGAGCGCAGTGGAAACGATCTTTCCCACAGAGCTGTAAAATAGAAGAAACCGCCCTGACAAACTTTGTTTAGGGCACATAAAAGGTTTTGCCAGAGATTTTTAAACTTGAAACTGAGTGACATTCGCAGAATGGCTGAAACTGCAGAGTCAAACAGTCCTTCTAAATGGAGTCTACTGCAGATCGCTGGCGTGTGCGCCTTCAGCTCACTGGGCTATAGCGGTTTTACTTCACTGCCTTTCTATGTCTACATACACACTGGTAAGTAAGAGTTTTTCTTGTGATCATGCCTTTCTTTCCTTGTTTCTTTCTTCCAGCCTTTTTTTTTTTTTCGTTCTCTTTTGTTTGTTTGCTCGTTTTCTTTCTTTCTTTCTTTCTTTCTTTATTGTTGCTTCCTTGTTTTCTTTCTTTCTTTCTTTCTTTATTGTTGCTTGCTTGTTTTCTTGCTTTCTTTCTTTCTTTCTTTCTTTATTGTTGCTTGCTTGTTTTCTTTCTTTCTTTCTTTCTTTACTGTTGCTTGCTTGTTTTCTTTCTTTCTTTCTTTATTGTTGCTTGCTTGTTTTCTTCTTTTCTTTCTTTATTGTTGCTTGCTTGTTTTCTTGCTTTCTTTCTTTCTTTCTTTATTGTTGCTTGCTTGTTTTCTTCTTTTCTTTTTTTATTGTTGCTTGCTTGTTTTCTTTCTTTCTTTATTGTTGCTTGCTTGTTTTCTTTCTTTCTTTCTTTCTTTCTTTCTTTATTGTTGCTTGCTTGTTTTCTTCTTTTCTTTCTTTATTGTTGCTTGCTTGTTTTCTTTCTTTCTTTCTTTCTTTCTTTATTGTTGCTTGCTTGTTTTCTTCTTTTCTTTCTTTATTGTTGCTTGCTTGTTTTCTTTCTTTCTTTCTTTCTTTCTTTATTGTTGCTTGCTTGTTTTCTTTCTTTCTTTCTTTCTTTCTTTATTGTTGCTTGCTTGTTTTCTTTCTTTCTTTCTTTCTTTCTTTATTGTTGCTTGCTTGTTTTCTTTCTTTCTTTCTTTCTTTCTTTATTGTTGCTTGCTTGTTTTCTTTCTTTCTTTCTTTATTGTTGCTTGCTTGTTTGCTTCTTTTCTTTCTTTATTGTTGCTTGCTTGTTTTCTTTCTTTCTTTCTTTCTTTATTGTTGCTTGCTTGTTTTCTTTCTTTCTTTCTTTCTTTATTGTTGCTTGCTTGTTTTCTTTCTTTCTTTCTTTATTGTTGCTTGCTTGTTTTGTTTCTGTTTTTTTTCTTTCTTTCTTTATTATCGCTTGCTTGTTTTCTTTTTTTTTTTCGTTCTTTCTTTCTTTCTTTCTTTAATTCTTTATTTATTTAGTTAGTTATTTATTCATTCATTTATTGCTTGTTTTCTTTCTTTCTTTCTTTCTCTCTTCTTTCTTTCTGTATTTACTTATTGTTTGCTTGCTTGTTTTTTTCTTCTTTCGTTCTTTTTCTTTCATTCTTTCTTATTTGGTTGTTCTCAGTCTTTCTTTCTTTCTTTTTTCTTTCATTTTTTCTTTCTTGCTCTTTGCCTTTATCTACGGTGCTGTCAAATGTCCATTCTGATCTGTCTTGTGTCTTTTCCCCTTACCCTTACACTTTTTCTTTATATTCATGTACTCTTTCTTTCATTCCCATCTGTTTGTTTCTCATGTATTTGTTCATGTTCCCTTCCTCTTTCTTCATCTAAATTTCTTTTTGTCTTGTTAGCCTCTTCAATTTTTCCCCTTCCTCTTTAACGTTGGCCCCTTTTTCAATTATGGAGGCATTTTTGTTCTAAATAATTGTTCTTTTGGTTTTCTCTTTGTGTTGTTTGAAATCATTTTCCATTGCTCACGTTGTTGTTTGTATCATTATTTTTGTGTGTGTGTGTGTGGGTGGGTGGGTGGGTGGGTGTGCAAGCACCCACGCGTGTGTCGTTCTTTTTAAGTTCTGTTTTTTCGTTCCATTCCATGCTTTTTGTACCTTCATGAATTCTGCCACTCTCAGAGCCAAACCCAGCATTAACCCTACTCGTGGATTTCATCCCTCCTGTGTCTGTCAGTCTCATCCCTTCATTGACCTGAATCAACATAAACTCCGGGGCTCACAGACATTCTATCATTATTTTCCGATTCCCCTATTCAGTTTTGCACTTCCTGAAAGAAGTGTCACATGCAGTAAGTTCTTTGAGCTTCAGTTTCATGTGTAATTCTTCATTGTTCGTCAAATATATTTTCCCTGAAAGTGAAAGACAGAGAGCAAAACATTTGCCTGTGACATTTTTTCAGTGGCCAGTCCCGTGTTTAGGATTATATTTTAGGAGGTTTCGCTGCCCTTGGCATTTACACCTTACTTTTCTTGTTTTTATTTTGCTTGTTGTGGTAGAGATTCGTTTTTTTTAGAATTTTGCTCGGACAGCGGCCTGTTCGGCCTGCTCTTTTCGATTTCCAACTGCCAAGGTTTCTTTAATATGCGCAATGTACACACGGGCCATCCGAGATTGTCGTCCTTATCCGAGAAAACTAGGTGCTCGATCCTACCTCCCATAGGATCAGGGACAGGAAAATATGAGAAAAATCCCAAAATTCCGACATGCCTGCACCGACCGGGATTCGAACCCTTTACCTTCGGCATGAGAGGCGAGCACCTTGCCTCAAGAACACCAGTGGCTAGAGCGCACCGGGACAGGCCTAATTTGTATCGGTTTCGAGTCGATAGTAAGGCTTGAGCGGGTGCTTGGTGGCCGGTTATGGCAGGGTTTTCTTCTGTCCTATCATTCTGTTTTATTCTGTCTGTCGTCTTGCTGCTTCCTGGCACAATATGGCAGTTATCCTGTCGACGAAATTTCTCTAAACTCAAACTCAAGACCTGAATTTCCTTTAGTTTTAAGGTCTTGTTTTCAGAGGATCTCTGACCTGGGAATTTGCAGTTTCGTTTGAACTTCCTTATCATCAATAAGCGAGACAGACTTAATGTTTCAGACCCACTAGTGGACCAGGTCCCATATATAACGCCATAGCCCACAAAACCGAGGCAAAGGAGATTTGAGTCAATGCTCTGTGGGCCTAATTACTTTGAGAATCACATACTAAAACTGATGCGTAAAGTTCAAATGTTATAAATATTTTAATACCATAAAATTTATAAAGCAGATATTACAACTGAACTTTCTGATAAATCATGTTAATTCCTTTGTGTCTTGTGATTGTATGAAGATTACATGGGAAAAAACATCAGCTGTCACAAAATGAAGGTTTGGAGAAATTGGCATTTTAAAGTTTGAAAGTCCATAGGTTGAAGAGAATGCCTTATCTAAATTTGCTCCTTTTGCTGGACACCGGTTGTTTTTCGCTAAATCGGTATGAGAGGAACAAACCTGAAGATATTAGCTGAGAGCTGAGGGAGTTAACCATAACACTCGGATTTGATGACAGCTGTCGTTATTCCCCTGTACTCTTCATATCTATCTTCAAATACTGCCTTTTACTTTTGTGTGACAAATAAAAATCAGTATCGTTGCAGAATCTGTTTTAGGAATATATAAATGGTCTGCTTCTTATTGCTGTTGATTTCAAATCTCTGCAAAACACATCTCATTAAACAGATTTCATGGTTTATCAGATCAGCCTATCTACAAAAATGTAAACCGTTCGAGAGATATCTTGCAAAATAATTGATATTTTCAGACATTGTGATGGCGTCAAACACTTTAAAATTATAATTCTGATATGCGTAAAACCTGCAGAATGATGCACTCCCCTGTTGTATTATAGTTCGATCGCTAACTTGTAACTGCTCGTGAAGATTGTTGCTTTGCATTTTCTTATCGGAAAAAAATATCTATTTATGTAATATGTGGCTAAGAGAAGGGAGGGAGAGAGAGAGAGAGAGAGAGAGAGAGAGAGAGAGAGAGAGAGAGAGAGAGAGAGAGAGAGAGAGAAAGAGAGAGAGAGAAAGAGAGAGAGAGAGAGATCGAGATCACGTCGACACGATAATGGCCATATTGTGTGGGGGAAAAGCTAGAGGATAGACAGAAACTAGCAGAATGACAAGATAAAAGAAGATACTACCCGAAGCGCCCGCCAACCACCCGCGAGAGAGGGGGAGGGAACGAGAGGAGGGACACAAAGATAAGCGAGAGTGGAGCTCAGACTGACAGAGAGAGAGAGAGAGAGAGAGAGAGAAACAGAAACTGAGACAAAAACAGACAGACAGAGGTAGAGAGAGAGAGAGACGGGGAAGGGGGAGAGTTGGATTTCCCCAAACCCCTGGCGAGCAACTAGATATATAGCAAGAAAACTGTGCAATCAGCCTCTGTGTGTGCGTGTATATACATGTGTATGTGTGTGTGTGTTCGCGTGTGTGTGGGTGAGTGTGTGTGTGTGTGGTTATGTTGTAAGGTACGTGAATATTAATACTGGACAATATAGGTGCCTCTATTCAAATTTCTCCTAACGGCGTTCTGGGGAACATAATATTTTATCGTCGCCATCTTCTATCAGCCGCCATGGTGGCATGGGACAGATAAAAAAGATAAGACACTGTGTGAGTCAGTAACGGAGAGTTGCTGTCCTCAGAGGCAATGACCGAACGTGAAGAAGAGTGAGGATTTCAGAACGAAGTAGCAGATGGCGTGGAGTAACTGGCGAGAGTGAAGGGCTCTAAACGGTATAAATGTATGGCAGTCTCTCCCCGAAAGAGTTCGTCAACTGAGAAATTCAGAGTGCCGCCAAAATCAGTTCAGTTTGGGAAATTTCTATACAGACTGTCTGATGTCTCTCTTGAGCCGTGCTTATTTTGTACAACGTGAAAGTATGGGAACGTAAGAGAGAGAGAGAGAGAGAGAGAGAGAGAGAGAGAGAGAGAGAGAGAGAGAGAGAGAGAGAGAGAGAGAGAGAGAGAGAGAGAGAGAGAGAGAGAAGGGTGATAGTTATTACTATATACGACCCTTTTCGTCTTTGCAGACGGTCTTTGCAGCATTTTCTGACTTCAAGACAGATGCCGAGAGCAGCTCCTCTCATGACTAATCCGTCCGATATTCGATTTACATCTCCGGTCACAGAGTGAGCACATATACTCGCCTTCGTTTGTGACTTCATTTGTCTTTTCCTTCCTTTTCTGTCTTTTTTTTCCCCTAATTTCTCTTTGATTTTTTTCAAATTTGGCAGCACCTTTCCTGACGGCTCCCTTCCAGGTCGTTCGATCTTCTGCCACATTTTCCCATGATTTTTCATCGATCCCAAAATCTTTCAGTGTGGTCCTGCAGATATCTTTGAAACGTAGTTTTGGTCTACCTCTTTGACGTTTTCCCTCTTTTAGCTCACCATACAGTATCTGCTTTGGGATTCTACTATCATCAATTCTTTTGACATGTCCTATCCACCTGAGTCGTCTTGTTCTCAGTGTTGCTTGAATTGAGGTGAGCTTTGCTCGTTTGAGAACTTCGCTGTTGGTGATTTTGTCCTGCCATCTGATGTCCATGATTTTCCGCAGGCAGCGAAGATGGAAGCTGTTTAATCCTTTTTCGTGTCTTGTATAGGTGGTCCACGTTTCGCAGCTATACAACAAGGTACTGATGACACAAGATTGATAAATAAGAATTTCGGTCTTGAGTGTCAGCTTTTTGTTGTTCCAAGCTCTCTGAGATAACCTGCCAAAAGTTGTAGCTGCTTTCCCAATTCTGGCGTTTAGTTCTTCATCCAGGGATAGTGATGCTGTTACTGTGGAGCCAAGATAGGTAAACTTTTCAAATGAGTTGATCTTGTTGCCGTTCAATGAAATGTCGGGAGGAGATAGTGTACCTTGTCCGATTACCTCTGTCTTTTTAACACTAATTGTCAAGGAAAAGAGGTCGCATGCATTTGACAATAAGTCCATCATATTTTGCAGTTGTTCGTTGTTTTGGGCTACTACTGCAGCATCGTCTGCAAAGAGGAGTTCACGCAGCATGATTTCTCGAGTCTTTGTTTTTGCTTTTAACCTGGCCAAGTTGAACAGAGACCCATCTGATCTTGTTCGGATGAAAATACCATCTGTGGAGTCTTGAAAAGCGAACTGTAGGAGTGCTGCAAAGTAAATTCCAAATAGAGTTGGTGCCAGTACACATCCTTGTTTTACTCCGGTCTTCACTGAAAATTTACCTGAGATGTTTCCGTCAAGCTGGACGCATGCACTCATGTCATCATGAAAGGAGATGATCAGCTTCAATAGCTGTGGTGGACATCCAATGGACTTCAGTACAATGTAAAGCGATGGTCTGCTTACGGTGTCGAAGGCTTTTGTCAGATCTATGAAAGCCATGTACAGTGGTTTTCCTTGTTCTCTGCATTTTTCCTGTAGTTGACGGACTGTAAATATCATATCTGCAGTTGATCGTTCTGCTCTGAATCCGCATTGGGATTCTGGTAAGATTCTTTCAGCGAGCCTGTGTAATCGTTTGAGTATGATTTTGGCGAACGCTTTCCCTGTAATACTCATCAATGATATGCCGCGGTAATTGTTACAATCCCCTTTGTCTCCTTTATTCTTGTAAAGAGTTACAATTTTTGCATTTTTCATATCGGATGGAATTGTTCCAGTTTTCCAGCACACGATTAGTAGGTGGTATAGGTGTGGTAATAGTGTTTCAAGGTTTTCTTTGAGGACTTCAGCTGGAATGTTATCCTCTCCACAAGCTTTTCCATTTTTCATATCCTGGATGGCTTCAGAGAGTTCTTTCATTGTTGGTTCCACATCCAGATCCGTCATTTCAGGTAGCTTTGGGACTGCTTCTTCTAAGCCTTGATTTGCTGGCTTTTCGTTTGCATATAGTTTGGAATAATGTTCGACCCATCTCTCCAGTTGTTCCTTCTTGTCGGTAAGTTCTTGGCCGTTTTCTGTCTTGATGGGGGCACTTTTTGAAATGGTTGGTCCTAGTGCAACTTTAATCTTTTCATACATGTTTCTGGAGTCTCCTGCATCAGAGGCCGATTGAATTTCAGAGCATAAGTTGGTCGCATTTTCTTGTTTCACTTTGAACCTTTGCCTTGATGTGTTTGAATTTGTCTTTGTTGCTTTGCGAGCGATCTTTCTTGTATTCAAGCATCATTTTCCTCTTTTCTTCTAACAGGGGAAGAAGTGTGGTGGAGTTTTCTCCAACCCAATCATGTCTGAAAGATGGCTTTGTACCATAAGCTGTTGAGGCACTGTTATATATGTTGGTCTTAATTGTGTTCCATGTTTCATCCACGCTTGGTGATTCCATATCATTTACCGGGATGTTACTAAATTCTCTTGTGAAAGCGTTCTTACAGTCTTCTTGTTTTGCTTTTGTAATGTTTAATTTGGGTTGTCATTTCGTGATGCTCCTAAATATTCTCATTGGCTTTGTATGCATTTTGCTGATCACAAGGGCGTGGTCTGTATCGCAGTCAGCGCTGTGGAAGCTCCTTGTTGATTTAACCGTGTTCAGATCTTTCCTTCTGGTGATAATCAAGTCCAATTGATGCCAATGTCCTGATCTTGGGTGTTGCCACGTAACTTTCTTTGAGTCATTCAATTTGAAGAAGGTGTTGGTAATGCACAAGTCATTTTGTGAACAGAATTCCAGGAGACGCTGTCCATTTTCGTTAATTTTGCCTACGCCGTGGTGTCCTAGGCAAACAGGCCAAGACTGATGGTCCGCGCCAACTCTTGCGTTGAAGTCTCCTAAGAGAACTACTGATTCGTTTTTCGGAATGGTGGCATACATTTCGTTTAGCATGTTGTAGAACTGGTCCTTATCGTCTGCTGATGACATAAGCGTCGGTGCGTAAACACAGATTATGTTGGTGTGACCAGTTTTTGTGCGTAATCTTAGGGAAATGAGTCTTTCAGACTTTCCAGTGGGTGTGTTGATGGAACTGAGCAGGCGATTGTTGATGGCAAAGCCAACACCATGACGACGAGGTTGGTTCGAGTCAAGTCCTTTCCAAAAAAATGTGTAGTGTTGCTCTTTGAGTGTACCAGTATCTGCCAGTCTGGTTTCTTGTAAAGCTGCGATGTCCACTTTCAGCCTAAGCAATTCTTTGTCTATTATTGCAGTTTTTCTTAATGAGTCGTTCTTTGTCATATCGATGTTTTGGTCAAGTCCAGGGCACATGGTCCTAACGTTCCAAGTGCTAATTTTTATTTGGTTTTTTCGTTTTGAGCGAGGTACATCATTTACATCAACTTTTCGATTTTTGATCTATCCCCATGTACCCAATGAGGCAGGCAGATGTGGCGGGTCGGCACCCAACTGGCTGAGGGCTGCTCAGCTTAAGGCGGGCGGTAGCTGACCAGTGTAACTAAATAGTCACTCCCACCGATAGAAGAGGCCCCTGGCGCCTTCCCCTTCGCCAATTTGGGAAAACTTAAAACCTGTAACTGCCCCTCCCCTTGTTGTTTTCATGGCATTACCCATGACAGAGTGACATCTCCGTGTTGACATAGAGCTGTGAGAGCATTACCCATGACAGAGTGACATCTCCGTGTTGACATAGAGCTGTGAGAGCATTACCCATGACAGAGTGACATCTCCGTGTTGACATAGAGCTGTGAGAGCATTACCCATGACAGAGTGACATCTCCGTGTTGACATAGAGCTGTGAGAGCATTACCCATGACAGAGTGACATCTCCGTGTTGACATAGAGCTGTGAGAGCATTACCCATGACAGAGTGACATCTCCGTGTTGACATAGAGCTGTGAGAGCATTACCCATGACAGAGTGACATCTCCGTGTTGACATAGAGCTGTGAGAGCTTTTTGGGCATGGGTTTTGTACACTGTATTTGCCCAGGTTGGCAGTGTTCTCCCTCTGTATGCTGCATTAGCCTGGGCAAAAAGTATGGAACCTGTGCCTAGCCCATTTTGCACAGACCCCCTCTCTTCTCCACAGATTTAATCCAAGGGAAAGGCATAGCCAATACGTTTGGAATCGCATAGAGCTGCAGGGGATGCCAGAGGATGGATTGGAACAGACCTCCCCACCAACTGCCTTGGGGTCCCTCCCACCGGATTTTGTTTGGGTTTACTCCCTAGCCTTTAACTCTCCCGAGTCACACACAAGGCAGTGCGGTTTTTTATCAGGGTTTTCTCCCCCAGCCTTTGACACTCCCGAGTCACACACAAGGCAGTGCGGACAGTACCAGGTAGTATTGCACACTGTCATGCAATAGCAGCTATGCCGACCTGACATATTACTATTCCATTGTAAAACACTCTTGATCTATTTTGTTTAGATAGGCGCCATATTAAAAATGTACTCCACTACCACTATTATTATTATTATTATTGTTATTGTATTAACCATGATGTTTAAGTTGAAGAGATTGATAAGCAAAATTCAAACTAACATGCCCACCGCCCTCTCCACCCACCCCAAGTATATCTCATTTTAGTTTTAAAGTATCCTCGTACGTTTAGCCCTATCCGCGTGCATGAAACGGCGCCAGGGTCCACGAGATGGGCATGTTGTAAGTGGCAGGGAATTATCATAAAGGACATAAATGAATGGACAGAGGCGTAACCTGGGTTGGGGAGGAGGGGGGGGGGGGCAGATGGGACACCTGCCCTGGGTATCGAATTTGTTTGTTTGTGTGTCTGTGTATGTCTGTGTGTGTCTATGTGGGTTTTGTTATAGTGCATATTTAAATAACACTTTTGAAAGGAAGCCATTAATTTTCCTTTATCACCGATGCGCAATCAGCCCTAGTTACGCCTCTGAGCTCTGCGAGTCCACGGCCCTATTGTCCTGTTTAATTTGACATCGATCATCCTCTCTGCCATTAGCTTTATGTTTGGTGCCCAATGTAATTTGATGTAAATTTAATTAATAGTGTCAAGCCCTACTTCCTACAGACTCGTGGTACACAGAGGGTACCATGTCGTTTACGAAAAAGTGGAGGAAAGGGGGATTCGTGTAGCAATTGGCATTATAGAAAGATACAATAGCTGGAAAGCCCATGAGATGAAAAATCATAAATCCATTTAGGAGATCGGGGCTGAACATGGTATGATTGTATTGTAATATTATAAGGTCTCAGTGAGAGAATTATTTTCTGACGTGGACCTACAGAGCGCCCTGCCCTTTCTGAAAGAAGCTAAAACCTACAACAATGTGTTTTACACTCTTCTATACACAAATACAAAAATTTTTTCAGACCTACACGAAGCAACTTTTGTGAATGTTAGTAGTGTAATGAAATTTATACGGATCTGTTTAAAATCTATTTGTGAAATCTAAATTAATAAAGTTCTGAACACCGGACATAAATAAAGTACCCAAATATACCGTGAAAGGCACATAGAGGCCTCTATCGTGCCCATCCGCCGTAAACCCAAACTGAAACATCACAGTTCCAAATCTGGACCTTTTGACTCTAACTGTGGATGGAAATCAGACAGACATGTAAGTAAAGTAAAACCCGCTACTACTTATTTATTTATAGAATATCGATCATTCTGATCTGGAAAGAGCCGATCGATGGTTTTCATCAGGTCCGAAAAGGTTATTAACCTGTGCTTTAATTGGTTGCCGGAAGGTTATTTCTACCTGAGGCCCAAGCTCATTTGCCGGAAGAAACCACGTCTGATGACCCAATTATTATTCAATAGCCAGTCAGCGACCACGAAATCACACAGACAAACGAAGTTACTTGCCAAAATGAATTGTATTACTGTATGTCTGATCAAGCCCAGGGGATAGATGGTTTTGTGGGGAGGCGCGCTAATGAGCTGGTTCACCTGGAGGTTGTCGAATTCAGGCAGGCTGAGGTCAGTGAACAGAGGCAACGAAAGCAGAAAAAAAAAAGAACTACAGAAAAGAACGCATTATGCATGTAGTTTAAAAGCCGAACTTCATTGCCTCTACTACCTCCCCCCTCCCCTCTCTCTCTCTCTTTCTCTCTCTCTCTCTCTCTCTCTCTCTATCTCTCTCTCTCTCTCTCTCTCTCTTTTTCTCTCTCTCTCTCGTAAGTTCCGGTAGAGGGGGAATATCCTGCGAGATAAACGTGGGTCAGTGCCTTGGTAAGCCTATCGGTCTGCGCAATGATAAAAACAACGCTACAGTGTTTTTTGTTGTTGCTGTTGCATTTCTCTTGAAACCTACCATTTAGCTTTGACATGACTCTGTTTCTTTATATTTTTTGTTTGTTAGATTGTTTGGTTTGGCTTTGGCCATTATCCCGCTTTTGACTCATATATCTGTCCATGCGCAGGTGACCAAAGTTTCAGGACTGCAAATAAAATATGAATTCCCCGCAGTTTATTCCTTTCCTAATGCATCCATGATCGTCGGGCAGATGACCTGGACAGAAAAATCAATTAAATGTTCATTTAGTGTATCTTTCAGGGCTCAGATGATAAGTGTGTGGGCCGATCATATAAATATAATATTAATATCAGTACAAATCTAATATATATTTCCAGTTCACTCATGTCTATGTATATACATACACATTATATGCACGTACAAACATCATCACGCATCCCTCCTGAATCATATTTATTCGCTCATATATCGGTGTTCAGGAATGACGCACACGATAAAGCATATTGACGGGAGCGCAGGGGCCAGGAAGTTGGCTTAGGTGATGAATGTCTCGGGCTTAGGATGCCGCTTGCCCCAGGCTCTTCCTTGATCCAGTTCCTGTCTGTGCGGCTGATTGCAACAGGGTCCCATGTCCTCATGAATTACAGATTTCTCCCTCTTTTTTCTTTCTTACCCTCGGTCATTTCCTCGTGCTGGTGGCAATGATAAATGTGCCTTACTGGCTTTGGTGTATGTTCGGCATGCTCGACAATGTCCTACAAAGCAAAATAAGCTTAATTTGTAAATTATTTCATAATGCATTGTGACTCTTGCAATAAACTCTTCATGGGCTGATATTTAACCTAACTGAAGAAGTTGGTTCAAGAACGAGGTTAAGTCACATCTTGCTAAAAATAAAACTGGGCATATCAGTGGAAATTAGATAAAGAAAAAAAAAAGGCTATCTATTTAAAGTTACATCATCCTTCTATCGTTAACCAGCGCTGAAATTTTTTTTTTCCATTTTGGTACAACAGAATGATACTGAGGCTTTGGTTTCAAGTACCTGGATATACTGCTAACATGCTACCTGGCGGCGGGTTAAGACGGCGTGGTCTGTTCCGCGTCAAAATATTCATCACTGAGTGTAAGATGCTAACCTTATCGTGGCCATAAACCAATCACTAAAAGTATTCGAAGAAACATATATGGGAAATCTCTTTCGTATTGACAAGTTTCCTGATGGCTGCGTTAAAACAAGATGATTGAGAAACCTACAATTGCCATATAACTTTGCTTGAAAATGAAATTTTAAAGCAATTGATGTTCTGATGTGAAAAATCTGTCTCTGAAGTAGATACTTGGCAAATCACAATTGGAACAGATGTATGAAAATTGGAAAGTTGGTACCGAAAGTATAGGTTTGTCTTTTCCAATAAAATTCTATTCTTTGTAAAGGAAATCTTTACTATGATTTTTACAGCAATACAGAATTAAGTGAATGCCACACGGTTGGTACCGGAAGTATAGGTTTATCTTTTCCAGTAAAGTTTTTATTCTTAGTAAAGGAATTTTTTAGTATGAATTGCACAGCAATACAGCAAAAACCGCCGCCCAGTGCTGCACTGTGACAACGACGTGTTTGCTCCAGTTGTAATTGGGCTGCAGTGACACCAAGGCAATTTCCCAAATGGGATCAAAGAAGTATACAAATACAAATGCTATACAAATACAAAATCAAGTAAATGCCACAACGACCACCTGAATACTTTTCTCCTTTTCGTTATAGGCTATTACTGTGAAAATCAGAGAGGTTTGCGCTAAGAGATGGTAATGTAATAAATGGCTTAGTTCTTACTCCTAACTGCAGGCAGCGTGAAGGGATTAGAGAGAAAAGAGACTGAATGGAGGAAATTTAAACTACAAATGAAGAAATAACATATGCAGAAACGAACTGAGAAAGCGAATGAAGAGGAAGAGAAAAGATGTAAGATGATGATCTCAGCTACGACTGTGGAGAGACTGGAGTAATCGACCTCCAGGGGATGCTGGAATTCGAAGAGAAGAAAGGTAAAGAAAGACGAAGAAAGCTTTCAAGTCCAGCATTAGGTAATCGATAATCTCTCTGCACCTGAACCTTCCTCTTCACCGGCATAAGCAGCCATTAAGCGAAGCTTCCATTTACCTTGTTTACTTTTCTCTGAAAGAGAGCTCTTGTATGTTCGATGGAAAAAATGAACGTTATGCAGCATGAATGAGAAGCAATATTACTTCCGATATCGGTTGCTCACCCTGTCCGTGATAAAAAATGCCGCGGTTATATCAGACATTTCAGGAATTCATTTCGGTTTCTGAGAATGAAACCCGTACATCTGTGCTATAATCAGTTCCCCGCATTTCAATCAAGATGATCAATAAGGAATATGTGTATTGTCCCCAAATGTAGAGGTAACAGAAGTATAACTGCACTAGATCAATACCTCCATTAACCTTTACTGCAGACACATATTTGAGTGCACAGAAAAAAAAGTGAAAAATTCAAAGCATATTTATGACGCTGTAGCTGTGTGGCATTTAGGTGGCTGAGCACTGCCATAAATATTCCAGTCGAATGAGTCTACATGTCTATTGATGCATTTTTGGGGGGGGGGGGATTCTTGGATACGAAATTATGAATCTATCTATCTATCTATCTATCTATCTATCTATCTATCTATCTATCTATCTATCTATCTATCTATCTATCTATCTATCTATCTATCTATCTATATGTTTGTCTGTCTGTATGTCGCTGATGGTTTTGTCTCTCTGGTCTGAGTTTATTTATTTGTCCATCTGCCTGCCCACGAGTCTTCTCTCATGTTCCATATTTTTTATAGCTTTAATATTGAATTGAGTTTCGGACTCTAAATGCACAAGGAACGCTTGAAACATTTCTCAGGCCGATCCAATAAATAAACCAACACAAGACGTGTATGTATTTCCACTTTCCCAACGCTTTAATCCTCCACAGGACGTCTGTTTTTCCGAAAAGCCACACTTGAAACTGAGGCATAACGTCAGCTCTATAAATAGACTAGAATCGGCTGTAGCCACATTTTTTTTTTCATTCTTTCATCTACCGGCGCTTTGTATGCCTTGTTGTCATTTTACTTAGTTTCTCTTCCGTTGTTGTTATTTTTAGTCAATGTCCCATCCTCCGCCCCTTTGCTGCACTGATCATGAGGGTGAGCTCCCCCCCCCCCCCATCATCCTTAGCCTCGTCTTTGGATTACCCCCAACCCCTCATCCTCAGCCTCGTCGGTGGGTGTTAACCAGAGACACGTAAGACCATGATTTATATCCGGTGTTAATTCAATGACTCGCTAAATCTCGTCAAACAATCATACAAGTGTATTCTCACAACTGCAGGTGATAACTCCTTTTTACCAAATATTCTATGAAGTCCTGGTAGGAATTTTATGAACTTTTTCTATTGATGAAAATGGAGAACACATTATTTCAAATCTTTATTCAAATAATTAAAAGTTTACATAAGACGAGGAAATGCAGACCAAGTACAGTGTTGTTTGGTTTTTTTTTTTCTTCTTCTGTAAAATTGGGTCCTTTCCACGTACCCTATTTCAGGATATAGCTGGGTTATGTTGATCTACACATACTTCACTGCTCTATGACAATGCCAGATATCAGACTTATGCCAAAAGGCAACTGACGGCAGCCCTGTGCATAAGGACTATCAGATAATATCATAGAAAAAGAAATGCGCCAATAGGAAAATGTCATAATCCAATAGAATCATTATAATTATGACATTTATGCGTCACCAAATGACAGGAAAAGAAACATATTTTGTCTTAACATCTCAAAAGCGTCAAAAATGATTTACGCCATTAACGTAGAGTAGTGACTTGTGGTAAAATCAACTTCTCCTCAGACTTCCACTAGTGTCAAATGTTTTGAAAACACAGTTTGATATCTATAACATTTAGTTATGAGAACATTATCGTCCATTCCCTATTATTTTAGTTTGGAGCGTTGTGTTCGTATCACATAATAAGATGTATCGCTGCACCCTGTTCTAAGAAACATTTTTGTTGCTTTTTCTCCATAAACAACACTTATCTTTAAGATGTGGATTCATTCTGTATCTGCTTCTGATCATCGAACGATTTCTGTCACGAGTGGAGTGAGTGCAATTAAGGGGATTGCTACAGAGCGGGTGTAGAGTAAGAAGGGCTCACAGTAGACAGCAAGTTAAGCGTGCTGTTGTGAGTAGTGGGGGGGTCTGAAGGAGGCGAAAGCGCTGTATAGCTATCACTGCAAGTTAGAAGGTCCGACGGAGCGGACCTGTGAATAAGAGCCCATCGGGCGGAAAGGGAGCAGTCGAGAAGACTAGTGGAAGAGTCTTTCCAGTAATGACTGGTGTCGGGGACGGGCCGAAGAGCCACCTCGATGAGCACAAGTGATAGGCCAGCATAGGGCCGGAGGCCAGACATAGGCCAGAAGTGAGACTGTCGGGGCAGGACAGTAGAGGCACATAAAGTCGTGGCAGTCAGGCCACGGACAGGGACGTAGATATGAGAGTGAATGAGATACTATATTGTTGCCATGTTGATAGGCTAGTGAACTGATACTATGTTGTTGCCATGTTGATGGCTATGGAAATAATAATGTGTTATTGCCCTGCTGAGGTGCTAGGGGAGTGCTAAGGTGTATGACAATGGGGAGGGGATATTGAGAGACTGCGGTGCCAGTAAATTATTAATGTGCTATTAAGACCCTGAGAGGAGAGGCTGAGGCCGAAGTGCCTTTAGGAGTAACTACCGGATTGTGGATCCGAGGGAGAGTGTGTGTGAGAATAAGGCCGTTGTACGGCAGTCATTTCAATAATATAATGTATGTAACTGCGCTATTATATGTATAATTATGTTTAATAAATGTGTGAGTCTGATGGATTGTTTTGTTAAGTGTTAAACTTGTTTGTTCGTGATTGTCGTCCTGTCATAAACTATTACATCTCCCAGTCTGGGATTTGTGACAATTTCCTCGTTTTTGTTGATCTCGTACTTCAAGGATGTTGTCTGTTTGAGAGTTTTGTCTTTGTTTCACATGTCGGAGTCTTTTGGCCCCCGGATCAGCCGCTCTTGAACGTCCCGCGGTTCATTTCTAAACGATGAGCTCTTTTCTTTTTTTAAGCTCTCTGCACAATGGCCCTCGCTAACTCCCCAGATCGATCGCCACTTCTCGAGACAATCTTTACAGCTGCGAATATGATCCTGAAAACAGCAACTGAGGCGTCAACATGGATGAATAAAACGCGATGATGTCCCTCCTCCTCGCAAAACATGGGACAAAAATCCTCCAAACGTTAAAAAGAAATGGAGGAAAGAGTTTTGGGAAGACTTCGCTTATTTTCTGTGCAGTGTATAATTCTTCGTGATCACGATCTTTAGTAATGTTTGTCTGTCACTGCATGTAATTAAAACCTACACAGATTAACCTTCTAAAGCCTGGAGTGGCACAAAAATAGTATTCAGGCAAAGAGGATTCTATCAATATGATTTTCCAAAAGTGTATAAGGCTGTGGTGGGGAAAACGTTGCATTGAATCTGCAATTAAAATGCATTTCAGGCGTATTTTGAAATTTGCTTCTATATTCAATCGCAGGACCTGGGGCGTTACGTGTGGATTATTTTTTCCAGACTGTTATCCGGGGTTCGAACCCCATGGACAAAGCTACAGTTAAGTCTTATTTCATGGACATTTGCCTCATCTTCGACCACACTAGCTAAGGGCCTGGACACTAGAATCAGGCATGAAACTCCATAAAATCATTTAATTCTGAATAAACCTTGCGTCAGTGTTATCTGGGCATTCGAAATCCATTCCTCATCCCACCCCATTTCAGCTATGGTATGTACGAAGCAAACTGTGACACCTTCTCCGAGACGCACATACATACAGACAGACATACCAAAGCAGACCTTGTACCAGGATGAGAAGTCAGTCTGTTTTTCATTTCAGGCAAGTCTATCCCGATGGGAGTTTTCTGTTTCCCGAAGAGGGGCGGTCTTGCACTCTTCCTGCCCGTCTACACGAGCGCGGAACCGTTGTATTTTGCTAAACTGCGGCCATTTAGTCTGGGTGCCCTATCAGATAACCCGGATGTCTGGCTTTCAATCTAAAGATAGAAAGAAAGATATAAGCTTCCACAATGTATCTGGAGACGTGGTACTGAATCAAATGAATGGGTCTCTTTCGGCCGGGGCTTTAAGAATTCATGAGAAGGATTCAGTCGCCGGGACCGAATTTTAAATCAACTGATGTAATTTTCCCTTTGGGCCCGTGACTGTAGAGAAAGGGGTTAGAAGGTGAAACGAAAAGCAAACATTCGTGATAAAAGGTTGGATATCTGCATGGAAGAGATTCTCTACAGAATATTATGGCATGTACCCTTTGCTCATTCCTGTTTTTGAGCCCCACTCTCCCTTAGTATTTCATATTCATTACCTGAAAAAGTGTTATCAGATTGGCACGAAGGATTTTGCACTTCGACAGTCCCCCCAATCCCTTCCTCTTTCTTTCATAGACGTACACACATATTCTCATGAAGGTGAAATATGCAGTTTGCAAAGAGCAGAATATTGTAGTCATAAATCGGTTTGCACCCAAACAAACTAGAAAGTTGAACTAAGTTTACAAATTGTCAAAGGGCTCGTAAATTAGTGCTGGCCAATTGTATTAATAAACAGAGAATACTGTAATGCTGGTTCTCCACTGTTTGGTGTATTTTATCATAGCGAGGCTTTGGTTTCCAGAAAGTTCAAAAATGTTTCCACTTGCCTGGTTTTCACTGGTTAGAATGGGGGTGTTAACATGAGATTTCACTGCGATCAGGCTCAGTCACACACTTGCTAACGCACTCGCTCATGTACACACACATACACGTACACACACACTCACACAGGGATACTGGCCGACCCTAGTACTCTCTCATCCATCTGTCTCTTTTTTCTCTTGCCATCTCAGAACTCACAACAATATCTCACCAATGCCAAACATCAATAGATTTGGTTTCCGTGAAGATAGTGTTTCTCACCGTCAGAGCCTTAACTAGCCCCGTTTCCGGCATTATACAAATCGGTAACTCTTACCCATTATTGTTAACTCTGGATAAAGACAAATTTCGTGACTACGGTGAATTACAGCTTCCAGTTTCAGAGCTAAGAACACGTCAATTCGGGCTTCTCCGGTGATTTAATGGTTTCCAAAATGGGGCCCAGAAATAGCTTCTACTGAATTCAAATGATTATCTTTCACTTGGAAATCTAATCTCGCAACTGCTTCGTGGAAGCAACTGGTTATAATTTTATAACAGCGAATAATTCAGGGCGAGATAAGCGAAATCTATAGAAACAATCTCTATTTGTTCGTCATTTCCGTACACATGCGATAGTTCCAGAACTGAAATTTTCAATGCTCCTTTCACTCAGGATCATTATCTCTAGCTCTGTGCAGTTGGAGTTGTTTTTCTATATTCTTTTATTCTCTCTCAAGTTCTATCTCTCTCTCTTTCTTTCTCCCTCTTTCTCTCTCTCTCTCTCTCTTTCCCTCTCTCTTTCTCTCTCTCTCTCTTTCTCTCTCTCTCTCTCTCTCTCTCTCTCGCCCGCCCCCTTTTTTCTCATAAACACGCAGAATTATATCATCTTTTCAGAAGCCTTATGAACTGCTCTCTCTCTCTCTCTCCCTCTCTCTCTCTCTTTTTCATTCTATTTCTGTCTGTCTGTCTGATTGTTCGTCCGATTGTCTGTCTAACGCTCTCTCTCTCTCTCTCTCTCTCTCTCTCTCTCTCTCTCTCTCTCTCTCTCTCCTCTCCCTCTTCCTCTCAATCTTTCTTCCCCGTCTGTCATTCGCACGCACGTGCACACTCATATACAGGCAAAGAAAAGTCCTTCATTTCCAATGTTGGCTGCCTCAACGCAGTAGCTAAGGAAATAGATGGTCGTGTCCTCTCAATAGGTTCAAATGAGGGAGGAAATCCCTGCCTTGATTAACGGAACCATTAGTATGGAAGGCCCACTGAGCACTCTCTGGGTGCGCTCACGCAATGGTCCTCTCTCCAGTTCAATCTCTATATACGGCGGCATCTTGAGAGGTTATCAGACTGAGCATGTCTGCTGGCTTTGACACACTGCTAAGAGGAGGAAACGTTGCTTTTTTGTTTACTTTTTAAATTTTGGGCCCTGGGGAGGGAGGGGGTGGGGGGGGGGGTGGCTGGAAGTCGGTGAGCACAAATAGCGTGCACTCTGATTAGATGCTTTTTTTTTTTGACGTCGTAGAGAATGGAAATTCTAAGGTTCGACAAACCGTAAATTATGTTTTGTTTCTTTAAAAGTGACACGACTCCTTTTTCTCTTTAAGTCTGCCTGTCTGCCGATTCAGTTATTGTTTCCTTGCGTCTGCCTTGGTTAATTTCATAGTTTTAAGTTACGAATGTTTTCTTTTCTGAGTGTTTCGTCCATGGCCATGTGTTTGTGTGTCAGGTCTGCGTTAACTGTGCTCTTTCTCTTCTTCAGTTGCTCCCCTTCTCATTCGTGTCTGTAACAGTCGAGAACTGAGACCAGAGATATAGTTCTGAGTAATATTGATCTGTAATCGAATAAATAATGTGATCAACGTTTAAAATGTCGTTACTCTTTTCAGATCTCCACGAAACAACTTTTGAGAATTTTTACCAATGTCATAAAATGTATACGTATCCATTTAATTCTATTTGTGAAATTTAAATTGATGAAGATCTAAATACCAAATATAAAATTAATGAAGTATCCAAATAGACCGCGAAAGGCGCAAAGAGGCAGCTATCGTGCCGACACCCCGTAAAACCCCAACCCATACTCATTGCCGCCATTGCTGTGTTTTTTGTTGTTTTGTTGCTATCTCAACACAGGGCAAGCCGCATGACGCAGTACCCAAACTGTAACACTATTTAGAATTTCGGAGTATGGAACAAATATTTAGGAGAAGTTATGGTCAGCAATAGACAAAATTCAGTTTCCAGCACCGTGGATCATGTTGTATTTTTTGACATCCATAAAAAGACAGGATCTGAAACCTCGTGACGTCCAATAAGCTGCTGACACTACTGGGTAACTGTCACGTTTCCTAAGGAAGGACCAGCTCAAACAAAGACATCTGAATTATCATTAAAATACGTAAAATTCTATACTTAGTGGAGATTCGTTATGTCCCTCAGAGTTGCAAGGACACACACAAATTTCTTTGACCGACTGAATAATTTTGCATTCATGGTAGATTTTAGGAAACCAATTTGATAAATTTGCATTATTTTGGTATATTTTATTGACGATATCAAAACTGACGTCTAACTTGCCGTGCAATGCTCTGCCGCTATTTCGAGTAAAAGTATTTTTGAATATCAAGGGCAAACACTAGCAATTGATAGTCCAGACTACGGATTGGAGACGTCATAAGCCTCTCTAAATGTTTTGCAGTATAATTCAACACAGTTTTCCATACACGTTTTCTCCACGCCACTCCCATCTTCCCCCATTGTGTCCAACTCCTTTCACTACAGGCATAACTCCCTCACTGGTAGTCTGGTCACCACCAGAGCCTTAAGGCAGAACAAATCAGGAAATGGCTCCACAGATATTTGACTCATTTAGGCTGGTCAGATCCCTGGCTGCCCTCCACCCTGACCACTAGTTAATAAAGTTAGTGACCCCTCGTTTGTGTGGGTGACCAGTGGTGGAGCAATCACAGTGACCAGACAACCCCTCAGGCCAGGGCAAGACGGTACTCATTACGGGCCTAGACAGCAGTAATACGGGCCGGAACGTTATGGATCTTTTAGGCTGATTTATAGTTGGCAGTGATGCTGAGCTGTTGGGTGCCGGATGGGGCAATGGCGATTGTATTTTAGGCACCCCATTTACTGGGAAATTCGGCCTGGAGCTTAGAGCTTATTGCTGTTCTAAAGAAAGCGATCTCTCCTAAATGAACCTGTGAACCGTTCAGTTCTTCAATGAAACTCCTTACGCCGACGAAAGTTTGACTTCAACATCTATGCACAGTTCCTCTCTGTTCCATGAGACTGTAGTTACTCACAAGTGTTTATATATTTTTATATTCAACTACATTCAAAGCCACACCGAATTATCTTGACTTAAGACTCCCAACGCGAAAGATAATCGAATAGCTAAAGTTAAAAAAATCATCGTAACTACACCAGTAGTGTTAAAATAAAACAGGATTTTGCTTCTCCTGAAAAGTAGCCAAAACCGATTACTAAACTTTTAAGGAACGATGTGGCGAGTTTTTCTCCACACTTTGTATGACTCTGTACCAAAGCATCTTTTCAGACATCCTGTTACGCGTCGGTTTTGATTGCTTAAGACGCTCTGACACGGATGTCGTGCCGAATGTCATTTTTAATCTTGCGTTTTTCTGTCTTCGCTCTAGACTTGGCAACTGAAAACATGACAAGGACATCGCAGATCCATTGCCGTACCAGACAGGGTGCCAGAGATGTAGGGTAATCGAATTTTCCAGCCTCTCATAATGACTGATTGGAGTCCGTACTTCAGTCTAATTAGAACATCGACTGCGTTGATTGAAAATCCAATACTTCCCTTTTTTGGTTAATTTTGGGTCTCTAAGGATGAAAGTCCTACTAGCTCAATAGACAAGATTTTGATTTGTGTGAAACTAAGGTTACAAAGTATGTCTGGCTGAAATCGGTGTACAATGCTGCTTTCGAATTGAGCAGTCAATAGTAGCCTGAATAGACAAGTCACCGATACTCAAAACACAACTTTCCATCTCTTTTATCGCTGGAAGTTATTTGTGTTTGCCATTCATGCCACGGGTGGATAGCAGACTAGGATCATTTGTCTGTCACCTCAGATAATTGCCAAAACACTGTAGTGGCTTCACTGGGATTCTGCATGCATTGGTAGTCAACCCATGGTGTGTGTATGTGTATGGGGGGGGGGGGGGAGTAAGAAACTGCGAGCGTGATCG
Organism: Onchidella celtica; assembly: GCA_963931925.1. Taxonomy (NCBI): domain Eukaryota; kingdom Metazoa; phylum Mollusca; class Gastropoda; order Systellommatophora; family Onchidiidae; genus Onchidella; species Onchidella celtica. Next base: position 93,240,010 of record OZ007567.1, on the reverse strand, counting down.
AAAACTACTGGGCTGACGGTCATCGCCGCTATAATGAAGACACGCGACGCTTTGACAAAATTTGTGAAAAGATCATTTTATTTGAGCTGTTTCAACTTTCAGAAGCCATAGATTCTAACTTATGGCTGCCGGGACGCCTTGGAAACGCTCCCAGCCTAATTTTCACTGAGGCTTCATGTGTTTTTCCCCACTGTCTTGAGCAGATTTGACGACATTTTCAAATAGTGACCTGCCAACGATGTAATTATAATTGTACTGGTTAACATTTGCCCCTCTGATATAGTTAATTTTGCAAAGTAAATCCGGCATCCAGTCACACCTAACGGAAGACTGCCCAGCGAAAATCGTTTGAATTAAAATTGCTGCATTTGGAATGCTGATTTTGTTTTGTATTCAGTCCCACAATATCCCAAATCTTTGTGATCAGAAATTTGCATCGTTCAGTCTAATCAAATTCTCTCGAAAGCCTTGTGGAACATGGTTTTCTCTTATTTTTTTAGCATCATCGGAATCACGGATAGTGTCAGAATTCTCATGTTTGTGTTAGATCGTTCTTAGTTTCCCTCCATTTTGCCTTTCTTACGCGCGCATTTGAAATTGTCTGGCACAAGAAAACCCCCCGTCCACCAGATTTCCACCCAAACTACCTGTATCAGACATTCTCTTTAGCTCATCTTTATCCTCCCATTTTCCTCCGGTAGTCCTCAGCTGATCCGTTTACCAATAGCCTGTCATTGGTATGCGCGCTGCTACCAACAAGTGATCAATGAGACCTTTCTTGGCCAGGCTGTCTAAAGCAGCTTCTCGTGATCGATGTCTGTGGTACAGAACCAATGTTTGCCCGTTTTCAGTCCAATAAAAGTGGTTATTCCGAGCATGTATAGGCAACTAATTGCTTTGATCTTGTTGAGTGAATCAATTGTATCGGCACAAGGGCTTGAAGGCGAGTGAGGAGTGTACAACTCTCCCGGTCTTATTAAATATTCGGATGTCAGTCTCATTGAGGGTGACTCATGGCCACCGGGGCTCCAGTTCATGGCTGTGGTTATTCAGGGGAAACAAATGGTGTTGTCGAGCTAGGCAGAGATGGTGCAGTAATTTACAGCTTCCTGGGAAGGAGGGGCAAGTGGATTGTAGAGACAGGATAACACTGAATAAACAGAGTTATAATCAGTTTGAGAACTGTAACATTGTATTTGACGGCGGTGCCTTGACAGTGCAAGTCTTCCTACTGGTAGCAGAACTACTGTAATAGAAGTGGATATAGCAATGGTTTGAGTAGGGCTGGCCGCTGGAATCTGGAAATACTTGTAGTCCTGGTCGCATTAGCAGCGGTAAGGATACTGACAATAATGGAATTAAATTAAGGATTTACTTTAATATACAAGTAAACCCACATGTGGCTTTAAAACTTGTGATGGTAAAAAAAAAAATATTAGTCGTATATGAAACTGAAGTGGATTTGGAAGGATTAGTTTTTCTAGTTTTCACTACACTAGTATTCAACAGCGTTATAGGAGTAGTGTTACACTCATAAGAAACTGACTGTTTAAACAGAAAATTTACAGGATTATGTAAGCTACATGTACAGAAATATTCAATAAATGTCATGATCTTTTATATCTTCACAGATCTCAACCACTGAATAATGCATTCTCAAATCATTTACTGGGGCCATTTTCGTGGGACTTTGCTAAAGTTTCGCATTTTCTGTTCTTCGGCACTTCAAGATATTAAAAGCGAACCATGAAATTTGGCTGTACGTGTCATAATGTCATACTCGGCCATTCCTACACAAGAATCCTGCGTTATGGAATGTAGATTGTCTTGTTTAGCTACAATTTATCATCAGTAGTTACCCATATTTGTTTCTGAATACTTTATAATTTTCATCGTCGGTCAACCTCAGCTTCTTCCACCTCCCCTCTTTCCCCCAACCCACACACACACCGTTTCCACCTTTTGTTTTAGTTCATTGAGGTTTACGTGATTTTGTCAGTGTCGTTGTCTAGCAATCAATTCGCAACATGACTTAAATACTACTGCTGAAAACATTTATTTGCGTTCAATTCCATCTCCCATAGGGAAAGAAAAGATCCTCAACCGCACCCCCCCCCGCCCCCCTCAAATCCCCCACCAAAAAAAGTAATAAATGAAAATGTACATGATTATTTTCACTTGTATTTCATTTAAGCCTTATGGAAATCGATTCCGTAATCCAAGAATAGAATTTGGACGAGTTGAACTTGTGTTTTGAAAGGCAATAATTGCTGTTAGGTGAGCGGATGAAGTTACTTAATGACACAATTGCGGGCAATTATTGGCTACTCCCACAGGACAAACAGGAGGAGAAAATTGAACGAATAGGGGAGAAATTTGAGGCATACATTGTAAATAGAAAGAGTGGGGTGGAAAATACAGCACACTCATTCGCAAAAATGTGAGATAGAATACAGATCAAAACTGGTTATTGTAAGTGAGAGAGAGCGCTCGGAGGAGAGAAGGAGGGGAGAGAGAACGAGAAGGAGGGTTAAAAAGAGGAGAGAGAGGGGAGAAAAAAAGAGAGGGACAGAAGGGGCGAGTGAGAGGGGGGAGAATGGGAGAGTTTGCGAGACAGAGAGAGAGAAGGAGATAGAGGGGGAGAAGAGAGAGAGAGAGTGAGAAGAGAGAGAGAGACCGAGAATGATAGAGGGGAGAGCTTGAAAGAGAGAGAGAGAGAGAAATAAGCGAGACAAAGAAAGAAAGAGCGAGAGAGTGAATTTACGCTGTGCTAGTCTTAAGTGTTATGTCCAATAACGCCCTTGAATATTGAATAAGGTCCGCTGTCCAAGCAGGATGGAAAGAAAGGCAATAACCGGACAAATCAATAAGTTACCAAAGCTATCGACTAGTAAATCATTTACGCCGGCTAACGTGCGAAAATAATTCAGCGGTCGTGGGCAGGGAACGGGGAGAGATGAGATCGACGCACTACCAGATTTCAGAGGACACCAATACATTCATTTCATCTGGTAGCGACCAGGAGTATTTCTCCCTGTCTCCATCCTGTTCCATAGCAAGTCCATCAGTAACAACGGGCAATCGGTTATAAGAGCGGACGTACCAGCTGACAGATCCACTTTTCTGATACGTCAGCTCGACAGGTCTTGCGGGATTTCCCTCACGAGATTCCCAGCACCAGATACGGTTACAAACTTGCTTTCGCGGGGCTTCTGCGGTCCACGACCTAGCAATCCTCATCAAATTCCGGCCCTCGCCTCTATTCCTCCCTACTCCACAGTTAAACAAAGAAATTTGCTGTAAAAGAGACCAACCTACAAAGTACGTTAGCTCAATTTGGGCAATTTTTGACACCACCTAACCCCTCCCGCCACCCCATGTACGCATTTCATACGCTTGGCTTTAACACCCCCTGCCCCTTTTATATACGAGTCTGCGGCCGTTAGAATAATGAATGTCTATGATTGGCTACTGAAAGGTGCATGTCCATGATAAAACACTGATGTTATAATGCTTTTAGCAGCATTTTTCATAAACTATTTAACTGTTACATTAGATACATTTAATCTCTATGTAATCCTACAACTCATTTTGTTGAAATAATAAATTTAAATACAACCAAACTTATTAATTTATTACCATAACTGAGACCCATGTGTACGCACACCCCGCCCCCCCCCCTCCATGTACTCTTTTCATACCCTGGGGTACATTAATATAAGTTGTTATGAGACAGTCGTCGATTTACAAAACCCAATAGAGAAAATACTGGGTTATGTTCACTGGTCAGCTTTAGCTTAATGTAAAAAAGTACGGTCCCCTAGACAAAGGCTAAATTAATTGAAATTATAATGAATATTATAAACAAGGTCAGAAAAAGACAGGGAACATTCCTTGGACATGTAATGAGAAGACGAGGTCTAGAACATTTGGTAACAACAGGAAAATTCAATGGAAGAAGAAGCCGGGGACGACAACGCATAAAGATGCAGGACCACCTACAGGCCTGGCTGGGAATGCACACCACCAACGACGTCATCAGGGCTGCGGAAGATCGCGAGAAATGGAGGGTCATGATCGCCAACGCCTGCCGGCAGGGCACTTAATAATGATGATGATAATGAATATTAAAAAAACGCTACCTAAAATTGTAGCTACTGGTACGGAAAAATGGAAGGGGGTCGGTTGCTTCTTTGCTTCAAAATAACATGAGCATTTCTCAAAGCGTGACTATCATTGACTGATCATTGCCTTCAGAAAGGTCTTCCCAAACAAAGAAAACGAGACAGAGCATCGCAATACCAGCACCAAGGAAGGACAAAGAAAACGAATCTCCGACTGACTGACAGTCGTCATAATTGACGCGTCTAAAGAAGATTAAAACAAGCTGCGAGACAAACGGTGAAAACCTCTGGAAAATAAGGGCACAATTATTATCGACTAATCTGTGGCTGGAACTGAACTTTCAATCTATCAGCTGAGGTTTGCTTAAATTCCGCCAAAGCCCAAAACTATATAACCTTTTTCTTTATTACTTTAGGGTAAATGAGCATAAAAAACTTAAATTGTTGAGATAAGAATCTGACAAATTAGTTTGCGTTTGGAGAAAACACGTCGACACGAAAATGGTCACACTGTGCAGGGAAAAAGCAAGACGATCGACAGGGTTAGGTAGAATGCGCATTACGTCACAGACTGTTGTTGTTTTGTTCTTCCGCCACTAAATATGGCCGGTAGATCAGCTGATTGGTGTAACTTCGAGATATGTCTGAGCGGTTAAAATGCCCGCTAGTTGCACTGTAGTGATTGTTATGACAGGGGCGAAAAGGATGAATCCAAGCTATGTCACATTCCCTACGATCAGTGTAAACGAAAGCAAGGAAGTGAAAAAAATTGACCGAACGTCTCCCATTGAACCCTACACACGTGCCGTTGTTTACTGTAGCGACCTACTTTTAGCTTGCCGCCGGTTGAATCGTGGAACTTCCCATGCCTCGCAATGTAAATCAGCCAACCAATCAAAATCAATGCCACATGCACCATGTTCATACCCGTGTCCGGACACTAAAGATGGCGGATACACACATTCTACCTGTAGCACAGAAAGAGACTCAACCAGAAGCGTCCTCCAACCGCCCGCCTGACAAAACAACTTCGACCACAACCACTAAAATATTTTCAATCTGAGAAACAGCTTCAAGCACTCTTTATACAGGTTTATCAACCGGGCAAAATATTTTGAAAGCCACAGAAAATCTCGACGTTTCAATTCTTTTGGAATCTATTAGATAGTTTTGTTGTTGTTGTTGTTGTTGGTATTTATTTTATTCCCACACAGAGCTTTGTGACCAACAGACAGACAGATCGATAGATAGATAGATAGATAGATAGACAGACAGACAGACAGACAGACAGACAGACAGACAGACAGACAGACAGAGACAGACAGACAGACAGACAGACAGACAGACAGACGGACGGACGGACGGACGGACAGATAGATAGATAGATAGATAGATAGATAGATAGATAGATAGATAGATAGATAGATAGATAGATAGATAGATAGATAGATAGATAGATAGACTGACGGGTGGGCGTGCCAAGACAAAAATCGAGAATTTACTCATTACCAGTGTCTCAGTTTCTCCGACAGAGTTTTCTCTGATGTCTAATGCAGCATTCACGGCCTACTCTTTGATGTTCCTTGTGTCACCGTTACTTGAGTAACTCGACGAACTAAATTATATGGCATTATAATTCTGCAAAGTCTGGCATTTTCTCCTCTCTCCTGCTTGTCTATCTCAGATTTCTGGACTTTCTATCCTGCCCTCGCCTCACGCAATTTTTCATTGTGTATTTCTTTTCTTTTCTTTTTTTTTCTACATTGTCCTTGTCTTTGCTTTCATTTTGTCGTATTGTCTCCTTTGCCACTGTCTTTCTGTCCTTGAGTTATTCTTCCTTCTGTTTGTTTCCTTTTTTTTATATATATAATATGGGTTCTTCCACCATTATGGTAACACTACTGCTGCTACTACTACTACTTCTACTATTACTACTACTACAACCATTACTACTGCTACTACATGTGTTACTACTACTACTATTACGACTGCTTCTTCTACTATTACTGCTACTACTACTTGTGCCCATTACTACTACTACTACTACTACATGTACTATTACGACCATCACTACTATTGCTGCTACTACAATTACTACTACTTGTACTACTGCGAGTATTACTATAACTGCTATGACTACTGCCATTACTACCACTGCCACTACTACCACGATAGCTTCTACATGACCACTACTATTATTACTACACGTACTATTACTACTATACTACTACTATACTACTACTACTACTACTACTACTACTACAACCACTACTTCTACAAATACTGCTACCATTACTACTAATACTACCATACCACTACTACTGCTACTGCACTTTTATCATTTCAACACCAGTAGCATCTCCACCATTGACTATCATCGTGACCACTAACCCCCAGTTCCTCTATGCTGTCGTGATATAATAAATGGAGTGAACGGGCAAGTCGAACGCGTGCAAACATTGACACTCTTAATCTTCTTCCATGTTCAAACAGCCGTCAAGTAGCCCCTTCTCTCCTTCATATCTCATCCCCGGGACAGGCTCTGACAGTCCTCTGAAATGGCCAAACACCCGCCAAGCAGTCACTTTTCTCATTCCTTTTTCCTGCCTGGGAAAACAAATCTAAAAGTTCCCTCGAATGTTAGTTATTTAACGCTAGTGGTGCACTGGGTCAAGTCTGATTTGCTTCAGTTTTAATGTGAGATGTGTACTACTGGGTTAAACGGGATCCCGTGCACTGGCAGAGGGTCGGAACAACTCAACCAGCAACCTTGCGGAAGTCCGAAACGCAGGACTGACATCAAATTTGCACACTGTGATGACAATTGACATAATTCCTACGTAGATACCCTAGTTACGACATCGCGCTTTATCATCCCTGGGACAGGCTCTGACAGTCCTCTGAAATGGCCACCAAACACCCGCCAAGCAGTTACTTTTCTCATTCCTTTTTCCTGCCTGGGAAAAACGAATCTAAAAGTCCCTTGGAATGTAGTCATTTAAAGCTGGTGGAGCACTGGGTCAAGCCTGATTTGCTTCAGTTTTAGTGTGAGATGTGAACTACAGAGTTAAACGGGATCCCGTGCATTGACATAAGACTGAAACAACTCAGCCAGCAACCTTGTGGAAGTCCGAAACGCAGGACTCACGCCAAATTTGCACATTGTGATGACATCATTCCTACGTAGATCTCTTGGTTACGACATTGCGCTTTCGCATCAATGGGGCAGGCTCTAATAGTCCACTGAAATGCCCAAACATTGGTCAAGTAGTCACTTTTCTCATTCCTTTTTCCTGCCTGGGAAAAAAATCTAAAAGTTCCCTGAAATGTAGACATTTAAAGCTGGTGTTTAAATGTTTTGCTTCAGTTTTAGTGTGAAGTGTGAACTATGGCGTTAAACCGGACCCCGTGCACTGGCGCCATGGCAAGACTGAAATAACACAGCCAGAAACCTTGCGGAAATCCGAAACCGACAGACTTCACACTGAGACAAAACATGCCCAAAACAGACTTGAATCAATACGCCAACAATCTAAACACGACAACTCCCTCCATCACCCCACCCCCACCCCACCCCGACAAAAATCCCAGTTTAAATATCAAGAAAAATATCGCTTTTAAGGTAAATCAAAATGACATATTTACTGACGTACAAACTCGTTGCACGTTTACAAAGTATAGCGTGGAACTTGTTTATTTCGCAAAGGAAAGTGAAATATTTGAAAGGCAGTCTGGGAATGCAGCTTTTTGAATTAATTACCTAATACTGTGAACATTCATCAGCCTCTGTCCAGAAATATCTGCCAAATTGCAACTTTTGTCATCGGTCTTGCGCTCTGATCTGCTTACCATTACCAGCTACTGCTACATACTTTTTACTATTCACCATTGCCGGATGAATCACTGTGAATTGAAACAGCTGCGGTATTGTAAACATCTCCGGGGTAGTTTTAAATCGATAGTTGAGGACAATGACATCGTCATAATCATTATACCTTTTGTCGTCCTCTGTTATTACAGGTAGAAAATTGGTATCGACAAAATTAATGACCACAAATCACAAACAGTCCCGGGCATTTCCGACCTTGCTTCGAATACCGAATGATAATTTATATCTACACGTCTCTACTCACACATACACACGCATACACACATCAGAATTGTCTTTCCAAAGCTATAGCACTGGCTTCATATTATAAAGACAGTAATGTAAACAATATTACATCGACGTAGAAAATGGCTGCCATTGTACATGGGGGAGAAAGTGTGGGCTGGAGAGTGTAGATACGGTTTTCAGTTGGTAGTGAATTTTAAAAAGTTTTTGGTTTGGTTTTGTCGTCGTCGTTTTACAACACAGTAAATAAAGTTGTATGATTTTATGAAAATCGTGTTTCTAATGAAACAGTCAAATTTTCACCCAAAAGGACTCTGAACATCTTGGAACATCAAAGGCTTATAGTTGACAGTCCCCATTGTATCGACTGCACGCTTATACAAAGGGAGACAGAGGAAAAGGGATGGTGGGAGGGGAGATCGCCAAAATTGGTTGTGCATATTTTATGAATGACTCTTTATGGCAAAGGGAAGCCATTTTGATGGTATACGTCAATTGTCAAGAAATCCATAAAGGATGCCTTCTGCACAGAATGTTCAACTCGGCAGTCTGACTTTCGTCAGGTGACCTGAATCTGTTTCTTTATATTCTTGTCTACTGCACAATTATCACATTTTGCTTTTGACTGAAATACTATTCCTCTTTGTTTCCATATCTAACTGGAACGTGTCCAGGGCCGTGATTCGAGTTAACGCGTCATTTGATGTTTCACACGTCACTGATAATGGTGTGATATAGATTAAAGCATGATATCAGCAGCTAATTCATCAATAAGCTTTGTCATTCAGTATTATACTGTTGGTTCATTGCAAGAAGGGAGTATCTCCTTTTTTTGTGAAAATAGAGATAATCACTTCTTGCGCTGGAACGACGACATTAGAACCAGTAATAAAGTATTTGGGCTTAAAATCCCCCTACTGGGAAATCATCATCATAATTTTTTATTATACGGGATTGCTCCCCTTCATGTTGGCCTACAACAAAGACATTTGGAAAAAAAGAAATGGATGTAATATTACAAAGTAAAGACACTTAATAGCCGCACTGTGTGGAAACTAAATCAGTTATAGGCGAGTAGATCGAGGATGCAAGAATGTTAACGATTTTGTTTTTTAATATTTAATCCCAGGGTCAGGCTATCTTCCTCACGTCTGTATAAGTAGTTTTTGAATAGAAAAGATGCGAAATAAAACAAAGCTATAATTTACCAAAAAATATTATTTTGTGCAAGAAAATGAAAAGGTTCCAGGACCTAGCCATGCTGCAGCCTTCTCAGATTATTAGATATGATAAATTATCATTAAGATCATGACAATTATACATACGAAACTGACACGTTGTGTAAGACTTGTGCAACTGCGAATACTATACTGTCTCATAATTATATTTGTCTAGATGGATCCATTTGTGTCATTATTTTCCTCTTCATCATTTCTCATCCGTAACTGTGATACATTTCCCCCTCTTCTACAAGCAGGACTCAGCTCAGACAGTGGCGTCAGCGCCTAACCTAGTTATAGTAGTAATTGCTTCATAATAACACATCGGCATTCATACATGATATTCAGCTTTACATGTAGCACACCGCAGTGCAGAGTCGTAACACCTGAGAGTAATTCACTATTAACTACATTAGCTTTTTTATTTCATTTTTTTTAACCTTAACCACATCAAGAAGTATCTCTCAATTTAACTACAATATTAACTTGTAATTCTCCATCCAACTGCAGTACATTACTCCCCCCCCCCCTTCCCTCAGGGTTCCCGCTAAAAAAACAACAACAAAAAACATTGTAACTAAGGTGTGTGCTTGTCAAGAAGGTGTTAGAATAATTCCATATCATGACGCACAGTATGGCTTGGGTTTGACAATTTCAAGTATGCCATTTTCTTGGAATGCCCCTGGCAGTTCTGCCATGGCCCAGGACGGCCGGCTCAATAGGGAGAGACCAATGCAAGATAATGTCTCCGGCAAGCGAAATCGTGCTAATGAAAGATGGAAAAAAGAAACTTCAACAACTCTTTGTGATCGAGGAGGATTTACCAGGATTAGATTGTGATTCTTTCCCCTTGTTCTGGGTGACGTAAAAATATGGACACTGAATACATGAAAAAAAAAAAAAACGAAAAGAAAAAAAGTAAGCATAGATGATGGATGAGCCTTTTTACCTTTTATTTTTTTTTTTACTTTTCTTATGATAAATTCATATGGGCTAAGATCGATATGAGCAAATTACGAGGCGGCGTTGAATAATGTAAGCCCAGCCAATGAGGCTAATGGGGGAACGCAGATGAAAATCAGGCAAATCGTGACAGGAAGGAAGGAAGATACAAGAAAAAAGATTAGAGAAAAAGATGTCTGGATAAAGAAACGGGAAAGGTGGGCGAGATAGGGGATAATAAATAATACGGGTGCATAAATCCAATTTTAGAGAAAAACTAAATTGCTTGGGGGGGGGGGGGGGGGAGGATGAATTATTAAAATGAAATTTTGCTACCCGAGGACTTTAATATTGGTAACAGTTTAGGCCGGGAGGAAAATATCGTTTAACTTGTGTCATTTCCAATATTACACACCAAAATTTTACTTGTTATTATCATATCAAAGGAATTTTAGGAACTAATTTACATACGAGTTGGGATGCGTGAAAAGTAGACTCAATCTAACTTCCTATTTAGTTCTGGTGTGGCGTGTTTCTAGTCAACGAATTGTTTCTCTTATTCTGTACTTGGAATCTTATTACAAAGTAAGTAATGCCTCCAGTGTAATCATTAAAGGCGTTTTAACTGAGCCTTAATTTCTACAAAATTTCACATTATGCATAGAAAGACGTTCAGTTGTACGTGGGCATGTTGTAAAGGGTTTTGAAGACCTCTAGATTTTTCATACTTCCGTTGATTTTGAGCCAAAACTGAGCTGAACAGAAGAAAGTGTTCCGACATTTTGAGCCGAAAAAAAAAAAAGATGCATTTTCTTTGAAATTGTTGTTGTTGTCGAAGGAGGAGGAGGAAGATGACAGGATGACTTGCCGGATGATTTTGTTTAAATTCCTGAATATAATTTCTTTTAAATTTTTATTGTAATCGTTCGTTTCTGTCGAGTAGAATTAAAAAGTATGACTGGAAATTTCGTTTTGCGCCTCAATTTACACTTTGGTGATGAAATGCGACTTTAAAAATGACATCTGTGTGTCCTCCGAGTCAGCGGGCCAACTAGTAATTACAATGGAAAGCAGAATGCTGAGTTCTTTCTGTTATTTAAACGATTGTGCAAAATGAATATCCCTGTCTATGATTATGTCATTATTCTGATACTTGCGATCCGGACAATATATTTCAGGAAAGCGACGTGAAACTGCGTGCCTGCGTTTGTGAAAGGTCATTAGCGTATACGCTGTGTTTCTATGTTCTGTGTGTGGCTGTGCGTGAATACATGCTTGAGTGCTCAGTCTGTGGAGGACTTGGAGCGCGTGCAGACATGGGCTCGTGCATGCTTTTTATAGTGTTTCCTGTGGGTGGGTGTATTAATAGACCAGTGTGAGTTTGTTGCATGCACGCGATCGCATTGCAATGGGACTTTGATTATTCTATTTTTCCAAAGTGTCGTTTGATTTGAGGTCGCACGTCCCACACGGAGGATGAACTTAGTGGTGCAGGAGAGGGTATGCCGGAGGTGGGGGGGGGGGGGGTGAAAGCAAGCAAGTCCGGCAAAAATCGATGAGAGAAATGAGTCACATTCTTCCTTTCTATGTATGAATGAACGCATCCGATCAGGAATATGGAAGGGGGAGGGAAGGGGAGTTGAGATGTTGAAGATTACATTGCTTGGCCTTTCAGTCAGAAATAACGGTGATGAATGGTGGGGGGAAGCACGGAAAGGGGAGGGGGGGTATAGAGAGATGGGGGAATGACGGAGAGACAAAAAGAAGAAAATTGAAATTAAAAAATTAATATTTATGAGAGAGAAAGGTTGTTCTTCCGTTTATGAGGGAGTTAAAGATGGATGGGGAAGGAAAAATAAAAGCAGCGATACAAACAGGAAAAATACAGGGATGAAACGGAAAAAAGAGAACGGACATAGATTGAAGCAAAAGGGAATTGATTCTGAACGAGGGAGCGGAGATGAAAGTATAAAACACGTGGCGTTAAAAAGAAAACGATGAAAGCAATGACGATTGTGTGAAGGTTACATTGGGGAAAAGTTTATAAAAGAGAAAACAGATGACGGAGAGAAATCAAGCTAATGAAACAGAAAAGAAAGAGGAAGGATTAACCACATGAATAAATAGATAATTAAACTCACTGACATTTAAAACTGGAAAAACCAGGAAGTCGGAAAAAGAAGGATTAAAGAAAGAAAAAAGAAGAAAGTAACAAAAAATCAAACAGAAAGAAAAGAAAAGAAAAGAAAGGAAGAAAGAAAGAAAAAAAGAGGAAAAAAGAAGGAAAGAAAGAATAGAAGAAAGGAAGAAAGAAAAAAGAAAAGAAAGGAAGAAAGAAAAAAGAAGGAAAGAAAGAAAGAGAGAAAGAAAGAAAAAATAGGAGAAAGACAGAGGAAGAAGAAAGAACAAGGAAACAAAAAAGAAAGAAAGAAAAAAAGAAAAACAGAAGAAGGAAGAAGAAAGAAAGAACGAAAAGAAAGAAGGAAAGACAAAAAGAAAGAAAGAAAGAAAAGAAAACAAAAGAAAGAAAGAAAGAAAGAAAGAAAGAAAGAAAAGAAAACAAAAGAAAGAAAGAAAGAAAGAAAGAAAGAAAAGAAAACAAAAGAAAGAAAGAAAGAAAGAAAGAAAGAAAAGAAAACAAAAGAAAGAAAGAAAGAAAGAAAGAAAAGAAAACAAAAGAAAGAAAGAAAGAAGAAGGAAAGAAAGAAAGAAAAGAAAGAAAGAAAGAAACTAACGATTACAATTAAAATAAAAAAGAAATAATTTCCAGAAAAGGGCAGGACAGAAACGTTACAACAGAAAGAGAGAACCGTTCCACAAGTAGAATGAAAAAAGTTCTGTGGTAATCGTGAAGGAGATGAAAACAGACATCTGCTCAGACGTACAAACTATTCATGCCTCGCATGTCCGTCCAGTGGCCTGTTGGAGGGAGAACAAAAAAAAATTAAGGATGTGAAAGCGACAGACGGTTCCGGTGGACAGACCGACAAACAAACAGTTGTGCAGATGCAGAATTGAGCAATGGAACATGATTATGGTGGAGTGGGTGGTGGTGGCGGTGGTGGTGTCGGGAAGAGACGCAGAAACAAATGAACGGAAATCCGGAAGGAAATGGTAGAGAAGGAGTAGAGTAAAGACCTTTTCCAGTAGAGCCAGCCCCCCCTCCCCCCCCACCCCCACCCCACCTTCTGTCCTACACATTCAATGATACCATAATGAGAAAAATATACCCGTACCTACCCCCCCCCCCCTCCCCATTTTCAGAGCCACAGAACTATGGCTGGTGGTGAATTCAGTCTAGTTTTTTTTGTTTTTTTTTGCCTAGGTTTTTAGTGTGAGTTGTGAACCACGGCGCTAAATGGGACCTCGCGCAGTGGCGAGACTTAAATGTTGTTAAGTCTGTCTCACGGATTTGCGCATGTCAGAACTGTCTTGAGTTAGCTGGCGGAAAAGGAGTCCTTGCTTACTGAGTCAAAACAGATGGGATATTGACTTGACTCAGTGCTGGGCCACCGCCTTACTTTAACTTTACCACATCTTCACCCCTCAGATGTCCCCATAAAAGGAAAAAGAACATCCTGATTGCCTTTTACGAAGTGACTATCCGGGCCAGTTGGCCACATTGGGCGTTGTTTGCACTATGAATTTTTCGGTAAATACAAGGGTTAGGGTTAGGATCGGGACTACGTTTGGCCCACCCACAACAATAACCTTTTCGTTGTCGAAGTGGCCACACTAATCTTTTTCGGAGACAGACTCGTATTGGCCAAAAACAATATTTGATGAGTATTTTGTTAAGTATCCCACTCCAAACTCCTGTTTTTTAAAGTCTCCGCTGACTACACAAGATCAAAGTAAAAATAGAAACAAAGATACCTTCAGAAAGGAGATATAAAGGCCCCAAGGCCGAAATCCTTGGAAATAATGACAACAAATACCCTGCCACACAAACAACTTAGTCAAATTACCATTTCTCGGAATTAAATTGACTGCGCTCTTATATCTTTTCGTAAAGTTGACTTTCCCTTTATCCTTGCTTTATATTCAAAATTTGATAGACAAATGGGGAAATGTTTTGGAATTATCTTGCAGGAAAATGAAAAGTATTGGAGAAAGACAATCTTGGTTATGGGAAATTGATATGGTCTTGCCGTTCTTAGTCTAGTCAGAATGTCGACTCAGAATGATGGTGATGTTTTCTGAAATGAGTTGTCTTTTTCAATTGGAGATGGCAGAGGGGGGATTTGGGGAATGCAGGACTAGGGATGAAAATATGAAGGGACGGCGAAAGACAGAAGAGTAAATATGGAGATAGATTGTGAATTGGGAGATAGAGAAAGAAGGAGAGAGAGAGAGTGGAAATGGTGTGAGGTCGAAAGATGGGGAGGGGGGCTGAGAGTGAGAGAGAAGGGGGCACGGAAAGACACACACACTCATAAAGATAGAGTAGAGACAGAGAACAAGAGAAAATACGTAGGTGGAGTGAGAGAAAGAGAGTGAGACAGAGACAAAAGACACAGAGACAGAGTGAGAGAGAAAGAGATGGGACAAAGAGTAGGCGGGGTGAGAGAAAGAGTGAGACAGAGACAGAACGACATAGAGACAGAGGGTTAGAGAGAAGAGAGGGACAAAGAGAGAGAGAGACAGAGAGAGAGAGAGAGAGAGAGAGACAAAGATGAAGAAGAGAGAGTGTGTGTATGTATGAGTGAGAGACAGACAGGCCGACCGACAGACAGACACAGAAAATCCAATTTACGATGTTTGTTTGTCTGATAACCTCAGTGCATAATGTTACTTTAAGATAAAGTAAATACAGAATATCGAACTGTTGAGATGATGGCTATTGAGTCTGAAAGACGACAGACAAACAAACACATAAGCTACACACATATACATACAGACACCAGACAAGGAGAGATAGACAGACAAACACGCAGACAGCGGCCATTCACACTGACAATCAGTCTGATATAAACAAAACACGATGATAATAATGACAATAATGATAATATAATAATAATAATAATAATAACAATATAATGAAACATGCGACAATAAAACCTGGAAAATCAAAATCACCAGATATGACAATGTTCCTATTTTTTTTACAATATTTTAACTAAGAGAATCATATTGAATAAATGCATAACATAATGTGTATTGTTTACAGAAAGCCATTTTTTTCTTTTTCTTTTGCTTATAAGTGCATTATTTAATCAGGGTTCTAAATCTACAACCCAGTACTGTTCTAGGATGAATGGGCAGGCACAAAATCCTCTTACAATTACTTTATAGTAACACTTGAATGGAACACTGAACATAGAACTCTGAATGGAACCATTATAATGGTGTTCAGTGCCTTTGTTTAACCTTGCTTGCGCCGTTCTGAAGACTATACAGTTTTACAGGCAATATCACAATAACTAATCCTCTGTTCAAAATTGTATGCTGGCGTTCTGATTTAAATATTCCATGCCCAGAACAGTTGCTTAGTTTTGGGTTTTGGACTTAATCGGAGTTATTACTGTGATCTATCTATCTATCTATCTATCTATCTATCTATCTATCTATCTATCTATCTATCTATCTATCTATCTATCTATCTATCTATCTATCTATCTATCTATCTATCTATCTGTCTGTCTGTCTGTCTGTCTGTCTGTCTGTCTGTCTGTCTGTCTGTCTGTCTGTCTGTCTATCTATCTATCTATCTATCTATCTATCTATCTATCTATCTATCTATCTATCTATCTGTCTATCTATCTATCTATCTGCCTATATCTATCTATCTATCTATCTATCTATCTATCTATCTATCTATCTATCTATCTATCTATCTATCTATCTATCTATCTATCTATCTATCTATCTATCTATCTATCTGACAGTCTGTCAGTCTATCAGCCCGCCTTTCTATCTATCTATCTATCTATCTATCTATCTATCTATCTATCTATCTATCTATCTATCTATCTATCTATCTATCTATCTATCTATCTATCTATCTATCTTGTGATACATCAGAATCGGTTCGTTATTCTATCAATCTGTCTCCAGGTTTATCCAGTTATCTACCCTGTCTCCTGCCATCGATCAATGTGATCTCATACACTGACGCTGATGATAATCAATTTGACATTAACGTTTGAGGAGATGAGACGGATTGAGTGCACGGTGGGGGGACGGGGAGAGAAAGGGGCATGGGGGGGGGGATCAAATGACAACAACATAGGCCAGCAATTAGTAAACTGTTTTGGCACCATGCAGTTTTTGACCGTGTTGGATGTTCATGGGAGTCATGATACATAGGGTACTTAGAAATATTAGAAAACAAATGGGTGGTGTAAAACAGCAATTTGCATGACAATAAAATTTGCTGGAAAATGGTCATATCAAGTCTTTCTTTCTCGAAATTCCTACAGGCATCTGAGGCATACTTTGTGTGTTTGAATATCTGAGATTCTGACCCATAAGATATCCAAAGAGATCAATATACCTGCCGATCCATGACAGAATTATTTTCTAACGTGGAACGACAGTGCGTCCTGTCCTTTCTGAGAGAGGCGAAGATCTACAATTTGGTTTAAACACTTTTATACTCATTTAGAAATCTTTTACCAGATCCATACAAAACAACTTTTGAGAAGTTTACCAATGTGATAAAATTTATACAGAACTATTTATCCTATCTGTGAAATTAAGAAGCTCTGAATATGAAACATAATAAAGTACTCAAACAGACCGTGACAGGCGCAGAAGTGGCCGTTGTCGTGCCGTGAACTCAAACTCAAACCCATTATAATTGTTCAGAACCATTGTCGTGATGGACTCGTTTCAAATTAACAAAAAAGGTATTAAAATGTGCCGGGCGGGACCATGTTAAGTTAGAATCGCATTGTATTTAACATTGCTCTCATTATCTAAATTGTTTGAATATGAGACAATGTGCTCAAAACAGACTTCAGTTTCAAATTGTTTTTCGAAACTATGAGCCGCTAAACGCCACACCATCAACTGCGAATATCTCGAGGGGTATTATCCATATTGTTGGATGCGACATTTTGCCGATTTTGAGGTTTTGCCATGAACGTGGTTTTCTCACTCCTAATTTCATTATGTATGAATGTCATTTCAATCAGTTCAAAACTTTTCGAGATATGTGTTTGTGACGTTTTAGCCCTATTGCCGAAAAGGCAAAAATGCCCATAAAACAGTATGGCAGATATCCGATGATTTTTATCCCACCAAAAACGTCATCCATTCCCTTTCTGAATTGCTCTCTAGGGTGAGTTAAACGACACAGATAAAGCATTCTGGGTCTTGGACTACAAACATAGAAATAATACCAGTATTTTGTTTCAGTTATCAAAGGTTTGTGTTGTTCGGGATTTCTGAATCTTTAGAATAAGGTCGACAGAAAAAGAACAAATTACTATACTAACCGGTTCATTCTTGAGAAATGTAAACCAATTGAATTCAGCTCTTCAAAAAAAAAAATCATAGAAAAAGATATTCACTCCGATATAATTCATAGTCTAAGCAACTCATTCGAAACCGATCCGCCAGCGAGACAGTACGATTACAAACACAATTGGGTTAACTACGTGAAATTGAACTCGCGGAGCAAATTATGAATTCGTGTGGACGGTTGAATGCCATACCCGACGTCATTGAAAGAAAATACTAGAAAATTACAAGTTATCGAAAGAAGACAAATATGAACGATATAATTTTCGGTCCATAACTGAGTCTAGTTATTGACCGAAGCAAAAATTGGGTAGATAAAAATGGAACAGTTGTAGACTACAGTTTGTTAGATGGAAATACTTGTACAACCTGTGTGATTTGGCCAATTTAAATTTAGATTTCGCTACATTACTTTGTCATGGAAATCTCTACACTTATTTGTAGCACAGTGTACTCAATAAGCGGTATTCCATTTTGCAGAAAAACGTGTAGGATTCAAGCGACTCAAAGATGTATAATTATACCATCTGGCAAGCCTGGGGTCTATGTAGGATCGGCAGTATCTGGCAAGTATTGGTGAACTCCTGCAATACGTACGAGACTCACACAATTACAGTAATATGTGCACACACGATTGTCTACATTGAGACTGTCGATCAAAGCAAACGCGTCATGGCACTAAAATATAACTATTGTCCTCGAAACTGCACAGACTTAACTGTATATGCGCGTCAGTTACTATTCTGATCGTGACACCTTTTCAGATATGGTATCAGAATTAATTCGACTGCACGTTTTAGTCCTTCTGTGTTTAAATGACGTTCGCATTGTAGTGATTTACGCCAGCAGATTGTCTGATATTGGTTTTATGATGCATGTGTGTGACGAAGGCTGTTGTTATGGGAACACAGAGTTTTACATAGAAAGCTATAGCTGAACAGTGGACCTAACTCGGTATTTTCTCAACTTGGCTTTGTATTAAAGACTACGTCTCCCTAACAAGATTCCTGTAAACGAAACAATTCCTCGACAAACAAGATCTGTTCAAGTAATAAAAAAAAGAAGGTATTTTAAAAAAAGGGGGGTGGAGGGAGGGGGGGGGGGTGGACCATTTTGCTCGGCTCTTATATTGTTCTTGGATCGAGGACGCCAAAAAATCGAAAGTGGCCTCCCATATCCTCGTGGGACATCTCGGGAGATGGTAATTTTGTCTTTGAGACGCTGATTCATTTTTGTGAAGAAGCCAAACACGCAAGTGTTCAGGCGCACACGCAACTCGCACGCTGCCCCCTCCCCTTACACACACACGCACACACACACACACACACTATCTCTCTCTCTCTCTCTCTCACACACACACACAAGTCATGCACATACACATAATAGACACAAGTTTGAACTTTGTCTACCAAGCCTTTTTCATGCAACTTTCATATTTATTGAATTTAGACATCACAACCACCTCTTCTACAGAGCTTAAAGTCTTATACTGGAGAGCAACGATGCCTGCAACTTTAGTACATCTCTTTCCTAAGTTTATAAAATCTCGCAAGTTAGTTCTGGTGATGATGTCTTTAACTGTCTCATAGTTCTCTTTCACAATTTTTTTTTTTCATGGGGGAAAACTGTTGAAGAGGTGGATGATGTTGAGTGAATGGTAGATACACCAAGGAAATAAGAAGCCAGAGAATGGAAGAATGAGTTTAGAGAAAGCCTGTCGACACGATAACGGCCATATAGTAAAAGACGTAGGACGATAAACAGATTGTACTAGAATGATAGGATAGTAGGAAACTCTACCAAGGGGTCATGGTGGTCTAGAGGCAATGTGCTCGCCTGTCATGCCGAAGGTACCGGGTTCGAATCCCTGTCGGTGCAGGCATTTTTGTTGGAATTCTGTGATTTTTCTCATATTTTCCTGTCCCTGATCCTATGGTAGGTATTGTCGAGCACCTAGCTAGTCTTCTCGGAGAAGACGAAAAATTCGAAGGGCCTGAATGCACGTTGCGCACGTAAAGATACCTTTACAGTTGGAAATCGTGAAGAGCAGGCCGTGCAAGGCCGCTGCCAGGGCAAAATTCTAAAAAACTAATCCCTGCCACAACAAGAAAAATAAAACAAGAAAAAGTGAGGTGTAAATGCCAAAGGCAGCGAAACCTCCTAAACTAAAGAGCTAAACACAGGAGGTCCTACGAGAAGCACCCACCATCCAACCGCAGAATGAAAAAAAAAACAATAGCCAAGGATTATCTTTTCACACAGAATGAAGCTTCCCACCACAGCAACGAAATGAAAAAACCTATGAGTTGAGAGAGTAAAAGTCCCAAACATACTGATGTTATATCAAAATGATACGGAATGGTTTCTTTTGTAAAATTACGCCTTCTCATGTTTTGTGTTGTTGTTTTTGTTTTTTTTTAAATACAAGCCAATAAATATTCACAAAAGTATGCCCTGAGAGACGCCGAAGAGTGCTCCTCTGACTAATGGTAGAATTATTAGATTTAGCAACGCTGAAGTCAGGCCCTACCCCGTCAAGTGACGTTATTTTCCTTTTCCTATGGCATGACTCAACCGTTCCCTCGGGCAGTGCGGTAACTGCTCACGGCACCATTGATAATTGATTTAACCGTGCATAGCTGTGCGCTCACAGCTCGCTCAGCGGTCGAATTTTCAGGTGCGAAGCTATCCCGCCCTGCACTGGGTATTATGGTGGAAAGTAGAATGGGTTTGAATCAAATGTAATTATGGTTGAGAGCTTAAACACAGCGCGGGTGGCAGCGGGTTGGTGTGAGTAAAAATAAATACGATTTTGATTTGCGATGGTGGTTTCAGACCGGGGGTGGGGGGGGGGGGGGTTCACGAAGAAAGGGAATGGGAGAGAGGGAGAGATACCGACGCACAGGGATAGAAAGAGAGAGAGAGAGGGAGAGAGAAGAATTATTTTAAAACAAGTCAGCAGCCACACTGCCACACGATAGATGTGTGGTGCATGGAAGCGACTAAGAGAGCAAGAGTGGGAGATGGAAATGGATGAATACGGAGAGGGACAGTCAAAGTATGGAAATATGTAAGATGGAAACGTTTGAGATGATATTTATAAGAGAGAGAGAGATGGATGGATGCTGAGAGTGGAAGACCATCTGACTGATAAAGAATAAAAAAAAAAACTCACTGACAGAAATATACAAAGAGAAAGACATAAACTGTGGCATAAGGGAAAAAACAGAAAAAGAAGAGCCGGAGAGAAAAAGCAAAAATGCGCGGTCTGAGGAGACCATTGCTGTTTCATTTGTTTACCATCTTTGTCTTGTCTGTCGCACATTTTGCTGCTTTGCACAACATCTGCTTTGTTTATAAGGTGGTGTAGAAATGAAGGGAGAGAGACACCCACACACACACACAGACAGAGAGAGAGAGAGAGAGAGAGAGAGAGAGGAGGGTTGAAGGGATAGATGGTGCAAGGTCTTTGCAAAAAAAGAGATCGAGTAGATATTGTTTCCACAGTGATTAATTTGAAATTATATTCCTTGAGAGATTGAAAACACGACACTTGGTGATGACGTGGAATAACAGCGAAAGTTGACAATAATTTCTCTAGGGACAGAGAAAGGGGGACAGCCAGACAGGGACGAGCACACAGTTGGAAGAAACTGCGAAATATCAAGGAAAAGTGTTCTTGTCAAAAGCTTCTTTATACGCTACAAGACCCAAACTTTTTCTTTACTCTGGGACAGTCGACTCGCTGGCGGCCACGAGCGCTGTCTGTTTGTCTTCCAGTCAACATGAGCAAACTCCGAGAGGTCTGCTCTTTGTAGGCTGCGACAGCTGATCTTTCTAAGGGCGGTCACTCTCATTGTCTTCCCAGCCATTTTGATTCCGCATCCTGTTTTACCAGCAAATCCATCACACGTTATAAATCATTCATGTACTTGAGGTCGTTGCCAAGGGTTTATTTCATGGGTCCGAAATCGTAACGTTAGCGAAAGGGGCCCCTACAAAAGAATCTCAAATGTTCCCTCTTTGGAGCTTGAAATGAAATCATCATCGATATTTTACAATGCTTGAAGAACAATAACCCCTTGCTTGGGTCCCCCATCGCTACCCACCTTCTTTAATGGCACTGGCAATTTCGGAGGGTTCTGTCAACGGCCCTGCCCCGGACCAATTCCCATTGATACATCTGCAGGGTCGCTGGCATCGATAGTCATTTGCATAATACAATTCATAAAGCTGTCACGTCCGTTTACTGCGCCTGATTGATGCAATTTGCTGAACACTGACAGCAAGAAAAATGGAAGGTTTGTGCTGTGTTAGTCAATGGAGTTTTACGAGGAAGACATTTGTCTGCTTGACAATAAAATTACAATTAATGGGAAGTTTGTCTGGTGCAGTTGTCCTACATATGGTAATTACTGCAGACTTGCATTGTTGTATCATTCAATGCAAGAGTTTTTTAAGTCTGGCGACTCCCACTGCATAGGCAGGGCTGGAGCATGAGGGGGAAACAAGCGCATGCAAGTATTCCTGAGTGCGTCACGTAAATTATCTCTGTCCTGGTCCTTTGGGAATCTCAGAAAATTAGCTTTCATGTGTCGGAGTGGAGATGTTGTAGAGATGAAGGTGGAATTTGTGTGAAAGGTGTGGGAGGCTGGAGAGTTGAGGATGTGCCAAGGGCACGTGGTTGAAGCAAAGTTTAAGTAGGCAATGGTGCAAACAGAGCTTCTACTGGAGAATGACGCCTAGCAGTGACCAAAACAAAGAGAGAGAAATCAAGCTAGAGCTCGTTCGCCGATGTCCATCATTTATCACGGATGTCTGTAGACCTAATTTGCAAAATGGGACGATGGGACTTTGTCTACGATATTCTCTACATTCGAGTCATCTAGGACAGTGGCCAAAGTTAGACACTCCAGCCTTCTCTCGTAGTGCAACAGCAAGGGAGACGAGACGATCGATTACCGAGTTGGCAAAGATACGGGGTCGGCATCCCCGAGAGGAATAGAGAAGCCAAGAGTGTCCGTACATGTATAAAAATGAACACTGTGGACACATTATGCACGTCCACGGGACAGTACTTTCCCCATGAGACCAGATAGATTTTATATCTGGAATAATGCGCATTAAAGATCACTAAAGCTATTGTTATAATTCCCTCGGCAAACAGATCCAGTGTACACGCATGCAATTATATAATTCAGATACAAATGTGCATTACACTTCTAAGTGTATCTAGGACCAGAGCCGGCAACGGTTTGAGATATCACAGTATAACATGTCACAGAGAAATTTGCTATTTAACTTGATTCAACACTCAGCAATAGTTTCAACTTTCAATGGTATGTTTATTGAAGATGGCGAATACCAGAAATATCCCCTGGGATAATTGTAATTCTCTGCTCTCATATGTAAACTGAGACCAGGCACTTTTTTGTCTCTTTAATAAAACTGAATTCGGATTCTTGTTTCATTCCTTTTGTGTCAAATGGCACTTTCTGAGGTTAGCAGGTAACAAACGCATGAGATGCGCAACAAAATTTACGTTGGCAGTATAAAGGCAAGCTGCACGTGACCTCTATAATATTTTCATTTCATTTTTTGCTCCATAGGTACTTGTCTTTTCCTTCTCACAATAATGACTTAAAACTCGCCGAAAACTGCATGTAGAAAATTACTTCTGCTTAGTTCGATGAAGCTACTGGAGTGAGAATCAGTATATCACTACCGGCAGAGGTGGCTTTTATATTAGAACTACTTAGAAATTAAAGCTGTCTTAAGTTTATTTTAACCCGTTGTGATATTATGACAATGAATAGAACATTTAAAACAGACAGGAGCGAATTCCATGCCTTACCCCAAATTTGTTGTAGAATTTTACATTACACTGATGTTCAACAAAAGAAAGATAAAAATAATCTGACTACTTTGTCTGTCATGCGGAACATGGAATATAGAAATTATTTACCGGCATATTATTATTATGAAAAGCAGCTACGAAACTGCTGGCATCTCCATGCTAGCTATACAAAAGTGTGAAAAAAGAGCAATTTTATCAAGTGGTTTGTTTTGTTTATCTTTGCATATTTCAGGGCGTGGAAAAACCATGGTCATATCTAATATAAAAGTTTGGCCATGAATTATTAATGAACCAGAATGATTTGGTAACGAGTAGGGATGTCTTTGAGATAGTGCTGAATAATAATCTTGTTTTCCATGACAGATTGGTGGTTTGCATGTTCACAGATCTATCCGGTTTGTCATTGATTGCATCTTTCAGATCTTGCAATCTCTCTTTTGTTCTCCGGGGTTTGCAGATCCATCAAGGAAAACAAAAGAAATTATAAAGTTCACGGACCTTTTATGACCCCTTGAATACAATGCAAAAGATTGCTTATTCACCATTCTACTCATCTGGACACTCGTGGGATTTCTGACTCAAGAGTTTTCCCCGAAAACTGGACGAAGATTCACAACTTGGACATCTTAAAGAAAAAAACAACGAGCGGGCTCCGTGTGCATGAATTGTTACAAGGGCAAATGACGAAATCTGAGAAGACGTTTTTCTTGCATGTTTGACAAAGATCGTATATCAGAGCTATGAAGAGCAATGACCCAGGTCATGATGTTATTTATCGACTGGTGCAAGACGCTCTGATGTTGGGACAGATCCAGATTTGAATGCACAAACAGACGGATGAGGCCGACCATACTCGAAAAGCTGATTCCATACAACATGAACATCTCGATGGAAGGGCCACTCTGCTTTATTTGATCCAATCACATGAGACAACACGAGATTATCGGAGATTTGGACGCCGCTCGTGGCACTGGTTAAACAGGCTTATGAGAAATTGCTCCAACTTGCTTTTTCTTTCTTAAATCGAGTTTGATTTTCTTCTTGTCCCATGGCGTTTCTTTCCTCGCACAAGCAGTTCGTGATTTTCCCTGGTTTGGGGCTCTCAATTGGAAAGGCCTTCCCAAAAAAACAAAAACAAAAATTAATAGCAACAACGCCTTGGGAGCAAAAAAAAAAAAAAAAACATGGGAAAACTAGGAGAAATTTCGAAAAGACACACGTCTATCGTGGAAATAGCATATTATCGTTATACGTATCGCGTGTTGCTCCTCATGGAGGTAATCCGCTATGCAACAGTTACACGATCTTCTTGCGCTATGAAATAATAGATCTGAAGGACACAGACTTCTCCAGGGAAAATGTAGTCTGAAGAATGTTCTTGATGCTGAGACATTCATACTTCATGGTCTACAACTTTCCTAATTACTGTAGTTCGTTTGTTGTTCGGGAATTAAATATTTATTTCTCAAATT
This sequence comes from Onchidella celtica, assembly GCA_963931925.1. NCBI lineage: Eukaryota > Metazoa > Mollusca > Gastropoda > Systellommatophora > Onchidiidae > Onchidella > Onchidella celtica. The sequence goes on along the minus strand of OZ007567.1, from coordinate 93,214,814 downwards.
TGGTATGTGACATGACGACATTGGACTGACTTTATAGAATACTGAATTTTACAATTTTCTGACATGTCTAGATAGGTTGTTTACTTGCTACCGATTGCATATCTAACGCTGTCTTCCTTGTTGCAAACATTTGTAATTTTATTAAAATCTAGTTAGTTACGTAATCATGGTTGTATGGCTGATATTTATCTTCATTTACTCCCCCCCCCCCCCCCAACCCTCCACTTCTTTTCCACACTTTATACCGTATAAAAGTTCTTATATCCAACCTACCTTTTCGTGCTTTTTATTTTGACTGGGAGTTATTGTTCTTTGCCCCTTTTTAGTTTGTGTCGTGAAGATTTCTAACACTCTTCCTCTGCGACAAACAGCCACAAATGTCTTAAGTCTTGATTTGTCTGCATCATATTTTCATTCCAATCTTTATAAGCAGTGCCAGGGTCCATTTGTTAATTCATTGCCTGCCATAAATCAAAGGGAAAATACGGGTGCGTCCTTCACTCGTTTTTTATTTTATTCCACTAGTGATGTTATTTTCTGCAATATTTGCCGCACATCGCATTTATTGATCTAATTGTTCATCAATTAAGTATTGTTGATGATGAACAACGAGGCTCATAAATGAAACTCATTCACATTTTTCACTTATATGTTTATTTCTTTACAGGACTGTTCTTCTTTGCTTACTATACGCTGCTTTTACTGGTCTGTGTGCCCGTGTGTTACGTGCAGATCAAGCTGGGAGCTTTATACAAGAGAGGAGTGGTTGGCATCTTTGCTCACTTGGTACCTATTCTCAAAGGTAAAATTTATGCTGTAGAATACTGTACCGAAGGGTAGCATCTTACCAGTTAAAAGACACCGGCCTGCTTTAATTTATTAGGCAGCTTTTTGTGCACTTAAAAATGCAGACTTTATAATATTATTATTATTGTCAAACCTCTAGCTCTGTAAACCTATGTTACATTCCGTTGGGGAATGTTATGATGAAGAGAATATGTGTCTGGGGTCTTTCAGACCCCAAGTGTAAAATAGGGCTAAGGAGGCAAGTGTATCCAATGACAGTAAACTTCAGTTACACGGTGTTATCTCAGTTTGTAAAGTGTGAGCCAACTTCTTGTCAGGCCAAAGTAACATTTTCAACGAGTTATTTGTCAACACAAGCATCACTTTATCCAGCAAGTCTCCTAAAATTGTATCTTTATGACGTCACGATGTTAAAAATAGTAGTCATCAGGACAACAGGGTATTTCATTTCCAAGAACATCTTATGTTTTTAAAGACATTTGCAAAGGAATAACTCATACAGAGCATGAAACCTGAGAATTGAAATGGAAAGAAAAAGTTTTCAGAGAGTATAGAAAGAAAGAAACTGAATCGGCCATGTCATTTGTCTTTGTGTAGGGTGTCACAAATCCCAGACTGGGAGATGTAATAGTTATGACAGGACGACAATCACGAACAAACACGTTTAACACTTAACAAAACAACCCATCAGACTCACACATTTATTAACATAATTATACATATAATAGCGCAATTACATACATTATATTATTGAAATGACTGCCGTACAACGGCCTTATTCTCACACACACTCTCCCTCGGATCCACAATCCGGTAGTTACTCCTAAAGGCACTTCGGCCTCAGCCTCTCCCCTCAGGGTCTTAATAGCACATTAATAATTTACTGGCACCGCAGTCTCTCAATATCCCCTTCCTATTGTCATACACCTTAGCACTCCCCTAGCACCTCAGCAGGGCAATAACACATTAGTATTTCCATAGCCATCAACATGGCAACAACATAGTATCAGTTCACTAGCCTATCAACATGGCAACAATATAGTATCTCATTCACTCTCATATCTACGTCCCTGTCCGTGGCCTGACTGCCACGACTTTATGTGCCTCTACTGTCCTGCACTGACAGCCTCACTTCTGGCCTATGTGTGGCCTCCGGCCCTATGCTGGCCTATCTCCTGTGCTCATCGAGGTGGCTCTGCGGCCCGTCCCCGACACCTACAAGAATAACATTACATTGGTATAATACCCTACCATTTCTATTCACTCCACCTCTCCTTACAACCCATGAAACGTACACACACTAGTTCACCTTTCACTCACCACACATCTTACGGTATCACACCTCCATCGGAGTACACACTACTCACTCGCGCTACCAATCCATGAACTCACTTCCATCTATCGCTCGTGGCGCACATTGCTATATCCAATATCAAGGACTTCCACATTCCTCACATATACTTATTCACATCATGGTAATAGACGAATATAATATAATACATCAATCATAATAATCAATCAACGTTCTACATACCAGTCATAACTGGAAAGACTCTCACTAGTCTTCTCGACCGCTTCCTTTTATCTCTGCCCGATGGGCTATTATTCACAGATCCGCTCCCTAGGACCTTCTAACTTGCAGTGATAGTAATACCGCGCTTTCGCCTCCTTCAGACCCCCCACTCATGACATGCACGACTTTTCTTCCCTGTCTCCGTGCGTTAATTTTACTCTCCTCCTTTCCCCCCTTGTAATTATTAACTATCGCTCACTCCACCCGTGACATAGGGCAAAACAAGAAAAAATGTGGAAAAGAATGTTGATGAAGGACAGGAAAGCACGTTGATGTTCACGATGGCGGGAGGGTTTTGGAAGACAATCAATATTTGAAGAAAAGATGGAGAAGGTTGAAGGAGATTGAAAGATTTCAATCAGCAGGACAACACAAGAGCAATGATAAGAAATTCTTTTCTTTTCAGGAGTTGCAGCGGCCCTGCTCATCATGACGTATTTCCGGTCGATCACGCATGCGCTTGAGATCAGCTATGGCGTGTATTATATGTTTGCATCCTGTCAGCAACCGTTTCCCTGGGCGGGGCAAACAGATGTCAATCTGTCATCTCAGTAAGTTGGAGCTCAGATCTGTCTGTCAGTCTGTCTATTTTCTGAATGCAGATTTGCCTCTCTGACGGAGCATGCAAATGAAGGGTGACGTCTATGGTCGTTCAGAGCGGGAGAAAAGGGTTGATGAAGAGGGAAAGAGATTACCTGTGCCTGGCACAGATAGAGTTGTTGTTGCTGTTGAGTTTATTGTTGTTGTTGCTGCTGGTGGTTGTTGTTCTTTTGGGGTGGTGTGGAAAGATGTTGTGTCAAGCACATTGCTCTTGATTTCAGCCTGTATTTGTCCAGCAGTCATGGAACATTTCTGTAGGAAAACGGGGGTGGGTTACCGTATTTTGTTCATGTCTATTCTTCTTGCATTAACCATCGAATAACTTGATAGCATAAAACATCTGGTCCTTAAGCGATGAAAACTTGCATTTTCAGTCCACTACTATTCATAGTTCATTTATAGAGATATTGTCTTTGCATGCATTCGCAGACTTGAATAAAAAAAAAAAAAATACACATAAAAAGATTACAAATGAAATGGAACACAAAAAGTTAGTGTTGTCGGGTAAAATTTCTTGATCTTCATGTCTCTAACGAAATAACTACGGTTTTAGGTTTTGTTTAACTTTGTACTGGCAATTTTGCTTTTCAGTAACTTGGGATCGTAATCGCAGCCCACACAAACTGCCTAGTGGCACAGAAATAATAAAAACTTGCTTCGGAAAATACGAAGAGAGGGAGAGAAGTTACGGGGAGGGGGGAGGGGGGGGGGGGACGTGACACATGAAGCTCTTGAACTTAGGGAAAGAGATACATTAATACGAGCCACAAAATATCTTACAATTCAGGCTGTTGGCATGCCATTCATTTTTTAGTGGTGCCAAATAATTCAATCAATCCCAACAAATTCGCTCCATTGTCCTCTGACGTGGCGCATAGCTGGACAAAAACCGCAAATGCAAAAAACCGGAAGCATTCTCCAGCGGTCTCTCAACCATTTCTGTTCGTTTCTCATCGAGGTTGAGAGTTGCCATGGGCGTATGAACACAATACATCTCTCCTTGCCTGGAATCAATTCATGTACAGATGTTTTAATTCAGCGCCTGACACTTATTCTCGTCATGGCTAAAGGCTGTGCCGGCCAGCGAGTGAAATCTGTACCTTGAAGACCACGTGACTTCACCAGCAAGGGATCTTGAGCTTGAAACAACATTAAAGTTACGTTATTTAAGGCCCACATTAGAGAACCACAACAAAAAAATGTAGACGAGGTACATTTTTTTATATATATATAAAAGTTATAGCTACCATTTCAGTTTTCCATGCTTTCGTGAAAGACTCTCATTTTTCAGCTTCCGCCCTGAAACTTCGGGCAGTCATAACTGCCCAATCCCTTTTTTCTTTTCTTGCGCTATGGTGCTGGATTGCTTCTACATACAAGCAGTATCAAGCCAGTTTCATTCATAATGTAATGGTTTAAATAACAGAGCAACTGCGTGCCATTGTTCAGTTTGTAAGGTTAAGCTGGCCAGAAGCCTGGAGTCAATCAACTCCCAGGGCACTCTATTGTCACGGACATGGAATAAATTATTGCACATGCTTAATCCCATGTTATGCCACCCCCCCCTCCCCCTTCCCCGCTTTCTCCAGAAGAGCTCATTTTTAGACGTGTTTGCTGCCAGCGTTAAAATGTTTTTGACGAACATAAGTCATTATCAGTTTATCCTTTCATTCGTGACTGGCAGCGGGAAATGCCACATGGCATGGGCTATTGAAGATTGTGAACTCATCATGAACAGTGTTGATAAATATTTTTTTTCCTTCATAAAAACTTTGAACTAGAATGAAATAAAGTTGCTTTTGTAGAGTGAAGGTTTTTATCATGTGTATCTGTTGGATGAGAATGGGGCAATGGTTCTCAGAGTCTCAGACCATATTCTTGCGATCACAGATCTCCACAGTTCTTTCCCTATTTTAAATTATCATCTGGTAATTTTTCCACCATTATACAATGGCAATTTTTAAACAGTTTATGAAAGTGAATTTCTTCGTTAACTGCAATTAAATCAAAAAAACAAAGTCCATATTTCAATGGATCGTAGAACTTCCATTTGATTTTTAATTAAATATATGCAAAATATGCAGATTACATTCCTTCTCAGTTTGGAGTTCCTCTTCTAACGGAAATTTCTGCCCAATTCCTCCCCTGGCTAAAAATGTCTTCCCTGAGAGGCAAGTGCCCCCCCCCCCCGCCCCGCCCCTCCCCTCCTCATCTCCCCGTTTGAGAATCACTGAGTTGGAATAAAAAATTATGGGGTCAGTGGTATCTCGGTGTTCTTGTTTTTATTTAGCCTATTTTCTGCTTTGATCCAAAATCACGAAACTATGGTTTACTGACGACAGTTTTTTCTTGATTTCAGTGAGGCGAAAATCACCATTTTTGACAACGTCCAGACGACTCCAGAGGACAGTTACTTTGTGTAAGTGTACTTTAGATTTAAATAATGAAATATGCGCTTACTGATGACCTGATAATGTGGACATATGGGGAAAGCGTATTGACATTGTTTAGCTGGTTCATTAAATATGACACGGCAATGTGTTGACAGTCCATAGGCTATAGACCAGATAGCTGAATGATTATAGGAAGTCAGCAGAGATAGATTTGGTGCTTATCCTTGTATGTAAGATGATTCTGAACGTGTCATACAACTTGAATGAATGTAAGGATGACATGGGGGCGGGTATTCGGTGCACTACCTGAAGCGATGGCACAATTTTATTATAATTGTATCCTCGATGCTTCAGACTTACATAGCTAAAGGCTTTGAAGAAGAATGGGTGAGTGCAAAACCAGGAATGACCGGAGAGGTTATTGCATTATAATTCTTTATACATCAAGATCTTTCCCCTCCTGAGCGAACACCCAGTTGAAAATGATGACGTTGCTAAAAAAAAAGATGAAGAAGAAAGAATAAAAATTATAGCATCTGAGTAAGTCAGACCTCTGGCATATCAAAATAATGCAGGCAGTTCAGTTTTTCTTTTTTCTTTTTTCTTTTTTTTAAAAAAGAATTAGTCCCAGACATCTCTTCAAATGTCGCTGACATTGGTGACCTATGAAAAGTGCCACAAATAAATGCTACACAGCTTCAAACGCACCAAAGCAGTGCTAGGCAAAGATTAACATACAAAGTTAAAGAGTCCACGGCGCCCGAAGTATATCTTTCATCATTGTTCTGAAATCGTAGTTGTGCAGGTCAAAGACAAAAGGATCTGATAGAAATAGAGAGGTGAAATTAGTGGTAATTTTTAAAACGACATTTCCTTAGTTTAATTGAGGTTAAAAGAATGTCAATCTTTGAAATGACATTTTGTAAGGGGGGTTAAGATGGTTGGCAATGGAAGACAATCTGCTTCGGTCGATGGGAAACATGCAACGCCATGACATCACTTATAATGAATTGTTTGTGGACGATATTAAGATATGGTTCCGCTACTGTAAGTGAATATTTTGTTTGGACGTAGACATGCACAGAATGTGTATTTGATGTGGTTGGAATTTACTGTTTCTGCACACATCCAGGTGCAAAGCACGTTAAAATCTTCATCGCTGTCATTCGGCGACGACCTTTTCTCAGCCGTGAAAGGACACTGAGTTTGGTGTTTTGGTTTTCTAATTCGAAGGTAATCAAGCAAATAAGACTTGGTAAAAGTAGAAATGAAAAAAAAAGAAAAAAGTTAAATCGGAGTCATGTGATTCTTAGTGTTAAGTCTCTGCCTTTGGTAGGGTACCGGTACCAATAATAGCTATGCACACAGTGCACAAGCCTTTATATTTCAAGGTGAAAGCAGGCTTTGGCAAGTGCGTTTTATATCTTTAACTTTACCCACGTTTCATTATTCTTCTCTCAAACCGATTTAATACAGAGGTCAATAGTTCCCTTCGTTTCCTTTTTTCTTTCTGTCCGACATTCGTCTTTTTCTGTGTTCCGGCTGTTTTCCTTCAGTGTGTTTCCCTCTGCATTGTCAGCTGGTTACGGATAGATGCTCTCTGTCACAACCATGATAGAGCGTCGGGCGTGATTTCAAACGCAAATGATTGAGAGCTGAGTTGGAGGCTGACATACAGTTTAGATATTGAGCTCACTAATGCAGTCTGACTCATGATTAATAATGACAATAGTCACAAAATGAGTGAAATACAGACAATGATAACTTTCTATCACCCTACGTTCCGCAAGGAGCTGCACGGTCATTATATTTAGAAAGTTTCCTGCTGTTCGTCGTTGTTTGTGCTTCACGGATACAGCATTTTTTTTTTTTTTTCAGAAATGTAAGAACTTTTTGCTGAAATGACGTTTACAAGGCTGATATACCGTGTTGCGCTGGGCTTTTGGACATGAAAAGAGTAAAGATTTGAATTGTAGGAAATCCACCGGTTTAACATAAAGCAGGCAATTCACGATTCTGTCCTGCAACAGTTGCGATTATTTCCAATACCGGTTATGATTGTGACCCGCTCCTTTTTCGCATCAATTTTCTTGTACTCCTGTATCCTGTGTTTCCCGTGGGTCAATTGATGTACTCAAAAAAATAATGGCGACATCAAACGCGGACGATTAGCGTCAACAGTTATTGTGTGGTCTCATGGCGCATGCGCTTTGAACTATGGATCCACGAGGGCTTTCAACTCTGGACGGGCCAAAAGACATGCAGTCTGTGAAGCCAGACAAAAAAGAAACTGAAACAATTATCGGAAGAAAAACGCATGCTTCCATTTGACAGGTATTTCATCTCCTTCGGGCACAAGAGCTCTTCCTGTGAAGTGGCTGAACTCAAAAAAAAGAAAAAAGGATTAACTTTATATGGCGCTATGATGAAACCGACTGTTGCCAGTGAGATAATTATGACAGCCTCCACTCTATTTCTCTTAAGTTAAATCTGTAGTATTGTGATTAATCCCTCAGGTTTTCCTGGCGGTCTTGTATTATGAGTAACAAATTCGACTCTACGAGTGAAAACGAGACTGAAGGAATTACATTGAAATGGGCCTGGCTGCCGTAAATAAGATAATTATCGGAGTGAACGAATGACGGAGGAGTGATACTCGTAGTGATTGATGGCTGTCGCCATACACAACATGACTGTTCTAGATCGATGAATGATGAAAGAAACTATGCTAACCGATAATTGGTGGAAATAGACTGGAAATTTACTTTCATTCTGAGTTCTGAGAGAACTTGGATCCTTTGTCCCCCACGCCGTCTTAATGGCGCCATTTTGCGCACTGTTGACACAAGGCAACGATAATGATTCCTGCAGGTCTTGTCAAAGAAATTTCGTGCCCGCCGGCGGTGATTAGCAGGGTGCGAAAATATCGACACTTCATTTAACAGCCTTTTATTGATTTGTCACCTACATCATAGCCTACAGTTTGCAACCGACACCCGTTATGATTTCTGTACGCGCTTGAGTCAGCCTGGGAGAGTGGGAGTATGGCTTGGCCACGTTGTGACGAGTACAAGTGAGTTGTCCGCCCATCATGTCAGGCCGTTCATTTCTTTTGCTCCATTCTTTTTATTTCCCCCGAGGCGGGTATGGGGGGTGGTTGCCATGACAGTGGTGCTGATCACGGTAGCCGAATGGATATGTGGTCAAGTGGATAATTTCTTAACCTTTCAATTTTTCTCTTCCATATCTTTTTTGTCATTCATGTTCTTTCATGTATTTATTTATTAATTGATTGATTGATGGATGGATTGATTTATTGGTATCTGGCCCATTTTAAGAACGGTAAAAGACACAATCCACCATTCTATTTTTAGGCCGAAAGGAATCACTGCAAAGAATTTTGGTTGGTATAAGTGCCGAAATTGCTGTGTAGGGTCACCCACACAATTCAGAAAGCTATGAAGATGGACAAATTTATTCTGTTAGTTCAACACTTGTACTTCTACATGTAACACTTTTTAAATATCTTGACACCGCCACCGCCATTAAAAAGCCGTCTTTTATATTTGTTATTCAAATGGTGCCTGCTAGTTTAGGTTTAAGTAAATGTTAACACATTTCGATCACGTGGAGAGCTATCACCCGCAAGTGTATCTCGCAAACTTTTAACCCACTCGTAGACCTGTGGCCGTATGCATGAACTGCGCTTAACTGGTTACATTGTGGTGTAGGCCTTACGCATCGGTGCAAAAAGCTACCCGGTATGCATGAACTTTGAATAAGCCTGCACCCACGTGTAAACGGTTCGTAACTTAAACACTTTCCCCGAGGACGACTAAATCAGCTGCGCAATGCGTAACAAGCTTGGGAAGGAGACGTCCGCTAGAAAGAAAGAAAGGTAGTAACTAATATTTTATTCCCACATACGACTTCACTCACGGGCCAAGGAAAAAAAATTCGATTTCTATTCACTCTCGATCTCTTAGTTTTGTCTTCATGGGCGTTGTTTCTCTTGGCATTGACTGGCCAATACAAATTTTGTGCATGCGCAGTGTCAATTTGTATGCGTAGGTAGAGGTAGGTGTAACTTTAATTCATGCATACCGACTAAGTTTGAGTTTACACAAAGTTGGCCGTGCGCACTACTAAGCCTGCACCATGGTACAAAAGGGGCGAATTTACAGCAAGTTCATGCATACGGCCACTGCTTGCTAAACTCATCCCTTTCTACACCGTGAACACCTCAGCGATTAAATGAGTGGGCGTGGGATAGATCATAATACATCGAGGGGTATTTACCATATTGTTGTATGGATATTTTGCCGATTCTGAGGCTTGTCATGAAAGAAGTTTACTCACTCCTAATTTTGTTTTGTCATTCCCGATTAAATCGGTTAAAAACTTTTCGAGATGCGTGTTTATGAAGTAATGTTGTATGGTTTTGGCCCTTGTTTTACACAACTCTTCAAACGTTCAATCCGTACTTTCTCGAAAAGGCAAAGTTACACATACAAAAATATGGAAAATATCCGACGATATATATGTGTAGAGTGCGAAAGAAAGTGATTCTGCAGCACACAGTGTACTCATTCCCAACGGAGCACCCTGTTCTCTGAACCAACGTGTAGCTGTCCAGATTTTTTGCCAGTGTTCGTTTAGTTGACATTTCTGATTGGGTTGGGGGACTTTCGAAAGATGAGGGGCGAAAGAGAGAAGGAAAGACACAAATCAACAACAAAAGTGAAAGACACACGTAATTTTGTTTTCACCTTGCACGGCCGGAAATTGAATGTTTGAAAACATGTTAGTGGCCAATCTGTAATCGTTGGGGTTAGACCTAAGAAGCGTTTAATAAGTCATCTCTCAGCCTTTTGTTTATTTTTTTTCTTCAAACATGGACACTGGAAAACAAAATTATCGGAGAGTTTTGTTGTTGTTTTTTGTCAACAAAAGATGGGCCTGCCAAACGTTCGAAGAATCGTCTACTCAGCCTAAAAAAAACTGTTAAAAATTTCAGGTGAATTAATGCGGAAATGTTGCCTCGAGAAAGCCAATCGTTCGGTGCCGTCTTTTTACTATATCAAATTCATTTATTTATTTATTTTTTAGTAAATGCCTGACTCCTCGTTCACTAATGATGCCGTTATCCAGCGTCTCCAGATTTTCACTTTTCATCCCGTCTTCTTTTCCCTTCTAAATCGACTTCCGGGAACTTTCACCATTGTCCAGAGCAGAGGTTATCAACAGGGGCAATATTGCAAGATTTGAGCGCTCTAGGTTTCCTGCTTGTCAATAAGTAACTGACTTCGATGCTTTCTGGCGCTGTTTGAATCAGTGAGGAAGATTTTGTTGTTTTTTTCTTTAAGCAGTAAGACTCAGCATTGTAGCCTGGAGAGAGAATACAGAAGTTGCCTGCATGTTAAACATTTTTGCCAAGTTTAATGAAGTGAACTCCAACAAGACAATCTAGTTAAGGCAAAATATATCCTGTCTTCTTTATCCGTCGAGCTGGATTTATCGAAAACGGGGGCGAATGGTTCACTTCCCTCAACTTGGCAAAGTCATGCACAGGCGATTTTAAGACCTCCGAGATCTATGTGTCCCTGAGTGGATTATGAACCCTAATGATTACGATGGACCTAGATGCCCGGGCGTTTGCAATAACAGTTGCAGTGCACAGAGGGTCAAGTCATTTTCAAACAAGAGGCTACAAAGTTTTCCGGATAAAATACCAAAACATCTATTCTTCCCTCTGGATGGACGTTCCTTCTCCCTCTAGTGCCCCCCCCCCCCCTCGTTGTTTTTCTAATTTGTAGAAAAAGGGTCCAGTGTAAATGCGTTTCGAAAACAGAGAAACAGGCTTCAGAAGACTGGAAGGGCGGTCTGCGTTTGCTTCTCACAAACACCGCCACTACATAGCTGACCACAGCACACCAACAGCGGGAAAGTCACCGTCATGTAAACAGTACAGATACATGGGTTTTATGAACTGGAACGGCCAATTGTTGATGTATTTCACGAAGGATATTTTCAATTTTTGTTTATATCTCAATAATCAGTAAATCAAGAGTCTTTAAAACAGCTTCGCAAACGTTAACACACTTTATACCTAATCTGTGCACCTCTGGTTGCATGTTAGAGTGGGGGTAACGTGGTGGATTGGGGGCGCAATGACAGAAACTTTGGGGCCCAAGTGAGCGATTGCCTGATAAAGGTTGAAAACCACTGTCTAGTGGGTTTCTCATCCTGCTCCTCCATCTCCAAAGCGTTATTACTCTGTTCGTTGGGGATTCTTTCTCTTCCATCCTTTTTCCTCTGAATGGTTCTTCCACTGACCTAAACCTCTGTCATGTCATGCTTTCTCCTTGGGCCTTTCTTGGTCTTAATCATAACTTCTTTCATGCTCTATGCCTTACCAGCACAAACACTTCAGCAGTCGCATTTTCGCCTTCCGGATTGTCACAAATTTAAATTATCTACTGGCCAGATTGCAGATATATATCTTTGAATTGCACACGTCGTCCAGTAGACTGGATTTCAAATGGACATGACAGAGATTTGTGAAGAGAAAAAACTCTGCGAAATACGTCGTTCTGAAGTTCTTGGCGACACAAGACACACTCTGACAAGCTGTTTCCGATCCGAACAGATGGAGGATGAACGTCGCATGGACAGATGTAACCACAGAGGTGTTGAAGAGCTACAAAGTTGGCAGGCAAACATGAAAAATACAATAAAGACAGTAATATTCAGGAATACTATGGACTCATGCAGGCAGCTGGGTACATGCAGAATAGAAAAAGTGAATAAAACGACGTGGACGAAAACATGCTCGATCGATCAGGGGTTTGTTTTGTCAAATCCTTTTTAGTGCAAGCTCTCAGCTGCTTTCCGTGATCGAAACTTGAGATTATTGCATTGCGGCGCTTAATGTCTTTATGTGGACGGACCTTCGAGAAACTTACATTAAAATTAACTCTGAGACTACACATTTCGAGGAAAAGCAGGTTTTTCGGAACATTGCAGCGGGCAGCATGAATGGTTTAAAAGACGTTTAATCAACAAGCCAACGTTCTGTGGTAGGGTACATTCCACAGAGGCGACATCCCTGATACATTAACATGTTGTGCATGCAGCTCCAAATTTTTTTGCTGGGCGTTGTATGTTGCTTAGTTTTGTATGCACAACGAACCATTTGCCTCATTTTTTGTTTGTTAGCAAACACGTTAAGCCGCAGGAAAGAAGTACGGTCCAAACTTACATTGAGACTGACTTTTATTCATGATGAAATGAGACTAATAATATATAAAGTGCATTGTTGCTATGTGATATCTTCCTGCAGCCTTCATGCTATTAATCTCGAGGTTATTTGTTGGTACGTTTGGAAAATAGGAGAAGAGCTCGATCAAACCTCAAGAAAACATCTCAATGGTAATGTAACACTTGTACCATGCTGTATGACAGTTTCTCCTAAAGCGTAATAATTTGTAAAAGGACGACCATGTAAGCACCTAAGACTCCGTGACTACGAGACCAAATATTTTGAAACTTTGTGTACTGTCTGTGGAAGTGCCGAAATGCAGTCTTTGCAATGATTTAGGTGCAATTTTTTTCTTGTATTTTTCAAAATCATTATTATTTTTTTTAGTTTTGAGCTGCAAAATATGCGACCTATTTTAGTCGAGTGTAATCGAACAGTACTATCGGAAATTTCATTCTTCGCCCCTCTTTGTTCTTCGGCTCTCTCTACATATTGCTACTGGTCGAAAGTCAACTTTAAATATTACACCTGCACATATAAGAGAACAATGGAGACATTACAGTGCTTGTCTGGTTTATTCTGTCTATTTTTACTAAGTTGTCTACATCGTATCTCCTTATTAATGTCCTTTGGCCTCCCACGTTTTTACGAAGTCTTTTCAAATTCAAAGGGCATGACATTAACTTAAATTAATTATTGAAATACAGGCCCTTTCGTCTACAGGAGTTAATGAAATTACAACTCATGGCCTGAATCAATGTTTTCAAACTAGATGTTCGGTATTTTTACAAGATTTCAAGACAAAGCATGCTATTATGTGGATAATTTGAAGAGGTGATGTGGGTGGAGGTTCAACGGTCACCACGACCTTTTCAGTGATATTTTTTCCATTTGTCCTCCAGCATGCGGCGTTCATTGCCATCTATAGACTTTCAACACAAGCAGGCAGCCCAAGTGCCCTTGTCAACATCATGAAGACAAGAGATTTGTTGATGTCACTGCAAAACAATATTGGCTTTCTGCCTCAGGGCAAACCCGTCCCTCTATCTGAAACAGATCGAAGTCGTTGATTCCATTTTGTTCTCTTATGAATATTCATGGGACAGGACGTTCAATTGCTGGCCCATTGAATAACGCACGCCATGAATTCTCCTCGTCTCGATTATCCGATAAAAGTCGTGAGCCAGAAAAGAAAACTGACCTTGTTGGCAAGCTACGATAAACGGATAATAAGTATCATTTTCGTGGAATTTAAGACGGGAAGGCCTGTAGTAACAGAAAAAAATCGCATAAGACTGATGCAGGGGTGTTAAAAGATAGTATAGAGACAAGGTCTATTTCGCCAGAGTGACGTTGAAATGTAACGTTTTCACTATATGACAACAGGGTATACAGACTGGTGTATCGAAAGAGCGTGGGGCGTACGGCTTTTATGGTAACAGTGAAAATAGGCGTCAACATCTTATAACTTCTTAAACTGTCTTCACTTTCCTTGAACAGTTCCCATTGTAGGTCTGCAATTGTAATTTGTTGTCACTCGTTCAAGGCTGGCCTGGCGTAATTCTACAGCATTTCGTCTACTAAGTTATTTTGGAAAATTATGGCAGAGTGACCATTGAAATAGAGAAGTGTGAAGAGATCACCGGAGTTTAATACGCTTACACATATTCGGGCTCGAAATTTTCCAAATAACACCTTTTATGTCTCATGGATAGATTGATAATGGTTGCCCAGATTATGACAGTAACAAGAATCAACAGGTTCGTAGCAACAGCAGATTTTTGGAGGCGGGTGAGATGCAAAACTGGGAGCTGTCAACACAAAACAAAACAGAACAAAAAGGAATAATAATGATGATATCAATATACACTGATAGACTGAAAGGTTCGGCTGGAGTTATGTCACCAGCATCAAATATTCACAGTGAGATAATATCAGCTGGCTGTCCTGAGAAGTAAGATGTCAGATGTCAGATGTCAGATCAACATTTATCCTCCCATCCACTCCCTAAACTCCCTGTCTTTCCCCCTGCGACACTGATAATAGGAGCCATTTTTATCTCCTCTTGGGGAAATTGCATTTCTTCACGTTCATATTATTTTCATGACCTGGTTCGTTACATAAAAATGCCATTTCCTAAGGAAATAATCAGCAAGAATAAGACTTATTTTTGGCTTTAATTTCGTTTTGTAGGGAATCAAGATAATCTTAAATGAGAAAACTTTTTCTGCTACTTGAACTGTCTGCCGTAGAGTTTTTACAGCCTGTCTGATAGTTCTTGTGGAAGGAAGAACAGAACTCTTTTTACTAATGATAGTCACTCGAGCACAGTTCATCAGGCCCATCGTTATTGATCCATCCTGACAGAATACACGAAAAATAGAAAGAGAAAAGCTATTCTCAGAAAGCTAGACCAAAGTTTCATGTCTCAAGACGCCAGTAAACAAGATTGATCTGCTTAAGAAAGAAACCGAAAAGGGAGAAACAATATCAATATGAAATAATATCCGAACCACGTTTTATCGACTCGTGTTTGTCAATGGAAAATTGGTGTGACATTTTGTAAGCCAGACCAAGAACGCAAGCAGCGCTCCTTTAACAGAAGGGTAGGCTGTAGTATCATTATATCCTCCTACTTTCAATTTCGACAGTGGGTTGGGAAATTCCCACCTATTCCGTGAACAGATGTAGATATAATCTTAATTGTGCCCTGCCCCCTCCCCCAAACGCAAAAAGGGGTAGTGGGGCGTTGGTCTAGACGCAAAGTGCTTTCCTCTCATGCCCAAGGTACAGGGTTCGATTCCCAGTTGGTGAAGGCATGTTGGAATTGAGGGGGAGGGGGTGGGAATTTACGTCCTTGCTTCTACAGAAGGTAGGACTGAGCATCTAGTCTTCTCGGATAAGGACGAAAAAACTCGGGGGGGGGGGCGACTACATGTTGCGTGCGTCAAAGATACCTTGGCAGTTAGAAATCGAGAAGAGCACGCCTAACAAAACCGCTGCGCGGGCAAAATTGAAATAATAATAATAATAATAATAATAATAATAATAATAATAATGCCTACCACAAAAACATTAACAAGAAAGATAAAAAGCAAGAAAAGTGAAGTGTAAATGCCAAGAGCAGCGAACCTTCTAAAATAAAGACCTCCCCCCCCCCCCTCCCCCAACCCCCTCTCCCGCAACGCAAGTATTTGTGTAAACAAACCCAGATTCCAGGTCCTTTAACAACTGTGAAACCAGAATGATGTTGATGGCAAATTAGTTCACTGATATGACAACAGACAAGGTATCAAACTTTTTACTATCAGACAGTCCTCAAACCAGTATACTAATACCACACTGCACATGTGCAGTAACAAATCAAAAAAAAATGCTGAATGCCACGTGATAAATATGCAAACTGTAACTATCTCTTGGGGGAGACACAGCGCTTTTGGTATCAACCGCGCATTAATCATTAACTTTTGTGATCTGTCAGAAAGAGATGAGAATTTCTTCACCCTGGTTTAAAACTGGTTCAATATTTGTTGACTAGTAAAGTTCATTTCAAGTTTGTTTCATCGCAATTCTTGACCCCAGTTACCGTAGGCGGGGATTGATCACCATCTTAAACCCGGCACCAATGCAAGACAAATGTAAACATTATCTGAAATTTTAGAAATATGTTCCCCCATATATTTGCCTAGGGATTGATTCTGTTGGGCATTCGGATGTGGGACGAAAGCTGACATTTCCTCGGTCTCAACCTCGTTCTCTCTCTTTTTTTCTTTGTTCTCAGCTCTCTGCTAATCACCCCTTCCCCTCCCCTCCTCATGCCTTGGTTTTGAGCTCAAGATAATTATGATGTGATCATCTTTTTTTTTTCATTCTGACCGTGAACAGATTTTCATATCTTAAATAAATAGATGGACAGTCGCTCCTCATGAAACAGGTAATTAATTCTAAATTTAAATTCATGCAGTCATGATAGCAGTACTACATCTCTTTTGGCTGTGTGTGTTTGTGTGTGCGGGGGGTGGGGGGGTTGGCTTGGTTAGTTGGTTGGCTGGCTGACTAGCTGGGTGGTTAGTTGGTTGGCTGGCTGGCTAGCTGGGTGGTTAGTTGGTTGGCTGGCTGGCTAGCCGGGTGGTTAGTTGGCTGGCTGGCTAGCTGGATGGTTAGTTGGTTGGCTAGCTGGCTAGCTGGATGGTTAGTTGGTTGGCTGGCTAGCTGGGTGGTTAGTTGGTTGGCTGGCTGGCTAGCTGGGTGGTTAGTTGGTTGGCTGGCTAGCTGGGTGGTTAGTTGGTTGGCTGGTTGGTTCAATGTTTGGTTTATCGGTCGGCTATGGTTGGTTGGTTGAAATAGGGCGCATCATCACGATTATGACAATGGCCTAGAGTATGTTTTTTGGGACGGAGTTTGCTTGCTTGTGGTACAATGCGAACGTAATTACCTTCCAGACCAAGTGCATTTGTTTAAACCACCAACACACGTATATCAGGTTTCTTCCACCAACTATAGCAACCAAGCCCTACCACATGTTCCAGTAACATTATCTCAGGATTACTGTTATCATCGGTATCATTATGACTGAAGAATATGCTGTACCTGCTATTAGTGCTATTGTTGCAGCTGCTTACGTGGCAAATACGTTTTCTGTAGTTTCCAATACCCTCGGGCAACAGCACTACCATAATTACTGCAGCTGCAACCGAAATTAAACCACTCCTACTGGCATATCAATAATGTTAGGTGTCATCACGTGTTTAGTAACGATTAGTCCTGCACTGTCAGTATTACCTTCTTAGGAGTTCTACGGTGAACCATTGAGGAAATGCATCCCCCACCTTTACCTCAAAATTCTCTCACACGACGTGTAGAGTTATAAGCTTCCCTCGGCTTCCTGATTCACATAATATATTATTTCATACACCGAGATAACTCAATGCTGCACCGGGAAATGCCATTAAC
Organism: Onchidella celtica; assembly: GCA_963931925.1. Classification (NCBI taxonomy): domain Eukaryota; kingdom Metazoa; phylum Mollusca; class Gastropoda; order Systellommatophora; family Onchidiidae; genus Onchidella; species Onchidella celtica. The sequence goes on along the minus strand of OZ007567.1, from coordinate 93,197,227 downwards.
TACCGAGAAATGGCACTGGCAAAAGTAAAAACACGCGCAGGAAAATCTGGGAATATGGGTTTATAAAACGTGGCGTGAAAAACGTAGCAGCCAATTCCGAAAACCGTCCTCACTGACCATTAATACGAATATGTACCCACATTTTCATACAGCCATTGCGGATTTTTGTGTTTATTTGTTTCTTTGTTTGAATGAATTTATGTGAAACCGCATGTTTGTACTCTTTGTGGGGATCTAGGAGTTTAGGCGCAAGTTTTGCAACCCGCTCATAGATTTAAAACGATTTATTTGGTCTAAACTTACAATATGATTCCAGTGACAGCTCTTGAGAAATCCCACCGCTCATGAGATCAGATTTATAGCCATTATTTTGACGCACAAAGAGCAGAGAAATCCCTGCAGTGATAAGTCCATCATAGCATTAAAATATTCCGGCTGACATTCGCGGCCAGCTAACAAATGAAACAGCAATCGTAAGACAGTTTAACAGCAATAATGCGCGGGTGTTACGGTTGTTCATACTAGTAAGAACCTAGAAGGGTGGGATCGGAGAGGGACACTAATTTATTATCGTTCTAGTACTAACAACCGCGCGAAATGACCAATTAATTTGTGTATTTTGTTTCTCTGTTATAGTACATATTATATACCGGTAGATTTAGATCTTTAGCTACAGATTAGAATTATGGTAAAGCAAAGAAATCTGGAGAAGGGACTGAAGGGAGACATGAAGAAAAGATGAAGTAAATAAAACTGAGCGGTGATAAAACCGTGTAATGTTATTATAATTTGATACAAGAGCTACAGTTTATAGGCCGCCCACACGCGTGAGCACACTAGATAACACATACAGGTTCCAATACACGTACATAAAGAACACAAGTTGGCACATAATTATACACAAACGCACAATCACATACACTAGTGTACACACCCATACTCTTGTGCACACGTGAGTCAATTCACAAGTAAATGGACACGGGCACTGTCTAAACATACATTCATGGCAACAGTACGATGGAGATAAGCTGAACAAATTTTAAACAAAGGATTGACGGGAGTGAAAGGACGTAGGAGGAAAATCAATACAACATTTTATAAGAACTGAGATGCAACATATGCGGCCTCACAAACAAACACACTCACCACAGACATAAAAGTCCTATCTTATCGGGGAACTCCAGTGTTTGTGTTCGGACAAACAAACGAATCCGTGAATGAAGTACAAAGAAAACCTTTCTTCTAAATTAAATACGTTCGTTTTGTCAGAGTATAAGTGACATTGTGGATACGCGTTTTCCGTTCTCTTGTATTCCCTGTTACTCCACAATGAAAACACTCTGATGCATTAATTTTCGTCGATTCTTTGCTCTCTCTCCCTCTCTCTCTCTCTCTCTCTCTCTCTCTCTTTGTCTGTCTGTCTGTCTGTCTGTCTGTCTGTCTGTCTGTCTGTCTCTCTCTCTCTCTCTCTCTCTCTCTCTCTCTCTCTCTCTCTCTCTCTCTCTCTCTCTCTCTCTCTCTCTCTCTGGTGCCTCCGATTTTTTTTTGTTCTTCTTCTATGTGTGTGTTAGGAGGACAGAGAGGAGCAGGGACAATAAAAGGAGATTACGTATTTCTGGAAATTAATTTACATATATCTGAAAAAAAATAAGGTCTTGAACCCGATTGTGTCCAACGGTTTGATTTGGCATAAAAGTTGTAAAATATTTTGCTTTTTGGGGATTGGTGCTAAAGGGGTGGGGTCCAATTTGTGGGAGAAAAGAAATGGAGAAATGTGCCCTGCGGGTCTTTGTTTCCATAGAAGCCAGCGGGGCAGGCATGGGACCTAGAAGTATGTATTTTTAGTGGAAAGGAACGCGTAAGGCACTTTAATGCATGGGATCTGCAGCAAGTCTGCAGTAGACAAGTTAGTGTCCAATTTGATATTGTTTCGTATATTCTCAGAACTTGGTGCATTTTTTTTTAACTGACCCCCTGTATTCAGTAACATCATGCGGATCATGCCCTGACACTTAATAGTTACTAGAAGCGTAAAATTGTGGCAGTTAACGTGACAGTGTTTTTACAGTTTTTCCATCAAAGAACCCGACAAATTCGGGAACATTAAATCACACTAGCAGCTTAGAAAAAAAAGTGAAGAGGCTGGTTTATCCCGTGTGATGCCGGATCTGTCTAGTACCTCCGCTTACCTCACCATTTAAAGTTTAATTTGGTTTCTTCCTCACCCCCTGACTAGGTTGTTCTTGCAAGACGTTAGGCTTTCAAAACCCACTGGCGATCCTGAGTAAATTGTCCATTTTAGAATTCTCTTTCTTGTCAAAATCACAGACCAACACTGCGGTAAAATGAAAATATTTTACGACTTACCGCAGGCTTCTTTTTGTTGCTTTGGGAGACACATGAAATTGTAACGAGGGAATGTAGCATAATGATGTAACTATTTACCTGTCGTAGGCGCTGTTTGGGAAATGAGGGTGGAAAATGAAGTTTGGCAAATGTCAAAGTGATTTTTTAAAAAAAAATCAGACCCTGTATTAAACCGATGCCATTTTATTGAACTTAACGATGTTGATTTGCAAAATTCTAAGTTATTTCTTGCCACTTAATTTTATGGTTTGTTCTTTCAGGAATGATTTTTTGCAAAGATCTCCACACATCGGTAGCTGGGGACCCATGCTATGGTATCTGGTTCTGTGTGCTGTGCTGGTGTGGGTACTTGTGTACCTGATAATTCTGAGAGGATCCGCTGGTTTTGTCAAGGTGAGAACCGCTCTTACTTGAAAGTCGTGGTTTATTTGGTGTAAGTCACTTTTCTACTACTATTGCAGCCTTCAGTATTCATATCGACAGTGGGCAATTATTCAAAATGTCGGTAGCAGGATACGAGAGGTGGCGATAAATTGCGGGCAACACCGTAAAATATCGTAACTCGACATTTTAAAAAAAGAAATTGAGACATTTGGCATGCTGGCTACCCTTGACATCCTGTGGCTTGTCATATAAGTTTGGGATAAAATTGTGATAACTAAGATTAGGTAACTTTTTTTTTTTTAAATATCATAATCATCAAGTCTGGTTAAAAAAAAAGTTATTCAGAATTTTTGTTTCTTTTGAAAAATGTAAAAATGAGTTACGACAGTTTACATCGTGGCCTTCGAGATGATAATGCTAATCTCGGGGATGATGTTATCGACCTGAACACACCAACGGCATTAATAAAAAATAATATGATGATGATGATGATCATTGTTGTTGATTATGATGTTTTTGCTGCTCCATTATATTGACGGTGACAACGGTAAAAAAAAATGATGAGAGCCTTCATAACACCCCACAATGCCTTCACGCATATGAACAAACCCCATTTCCTGTTTCCAGCTGTTGCATAGACACAGATTTCAAAATATGCTACCAAACTATTATCCAGCAGATATAGCCATTTCTGTAAAACACCATCGATTCTAGCTCAACCGAGACTGGTGTACAAGATACGGATCTGCTAGAAAATTATAAAAATAACCATGTTCCATATAACCACGACAATGTTACCAGCTTAATGCAGATCAAAGACAGCAGTCATTTCATCATCATCTTTTGGAGATGTAGAACTGTGATATCGACAGCCGCAACATCAATAGATTATTACTCTTCAAGATGATTTATTATTATCCCTGAAAATATCGTTATTACTGACTCATTAACAAAGTTGTACAGTGCGATATCGGCAGTTTAAGTTCTTTCATAATGACTGAGTTGCTGCGGAATCAGGCGGCTACAATTAGTTGCAGGGAGGTCAGTATGACTGAGAGAATTCCTCCGTTGCGAGTTTCGATTTAAGGACCTGTTTAGAAGAGAAATCAGGTGTCTGTCTGTCGGGTACATATTATGTTTCCTCTGAAAATAAACAACGAGGCAGTGCAGCTGTGTCACATAAGCTATCAGAAGATCATGCCAACCATTTTCAGTCCATACTTCCCCAGAGGCCGCGTGACGCGTGCTTGTGATTGGCGATCGCTTCCAGATTATCCCAGATTGCACTGTGTGGATCACGACATCTTCTGCCCAAAACAGCCCTGAAATCATCCTCTATTCCTGATCCCTGTCATTATATCTTCCAAACTTGTTAGCCCACAGATATGAAAATATAATTCTGTAATTATCTTGGTTACAGATTGTGCACTCCCTGGCACATGTTCTAATGTCATTTCTAGTTGCATGTGAAAGGTGCAGGGAGTTCAAATTCTTTCTAGCACGCTGGAAACACGATATTCCCTGCGGAACAGAAACAATTTTATTTCACCCACTTCCATATCATCTCCAGGGTGGGCAACCTGGTTTAATTTTTCTTTTCCAAACCGCATTATCTTCAAATTCTTTGAGCGCGATTGGCTGTCCACTTGGTCATTTGGAAATATGGACAATGATATTTTTTTAATATATCCTTGACTTCGTATTTTTGGAAGAATATAATACACAGTTATAATTTTTATAACGTTTTGTCCAGTTCTAGATGAGCATGAAGACTTATGGTGAGCGTGATAAATAGCACGTTTTCCAGTTTTAGAAACGAGGGGTTAAAAAGGCCATTTCCATTGGCCATGGGTCCCTTGAGACCTTTGATAGCAGAAAAGATGCATGAATTTCCCGTGCTTTGCTAGCCTTTCAATAGACTTGATAATTCCCCGCAGACTTCCATGCGAATGAGAAGAGCATGCTCCTGGAATATAAAACCTCTTGTCCGATGCTAATTTTCAGTCTCTCTTTCTCTCTTTCTAAGCCGTCTTACTCAATCAATCTCCTTTCTCTTATCACCGAGAATGGGAAGGAGGAAGGAAAGAATTGGCGTGTTCAATTTTGGTTGATCTGAGGCTCATTTATCAGCCAGTTTCTCGGATGTTCTTCACGGCTCCCCTTCCCTCCCCCCAATCAATAGGACGGTTTCGTCCAAACGTCAGGGACCTCAAGGGTGGGTTTTCTAGGGTTCCCAGCGGAGCACACAAGTGGTGGCGATCTCTTGTTGAAACAGGCTGGCAAAATCTATTACTCTTCCCCGGGATCAGTCTAAGCCTCACACAGCAATCCAGTGACGGGCTAAGGCGACCCCCTTCATGCAGCTTCCTCAAACTGGTGGCGACAGGATGACTCAGGGCTATTTTGTCTCATGCTATTCCTCTCCTCTCCAATGAGACCGCCTTAACGATTTTTCTCTGACAATCTCCCGAAATTACACAAAACTAGGGGCGCTTCAGGACTCCGTTTGTTGCTGCCGCATCATGGTTGTACGCAATGATGAAACAACGGACGCTAACGGCCTGCCGCCCCGCAACTGATCCCAGAGCAAATTTGGTGTGGGGAATCGATCATCGATCAGCAAATTATATGACCGAGGGCAAGTGGCGCTGATTGACGGAGAAGCGAGGTCGAGCCGTTACACTCAATTAATCTTTCATTTGGTTTGTAGTACTATTAACAATCTGGTCTAGTTCACCCAAATGTGCCCCTTAATTGATTACTTTCTTCTCCATTCTGACTTAGCAGTAACAGACCAAGTCACGGGTGCACTGTTATGACTCATAAAGGACGTTATAGTATCCTCAGGGGGCATAAAACAATCGGCTTCCCCTCGCCTCGTTTTGTCATTAGAGTATTAAACCCTTCATCGTCCTGGAAACAACACTAAAGTAAATCATGCGTGTTGGAAATGTTACTCACACTGAACCCCCCTTTGAAGACCTGAATGTGTTCACAGTTTTTCATTCCATGGTGTCCTGTAATTAATTAGTTTATTCATTTGTCCACAAAAGTGTGACATGACAACCACGGCCACTCATCGTTTGCTACAACTCATCACGATATCTGCTGTTTGTGTAGAGAGTTTTTTTGTCTCGTCTCTGTGCGTGTCCATGATTTTCAATCGAGTTATCAAACTGACCGAAAAAAAAAGTTGTCTTGCCAGAGAAATTAACAATTGGTCATATTAAAGGAATATTTAAATATAATAATTTTTCTTTTTTCTTGAAATGCAAGGATCCAATATTATCCAATGTAATAACGTCATTTAACAGTATTTTGAGTTTGTTCGGCTATTTGTATCCCACATAACCTCATCTTTACTTTCTTCAATACATCAATTAAATGCCTGTTTTTTTTTAGGAAAATTAATGAACCATCAAATTAATTCAGTGTTGCATTAAATGAATTTGTCACCAAAAAAAAAAATTAATTGGTGTCTAGACTAGCAACCTTGGCACACTTTCAGATATTTTTATTATCATTATTATTATTATTCCTTCACACACCTCATGTTTCATTAACTGCTAAAAGCATGAATATTTTCTATCCATGGCCTTTCCATTATGAATGGATTTGATCATTCTTTCAAAATTTTAGAGAATGTACTCTCACTGATCTGATTTTCAAAGAATAGAAACCATTCTGACATCTTATCATGAGTATTTCCTAGCAGTGCTGAAGTTTGGAAATATAGGCTACACATCTATGTTTATGGGATACTTGTAGGTTATGAGCATTTTGGCACCAGTGACGTCAATTGCTGTCATGATTGTCCTGATCTACGGCTACGCGGCTGTGCCAAACTCCAACGGGTCACTCTACAATTTCCTGACGCACGCCAATAATATGGCATCGCTCAAGAGCAGGGTGGACAATACCCAGGATACATCGGTCAGCCACTTTCTGAGCCGGCCAAAGGTAAAATCTGCTTGTTCTTGTACATCAGAGTGAAATGCATTTCAGGGTTAATAAACTGCAGACTTAATTCAACTACGTGTATTAATTTACTCGGCTGAAACTGGAAATCCATGAGCGATTATGTTTCCTGGCTGATACCCACTCATTCGCGTCGGCATCTTTTCGGTGTTGTGCTGCTGTCGGCATATATGAGTTATCGGTTTAAGTCTTTGATTGAATTCACAGGAGTAGTAGACCTATTGGTGTGTCTGGCAATGTAAATTATCAAATCGGATTTTTGTTTGTTTGTTTTGTTTGTTAAAGTCCACCCTGTATAGCATTAGAATTTCTATTTGCGATTCAAACTGCTGCTCTGTAATTTCATTTAAAATGTGTGTACAAGCTCAGCCGTGGGTGAACGAATTCAAGAATTCAATCTTACAAACATTTTATTTTCTTCGAAATCGGCAATTCAACATGAGATGAAGGAGATGTGGATTATATCCATTATAATGGATCAGTTCTCATGAAGCAAGGAGATCATTAAGGTTTCACTGTAAGGAGCTTATTAATTCTATTAATATATTTTTCAAGTAACTAAAAAAAAAAAAAGAGGGAAGGGAGAGAAAAAAAGATATCGCTGGGAAAGTTAGCAATATCCCAGCGGAAAATGAAACTAATCTATTTCACGTACATTTATCAGTTATTGTGAATAAGACAGACTCAGTACAATAGGATTACCCGCCTCCGTTACCCGTGTAAGTTAGATTATTGGACACAGGAGATAAAATATCAAACAAGCAGGAGAATATATGTTTATCTGTGGTATGAAATCCAAAAATTTGCAAATAGGCCTAATGCATCGTTTCATGACGCCAATTACTGCTACGAAAATCAACCTAATAACAACGAAAGTCACCGAATTGAGACGTGCTGAAAAGTGAAGATTATTTAACGTCTTCCGTTGTTATTATTGTTATTATTATTATTGTTGTTATTATTATTATTATTATTAAGATCATTTTCTCCATCGTCAAAGGCTGTATAACTGAAAACTCAAGACGTCGTTTTCGGAGGTGGAAATTATGGTAACTGATTTGTTATAATATTCGTGGTCGTTCAGACCGACCCAGTTATCACCGCTGTTTTAAATGGTTCATGAAAGCCAAAGTTCGGAGTTCCAAAATTGATCAGCGTTCAGAAATTCCAAGACCATAAACTTGAAAATAACACGGGGGCACAAATCAGTCCTTTCATCCCAGTCCCTAGTGTAGCTTGTCATTGTTAATCATAGTGCATTGAAGATGATGTCTCTGTTGTTCCTTTGTCTTAGATCTGGCTGGATTCCCTGGAGCTCCACGTCTATGGCCTGGGTCTGTGGGCTGGAACGTTGCCTTTCCTGGGCACACATATCACGTGCAAGAAAAAAGTCATCAACGCGTAAGTGCCATGACTGGGAATTCGCATGTATATCGTCGGGTATTTTCCATGTATTGTTGTATGTGCATTTTTGCCAAACTGTGGATTGAACGTTTAAAGAGTTGTGGAAAGTCAGGGTTTTGTTCAATAAGCTTCAAAATCGAAACGTCCATAAAAATGCCCACGAAAAATAATGCACCCATACGACATTTATACATAATAAAATCAGGAGTGGGAGAAAAACAGCTTTCATTGCAAAACTTCAAAGTCAGCAAACTGTCGCAGACGACAATATGGCAAATACCCATCGATATGTGGCTGTGAGTGTGAGTGAAAGTAAGTCACAATAATATTTCACAAGGACTGAGTGTGGCTGAATTCCTGTGCACATAGGTGGCAGTTACTTATCTACGAATGTTTGGGGTTGAGTATGGTTAGGAATAAATTTAGCTGTAGCTGAGTATGAGAGTCATGGTGGATGCAAACGGCTGCGCCAAATAGTTATGGGATGCAGTTGAATGTTCTGGAGAAAAGACAGCGCGGGAAAACACACAAAAAGAGATGTGGTGGTAAGATGGATAAGTAAAAAGGAGTGGAGCGATGAGACCAGAAATATTGTGGAAGTTCAAGATAACAGATGAACCGAGACACAAAACCTAGTTGTTGACAAAATCAAAATTTGGTTAAAAAAACATTAAATGTCTCCGGTATTTATAAGACAAGACTCTACATTAGATGCCACTCACCTTAACCACAAAAACGTGTCTTTTTTGTCCAATTAGGACTTGGGTGATGTTGTTGTCGCTGTACTGTATGGTACCACATTTGTTGCTGGTGATGCTGGTTCCCTACATAGATCCTGTATATCCTGGGGGTATCTTGGGTGTTGAAGTTGGAATCAAGCCAGGTAACTTTTTTTTTTATAAACGTGATAACTGTGGCTGCAGTAACTGATCTTAGTCTATTTTAGTGTTACTGGCGAAAAATTAGGTGGATTACTAGGTTGAAATCAAGTTGACATTCATTTTCAAATTTTTGTCACACCACTTTGGCTGATAAAGGAAAACAGTGATAAATATGTGGTCACATTCCATGCTAATTTATCAAAAGAATGTCATGATCGCCTATGCATGGGAAATAATCCAGAAATCCCATGAGCAGATCAGTCAGAACAACTGAGAACATTCGTGGCACCAGACTGCCGTTGCAGTATTATTTCTGCTGCATCGGTGCGGCTGCCTTATAAATTTCACAACCAAGACGAGCTATTAAGAATTTACTTCTGTCTAAATGCATTGTAAACCGGTCATGGTGAGTTTCATTTTCTTATTTTCCCAAGGTATGTCCTACCTGTTTGTATCAATTCCTCACACCTTCAACAAGTACAACCTGTCACCGTTTATGGCTTTCCTGCTCTATGCCACTTACATCCTTGTCAACATACAACACTTGGTGAGTGAGAAATAAAACTACAGTAACTGTCGTTGCAGTCATCATCCTCGACCAGATCGATGTTTAACTTTTCTGTACAGATTACGTTCAATTATGTTTTGCAAGCGTATTTCGTAGTGCCCCCCCCCCCTCTCTCTCTCTCTCTCTCTCTCTCTCTCTCTCTCTCTCTCTCTCTCTCTCTCTCCCCGCAGGCTTTCTTTCTTTTTTTCTTTTCCTTTTGTTTTATATACATTATGATGCCTGAAACGTCGTTAGAAATTCATTAGAAGCCACACATAAAGGGTTCTGTTCTGGATGCCTTAATTCCGTCCGGAGTCGTGGAGGCACTGCATTACTGAGCGTTGCACCTAACTGTCGCCATCTATGGCGGTCATGAGCAAGGACTTGGATTGTGGCAAAATCTTCCCCTATCCAATGAGTAATATTGTCCGACCATTTTCTTATCTACTCCGTCTTCTCGTTCCCTGAACTGTACCTTAGAGGATGGTCTTTGATAGACCACTGGCTTTTGTCACATGTTCAAACCATTTCTTCTGTTTACTGCGTCCAGAAAGTCTTCATAGTGACGCACATAATTATGTTGTCTTATAGGGTACCCTCCCTCAAGGAGAAGGTTTAATGCCATACAAAGACGAAATGACAGCAACCAGGAAAAGTAATTATGTAGTGCCATTATGTAGTGCCAACTTATGAACAGGGTTGTTGTTATTATAAGTATGTACGCACCCCAAGCGTTTTGCGCTAGAGGCTTTACGTAAACGCATCTATCCCTAACCCCGTCCTTATCCTCAACCTCAAATTCTTATAAGCTTAGAATCCCTAACCCTGGCCCCTACCCTTTCATCCAGAAAAACAGGAGGAAAACAAAAAGAAAATCTGAAAGAATAATTAATTAAGGCTGTTGTCATGAGTATTTCGGGAGGAGCTCTCTAGCTCTGGAGTCACAAAAAGATTTAAACTACGTACCCCTAGCGCAAAAAAAAAAAACCCAAAAAACTTGGGATGCGTACGTACTTGTAACAACATTCTTATAAAAAAAGCAATAACAGGGTTAAATCTGTCCCTTTACTACTGTCATAGATACCAAGTGATAAAGCCAGTGAGTAAAGGGAAATAAGCAAAATTCATTATTTGAATTGCACTGCACAGTTATCTCGTACATATAGTTTCAACCCGGTGTAGCAGGCCAGATTATACCCCCGATAGACTATACCCGGGGTTAAACTGGCCTAGCCCAGAATATCCCCCGGGGTATATTCTGGCTTAGGCCAGTTCATACCCCGGGGTTTACTTTGGGCTAGGCCAGACTATACCCCCCCCCCCCCAGTCCAGATTATACCCCCTACTATTTTTTTAAAACAAGTCAAGACCGCAGTTTATTTCAACTTTAGTTTGAATTGTCCATTATCACTGTCATCAGATATCATATTGAAGCATACATTTTTGACTCTTGTATTGTAAATTATGATACATTTAAATGGAAATAAACATGCTTAAAAAGCATTGATATACAAAAGGATTGAAAATCCATTGAAACTGATACATGTATGATTAAACTTTAACACTAATTTTACTTGTGTCCGTTGGTATTATTATTGTTTTGGTTTTTTTGTAATTGGTTGTCCATGAGTTAAACATGTATTGTAATTTTTTTGTTTGGCACCACTAACATATACTTAGTGGCAAGGTATGCACTTATTATAAGACTCATTAGTGTAAAGTTATCTGAATCTTATTTTAATTTTTGAAAATCAGAAATGTGTTTGATATGTCGGAACCATTAGATCTACATACAAAGTTACACTGATGCAGAGAGAAAAGCCAGGAAAGAATACATAGAGAAAAAAACAACAACATTTTAACAACTGAACTGGCAGATGGTGCAATTCCATCATCCAGCAGACATTAAATACTTCACACAAAAGTAAATACATACTAAAATTGTTTCACATAATAATAATAATAATAATAATATATACATTTATATAGCGCCAGGACTAAAACATTAAAAGCTCTAGGCGCTGTACACAGTAAAAAATCATAAAAGCACATTCAAATAAACTTACACACACACAGACAAACTAGTTTTATACATCCAATAGCAAGTTATAAAATTCAGTTTTTAAAAAGAAATGTTTTTAACCTGTTTTTAAATATGTTTAGAGAGGCAGAATTTCGAACCTCTTGTGGTAAAGAATTCCACACACAGGGACCGAAACAACTAAAAGCTCTATCTCCATAATTTGATGTTTTACACCTGGGAACAACCAGTTTGTTTTCTGTAGTAGATCTTAAAAATCTATCAGACTCATGTTTTTTCAAAAGTTCCGAAAGATAGGAGGGAGCTGAACCTTCAATACATTTGTAAACCAAAACTGCAGCTTTAAATTTTATTCTGTTTTCAACCGTAAGCCAGTGAAGTTGGTCAATAAGGCTTGAGGCAGATTCTCTTTTTGATTTTCTAAAAATCAGTCTAGCTGCATTATTCTGAATTATCTGAAGGCGTTTTATTTTGTTGCTCGGAATTCCAAAGAGCAGAGGGTTACAATAATCAAGCTTTGAAAACATAAGTGAAGTGATAAGTATTCGAGTTGCCTCTTGGGATATGAATGGACGAATAGAGCTGATGTTTTTTAATTGAAACATTAATGATCGACATAATGAACTTATTTGACTTTCCATGCTGAGATCTGATTCTAAAATTGTGCCTAAGTTTTTAACTTTATTCACGTTTGCTACAGTGCTTTCACCAAGATTTAATTTTACATTTTTAATTGCAGTAATTTGTCTTTTCTTTCCAATAATCATAACTTCTGTTTTGTCTTCATTTAGCTTTAGTTTGTTTTGGTTCATCCATTCTTTTGTGTCCATAATACACTTTTCACTATCTTTTATAACATTGTCAACATGACCTAAAGTCGTACCAGGGTGATATAGTTGGACATCATCAGCATACTGATGGTAATAAAAACCATGATCTTTAAAAATATTAGACAGGGGCCCAATGTACATAATAAAGAGAGTGGGACCTAAAACTGAGCCTTGTGGAACACCATATGGCAGTATGTATTCTTTTGATTTTATGTTATCTGTTACAACAATTTGTTTTCGGTCACATAGATAGGACCTGAACCATTTCAGAGCTATACCAGAGATCCCATAGGTTGCTTCTAATCTGCAAAGAATAATTTCATGATCTATAGTGTCGAAGGCAGCTGATAGATCAAGAATGTTTAAACACGAAACCAAGCCCTTGTCCAGTAATCCAAACAAATCATTAACAATCCTCAATAAAGCAGTTTCAGTGCTACAATTTGCACGATAAGCTGACTGGAATGATTCACAGAGAGCGTTATTGTTTAGATGACCAAGTAGTTGTTTTAAAATTACTTTCTCTAAAATCTTTGATAAAAATTGAAGATTAGATACTGGTCTATAGTTTTTCAAGTTTTCATAGTCAAGATTAACTTTCTTAAGCAAAGGTTTAACGAGTGCAACTTTATAGGTCTCTGGCACAGCACCTGTATATAAAGAAGTGTTAATAATTTTTGTGATGGATGGTAAAAGATCAGGTAAGCATTTTTTTAACAAGTCTGTGGGCATGGGATCTAGTTCACATTGCTTAGTAGCAGCAGAACAAATTATGTCATTGATTTCATCACTGGTAACTTCACTGAAACAAGAAAGATTATTCCCAACAAATACAGAATTTTCACTAGTTATATCACAACTACTTAAATTGTCTCTAATTTTTTCTATTTTGTCCATGAAGAAGTCCCCAAATGCATTAGGCAGATGTTCCTTTTCTATTGAAGTTGGCAGGTTGATCCTTTTCTGTTTGCCCAACAAATCATTGGACAAATTGAAAAATTGTTTTGAATTTTGAATTTCACAAAACCTTGAGTTGTAATAGTCACATTTAGCTTTTCGAATGGTGTCATTCACAAGTTTCTTATGGTGAATGTATATTTCTTTGTCAATTTGTAACTTTGTTTTCTTCCATTTCCTTTCTGCTCGTCGCCTGGCCTGTTTTGCTGCTTTTGTTTCCAACGTGAACCATGGTGATGGTGTCCTGTCGGTCACAGTCCTTGATGTTTCCGGAGCATGACTGTTTAAGACGCTTTGGATTTTTTCTGTCAGAACTTCAGCATTGATGTCTTCTGAGTCAGCCAACGTTGTTCTCAAATCTAATTTGAAATTTTCTAAGTTAATTTTCTTCACGTCTCTGCATTTTACATTCTTTTTCTTTGGCAAAGGTTTCTTGTAAGGAATGTCGAAATATAGAAAATGGTGGTCAGATATTAGTTTGTTGGTATTTACCACCGCTGATGCAAAAGTAAATTTGGACGAAGTAACAATCCAATCAAGAATATGGCCAAATTTGTGTGTGCTGGATTCAACATGTTGTGTCATTTGATGTTCATGAAATAAACGTTTCATAAAATTTACATCAGCAGATGTTTTGGAGTCGTAATGCAAGTTAAAATCACCCATGAAGACATGTTCCTGCTTTTCGATGTTGTTTAAAATCAAAATTTCTTCAAATTGTGTCAAAAAATCTGATGTTTTGAGATTGTTTTTCTTGTTAGGTGGTGGTCTATATAGCAGGACAAATTTTATTTTCTTGTGAGGTAATGACAAAGTCATAATCGCAGACTCAAATGAAGTAACAGTATCAGGATTCTCACCAAAGTTCAAGGCCGAAGAGAGAGTATTTTTGTAGACAATACCAATGCCACCTCCATTTTTGTTCTTTCTAGAAAATGATTTATAAGAATAACTCGGTGGAGTGAGTTTAGAAATTACATGCTCATGACCGTGTTCATGGATCCAGGTTTCTGTGATAATCATGATGTCAATGTCATAGTCACCAATGATGCCACACAAGTCTGTTGTCTTATTACATGCTGACTGTGCATTAGTATACCCAATACGAATGTTTTTTCCACAGGTCACATCTCTAAATTTGTTTCTTGTGTCAATTGGAATCAAGTTGTTTTTATTTATTCCACTTTGATGGAAGCCTTTAACTGTATTGTTTATTTTTCTCTCACTCAGTACAGATTTTATTCTTCTTCTGGTCCCACCTCTTGCTCCCCTCTTTCTGTGTTTCTGTTTACAGATGTGTAGATTTTTCAGTAGTTGGAAAACCTGCTTGGGCAGTTTGTTGATGTTGTTGTTATTTCTACACTGGAGCAATTGTTCTCTTGTGTAAACAAAGCTGGTCATATTTACACTAGTGTGTTCACAATAGTCTGACTCTCTACTGTCAGTAACTGGGTCACTCATGTTGTTATGCTGAGTGTTGGTGTTAAAATCAGCACAGTGAAGCCTAAAAATGGCCACAAGATAAGATAAAACATATAGAATAAAATCACTTCATGTTGAAACATCTTGAAATAGATTAGATCCTCAGAATCACTGAAACAAGAGGAACTCTTTGGTGCAAACTTCAAAGTCTAATAAATATAAAATCCTTCTAAAAATTTGAAAAAACAGTGGAGCTGAAATCCTGCTGCCTGTGGCGCTGAACACAACTCAACTAATGAATTTAACCTGTCCAGATCCACTTGAGACATTGCAGAAAGCTAACTTGTAATATACAATAATAACAATAAGAACACCAAATCATCTTATTTACTCTTGAAAATAAAGAGAATATAATCAATATCAGAATCACCATCATCTTGGAATAATACAAAGATAAGAGGCAATATAAAAATGACCTACACATCATTCTAGAATCTATAAGCAGCAATAATATATGTGTGTCTGTACCAAGTACATGTAAAGAAAAATGTGTTAAATCTGGACTGAAAGCTTTAGCGAAGTAGCTTTGATAGTCATGTAAAATGACAGATTAAATCCACTGAGACAATAGTGCATTGCAGAAAGTAATTACAGTATGTTATGGCAAAAATTCGATGGATCATGTTGCATGAACATGTCTTGTTAGTAAATTCTTTGATAGCGTATTTGTAGAAATGTATACATTTTATGTAGCTCATAGTTTAAGGCACTGGATTAGTTTCACTCACGTTCGTTGGCATGTTGTAGTTGTTTTTGTAGTTGATTGCCATTGAGTAAAATTTGCACGGTACTGTTTGTTTGGCACTGACATACACTTAGTCCCAATGGATGAAAGAATTAACGGACTCATAAAAATAAAGTCATTTTAAATATTTTTTGTGTGTACAAATACACAGTTGTTAAATTCCTTGGCAAGGGACGTGTTAAGCTTAGGAAGGTAAAGACGGACAAGGTCTTTTATTATTATTATTATTATTTCACTCGCGAGTGACATACCCTTATAGGTTCAATCTTTCAAAAGCCTTGCAAACTAATCCAGTGTCTTAAACCGTAATGTACATGAAATGTATATCTTTTTTACAAATAACCTATCAAAGAATGATACTCACTAACAAGAAATACTGTTAATGTAACATGATCCATTGAATTTTGCCTCAACATGCTATAGATCTAATTATACCTTTTACAATGCACTACTTTTGTCTCAGTGGACTTACTCTGTCGGCCTACACAACTGTCAAGGCTATTTCACTAAAGCTTTCTGTCCAGTTTTACTTGAATATTTGAAAAGATTTAACACGTTTTTTTTATATATAGTTGATACACACATGTACATTGCTGCTTATAAATTCTAGAATGATTTGTAGGCCTACGCTGCCATTTTTACACTCCCTCTCATATCTTTGCAATTTCCAAGATGATGATGATGATTCTGATATTGATATTTCTCTATATTTTCAAGAGTAAATAACATGATTTCGTGTTCTTATTGTTATCATTATTACTGGTTAGCATTCTGTACGTTTCAAGTGGATCTGGACAGGTGGTGTTCATCTGTCGCAAACATTTAGTGCCTATTTAGTTTTATGTCTGCTGGATGATGGAATTGCACTATCTGTCCGTTGGATTATCATTATGTTTTTATTATTTTTTTCCTGTGTTCTTTTCTGGCCTTTTTTCTCTACATCATTGTAACAAAAAATACAATGCATGTTTTACTCATGGCCAACCAACTATCAAAATAATAATAATAATAATAATACATGTAATATCATCAACACACACGAGTGAAATTAATGCTGAAGTCTAATCATGTCAGTTTGAATGGATACTCAACTCTTTTGTATATCAATGCATTCTAATGCATGTTTGTTCCTTCTAAAATGTATCATGATTTACAGGAGTCAAGAATGTATGTATGTACACCAAAGTAAACTAAGGCTGAAATAAACTGTTATTATTATTTTCTCTAAATTGCATTATGACTTGTTGGTGTCAAGAATGTGTTCATGTTTGTATTAATATGATATCTGATGTCAGTGACGAAGAACAGGCTGAAATAAACTGTGGTCTTGACTTGTTTTTAAAAAAAAAGTAGGGGGTATAATCTGGACTGGGGGGGTATAGTCTGGCCTAGCCCAAAGTAACCCCGGGGTATAAACTGGCCTAGCCCAGAATATACCCCGGGGTATATTCTGGGCTAGGCCAGTTTATACCCCGGGGTATACTTTGGGCTAGGCCAGACTATACCTCCCCAGTCCAGATTATACCCCCTACTTTTTTTTTTAAAAAGCAAGTCAAGACCACAGTTTATTTCAACTTTAGTTTAAATTGTTCATTATCACTGTCATCAGGTACCATATTGATGCATACATTTTTGACTCTGTAAATTATGATACATTTAAGAGAAAATAAACATGCGGTAAAAAGCATTGATATACAAAAGGATTTAAAATCCATTCAAATTGATATGATTAAACTTAAACACTAATTTTACTTGTGTCCGTTGGTATTATTATTGTTTTTATTTGTTTTTTTTATAATTAATTGTCCATGAGATAAACATGTCTTGTATTTTTTGTTTGTTTGGCACCACTGACATATACTTAGTGGCAAGGTATGAAATAATTATAAGATTCATAAGTGTAAAGCCATCTGAAATTTATTTTAATTTTTGAAAACCAGGAATGCGCTTGATATGTCAGAACAATTAGATCTACATATAAAGTTACAATAATGCAGAGAGAAAAGGCCGGGAAAGAACACACAGAGAAAACAACAACAACATTTTAATAACCCAACTGACAGATGGTGCAATTCCATCATCCAGCAGACATTAAATACTTCACACAAAACTAAATACATACTAAAATTTTTTCACATCATATGAACTTAACCTGTCCTGATGCACTTGAGACATTACAGAATGCTAACTAGTAATATATACAGTAATAAAAAATAAGAACACGAAATCATCTTTTTTACCTTGAAAATAAAGAGAATATAATCAATATCAGAATCATCATCATCATCATCTTGGAATATTATAAAGATAAGAGGGAATGTAAAAATGACCTACATATCATTCTAGAATCTATAAGCAGCAAAGTGTGTGTACCAACTACATGTATATGTAAAAAATGTGTTAAATCTTTTCACCTATTCAAGTCGAACTGGACAGAAAGCTTTAGTAAAGTGGCTTTGATAGTCGTGAAAACTGACAGATTAAATCCACTGAGACAACTGCATTGTAGAAAGTAATTACAGTATGTTACGGCAAAAATTCGATGGATCATGTTGCGTTAACATTTCTTGTTAGTAAATTCTTTGATAGCTTATTTGTAGAAAGGAATACATTTCATGTAGCTGGTGGTTTAAGGCACTGGATTAGTTTGCAGGGCAGTTGAAGGATTGCAATTATGTGTTATAGTGAATAAAGGCATGTCACTTGCGGGTAAAATAAAATTTTTAAAACTTAATGTTGTATCCTTGAATATTTTGCCTGAATATGGGAGTAAAATCTGGACTGGAGGAATATAGTTTGGCCAAAACGCCACAGTTTATTTCAATCATAGTTTAATTCATTTTTTTATCACTGTCAACGGGCACCATAGTAATACATGTACATACATACATACATTCTTGACTTCCGTAAATCATAATACAATTCAGAGGAAAAAACATGCATTATTATGTATTGATATGATATGGGGTGCATATCCATTCAAACTGATATTATGATTCAACCCGCATTTCACTCACATTCGTTGTCATGTTGTAGTTGTTTTTATAGTTGGTTGCCCATGAGTAAAATTTGCACCCTATTGTTTGTTTGCCACTGACATACACTTAGTCACAATGGATGAAATAATTAAGACACTCATAAAAATGAAGTCTTTTTAGAGTGTTTTTGTGTGCGAATACACAGTTGTTAAATCCTCTGGCAAGGGACGTGTCAAGCTAAGGAAGGTAAAGACGGACAAGGTTTTTTTTTTTTTTTTTTATTTCACTCGCGAGTGACAAACCTTTATTCACTATAACACGTAAGTTCAATATTTCAAATGCCTTTGCAAACTAATCCAGTGTCTTAAAACATAAGATACATGAAATGTATATCTTTCTACAAATATGCTATCAAAGAATAATATTCACTAACAAGAAATACTGTTAATGCAACATAATCCATCGAATTTTGCCTTAACATGCTATAGATCTAATTACTTTTTACAATGCACTACTTTTGTCTCAGTGGACTTACTTCGTCGGTCTACACACCTGTCAAGGCTATTTCACTAAAGCTTTCTGTCCAGTTCTACTTGAATATTTGAAAAGATTTAACACACTTTATAAATGCAGTTGATACACACATATTGCTGCTGTTTCTACACTCCCTCTTATATCTTTGTATTATTCCAAGATGATGATGATGATTCTGATATTGATATTTCTCTTTATTTTCAAGAGTAAATAAGATGATTTCGTGTTCTTATTGTTATTAATGTATATTACTGACTAGCATCCTGTAACGTTTCAAGTAGATCTGGACAGGTGGAGTTCATCTGGCGAAAAAATTTAGTGCCTATTTAGTTTTATATGACGTGGATGATGGACTTGCACCATCTGTCAGTTGGGTTATTAATATGTTTTTATTATTTTTTTCTATGTGTGTTGTTTTCCGGCCTTTTCTCTCCTCATCATTGTAACAAAAAATACAATGCATGGTTTACTCATGGCCAACCAATTATCAAAATAATAATAATAGTAATATCAACACACAAGAGTGAAATTAATGCTGAAGTCTAATCATATCAGTTTGAATGGATACTCAATCCTTTTGTATATCAATGCATTTTAATGCATGTTTGTTTCCTCTAAAATGTATCATGATTAACAGGAGTCAAGAATGTATACACCATATGTAAACAATTTAAACTAAGGCTGAAATAAACTGTTACTATTATTTCCTATAAATTGTATTATGATTTATGGGTGTCAAGAATGTGTTCATGTAGGTATTAATATGATATCTGATGACAGTGATAAAGAACAGGTGGTCTGTTCTGTGGTCTTGACTTGTTTTTAAAAAAAAAAGTAGGGGGTATAATGTGGACTGGGGGGGTATAGTCTGGCCTAGCCCAAAGTAACCCCGGGGTATAAACTGGCCTAGCCCAGAATATACCCCGGGGTATATTCTGGGCTAGGCCAGTTTAACCCCGGGTATAGTCTGGGCGGGGGGTATATTTTGGCCTGTTACACCGGTATCCTGTGTCCTGCATTAATAATTATGAAATTTATACTTTCAGAGTTTCCACATTTTGATGATCTGGGAAAATATATGGCCAAGTCTCCCAAAGGTTGCTATAACATTTTTCAAGCGGACGCCTTGCCTGTTGGCTGTTTTCTGCTTCTTTTCCTTCTTGCTCACAGCGCCCTACTTGTCTGAGGTGAGAAAAGTCAATCTTTCATTGTTTTGTCATATTTTGTAAGGCCAACAAGGTTACAAACAAATCCGAAAGCTTCAAATCTTCCCAGCAATGAATTCATGTTTAATGGTAAACTGTGACAAGATTTATTCATGTCAGAGTATAAAATATTTAGAAATATGTGTAATAAATTTTCCAAACTTGTGAAATGAATTTATTTAAACAAAGAAAGACAGGAAATCTGTGAAGAGATGGACAACTGTATATCTTTAAATTACAGTGACATTCTCAGAAAGTTTACTGTGAAGATCTAACATTAGCATTGTATCAGTTAGATTCCAATAATATGTTAAGACCAGCACACAAATGATCATTTTACATTGGCAATTTGTGGATATCATAGAGGATAGCTTTAAAATCGAATAACTGGAATATTAGGCTTTTTGTTATGTTTTAAATCCACTTTTAGAGCAGTTACAATATAAATGTTATTAGCCAATGAGCTACTGCTGGTGGTAGACAAGGGAATTGATTTCACAAGTTGTTTGGCTCCTGTGGTCGTTATTCACATGCCATGAATGTATTAACAATTTTCCTCTCCTTTTGATTGTTACAGTGTGGCGTTTACTTGTACCAGATCATCCGATTTTATGTGGATCGTCTCTTGTTTGCCCTGATCATTTTCAGCATGGTTCCTTTTGTCATTGGATTTAGTAAGTTCAGAGACCTGGTTGGTTGATTTGGTTGATTGATTAGAGAGGTGGTTCCCAAGTGTTTGCATGAATGATTAGGTCAGTTGATTGATTAGTTGTCTGCTTGATGGGTTGGTTGATTGGTATATTCATCGTTGATCAATTTCTCAGTTAATTAATTGGCCAGTGATTTTGACTCCTGTGATGGGTAAAATCTGAATGAGTAAATGAAAAGGTTGATTAAGGTGTGAGTGGAAGCAAAACTATTGCCGCTCAACCGGTCTGACTGTCTGTCAAATTCACTGGGAGATAAACAATGTACTCTGTTAATAATTAATCAGTGGAAAAGATGCTGTGTTGTGTAGTAATTAGTTAAGCGTGTACGCTGGCCAACGAAACTGAATTTGATTGAACCCCAGGTAGATATTTTTACAATCAGAAAAGAGTAGAAAGCTTACACAAGAGATAGAATATCCACTGCTATATATTTGTGCAATCTCACCGCTGTGTTCACATAGGGCAACCATTTTTTAACTCATACCTTTAATTTTTCTGTATTCTTTTCTCAACAAATCTTAATGATGAATGAAGGTAAATTATAAATATTCCTATTACCAGTACATGTATTACATTCTAAATTTGTGTTTCACACTTCTTTGCAGTTCGTCAAGAATCACTCCGCACACCAGTAGACCGTATTTCCATGGGAGTTTGGTATGCACTGGCCTCTGTCATAGCTGCAGTAAGTAAAAAGGAGGAGAAAAATTAAGTTTACCAAGAGTTATCGCTATGCAACCACGAAAAAGCTTCCTCCAGACTAACTTTTTTCAGTTTAAATTAAGACAAAATATATTCTTAGTCATCCTATTCCTAACATCTGCAATATTCTCTTTGCATATTATCATGATTTTATCATAATTATTCGAAAGGACTATTTTTTAAACCTCACAATCACATCTTTGGCATTATGGATGTGGCCCACCTTGCTTACCATTTTTCACTTGTCACACAAGAATGACATAGAATTCTGGGCCACAACAATAACAATGGTATCTTATATTTCCAGTGTTTGCTCATCTACAACTTTGTAGTATTTGTCTACCCTGAAGCTGTTGTCAGTTATGAGCAGCGCTGGGCTGAAAACTTAGGCTGGTGTGTCAGCATTTTCCCTCTAGTACTGGGTGTGGCTCTTGGAGCTGTGCACGCTATCCTCAAACAGAGCGGATCTTTCAAGCAGGTGAGACACAAACAGGGAATTCAAACAAACACACACGCACGCACGCACACACACACACACACACACACAACTTGCATGCCATAATTGCTTTATCAGCCTCTGGTTCCATCATTCCATGATTAATAGTCAAGTCTGACATGTGAGCAGTCTCATTTAGAAATATATGATAAAGGCTTCAGCTTGGATATCAGATGCGAGGACACAGTATTCTACTGAGCCAGTGAGGAAATGGAAGCAGGTTTGCCTTAATATTCAATATTCTAATTGTTGGATGAACTACGAGTGGGTAATGTGGTTACTGCGTGGGTTCAATAGTAACTCCCTTAAGGATACACAGGACTAACAAACACAGGGTTCTGCTGGCAATCTTATTTATTCAAAAAAAGCCTAACAAAGGTATCGCGGCCCAAACAAAGCCAACAAAAGAAGAGAAACCCAGAAAAGAAGCCCAAAAAAAAGAAGAAGCCCAAAAGAGAAGAAGCCCAAAAAAAGAAGCCCAACCAGCCATAAGCTGGAACAAGAGAAAAAGACAAAAATATGATTAGGATATAATGACAACATTAATCAGGCAATCAATGGTGGACATACATAGTAATAGTATTAAGTATTAAATCAAGCAACAACAACATAATATAGAAGTTAAGCAATAACCAACTGGATATGTATGCATGGAATAAAATAGCGCTAAGGTTAATGAATAACAACTACAAGAGGCTATATCATATACACAAGGAGTTTCCTAGTACACTGGCAACATAAACTAATGTACTAATCAAAGTATGAAGGACATAACAAATGAAGGGGCAAGAACACAATAGTTTCGCTCCACTGAGCCGGTGTACAACACATCCAGAGTGGCCATTCCATTTAATAACGCAGTGGCCAACATGGCCCACTGACCGTCCATAACACAGACGCTGCATCCCAATGCAGGCCATCCTCATAGGCCCACTCCCATTATTAGTACTAACCCGCCCCAGGGCTATTGTATTGGTGACTTCCCTTCCCAATCGATACTGAAGGGTCATGCCCTTTGACCTTAGCCGCGGAGCTATGCCGCCAGGCTAACGTGTATGACACACCACTAGATACATACAGTAATGTGTACATTCCTTAAAATGAAACTGTCCTTCACACACTTACGAAACTCATAGAAGCATAATACATCTGGATAACTATAATACATGCACATGATATATATATATATGTCGGCGAGACTCATTGCAACATGTGTAGACTCATTGAAACATTGTTCATCCACCGCCGCACATAGAACAATCCTGGGGCTCACCCATGTGAGGCCCAACTAATATTATACATCTCCAATACATGTAATTAATTGCACATCTTAAACACTAAACACGCAATCACAATCACACTGCTCTCTATAGCATAGTGGTACTGGCAAGGTACACAAATACCCGTAATACAATCAAGCGTATAGTGCCGCTCGCTGTAACATAAGCCATCCACATCAACATGTCAGGAAATCCTCACTGCCTACCACAACAAGGCAATGCTACACATACACTATATATAGGCACACAAGCAAATCGTGATAGCTTGGTTAGCGAGCCATCATTATCATCTAGCACCGCAAACGTTAACTTTGACAATAAAGACACAATATCAAGACACTGTACTGCAAAGCGCATCCTACACGTCCAATGACAATGGCAATTACCGTTGAGCCGGACTCATAATAGTCTCTGTAGATCAGCATTCTCTACGTGGCATCCAAGAAAAAGGGGGGGGGGGTGCGCAAATTAAAGTCACTTCTAATATAATAGTCTCCAACTTACCCAAAGTTTCTCCGGGTCCTGTGCTACCGCCACATGCCTTATGGGGCGGGGTGGCGATGGCAAGCGTCGGCTCTGTCTCTGCGTCTATGATGGAGTGTCTTGACCACTCGAACCGCATCTTATTTATTAGCCCGCGCGGACGTCCGAGAGAGCTATTACGTAGCCCGTGTTGCACAAGTGAAAGGCTCGGACATGGAGTCCAGCCCGACAACATAACCGGTTAGGGTCCTAACACAATCGAATTTACAGTACGGTTAAAAGGGTGCACACAAAAGTCAATTAGGTATCCCAGTAAACTGCAGAAATTACTCTAACGACCCCTCCAGCAATAATTGAATAAATTTGACCCAGGTTGGATTTATCGGGGATAACATGCGTCTAACTCGTGGTTTACTTTAAATCCGAGATCCTCTCATTAATCATTTCAATAGGACACGTGCATCAAAGTACAACGAAATTGGTACCATTATAAAGTAGAAACTTGCTGCTACAATTCCAACTGACTACTTATACCAGAAACCCGGTAATAGTTTTAATATAAATTTTCAAAGTGTCAGGACTAACAACATTCGACAATTTTGTGCGGGATACTTTCGTCCATTAATACGACGTATCTCCATTGATAACAAACGTTATCATGAGTACCTATTTTGTACCGATCGGGTATTGTCTACTCTCAAAAATGAATTCGGGTTCCCGTCTTTCTGTCGGTGGATAACAACGAAGGAGCGAGTTGTAAGAAACTTAAAGCCATGATATAAGAGTTGGAAGCCCGGTGGTCAAAATTTCCAATTGACCAATCAAAATGCGCGCTTTTCACCGTGATGTGAATAACGGGTCCCGCGCTAGTATTACAAGGGAAATAATCCAATTAATGGTGCTCGGCCAAGTGTCCATAAACTACTATGAGTGGCCGTCCCTCACTCACGCACTAGAGCTACCATGAAAGCACATTAAAAATAAAAAGTCGTTCATCCTCTCACATTCTCCCCTGCTAAGTCACGTAGTCCCTTACGTGACACATACATCAATTCAAAGGTTTACAAAAGACCACTGAAGGTACAATCAAACTCTAAGGGGCTATGATACCATCACTTAGAGTAGAACAATTGCAAATTACACACAGTGAACCGAAGTACAACAATGGTCCATCCTCTTTATAACCACTAACAGGTGGCGTGAACCGGCTAAGTTACTACTGGCATCCTGAAGATGTACACAACAGTCTCAGCTCTGGCTGTAGTAAGTTACATCATATGGACAAAACAACAGGTCCCAGACCTGCAACGGTGGTCCCAGACCACTATCAGGGTTAACGTAGGATCGAACAGTACAAAAAAATACAATATGCTATAAGGGCACCAGGGCAATGAAAAAGGTAAGGTCAACATAGGCATAAAAGTAATTGTAATTAAGCTGTGGAGAAAGCCAACATGGGCATACTCTCTAACTTAAAATCTTGAGGCGGAGCTCCCTTGGATTCGGTGGTCTATCATCTGGCCTGATGGAAACTCGGGGGGGGTCTTGATGGGTGCGCTCCCCTGCTCTTTCTGCACTCACAGTCAATGTCTAATGTTAATCACTAATAAGAGTCAGAGGTCCAATCTCTGGGGTTGTCTGTGTGGGCGGCTGGACCGTCGCACAGGAGGTAGGCGCTGGGAAGTTGTCATCCCAGGTTGAGGGTCCGGTCGGGCTGCAGGTGGCTGGCAAGGGTGGTGAGCCGGGAAGTACCAGACATCGGTCGACGCAGGCAGTGGAGGCGGGTGCTGTGGACGTGTGTTGACCACTGGGGGGTGAAATAACCGCAAGAGGTCTCCGTTGACCGCAGAGGCATCTCCATCTGGGTTTCTGATGGTAAAGTAACCACCATGAGGCGGGGGAACAGACAGGACGGTGTGTACAGGACCGGGGTACGGGTCCTGGATCTTGTGTCGACCAGGATAGTGGTGCTTGACAAGGACATGGTCGCCCGGCTGAAGATGGGCGGCGTTGTGGGGGGTCGTCCTTCGTGCGTCCTGCAGAAGGTGCGTGGACTCCACCTTCCTCGCTACCTTCGCCCTCAGTTCGTTGAGCCGTTGTATATGCCGCTGGACGTAGTCGCCTACCGAAGTGGAGGCTGGTGTCTCGTCACCCAGATAGACATCCAATGGCAGACGTGGTTTCCTGCCAAACAAGAGCTCGTAAGGGGACACTCCAGTGGAAGAATGGGGGGTGGCATTGTAACAGAAAGTTAATTCCGGCAGGTATTCTCGCCATCTTAACTTCTGTTCTGGGAGTAAGGTGGACAGCAGACTGAACATAGTGCGGTTGAACCGTTCGCACTGGCCGTTGCCTTGTGGATGATAAGCGGTGGTGCGGGACTTGGTGATGCCATAGTGGCTGCAGAGCTGGCGTACCACTTCAGCCTCGAACTGCCGTCCCTGGTCGGAATGTAGCCTCTCTGGAACCCCATAGTGGACAATCCACGAGTGAATGAGGTGGCGAACAACTGTCGCTGCTGTCTGGTCCTTGGTTGGCACTGCTACTGTCCACTTGGTGAAAACATCTGTCATGACCAGTATGTTTTCGTAGCCATCAGTAGTGGGCTCAATTTTTGCGAAGTCCATGGCCACAATTTGCAAGGGGTGAGTGGCCACAAGATGACCAGTGGGTTTGGCAACACGGACAGGGGGATGCTTAGATCGCTGGCACCGCTCGCACTGTTGGCAATACTGTTGAACCATACTGGTTTGGTCTGGCCAATAGGTCCGTTGTCGTATATGGGCGAGTGTTCGCTCGGGGCCTTGATGTCCGGTGCCGTCGTGTGCAAACCTAATAGCAGTTTCACGATATTTGGATGGTAAGACTACCTGTTTTACTTCTCCATGGACTGGGTCGAGAATCTTCCGCACTAGTATGCTGTCGTGGATGGAAAGCTTGTGCCACTGTTTCAGTATGGCGAGGGTGTCACTAGTTAGGTCTTTGCGCTCTATGGCTGTGGGTTTTTGTTGCGCCCTTACTGCTCGGTAGACAACTTGGATGGCTGGATCATCTTCTTGGGCAGCTGCTAGGTCTTCGTTATTGAGGGAGGGAATAAGGGCTTTGGCAGGAGACAGGTGCAGATGGTTCACAAACACTTCTCCAACCGTGGTGGCAACTTCCAATGGGAGGTGTGTGGTAGACTGCAGGCAGGCGGAAGCAATAGTTACCAATTCATCAGCGTCCTCGTCGGGTGGTGCCGGAAGGGGGTGTCGGGACAGAGCATCAGCATTCGCATTTTCCTTCCCCGAGCGGTACTTGATATCAAAGTTGAACATTGCGAGCTCAGCTATCCAGCGTTGTTCCACTGCACTGCGTTTGGAAGACAGAATGTGACTTAGGGGGTTGTTATCGGTGTATACGGTGAAGCAGTTGCCCAGCAAATATCCCCGGTATTTCTCGGTTATGGCCCACTTCATTGCTAGTAGTTCCAGCTTGTATGAACTGTATCCACGCATCTTCCTCTCGTTGGGCCTCAATCCTCTGCTTGCGTAAGAGATTACACGTCGTCGTCCGTCCTTCTCCTGGCTGAGGACAGCACCTAGACCTTCATGGCTAGCATCTACTTCCAAGACGAAAGGCTTGTCGAAATCAGGGTAGGCCAACACTACTGCGTCGCTGTAGAGGGCATCTCGCAGTTCCAGGAAGGCTTGTCGGCATTCAGTCGTCCATAGCTCACCCAGTTTTTGGTGCTTCTTGTAGCTGCCTTGGTTCTGCTGGTTTGCCTTGCTGATGACTTCATGGAGGGGGCGGGCCATTCTGGCGAAATGCTTTATGAAACGACGGTAATAGCCCACCATCCCCAGAAAAGTCCTTAGGTCTCTCATGGTCTTCGGCATAGGATATTCCGTTATGGCGCGGACCTTGTCTTCATCAGTAGAGATCCCCTCATTCGAGATAGTGTGTCCTAGGAAGGGTACTGAAGAGCGGGCAAATGAGCACTTGTTGGGATTTAACCTGACGCCAATGGTGCGAAGTCGAGTGAAGACAGACTCCAGTCTCTCCAGATGTTCGGTAAGGGTTGGCGAAAAGACTAACAGGTCGTCCAGGTAGACCAGCAGTATCTTGAATATGAAGTCACTCATTGTGGACTGCATCAATCGCTGGAAGGTGGCCGGGGCGTTGCACAGACCAAAGGGCATCCTATTGTATTCGTACAGGCCAAAGGGGCAGATGAAAGCAGTCTTCTCTCGAGATTCTTCCGACATAGCAACTTGATGGTAACCACTGGCGAGGTCTAGGGTTGAGAAGAATTTTGAGCCACCTAGTATGTCTAAACACTCGTCAATCCTGGGAAGTGGGAATGCGTCCTTCCTGGTTATGTTGTTCAGCTGGCGGTAGTCGACACAGAGTCTCAGCTCGCCTGACTTCTTGCGGCAAACAACAATGGGTGAGGCATAGGGGCTACTACTTGGTTGGATCACGCCACGACGCAAGAGGTCCTCAATATGTTCTTGCACTTCCTTCAACTGAGATGGCGGGATCCTTCGGTATGGTTGGGAGACTGGCGTGTCATCCGTCACTACTATATTATGTTGCACTCTATCCGTATATCCCAGTTCAGCGTCCGTCCAGGCAAAGACATCTTGGTGTGTGACCAGTAAGTCCCTTAGCGTGGTTTGCTCGTGGTTGTTCAGGGTTGGGATTGAAACCATCTCGGTAAGCTTTTGTAGAGCCTCAGGTGTGGGGCCTTGTCTTGGTGGGTGATTAACGGGGGACCTCGGCGACTCGCAGTTGACGTGGTTGACATGTACAGCAGGACTGGCAGGGTATATCTTTCCCAGAGGGGCACGGGCTGGCAAAACAACATCTTCATCCGTCTCATTCATGACTAGAACCTTCAGCTTCCCATCTATTGGAGTCACATAGGTTGTCAGAACAGCCAAGCCTCGGCGTGGACCATCTACTATCGCTTCTAAAATTACCGTCTCTTGGTTTCGGGTATTGCCTCCTGTTGCTACTACTGTCTTGACGGTGCGAGCTGGTATCACCGTGGCTTGCTTGGGGGCTCTAGCGTAGGGGTGCTGCTGTTGTGAGGAGTTTGGTGAGGGCAAGGTTACATCCAGATGGTTTAGGACGTTCATCCCTATCAGGCACGAATTCAGGGCAGGACCGTCCCCGCTCAGGACGAAGACTATTCGATCTTGGGCTGTCTGTCCATCCACTGTCACATCAGCAACCATGTACCCCTCATATGGAATGCTGAGTCCATTCGCCGCGGTCAGTTGGTAGTGTTGAGTGGGCCTCTGCAATTTTCCCTTGAAGTGCCGCTGGTAGATCGCCGAGGTGACAGTCGTGACTTGTGATCCGGTATCGATGGTCCCAGTGACTGGTATTCCATTCAACTGTACCGTCCTGACAGGGAGCTCCCCAACCGCTCGTCGTGTGAATGAGTCCTCACTTGACCCATCTGTAGCCGGACTCTGGTCTACAGGGGTCGCCCTTCCCCCTGTGGCTTGCGTGGATAGCGGCGGCAGTCCTTTGCGAAGTGTCCCTGTCGTCCACACTGGAAACAGGCTCCTGGTCCCCTCTCAGATCGTTGCCCCCTCGTCCTCCTTCTCCGGTGGCTGAGTGGCTCCTCCTCAGCCAACCGAGACAGGAGAGCTTCCATTTTCTCCAGCCTGCCGTTGAGATCAGCGATGGCCCGGTCGCTGGTGTTAGCAGTGGCGGCGGCGGAGTGTTGGGGTGGCCTGTTGTCAGCCCTGGTCGCAATGGCTTGGACGTGGCTGTCGGGGTGTCCCCTGTCGTCATACCAGCGGATGGCAGTGTTCCGGATGTCCAGGAAGGTGGCATCTGGATGCTGGAACCTGTATTCACGGAGCTGGGCCGTGAGCGATTCGCTTGAGAGGGCCCCCATGAAGATGTCCCTCAGGATGCTCTCTTCATATATGGGCTCCCTCAGGGCAGACTGGCGCTTGGTAAGGGCGTCGAACATATCCCTCAGCCGATGGGAGAAACCCCTCACCGTCTCCCCTGGTCGTTGGCGGCACTGGCTCAGGGCTATGAACAGGTCGCTGGGTGACCGGTGTTCTCCGAAAGCCTCCAGTATACACTGGAGAGCTCTCTCAGGATCTCGCTGCACCTCCCGGGGGTGGCACTTGAGTTCCGCCCTCACCTCGGGGCCGACGCTGTTTAGAAGGATGGTGAGGCGGCGGTCCTCGGAGAGTTCTGGCCTGCTGGACCAACAGGCCCGGAGCTGTCCCTCAAACCTCTCTGCACCTCCTCTCCCCATGTCGCCGTAGAATGTGTCGATCCTCGGCTGCTCTGCTGCCATTATAACGTAGGGCTGTGTTGGCATCGGCGGTGGTGCGGGGGGTTGTTCCTCATCTGAACTTCGGCTTCCTGTTGTTCGTGGCATGGTTGGGCTTTCTAGACTTACAAACTAACCCTTCTGTGTATCCCACTTCTTGACACCAGAAAATGTTGGATGAACTACGAGTGGGTAATGTGGTTACTGCGTGGGTTCAATAGTAACTCCCTTAAGGATACACAGGACTAACAAACACAGGGTTCTGCTGGCAATCTTATTTATTCAAAAAAAGCCTAACAAAGGTATCGCGGCCCAAACAAAGCCAACAAAAGAAGAGAAACCCAGAAAAGAAGCCCAAAAAAAAGAAGAAGCCCAAAAGAGAAGAAGCCCAAAAAAAGAAGCCCAACCAGCCATAAGCTGGAACAAGAGAAAAAGACAAAAATATGATTAGGATATAATGACAACATTAATCAGGCAATCAATGGTGGACATACATAGTAATAGTATTAAGTATTAAATCAAGCAACAACAACATAATATAGAAGTTAAGCAATAACCAACTGGATATGTATGCATGGAATAAAATAGCGCTAAGGTTAATGAATAACAACTACAAGAGGCTATATCATATACACAAGGAGTTTCCTAGTACACTGGCAACATAAACTAATGTACTAATCAAAGTATGAAGGACATAACAAATGAAGGGGCAAGAACACAATAGTTTCGCTCCACTGAGCCGGTGTACAACACATCCAGAGTGGCCATTCCATTTAATAACGCAGTGGCCAACATGGCCCACTGACCGTCCATAACACAGACGCTGCATCCCAATGCAGGCCATCCTCATAGGCCCACTCCCATTATTAGTACTAACCCGCCCCAGGGCTATTGTATTGGTGACTTCCCTTCCCAATCGATACTGAAGGGTCATGCCCTTTGACCTTAGCCGCGGAGCTATGCCGCCAGGCTAACGTGTATGACACACCACTAGATACATACAGTAATGTGTACATTCCTTAAAATGAAACTGTCCTTCACACACTTACGAAACTCATAGAAGCATAATACATCTGGATAACTATAATACATGCACATGATATATATATATATGTCGGCGAGACTCATTGCAACATGTGTAGACTCATTGAAACATTGTTCATCCACCGCCGCACATAGAACAATCCTGGGGCTCACCCATGTGAGGCCCAACTAATATTATACATCTCCAATACATGTAATTAATTGCACATCTTAAACACTAAACACGCAATCACAATCACACTGCTCTCTATAGCATAGTGGTACTGGCAAGGTACACAAATACCCGTAATACAATCAAGCGTATAGTGCCGCTCGCTGTAACATAAGCCATCCACATCAACATGTCAGGAAATCCTCACTGCCTACCACAACAAGGCAATGCTACACATACACTATATATAGGCACACAAGCAAATCGTGATAGCTTGGTTAGCGAGCCATCATTATCATCTAGCACCGCAAACGTTAACTTTGACAATAAAGACACAATATCAAGACACTGTACTGCAAAGCGCATCCTACACGTCCAATGACAATGGCAATTACCGTTGAGCCGGACTCATAATAGTCTCTGTAGATCAGCATTCTCTACGTGGCATCCAAGAAAAAGGGGGGGGGGTGCGCAAATTAAAGTCACTTCTAATATAATAGTCTCCAACTTACCCAAAGTTTCTCCGGGTCCTGTGCTACCGCCACATGCCTTATGGGGCGGGGTGGCGATGGCAAGCGTCGGCTCTGTCTCTGCGTCTATGATGGAGTGTCTTGACCACTCGAACCGCATCTTATTTATTAGCCCGCGCGGACGTCCGAGAGAGCTATTACGTAGCCCGTGTTGCACAAGTGAAAGGCTCGGACATGGAGTCCAGCCCGACAACATAACCGGTTAGGGTCCTAACACAATCGAATTTACAGTACGGTTAAAAGGGTGCACACAAAAGTCAATTAGGTATCCCAGTAAACTGCAGAAATTACTCTAACGACCCCTCCAGCAATAATTGAATAAATTTGACCCAGGTTGGATTTATCGGGGATAACATGCGTCTAACTCGTGGTTTACTTTAAATCCGAGATCCTCTCATTAATCATTTCAATAGGACACGTGCATCAAAGTACAACGAAATTGGTACCATTATAAAGTAGAAACTTGCTGCTACAATTCCAACTGACTACTTATACCAGAAACCCGGTAATAGTTTTAATATAAATTTTCAAAGTGTCAGGACTAACAACATTCGACAATTTTGTGCGGGATACTTTCGTCCATTAATACGACGTATCTCCATTGATAACAAACGTTATCATGAGTACCTATTTTGTACCGATCGGGTATTGTCTACTCTCAAAAATGAATTCGGGTTCCCGTCTTTCTGTCGGTGGATAACAACGAAGGAGCGAGTTGTAAGAAACTTAAAGCCATGATATAAGAGTTGGAAGCCCGGTGGTCAAAATTTCCAATTGACCAATCAAAATGCGCGCTTTTCACCGTGATGTGAATAACGGGTCCCGCGCTAGTATTACAAGGGAAATAATCCAATTAATGGTGCTCGGCCAAGTGTCCATAAACTACTATGAGTGGCCGTCCCTCACTCACGCACTAGAGCTACCATGAAAGCACATTAAAAATAAAAAGTCGTTCATCCTCTCACATAATCATTATTATTCATGCTGAGATTTTCAGTAGTCACCAGAGTAATTTTAGATGTATGAACAGAGGAAACTAGCAATGAATGTGCCATGGTATTGCTCACCTACATTTCTAAATGTAATATGTATGCCTTGTAATTCATAGTTCTTACTTTTCCCAAAGTAAATGCTTTCTTCAAAACATTTTGCAGAGGCTGCTGGGGTCTTTGAGAAGTGGGTCATTGCCATCACCAGACGGAGGAGATGATTGTCTGTCAGTGGACACAGGTGACACAGACCTCAAGTCTCCTTGTCCCTCCAGACATACCACGCCCATGACTCAGGCCAGGGCACCCTTGCTCAAACATCATACCAACACTTTGCCTGAGAAGCACACAACATCTGGAAATAGTCACACTCTTTTCCCACAAAATTTGACCAGCCTACCACTAAGCCAAACCAACTCACGAAATGACAACGTTCAGCAGTGCATCAACAGCCCAACAGCTGGGCGAGAACTATTTCTGCCAGAAAATAAAACCGTGAGTTATGGAACTTTAAAAACCCCCAAAAGTAAAGCTACAGTGGAGGTTGTGATTAGATCAACAAGCGATGGAAATGTGGCTCGGTTGTGAAAATCTGACAATCAATTAGCTGAAGACCGTCAAAAATCAAAAGGAATCATGCCAGCCATATTGTATTCTCTAGTTCACTGCTTCAATTTGCTCTACATTGCCTCTTTCATGGACCATGGCTCCATTCATACTTGAAAGAAAATGCCTTCTGCAGAGGGTGTTGAAATTGTATTTCACATTCTCAGCCAAAGGTTACAACTTTAAAGTGAACTTGCCCCAGTAGATCTAAGAAATGTTTCGACTGTGCAAGTTATTTGTCTGTTTCTTAAGTCTGGCATATATCACTGACTAAGTTGTCAGTCTGTCAGATCAAGAAAATGCAAGTTAGGCTGTGTAAAGTAAAGAAATCACACTTTCCCCATTCTACAGATCCCAGCAACAGAACAAAGACATGGTGTGGATGGATGAAAAAGTTGGGGTGAATGCATACAGGCTCTTAATTAATACAGTGTAATTCTATGGGCCATCAGTGAACTCCTTTTGTAAGTGTTATAAACCTGGCCAACTGAAATTTAGTGGTTTTTGGATGACCTCAGCATCCCATTGTTGCTTCTGAAACGCACAGATTTAACTGTATTACAGTAGAAACAGTACAGTCATCCAATAATGATCTTGTGAATTTTTTGCTCTCTTGATCGCATGTTTTTATAATATGAAAGTCCAGAGGAGCTCAAAAAGAAATGCGACTGGAAGCAGGCTGTGGGACCCAGGGTTCATGGAGGAGTGTTGGAGATCATGAAAAATCTTGAAGAACACAGTCACTTTCCAAGGCCTTGAAAAACCTTTAAAATTATTTTAGCACCCTTGAAAAACCTTAAAGAACAAGAACAAAAACCCACCCAAAAAGAAATGCCACCAAACAACAATGAAAGAAACACCAAAATGCAAATGACTCTACAGTCAGAGCACTTTTGGTTGATGGATTTTGTAGCAATTTGCCTATTTTACTTTGACACTGTGCTGGTGCTTTGTAATCTTGAAAACTGAATATTTAACTACGAAATACCTTGAAAAACCTTGAACTTACATATGAAAGTCAGCTATTAACCCTGGCTGGATCTATTCTGTTCTATTGCTGGTTTAAATCAAGTGCTTAAAATGGTACAAGTGCAATCTTTAAATGTGACAGCTTTGATTTTGCAGCAAATTTAGATCATCAATTCAATGAATATGGTACCGGTATTATGGATGCATGGATTTTAATTGGGAAAAAGCATGGTTTCATTAAAGTTCAAAGTAGTGTAGGTGATAGAGCTCAAATTTGATGAAAAAAAACAAAACAATAATTGTGATACCAATCAGTAAGCTTACATGGATCCACAATTGGACATGGGTTCCAGTATTTTGAATCAAAGGAGATATGGTTCTTCAGTAATTGCAAGCTGATTCACGGGAGATTATCTGGAACACTGTGATCTACAAAACAATAACTTTGTGTAAGCATTGCCTTCAGAGAAGCTTGGAGAACCAGAAACACACTGTGTATGTAAAAGCTTAAAATTAAGATATTTTATGAATTGCCTGTACAATGATAAAACATTTCTGATCGATGCATGATTTTAGACATCTTCTGAGTTGTAATTGTGATATCTCCATGTATGTAAGTATCAAGGCATGGGTAAGTTGTAAATATTGTATCTGTACAATTTTTATTTGCGTTTATTTTTTTATATGTTAGCTGACACACTTTTGAAGGTTTTGTAAGTTACCATAGGGCACAGTACAAGAGAAATTATGTCTCGTCTTTCTTAGTTTAAATGTCCCGTCATTCTGATAGAAGAGTTTAAACAGTTTGTTCTGTAAAACAAACATTTGAAAGGAATGGAAGGTATCTTTATTTTTATTCAGTTTTATTAAGTGAGTGAAAAACGTTTATAAAATGTTTCTGAAACTTCCCTTTTTCATCAGCTATTTTTTTTTAATTCCAATGTACAAAGTATTGACCTGGATGGATATAACTTGCATGCGTGTAAAAGTTCAAGCCTGTAAAATTATAATGCTTTATGTGAAACTGTGCTGAATGTTATGCTAAACAAAATCAGTATATTTTAATCTTATACAAACCACAAATACACAGGGGAGTTTATACATTCCCTTGCTCATTTCATATTACCATATTTTCATTCCAAAATTACTTTTTCCTGGACGCTGATGGAATGTCATTTAATTAAATTTTTTTTTTTTCTGAAACTGTCCATTATTTCTGCACTGTTTCCTAAAACTGTAGTAACCGGTTTTGCCAACTTTTTGGGAGAAGTAAAAACTGTTTTATTTCAGCACAGCTAGTGTAGTTGCATGGAATTTTTTAAAGTTTGCTGTCTCAGCAATTTTTTGGCTTTCGAGTCCATAACCAAGATCATTCAATGCAGCTTTAAATGTATGTGAATGTATATAAAAATTTATTGTTCAAATTTACAGTTTTAGGAAATGATGACCATTTTTGTTTAAAAATCAAGTTAAAAATCAAATAGGATTTGCTGCAGGCCCAATTTTCACTGTAAATGCCAACTATTGTTTTGCTCACTGCATGTAAGTGTTCTGTCTCTGTTGTCCAGGAATATGACATTCCTCTTATTGAATTGTAATACCAAATCAGTTTTCCTACGAAATCTTTTACAATATTTATATCATACTCTATGAAACAAGTCATTGCCGCTCTCTGTATCATGCCAAAAGTTGATTTGAATTTATCCATTCAATCTATGGCACAAATGTGTCGTCATTCATCACATCTGTGTAATCATAATATTTGTTGTCAGTTATTATACATTTTGTAAGTGGTGATATCCCTGCTGTTTGTCTGTGTGTTAAACATTGTCAGATTCGCAATTACTCATATTCTGTGTTTATTCCATTTTCTGTAACTTTTTGTTGCTTGCCAGTATGGTACCTTTCAACAGTAGGTGTAGTATATTTACATCATTTTCATGCCATACAATTTCAATAAAATGTGTCAAAAAACATACACACGGACTTCTAAAGTTTATTTCTTTCAGCAGAGATCTTATATGAAAGCTTGCATGAATATACTGAATATTATGTAATAATCATAATAATAATCTTGTATGGTCATCATAGTGTTTTTGAAGCTAGAAGGTATACAGCTTGTGATGATCATCCACGAAATTATCTCCCACACATCTCTCTTCCCAGTCAGGCCAAAAGCGGTCTCGCATACGCTCGCAATATTTGACCAAGTTTTTTAGCTCATCTGAAAAATGACATTTATAAATACACCCATACAGCTGGATATTCAGAACTTAATAAACTCTCAAAAACAAAAATTGTTTAAATATATTACATACGCATGTAATTTAGAACGCATCATGTACAAATCAAACTTTCCTACAGTGATAATTCAGAATTAATTATGACACTCTATGTATGAAATGTGCAAGCAAAACCAAACTACTGCCGCTTAAGTCATCCTGAATCACTGGTTCTTGATTTATTATTTTTTATCACAATTACATTGGCACATCTGTGAAAACTAGAAAATGAATTTTTCAATATGCCTTTATTAGTACCGTGTTTTCAGGTTTTCATGAGCAAACTCAGACAGATGCTGCCATTAAGATAGCAATGCAGGTGCGAGAGTAAACTTTGCTACAGACCTGGGCAACTTATGGCCCGTTGGCTGGATCTGGCCCACCCAGCCATTCTGGCCGGCCTCGAGGTCATTGATAATTATAC
The DNA here is from genome assembly GCA_963931925.1 of Onchidella celtica. NCBI lineage: Eukaryota > Metazoa > Mollusca > Gastropoda > Systellommatophora > Onchidiidae > Onchidella > Onchidella celtica. The sequence continues at coordinate 93,159,939 of OZ007567.1, read as the reverse complement.
ACTAGTCACCGAGCTGTAAAATAATAAATATAACACACAAACACACACCCCCTCCCCCCTTTCAGTCAAAGAAGAACCTTTTCTTTATGATCAACATGACATTTCTAGAGAGCCTTTAATCTGAGGTGACAGTGTCCAGCCTTCTGTACTCTGCTGTATTTCAGGTCTGGCCCTTACTATATGAAAAATTGCCCATGCCAGCTCAGCAAAAAGAATACATATATTTTAAACCTACCATGCACAAGCTCCTCATGTCTAGACCCCTTTGTTTGCCACAAAATCATGGCCAACATGCCAAACACAGCACAGTCAACTTCAGTTGGGACTTCTCCCATCAGGAAAGATTTAGTACCTGTACAGAGAGACAAACAAGACTAATAAAATCAAAAGAAAGAATCTGACATAATGAATTAATAACATTCCTATCATTGTCATCCTTGAGCTGAAACTTGTCTTTGCACATTGGGAATGGTGACATACAATAACTTCATGACAAATCACTGCATGTGGTGTCACAGAGACAAATCGTATACATTGGATGGCATAAATAAAACAGGCACTTTAACAGTGACGATCACTCCAGAATGAAAGGTCTATAGAGGAAATTACATATTGTGCTGTACATCTGACATCATGAAAGCATCATTTTGACATTCTGTTTCTGAAACTCTTATTATATTGTATTGTACTAAAGGGCTATGAGACAGCGTGGCAGTCGCTTCCAATGATTTTAAGAATTCTCCACCCCAAAATGCAGACAAATTAACCTGTAAACCATTGGAAGTAGGCCTATGGATTTTTAAATTTTTGTTTTCTTTTATTATCACCAGTGACACTTGATATACACAATAAATCAAGGTTTTTACACACAGAAGAGGTTGAAAAAAAGATTACTTCATTTGCTGAACTGGAGAAATAAAAAAAAAAAAACATGGAAACCCAAGACCAGAATGTTCACCTGTGAGAAGTTTGTTCACGACCAACTGATAGCACCATGAATACACACTGTGGGGTATGTCGGTCATAATTTTCTTCTGTTATTCTGAATTTGGAAAATCTCAAAGCCAAAACATATAATGGAGACATAAAAATTATAGAATGCCAAAAATATAACAGGTCAATTGAACTCCTAACCAACCTAGAAAATGAGAAAGCGCCCTGAGATCTCTGCGTCCAATGTCCCAAACCTCAGCATCTGAATGACGTCCCATTCCATGGCCCCACAACTCTTTCTTGACAACCCTGCCCACGACTATCTTGAAGAAGGCCCGCTGATACCACGGAAGCATGTCTTTCAACAAAACGTCCAGGATCTGTGGGTTCTTGGCAAATGTTTCATGACACATTGTCCTGTGGTGTAATAAGAGTATATGGTTCTTTATTCACGTGGCAAAGCAATGTTGACACAATAACAATGGTTATTTGTAGACGTGTAATTATACCAAAGATACTAGGCACAATCAGATGTGATAGCTAGAGCGTTTAGCGTGCACAGATTTCACACCGCCACCTAGCGGCGAATGCGCAGGAATCATGAATCATGCCGTATTTACAAAGCCAAATAGGAAAAATATATTGAATTTTGTTCGTTGTTGGGCTATCGCTGTAGGCCTTCATTGACGTCATTTATTTTGTAATTATAACTTCAATCGCTGTGAGAAAACTCTGGCTTTTTTTTTTTTTTTAGTCGCAGTAGCACTGTCACAAATTCGCATCATAAATTTGTCATATCAAGCATTCTTTTCATGCCATGCGCCATGCACCCCGCCCCTGATCAGCAAGTAAATTGTGTGCACGATTTTTTTTTTGGAGGTGCAAAGAATGGAATGTCTCATCTTATCGTTTCTGGTATCTTTGATTACATTTCACAAATCCAATATCACAGCAACCATACTATTATGTAACATGTCTTACGCCCGTGTAGACTGATGGTTTAAATGCTAAAATTATGCGTTTCATACGAACTGTAACATACATGTGACACGTTGCACAGTTTTAGGCAAGGGTCGCGCATGCCAACTTGCTGTCGTGTTGCAGTCGTGTTGCAGCCGTGCCTTAGTATGTCGCACATGCGCGCATCTCCTTCCATTTGTCTAGATTTTAAAAAATGCGACCCGATTGCGATGCGCCACAACAAGTGCGCGCCAAGGTCGTTTCTATGCGCACCAGAGAGGGGCGGACACATTGACAGAGAGAGATACTCACGGAGAGAGGTACAGAGAGGGAGTTGGTGTGATTATTTTGTTCAGCTCATGCCCCCCCCCCCCCCGCACACGCACACCCTACTTCCCAGATGTCTTGGCCACCTTCAGGTTGAAAACCCAGAGTACTTCATGTTGCTCTTTGCATGCCCGCATAACTTTCGCCTTCCAAAAGAGAATAACTCTTTTCTTTTCTCTCTAATAGTCAGGATCCCGAACCTCTCTCAGAGTGAAAATCAATTACGTACCTGATATGGGAGTTATCATAACTTGTACATTTTGGCTTTCACTTATGATTGACCCCTGGACCAAGGGAACTTCCACAAATACCTTTTCGGCAGGTACCGTTTTACAGCCTCAAGAGGGCCCTAAAGAGCCTAGACGTTCCTGTCGAGGCTTGGGAAACCCTCACCTGAGTCAGATAGATTGCAGACCGACCAAAATAGCGCAGCCTAATAAAGAAAGAGGCAAAGTCAGCTGAACAGCCCGGCAAGGCAGCCGCTGAAAGTAAAAGGGCAGCACGGAATGCACGAGCAGCCAGCTCTTCTTCCCACCCACCCACCGGCCTGAAGTGCGCAGTACCGGTATATGGCACACAGTTCCGTGCCCATATTGGACAATCCGCCACCTTAGAAGACACTTCGCAAACCCAATAGAAGAGGATGCCATGGTCACCATCGAGAACGATGGACGAACATTATCATCATCCCACTTTGCATGAGAAGAAAACAGAACAATGCCTGTAAGCAGTGGCGGACCTACATTATTGGGACCCTGGTGGTTGAACTACTATGGGGCCCTTCGCAACCAGTAACAATAGGGCAATATCCAAAATTCATTAATTAAAAATAGTTTCTTCAGGGCCCTTCCGGGATTAGAGACGCTGAAGCGCTTCATTGGTTTCATAGCAGACCCGCCACTGCCTCTAAGTGGCGAAATAGTACCAGCTCAGTATACATACCAGTAAAGATTTTCCTCGGTCATTTCTCTCATAGCTCTAGCAACTGCTCTGTCCGCCTCAGTCAGATGTTTGTCCATGTCCAGACCCCTTTCTTGTTTGAGAAATTCGATACAGAACTGGGAGTCAGCCATTGCTAATCCATTGTACAACATCCACGGGGTTTTACCTTTGCTGGACATCCTATGTGAATGGTCATTCTGGTGACAATGACAGTGATGTATTATTTTTGCTCGGAATGTACATAATTGATTCGTTCCCAGTAACCTCTCTCACTCTCTCTTTCTCTCTCTGTCTCTCTCTTCTTGTGACAATATCATATATGTATTTGTTTTACTGTGTTGCATTATTTTTGCTCGGAATGTACATTGCTGAAATATTCTTTTACATTAAACCTCTCTCTCTCTCTCTCTTTCTCTCTCTCTCTCTCTCTCTCTCTCTCTCTCTCTCTCTCTCTCTCTTTCTCTCTCCCTGTCTCTGTCTCTCTCTTCTGGTGGCAATAACTGTGTTGCATTATTTTTGCTAGGAATGTACATTACTGAAATATGTGAGTGTGCATGAGAAAACCCGGTATAAGTCAGCAGAACTGATTTTGAGAAAAACGGCTTTGAGGTGAAAATATGGGTCCGACACAAACTTCCAACTTGGCTGTTGTTTAGGGGACCGTGGCATGTTACAGGGTAAACTGTAGACGAGCTGTGAACACTATTCACTATGATCTCTATAACGGCTTTGTAATTAGACTACGGTCTCCTAACAAGATCCAAAAACTTCCGACTTGGCTGTTGCTAGGGGACCGTGGCATGTTACAGGGTAAACTGCAGATGAGCAGTGAACACTACTATGATCTCTATAACTGCTTAGTTGCTTAGTTATTAGACTACGGTCTCCTAACAGCAATCACTCCAATATTACTTGGTCAATCAATTAGCTATTGCCACTTATAGGATTAAATGCCATTTTCTCAAAATCTTGTTTTAGGGGGGTCACTGACTTCAATTTATCAGAAATGGCTTGTCTTTTATTATATGTACAGAACTCAAAATGTCATGTTGCCGACTTATGCCGGGTTTTCTCATGCACACTCACATATTCTTTTACATTAAACCCCCCCCCTCTCTCTCTCTCTCTCTCTCTCTCTCTCTCTCTCTCTCTCTCTCTCTCTCTCTCTCTCCCCTGCCCCCCTCTCAAACAAATATACGCACTCATGCACACAACCAGGGCCGCCTTAACATCATTATGGCCCCCCCGGGAAAGCAACAGGCCCCAATCCGCCCTTTACACAATTACTCATAAATTTGCATGCATGGGGCCCCTGGGGAGCAACTGCCCAGTGTGCCCATGCCTTAAGATGGCCCTGCACACACAGTCATTTCACTCACTCGAGACTAACACTTTATTTTACATTCTCTTCGTGTCGGCGTTTCCCAGATCAAGACGTGCAGCGGAACTCCAGTTAAGAGAGATAACTGTTGGGCGAGTAATCAATAGACAATAAAAGAAAAAAAGGGGCTTGGTAAGGCATAATAATGTCGGAAAACGGAGTTGTTATTGTTGTTTTTTGTCGTGGCATTGTCCTTTAAGACTTATCGGAGTTGAGGCCAGTACCTGCGTCAGGCCATGTCAAAATTTGGCAAAAAGAAAAAGTTCTTCTGTGGTTTTTCTAATGCTGTGCCAGGCCAATAGTGACTGTCTTAGAAAGACCGCACGCCAGGATTCCTTTGCATTTTTTTATATAGTTTCTGTGTTATTTCTTTCGCGTGGTTTTGCAACTTAAAACTTTCGTCTCATCGATGAGCCTTGTCTAGGAGAAACTGTACCATTCGCACTGACAGCTCGAGCCGCTGACCAAAAGTAGGTAGACGCCAAAGTCTTGGACTTAAAATCTCAGAACACAGACGTTGTTGTTTTTGCTGTTGGGATGAACGTCCGAGCCCAAGCAAGAAAATTTTGTGCTCCAGCGAGTCGCGGAGTTGTCTAGTTGCGATTAGTTTTTTATCAGTAATTACACACTGCCATCTTTATTACGATCTCTATCTTTATCAACGTCATTATTAGTACATCTTACTTTCATCTGGCCTGCCTTAGAAAGATCCTAAGTATCAAATGGCAGGATAAAATTCCAGACACTGAGGTCCTCAATCGTGCCAAGGAATTGAGCATCTTCTGCCACCTGAAAAAAATTCAGCTACGTTGGGCAGGACATGTTGTCAGAATGCCCGACTCCAGACTCCCTAAGCAAATCTTCTTCTCTGAGCTCTCCAATGGAACGAGGAATGTTGGGGCCCCAAAAAGACGTTACAAAGACACTCTCAAGCAATCACTGAAGGCCTTTGCCATTGATGTGAGTGAGTGGGAAAAGCTCTCGCTTGATCGTGCAAATTGGAGGGCGGCCCTTACCAGAGGCAGCAAAGCATGGGAAGCTGACAGAGTCCAGCAGGCTATCAAAAAAAGAGAACGGCGCAAGAAAAGGCCCAGTGGTACTGAACCAACGGAGCACTCTTGTCATTTATGCGGAAGGGTCTGCAGGGCAAAAATAGGACTTATCAGTCACATGAGAAGCCATAAGTCATGAAAGAACAGTCTTTCCATTCTGTCCTCTGTGTCCTTTAGTTCTCTTTATTGTCCATGTGTTGAAATTCTCAACAATTTCTGTTCTTTATTCCTCTGGTGTTGTTAAGGTCATCATCATACCTGATGGACGAACTATTATTATTAGTACATACGGCATCGACATTATCAGCATTTTACAAGTAGAACTTTCTTAAATTAACAAATGAAAGATGAAGAATGCAATAAAAATTGTTATCACTGTAATAGCAAGAGGAGTTCCATTTGAATCAGACAATAGGGGGATACCACAATGATGCGACTTTAGACGCGTACGTGAGCGGGAGGTCGCAGAGGGCGGGGACAGTGCCCCCTTGTTAGTTTGTCCTCCAGATGGATATTTTACCGTAAATGCAGAGCTCGGCGATTAAATCATTAATACTCAGAACATGAATATATGTGCCCGGCTAAAGTTGTGTAGCTCATGATTGTATAAAAGGTCCTCCATCCATAATAGTCTAGAACGCGTCAAAGGATTATCGCTAAATGAATGAGATAATTACGTCGCCTGAATGCCAAGGATTTATGAGCCGAGTCAACGATCAACGCATACTATGATATAACAGTAGTGGATTCCTGAGAATGATCCCCAGACACGAGGAAGCAGGCAGGCAGGCAGGCGGATGGATGGATGGAAGACAGGCAGGCAGGCGGACAGACAAGCAGATGGACAGACAGGCAAACAGACACACACATTACCATGTACGGTATTTTGGCCATCCTGAGAAACGTTTCCAGTTTGAGAGGAAAAGGTGACAAACTTGGCGCTGCAGGTCCACGGCCCACCTGGAATAGGCATACTGTATCCTCTGGGATGTCGGGTCCCCTCTTGCTGTTGGGTGGATGATGGGTGGGACGTGGGTGAGGGAGAGATAAAAGATGGGTGGATGGATGGGAATGGGTGGTTGGATGGATGAATGGATGGATGAGTGGATAGATGGTGTGTCAGAGAAATTGATGGATGGATGGATGTTATGAAATTCCAAAATGTTCTTTCACAAACCCTTGGTGGAAATAAAAAAATATCTCATCAAATCATTGGAACGTAACAAAGAAAACAAGCAAAAACACGGTACTGACATTGCGAGATGCCCCCCCCCCCCCTTCCCATGCCCCCACTTCCTTTCTTGTGTGTGTGTGTGTTTTTTTTCCTAATGCTTTAGCAGTTGTAAATGTGTTGTGGCATCAAAGAAGGGGAGTGTACCAAATGAAGGATTAGCATATCAAGTTATCTAAAGTTGAGGGATACGTTTACAAGGAAAGAGTTCCGCATGTCTCGACCACTCAGTTCAATATACCCCAAACCCATTTTTAACCTTGCTATTATCCCCACATAAACCTAAGCATATCCCTCACCCTTGCAACCAGAAAAAAGCTTCAGGGGTTAAGGATAAGGACAGGATTGGAAATCGGTCTAGGCATTTTGACTGGGTATGCAGTCTGGACGTCCGGAACTCTTTCCTTTTACAGAATTGGGGATTATGGACAGGTTTGATGAATGGTTTAGGATTGGGGATAGGGTAAGCGATATATTTCGTTCCAGTTCGACCATTTTAATATCTTCTCTCACTCTTGCCTCATTAAAAGGCTTTAATGTGTTTTCTGGAGATAAGTGGATTCGGCAATCCTTCCAATCAATTAGTTATTGTATTTCGTTACATCAGCCCAGATTCAGGTCAAATGGTTTGTGGTAAACAGGGAACGATCGGTACATGTATTTTACATAGTAATTAAACTATAGATGAACAGTGAATACAATTGAGTATTTTCTTTATTTGGCTTTGTAATTAGACTATTACGGTCCCATAACAACCGCGCTGTGGAAATCATTGACACGACGTCCTTACCCAGACAAACAAGGAAACCTATACTTACCGCCTCAACAGGAGATACAGCAGGGCAACACTCAAGAAGAAAATCAGCACTCCTAATGCTACGAACGCTAACTCAGACATTGTTAGTTCGTTGGTTTTTTTTTGGTGTTCACTGCGGTGACGCTTGAATCAACTCCACATATATAATTTCACTCCACGCGCTGAACTGTATTCGCCGTTATTGTTGCTGTTGTTGTTATTTTCAACTTAGTGAATGTGATTCAGATTGTGTATTGTTTATTTAATGAGATACCTCGTTCCACCGCCTCGCGCACCACAGAAGAAGATACTTCCTGTATATACACGGCACGCTGATGTCCACTAATACTAATGCAAGAATTGCATGAAGAAAATCGTTTCTAGAACCCCACTGAGTATAGCAGTGTCGTGGCTTTACTATCAAGCAGTGGTGACGCTGAGATTGTCGATTATCTCAACATCTTCAGACGCGGCAGCAAGCTAGCAGTCTGAACTGTAAGGTCCCTAGTCCACTGCAGTTTTCCGTCACTCCCAGGCCCGGCTTGTATGCAAATGAGGCAGTTTTAGTCAGTCAGTGGCATTCTCTGCCTGACTACGCGATTATCCTGCATGCGCGCTTTTTTGTCAGGTGTACGGCCGACTGTGTCACCCTCGATTCGCTCATTTGGAATAGAAATTTGAAGCTGTATGTATTGTTATGTCTTGTAACATTGCATTGTACTTTGAATAATGTAGTTATCTTTGGTATTACATGTATAATAAGTAGATTTGTACTTTAAAACAACCAAATTATTGAATTAGGGCCTGTGACCCAGATTGCAGTCTGAACAGTAGGCTTTCATTACCCGCAAGACGTTGTGCATGCGGACAACAGCAACAGAAAAGCTGCCCTGCCTCGGTCATGCACCATCACCGTCTGCCCTCCACACAAACAAAATTGTATGGAGCTAGTATAGCGGAACGAGGGCTGAACTTTGAAGAGGAGGTCACAGACCACTTGATAGAACTGCCATGTCACAGAAAAACACCGTACTTGCCAATTCAGGGCAATTCACTTTTTAACATCATTGTACGGAATGCAATATGCTCTATCTTTTCACTTGGTCTGTAAATTTGTACACCTAATCGTTCCTAGTGGTCGTCACAAAATGGGAATTAAAGACAGAATAAAGCTGGCCGCAATGCAAAATATTTGTTTCTGGTGTATATCGTCTTTTCTCGTAACACAGCAGAGAAGGTGGTTGCGAAAAAGGAGGAGTTTGGAGAGGATGGGGGGGGGGGGGGAGGATGGATTTCATTACTGAGAAGGTTCATGCAGAGGACTGCACAGCAATAAATAGACATTTCAAAGACATGATCCGGGGGCGCATGCGTGCAGTCGTCACCCATTTGCCCTATATGTGCAAGGTGTTTTATACACATCTGAATTAATTGCAACATTGGCTGCAGTATCAGAGAGTGTGATGAGCAGCGCCATCCCACCCCTGCAAAAAGCCAACACCAGTAGAAATATAGGTATTCAGCCATAAGCTGTAAGCATTCATTCTTCTCAAGTGTGCCAACCTTATTGATATTCATCAGCGGAAGGATTACATCTGACCATAATGAAGCGGCTTTGTTGTGGTAAGCCTCTGCTTTGTGGTTCCTGAAGAAGAATGTTATAAACTATATCATTATATAATAAATTATTTATCGAGGCCTGGCAAACCCAGTCTGTACGAGCCAACACAGATTGCTTTGGTTTTATCTTATTCTTAAAATCTGCGCTCTTTGGCAACATTGGCTTGTTGTTTATTAAACAATGTGTACTGGTATTGGTACCTAAAATGTACCGGCATATTATAATCAAACCTGTAAATGAAGTATGTACATGGGTGGATCGGGGGGAAAGGGTTTGCACTGGCTTGACGTGAGAGCCATAATCAGATGTGTAGCAACTCTTTCTGATATTTCCCCCTCTCCTTCATGTATTTGGAAAACAACAACAACTGTAACAGCATATCAGCAACAACAAACAAACAACGATATTGGAGGCTCCTCCAGAGAATTTCCACAGTCTGCTATTACCGGACAAATGGTATTACTTTCAAATGTTCCAATGTGAAAATCCCACCTCCAGGATTTAAATATTAATGTATTCGCTGGAGCGACATAAAATGCACTTCTTTTTATTGCCTGCGACCTAGGTAGAGATTTCAATCTCTCACATTTCTTCAGTGACAATGCAGGATACATATGGTGTTATTTGTTTGGGCAATGAAAAGATTTAAGAAAAAAAAACATGGGGCGACAGGATGTCATTATAAATAGAAAGCTATTTTTAGACTTACCGTGCAGGCTTCAGGCCACGCTCCGTGTCCCAAATTGTATGGAGGTAATTAAAGGAATAATCTTTTAAATGGGAGACCCAACTTCAGCCTATTTCTTTGAGCTCAGTGTTACAAGGCACTTTCTTTACTTCCTTTTTTTTTTTCGATTTCAATTTCGTTTCTTCGGGGACTCATACCTATAATGAAACATGATCCAAAATTAATATGGAGAGTGGAGAAGGTACTATATATTTTTGGTAAAATTAATGATTAATATGCCACTTCGATTGAATGGAAATAATATGCTTGTTTTACTAAGTCTAAGCGGCCACCAATACTCTAATTTTTGAAGAGGTGCATGGTTTATGCCCATTTCTGATATTAGAGTTACATAAAACAATTATTTCTGTGCGCGAATTCCCTAACCAGTCACATTTGGGTGTCGAGAAGTTTGGATTTTAATTTTAAGAACTTTTTGCAAGCAATTGTGTGGGTGTAGCTAAATGCTTATGTTCGTGAGATTAAAAATGGAGAATCCGCGAATGGATGAAACTGCAGAGAGTGCCCATTAAAAGTTTATTTCGGGGAAGGCCTAACTTGTGGCTCATAAGAAATTCTTTTCGTAAGTATACAAATCAGAAGCCAACGTAACTGTATTAGCAGATATAGCTGCACCTCTGCGGCTCCATCTAGATAATGGCGAAGTTGTTTTAAGTTTTCATTCTGATTCTACGTCCTCCTTTCGTGACAGCTCCTATCACAGGTGGTCCTATCCAGTCTGCTTTTGTGGTGAATACTTTTTTTGCGCTCAGGGAAAATGAGAGATCCAGCAGACAGGAAGCTATAAAATGGTCAGTGATAATGATAATTATGACCCCCACAGTGACCCTAAAGCCTACTGTACCGGGTAACTCAGACAAGGAGTTTTAACCCCGCTCCCTCCTCGCCTCACCTTTGTTTTTTTCGCGGCCTCTTCAAAGTTGACCCCTCTTGTCTCCCCCACCCGCAAAAAACACCTTAGGCCCCTCCCTCATAATTTGCTCTGTCGACACATACCCACGCCCATGTATAATACACTCACCTCACCATGGAGAGAGAGACAGACAGACAGACAGACAGACAGACAGGCAGGCAGACAAAGAGAGAGGGAGACAGACAGACAGACAGGCGAACACACACTTGCAGAGAGAGAGAGATCGAGATGTAGGGAGCGGCGAAGTTTGAAACAAACAGTAAACACACGCTTGCACACAGACGGAGAGTGCGTGTATATTTGTGTATGCGCCAGAGTGCAAATTGTTGGCTACAACTCCGATTTTCAGAGGAGGTAACCGATGCTGCCTAAAGGAAAATTTAAGTATTACATCCCTTGAAAAGTTGCCGTTCATCATTCTGATGCTGCCTGTTGATTTTGCGTTCAGCGCACCAGTTATGACTTTACCAGCACGATGTATTTATGGCAGAGGACGCCATACAGTTTCCCCTTAATCAAAGATGAAATTGTTTCTTCTTGAGGACCCAAGGACTGGATCGAAAGTTAAATCCTGATCCGATCTCGACGGTTAAAACAATTTATGAGCCCAGTTTTCCTTACTGTCTCGAAATCACCCAATCGCCACTCTCACATAGCGGCATATTTATACAAAAAGCCTTGTAAAAATATGGAACATTTAAAAAATAAAATTGTACATGCATCACCACTTGTAACGTGGTTTACTTTCCATGCACATCAATTTGTCCCAAAAAGATTTAGTTCGGTATTCGGCGGTTTGTTTCGGATATCGCACTTAACCGCAAGCGGCCCGTTTGTGACCCACTTCCCAAGAACAGTCACTTCCTGCATAGGTTATTGATCGGGTGGGCTTATTTCTGAGGATCCAAAAATGGGTAAGTGGATTTCTTAGTCTTCATTGTAGACAGTGCATTGCTTCTCAGCAAATTTGCAAAGCATACATCTCATCTAAGCGGAGGGCAACCAAATATAAAACTCTTTGCCAAGTTGTTCTTTGTATTATTAGACATACCTATGGAATTTCACACAGTCTCTATCATAAAGATGATGCGCTCATTGATCCAGCATCTTACGATGAAGATAACACGGTCAAATCATCTGAGACTTGCAACAACAGTGATATGATATTATTCTGAATGATGCAATAGAGTAATACTTGAAGAATTGGAGAATCTGGTCTTGCAGCCAATTTCTCACCCTCATGTTTCAACTGCATTTAATTACTAGAGTCTAGATAGATCTAGATCTAGACTCTAGATCTAGATTCTAGATTCTAGATCTAGACTCTCTAGATGATCTAGAATCTAGATTCTATTCTAGATATCTAGCAGTCACCATAGGTCCATATGCATAGGGTGGGAATTGATAAAATGCCGTAGCAAGGCGGACCAGATGTTACAGTGTATGGGCTAAGAATTTTCAGATTTGGACACAGTATCAATACATAAAATCTTTCAGTGGTTAGTGTTCTCAGAATACAGTAACTACCATGTATCAGCACCACTTTCTCTTTTGACAGATCAGATGAAACTATGTTGTCAGTGTTACAATTTCCTAGAGGAAAGTATCCCAAAAAGAGAACATGTACAGTGTAGATTAAATGTTCATTTTTAGAAAATACCTGTTAACCTACATCAATTTTCTGTCAAAGATTAGGCCCAAGATCTATGAGTCTTTCTCAGGCAGGCAGACAGAAATTTAAAGTAAACAGTAAATTTATTGATGCAGAATTCACTCATTCCATTCAGTTCAGCTCATACACATGATGGCACATATTGTGACATATCATAGTGCATTGTATTATGCATTATGTAGCCTTGTGACATGTAACGAATTATGGGATTCTGTGATGCTGTCAGTAGAAAAATATATAGATCTATTATATGTTGATATTTTTTTTTTGTAAGTGCACACAGTCCGGCAGTGAAGGACACTTTTAAAATGGACAAGATTACTCATGAATCTTTTTTAAGGGATTTCAAAATCACTTTGCTATGAAATTCTTTGTCCAAAAGAAAAACATTTTCCCTTAGAGAATGAGTTGGTTGGGCACGATAGACTACATCAGGCAGGGCCGTAACTAGGGCCCCGCAGCCCCCGCAATGCGGGGGGGCCCCCGAGGGTAGGGGGCCCCCGGACGGAAGAAAAAAGAGGGAGAAAAAAGGAAGAAGAAAAAAGAAAAAAAGAGGGAAAAAGAAGAAAAAGAAGAAAAAGAAGAAAAAGAGAAGAGAGAGAGAGAGAGAGAGAGAGAGAGAGAGAGAGAGAGAGAGAGAGAGAGAGAGAGAGAGAGAGTCTGGAATTATCTGGGGGCCCCAGCAATTTCAGCAAAGCAGAAAAAGACAATTTAGAGACAAGAGTGTTAATAACTGTCGGGGCCCCCTCAACAAAATCGTAGCTGTTGGGGGCCCCTCAACAAAATCGTAGTTGTCGGAGGCCCCTTACTTAACTGACTCATGGTTGCCGGGGGCCCCTTAACCTGGTTTTCCGATCAAATTATAATTATGGTTAAGGCACTCGTAATAAATGGCTCTCGGCCTTTGAGTGCAAAAAAACTTGCTTTTTTTTGTTTTGGTCAAGACGATCAAGATGAACCGACGGGAATATCCCTCGGGTGCTCAAAAGCGAAAAATTAGCGAAACAAAATGAAGAGGGAATGAAAAAAATTCCGAAAATAGATGCCTTTTTTAAGCAACCCCCAAAAATGGATGAGCTTGGTAATGCCAGTGATTGTATCAACCCCAGGCCAGTGTCAGATCAAAGTCCAACTTTAGAACCTGGACCAAGCATGCAACAAGAGGAATCAAAATCCACTGGTAAGTAGCCAAGATCTCGATCTAGATCAAGATTAGATCTAGATTCTAGATATATCTAGACGTCTAGATCTAAATCTATACATGTATCTAGCTTTCTCTTGACTTAAATTCTAGTGCATGTAATTATTGAGTTGCCAGCAAAGAGACGGCAAAAATTTTGGTATAGATCTAGATCTATATTTAGAATTCTCTGAAAACACTGTGATCTTCCAGCCCAGCAAATTACGAGCACGAGATCTAGTAGTGCCGGTGTTGTTGCTATTGCTGCTGTTGTTGTTATTGTTGTTGTTTTGTTGTGTTTTCATTTTTTAAAGTTATTGTCTTTCCAATCGTAACGTAAATGTAACGTATATCACAACAAAGTATGAATTAGAAAACTAGATCTATCTATATCTATATCTAGTGATATAAGTCACTGTTTCTTTCTTTATCTCACCTTTTTTTCAGGTCACACGAAAGAAGGTAGTGTAGAACTACATGTACCAGAAATAGATCTATTAACATTGGACTACCCAACTGACAAGGGTCATTTTGCCGATGATCTAACCGATGATATGAAACATTTCATCGTTCAACATGGACTTTGTCGCCCGAAAGGGCCATTTCCAAAGAATACACAAAATAGAAGCTTTTCTTCTTATTTCTATAGTGAAGATTCTATACAGTTCTCACATTCTTCTAATACATGGCTTTGCTATTCACAAATACAAGATGTAGCTTACTGCCATTTCTGTTGGCTTTTTTCCCCCGACCACCGAAAGTTCGACACTCGGGATTGGCAAGGTTTGTCTAAAAAGGTCAAAGAGCATGCACTATCAGGAGCCCACATTCAAGCCTGCATAGTTGGAAACCATTGGAAACAACACAAAACAGTCGATCACAAGATCGATGCAAGTTTATCTGATGTGACTAGATTCTGGAGAGAGATTTTGAGAAGACTTGTTGAAATTATTTTGACAATAGCTAGAAATAACATCGCCCTGAGAGGAACGACTTGGTGCTATTTCAAATGGGAACTTTCTTTCACAGGTGGAACTGTTGGCCAAGTTTGATGTTTCTATGAATACCCTAGTGAGCAAAAAGAAAGGGTCTACTAACTATTTAAGTCCACTTATTCAGAATGAACTTATTGGTATTTTAGCATCAAGAGTGAGATTAGACATTTTAAATGAATTGAAAAGTGCCAGATTTTATTCCATCATCATGGACACCACCCAGGACAGTTCGAAAAAAGACCAATTGAGCTTAATTTTTCGATATGTATTAGTGGAGGACAGTGTTTAAGTTCATGAAGCTTTTATCAATTTCTATCATATCCACGACCAGACATCGGAGGGCCTACAAACAGCACTACTGTCGTTCCTAAAGGAGCATTCAATTAATTTAAAACACTGCAGAGGACAGGGCTATGACGGTGCTGCGAACATGTCCGGGTCATGCCAAGGTCTTCAAAAGAGGATTATTGACTCTCAAGCAAACGCATTTTACGTGCATTGTGCAGCGCCTAACCTGAATTTAGTTGTCAACGACGCAGTGAAAGGAATTGTAGAAGTCAGGATTTTTTTCGATATCATTCAGCAGCTGTACGTATTCTTCGGCCACAGCATCAACAGGTGGGACATTCTCGCTGAAATCACTTCTGAGTCGGAAAGTACACTGAAAACGTTAAACCCTACACGCTGGTCTGGAAGAGTCACCTCTTTAACTGCTGTGAGACTAAGATTTCCAGATGTTTTAAAAGCTCTCAGCAAGATTGCTCTCCAGAATACAAACAAGGACACGATTCATGAAGCTATATCACTGAGGAACAAGATGGAAAATTTTGACTTCATTGTGATTCTCACAGTGCTCAGTGACGTTTTGTCCGACATCAATGTAGCATCAAAGCTGCTTCAAGCCAAAGATCTTGACTTATCAAAAGCTGTGTGTGAGCTGGATGCTGTGTTGTCCAAACTGAAGCAACATCGACAGGATTTGAGTCATTTCTGGCGAGGAGTGAAGACACTGCTCGACGATGGTCCATACCCACAACATTCAAACAGAAGAGAAAGGCAGCAGTAAAGTTTGATGATGATATCGACCCGGAGAGAATCTTCAAAGAAAAAGTGTTCTATGGCATTTTGGATACTATGATCCTGCAGTTGGAGTCTCGCTTCACAGGAACAAAGAAAATCACCTCGCTATTCAAAGTCGTGAACCCACCATCGCTTCTCACTTTACAAGAAGTTGATATCAATACTGAAGTTGACAGGCTTGTTGAAGCGTACCCTGAAGACCTGTCTAAGGCACTAGCTACAGAGCTGGTTATGATGAAGACCTCTATGGGTGATAAACTAACAGGATTGTCTTCTGTGCGACAGCTCGCAACCTGCCTGCTAGTAGATTATAAAGAGGTTGCTCCTAGCTTTCCCAACATCTGCGTTCTCCTGCGCATCTTCATGACAATCCCTGTGACTGTTGCATCCGCTGAGAGGTCATTCAGTAAGCTGAAGATTATAAAAAACTATATGAGAACATCCATGAGCCAGGAACGCTTGCAAGGTTTGGCACTGCTCAGCATTGAAGCAGAGAGAGTAAGAAAACTAGACTACGAGCAAGTAATCAACGATTTCGCGGCCATGAAAGCAAGGAAAGCACCGATGGTTTAAGGTAAGCATTATTTTATTTTTTATTTTGCTTCTGTTCATTTTACTGGTTTTTATTTTTAGTTTCAGTTGCTTGCATGGTTATTGATGCTTGGATTCTTTTGTTATGTAGTTGCAGTTGTGTTCATTTTAATTTACTTTTATTTTCTTGTTTTTTGTTTGAGGATAGTTGTTGTTGTTGTTGTTAGTGGCGGCGGTGGTGGTGGTGGTGGTAGTGGTAGTGGTGGTGGTGATGGTGTGGTGGTGGTAAATATTGTTTTATCCACTAGATTATTCCGAATAAAAAATCCACGTGACGCGCCCAACGTTCCCTGCGTACCATACGCCACTATATTTGGCTGTTTGGGCCACACGTCCTCAGCTCCGGTGCTACAGTATAAGCAAGTACATGTAGCCTACATGTGTTGGGTGGGTAGGCCTATGCTTAGTCTGCGGAAGGGGGGCCCCGATAAGAAAGTTTGCGGGGGGGCCCCCGCTTGGCTAGTTACGGCCCTGACATCAGGTTTATATTAATTAACTTTTCAAGGCAAGAATGAAATAGTTTTTGTTTGTAAGACATGCCAGTGTGATCTAGATTCATGTTTTTTCAAAATAAAATGCCCGTTTAAAATGAAACATGTCATATAATTGGTCTTGGGAGTGGGGATGAAATTAAATGGTCTTAGTTATATTATATGTACAGATTTCTTCACTGATCAAGCTCGAAACTATTGCACACTTTCTTCATTGAGTGTGATAGGTATTTAGGTAAATCATCCATGGCTGATGTATTTTGGGAATAAAATGTAAACTTTAAAAGATTTGTTTCACTTTACAGTTTATGATACACCTATTTACAGGTGTATCATAAACAGGTTATTCTAGCTGCTAAGACCGTCTGTAAAGACGCTAAAGGCCATATATATATATATATATATTTACAGGTAAGAAATTCCACAGGTGATAAAAAAAATGTATTAGATCAATATAATTCATCATAGATAATGTACAGATTAACAAATGTGCTTTCAATTAATTTTATTATTAATCACCATTTATGGACATTTACAGTAGCTTTATATTATATTCACTTCATTTCATTCAGTCTTATCTCAGTTACTATGATAATACCATCACCAGCACAATCAGAAATTTACTTTACCTCAGAGACATTGCATTTCCAGCAGGCATCCTTCAGTTCTTTCCAGAAAAGTCTCTTTAATGTCTGCCATCGTGAAATGGTTTGTGAGAAAATGCAGCAATGCAAGACAAAGATCAGAATTCCTGTTACACATTAGTTCTCAGAACCAGCTGGTGACAAATTAATTATTGTGTTACTATACAGATACATGATAAAATAGCATTATGTGTCATTTTCCACAGTTTTGATATAACTGAATGATCTTGGGTCAGTTTATCATGTTATCATGCAAAATGTAAAATATCAGTTGTATTTCATTTCCACATCATTATATATCAAATTGTTTGACACAAGCTGGCCTCACACTGTCTAGAATTATAAAGTTAATTTTAACTGTGAATGTGCAGTCTCACTGTCTCAGACAATTGATATTGAATAATTATTTTTGTCCAGCGTGCTTCCTACCTTTTTTGAGGCATCGATGAAACTGATTTTATCTCTTTTGAGGCATTTCCATCATATCCATTTAGTAGATCTAACCCTGTATTATAGCCACATCACATCTTCCAGGTTTTAGACTTAAACACTTTTTGTGAGGTGCTGTAAATTTAGCTGTCGTGCTATTGAGCTGACACACCGTAAAGCTTCAACTCAAACTCAGGTGTAGCAGTGTCAGTCAAATACACTTAAGCAGAAGCGTTTACAGCAGAAAAGTACAATGAATGTAATGATGGCAAATACAATTCAAGAGTCTTGGGAGATAATCATGTAATCTCTATAAACTGTAATTTAAGCATTCTAATTCTTTAAATTGGTGGCGAGATATCAGCTATCAGTACACTGGATGTGTTTTTGTATTTTAAGGCGGATACATAAAAATAAAATAAATATATAAAGAGCATCTGTATGCTAGTTCTAATTCCTTTTGTGCTTTTATATTTTTATTGATAATTATTAATAACTTGTATTTTTATATTATATATTATATGTAGTCAGCCATTTTTTTATGAGAAGGATACTTTAAATCTTTCTGTAGTTTTGGTGTGGTCCAATATCCTTCATCTTATAATTTCAGAATTTGCTAATTTAAAAAAAAAGATTCATTTTCATGATTTTGTACTACATACTGTTCAGTAATGAAGTAGAAATACTTCATCAATATTCTACTATATCACTTGATAGATTGAGTGAGTGCACACATTTCAGCATGGTGGTGTAGACTGGTAGAGCATGAGATCTCATATCAGGAACTGTGTTTATCAGCATCCGACAAATAATTAAAACTGTCCATTTTTGTAAATTTGTTGATAATGATAATCATACCTTTTGAAATGTGTTTTTACCTCTATTGCCCTTCCATAAAGTTCATTGACATTTTAGATGGATCCATGCAAGACTAGAGTGGTAAATATCAAAGTGTTTTTGCTTTGTTCATACTGCCAAGTTTATGGGTCTCTTAAGTTGGCAGGCAGCAGCTGGGAGGGTATTTCTGTAAAATCACAAGAGTCAAAATGCTCCAGCTTTAAATCTGTGATTTGAAATGTTATAATAATTTAATTAATAAAACTGGAACCTGTCACCAAAGCCCAAAGTTTTCCTCACACATTTTGCCAATGCATATTGTTACACAAAGCCTATAAAATGCATACTATGTGGGTTTATCTGTTCCAGAGGTTTGTAATGAATAAAAATAATATTTAGGTGAGATGCTTAAAATGCTATTAATACCCCCACCTGTCTTTAAAAATGTGAACATGACTTTGGGTCCTTTTTTTTTTCCTTAGAAGAATCAGTATTGTGTTCATTTTCTACATGTCAGTATCAGGAGAGCTGTATTCTAGGGCTATACCTTCTAGGCTATATTTAAACATGAGTCATTGTAACCACTGTTATCATGTTGCAGTAGTTATTTCACAGATAATATTTAAAATTCGATTTGATAACAGAAATATATGTATGAGACAATTCATGATAGATTTTCCCCATCCAGCCACAAGGATGAATAGAACAGTTGAATGGATGTATTCCACTTGATACTGCCAAAGTATGTTTTAGATGATTCTGGTCGCTGTCACCTTGACCCAGGTATTGATCCTGTAACAGGAGACGCACTTTTCACGGCACCGAAGGCTTGATTTATTATAAGATGGTGGAAATGGGTTAATGTTGATTTACACGGCAAAAAAATATATGCATTATTATTATTATTATAATGCCTGCCTAGGTCAAGAAATGATTTAGCCAATGGAGATTTGCCATGTAACCACAGGTCACACAAATTTTCATTGTCGCCAGTGATGAATGAAATCGATGTCTGTCTACAGGGTTTGTGTGTCAGCCAGTAAATACGATCTTCTAGCGGCAACAGTGTGTCATTTATTGTGCTTTATACATTCTGGACTTGAAGTGTTGAAGCTTAAATTGTTTCATTATATTGCACTGATTGTTGTGTCAGGGAGACAAGAATTTATTTTCATATTGTTAAAGTAAAAACTTTGTAAGAACCATAGTCTGTATACCAGAATCAGTGACTAGTCGTCATGGTGCTAACCTTTTGGCCTAAGTCAGATATAGGCCATATCCATGGTGCATCTATTAATGTAAAAATCATTCAAAAGTGCCAAGCCATTATCCTGAAAATAAAACTTTCTGTAATGGCCTAACTCATTCATAGACGTAGGCCATTTTTGGTTATGGGATTGTTTCAGCCCAACGTGGATGAAGGCCACTAGAGTCATTTTGGCCTAAGTCTTACTGCATTGCAAAAGAATAAATACGTTTTTTGCGATTTTCTCAGAAGAACAAAAATGACTTAGGCTTAAAGGTCAGCACCATGACGTAGTGTGGTATTTATTTAAGTATTTATTTTATTTATATATTGCCCACCTTTCAATCTAAAGCTGGGTCCCCCATGGGGGATGTTAAGGTAGAGCAACGAAAAACGCAATTTAATTGGTCCTTCGTAAGAACGTTCCAGTTATCTGCTTGGTGTGACAAGTATGACACCCGGGTCACACACATCAAGTAGCTTATCTGTGGCCTGGCCAAGGTGCATTACAGGTCTTGCTAAGCCTGTGAATTCCACGGAACTACTGGATGTGTAGTGAAGTAACCGGATGCTCCTGCGGTTTGCTCAAACTGTGATGATTTTTCAAGTGGTTCTGGATATGTGCTTGTCAGTTTAGTGTTTTATAAATGGCGGGGTTTTGTAATGTGGCAATTAGAATGTTACAAAAACAGCTACTTTTGGGCTAATATTTTGTACACAGAAGTATATCTTTTTGGCTGTGCTTACCGAGATATGTCGGGCTGTTGAGATAGCCCGCCGGCAGCAAAGAGTAAGAGGAAAGACTTAGTTTTCTCTTATGTTATTTAAAATAACAACAACAACAACAACAAAGATAACAAACAAATGGGTTTGCAGCAAGTATTAAGTTAGATCTATCATGTCAGCCCTATTCTGTCAGACAAATGGGGCTAGCCTGATTTGAACATTTTTCCCATTTTAACAAATCTTAATTAACAGTTTATCAATGTCATTTTAATGAGATTGGTTAGTTCATTCTAATGATTTTTTAAAATTGTATCATGACAAGGGTGTCAAGGAAATGGAGCGTGTCTTCGTGAGCAATTTGGGTTAGGGACTGGTGACCTAAAAACCTTTTTTTTTTCTTATAAGTCATTTCATTCTTCTGAATTGACAGAGGGAAGTCAACTGTTGAAATAATTGCTGCAATCAATAGCATCCCCAGAGATAAAAATAGCCGTGCTGTGTGTCGGTTGACGCGCGCGGCATTGTGACCGTGTGTTTCCCTCGCGTTAGGCTTGGACTTGCCCAGACTATTGATCTTCTAGAGTATTGATTAGAAGCTGGTGAGTGGTGTGTTCCAGACACCGGCTTGTGGCAGAAGCGGCATTGTGGACAGGTTGCTCTCCGGCGCAAGGTTGATGTCTCTCTGACACCTTACTCACCACAGTCCCGTCTCACCATCCAATTTGGAGTGCTGACCAGTTATCGTGGCGCCACACAAGTCGGATCTGAAATCTGAAAAGTTTTATTCAGTTTCAATAAGATCGCAAGCCGGTTGCTAGTAAGACCACGCTGCTCAGGAAGACAAAAGTCTCAGTGACCACCTGATTAGAATTTACAATTTGCCACAGGAAAGTGTTCACGGAAATTAAATAGTGCCACTCCGACGTGCAAAAGGACAGAAATGTGTCCGTGTGCCCTGTAAGAGCCCCGGGATTTGCCGGTGTGATCAAGTTATTGTGACATTGCCGTGTTTCAGACTGATTGCCCATTTTCTTTGCGGTGTGAGGTAGGCTCTGCAATACTAATCTGCATAATGTGATTAGAGATAATTAGCAAACAGACTGCGTTCATCAGATTGATAGGCTGGGACCAACAGACTGCGTTCACCAGATTGATAGGCTGGGACCATTACAAACTTCATTAAGGATTGAATGACAGAATATTTTCAAGGAAGTGTGGGATTAACAACACGCTTGTGCCTCTCCTTCTGAACGTCTCTCTCGATATTTACGCAGTGTTTGAAGTATGGTGGCTACGGGTGACTGAATCAGTGAATGAAGGACTTTTGTAAATCCTGAGAAGGAAAATCTCTGAGCCATAGTATGTGAAAAGTGGGACTTGTAGACTGCTGTTAATTTGTTGCTGACATTGGATCCTTTAATCCTATCAGCAGTGTACAATAAGATGTCTGTGTTTTCTATTACATAACATATTGGTGTGTCTTTGAAAATACTATACATATACATTTATCTTATTGTTTTTATTCTGACATGCAAAGTTATTCACTGTTAATTCATTTGCTGAATTTTATTCCTTATCATCATCACATGTTGTTTTGATTTTGCTCAGGCACAAAACCGGGGAAGCACGCCAGGGACCCCTCTGGGGTGGGTGATGGCAGTCAGGACTCGCCCTTGCCTAAAAGATCACCCAAAAGCACATCCACGAAAAGAAGTGACGTTGCCTCAAGTCCAGAAGGAACCCCAAAACGTGTAGGAGGAGCAGAGAATTCAGCAGGCGAGGGAGGAGAGGGACAAGAACCCAGACGGTCCTCATCAGAGAAAGAGAATTTATACGAAATGTCATCCAAGAAATCCTCAAAGGACTCCAAGTCTCCTGGCAAATCCAAGTCAAAATCCAAATCCAAGAAGCAAGATCAGAAGGAGCAGGTACAGGAGGAGATGATGACCAGTCAGCAGCAGACGCCAGTCAAGATGGAACAAAGAGAGCTGGAGCCCCTGACCCCACTTGTCATCAATGATAACCATGAGACATCCATCAACCAACACAAACCGCAGGCCACATCTACTCCAGCGGCCACTAATGGGCAGTTTAGCAGTCCTCCTCTCAGTGAGTACTCTTTGTTTTGTTGGTTGTCTGTTTTTCCTCTCTAATTACCCCATAATCCCAAACAATGAAGTGAGAAAATGATTACCAGCCTGGTGGATGAAACTTTAGTGGAAAACCTTACCTATGCTTGCAGCTGTGAAAAGAGTTTTGGATCATGGTAAGATAAAAATGGCTGTTCTTCTTTGAAGTATCTTTACACTGACAATAATTTCAGTGGGTTTTGGGGAGGGGGGGGTGTAACTTCTTAGTTGAATTGTATTTAATGGGTCGTGTGTTAATGATTGTGGGGGGGGGGGGGGTGCATAGGTCGTTTAAAGTCAAGCAAACATTGAGCTTCCTCTTCAGTAATGACAGTATGTACTGCGTCCTTTGTTACAGCAAGCAGTATGATTCGCTTGGAGTTGACTCCTTCCAGCTGAGTCATGTGTGCGCTCGTAGCTTTCTTGATTATTTACAGGCGCTCTGTGACAGTCAGTGTGTAGCTCTGTTATCGTTGGCTGTGTATTATGATTGGGGTTTTGTTTTCTTTTTCCACACAACACTCCCAATTCCAGATTGTGTCTCATTCATGAATCACAACCTTTCGATCTCAGTTTGCTGCCCGGTGTTTCCTCGCGAGTCATCGATTGTCTGATGTTAATTATTTATTTATGTTGCTGATAGAAGCCTTTGTCTTTCCAAAGACGGCGTCAGGTTCCCATCTACTTTGTACATCCCATCCCATTAATTTTGCAGTTTGTCGAGTTACTCTATTTTGTCAGTGCTCAGAAACTTTTCCAACTATAGCGACATACCGGTAGTATTGATCTGATCACGGTATTAAACCAGTGGAAAACTTAATGAACATTCTTGGCATAGAGGCTTTCACTTTTCAGCGATTGTTTTGTAGGAATGGTTGAAATATAATTTAGTAGGTTAAAACCTTAGGTTGGTAAATCGCCATGGTACTTGTATATAGTAGAATGTATGGCATTCAATAGAATCAATATGGCTGCTTATCAAAAGTTAAGCTCAACATGAGTGGATTCCTTAGCTTTAGGAAATTGAAATGTAGTTTTCTGAGGGCTATGTCTGTATGAGCAGCTGTCGAGATAGAATATCTAAAATTGCCAGCGGCGTTACTCACGAATAGGAGAACATTAATAACTGTGTCGTGAGCACAAGATCGATTAATGTTAACATTTCGCAGAGACAGCCATGCAAATGATTAACAGTCTTGTAAACGCTTGCTGGATTTTGATGTCAGCCCATTCTCTGACGAATATGGAAACAGGGATATGCACTTTCTCTCCCATCCTTCCAATCCCTCTTACTCAAGGCTGGAGATTTTGGCCAGCACCAGTAATTCAAACATTGGCTCAGTCAGTTATCATTCTCCTATCAGTTTTTCCTCCCATTCGCTGTTGTCTTTGACTTCTTGTATGAGAACGTCATCCCGAAATAAGGCGACAAAGTCACTCTGACCTGGGTGGCCGAAAACACTTAGCTCTCAGCTGGCTTTGCCATTTTTTTATTTTTTTATTTGGCATCTGCACTCTATTCAGATCACCCCAACCCCACCACCACACGACAACCACCGCAAATCTCCTTTATGGCCCGCTACAATGGGAGCGCTCGGCAATGGCAGTACTTGTATAAGATTGAAGAAAAATCATCAGTTTTCAACAGTAGAAATGAACTGTAATGTCAGACACGGGAAGCGATAGGGTGTGACCAGGACTCTGATAAACTTGTCCGGTTGTAATTTGTTTGCGAAGCGGATCGTGAACAGAAAAACCCAATTTAAATTCCGGAAGCTCTTCCGTTGTGAGCTGTTTTTAAAATCACAGAGATGGTCTTTGTGTGTGATCTGGATGAAACTTTTCAGTCACTTATTGAAGTCATAGATTATTGTTTGTATAATGCAGAAACATGGTTTTAGGAATTTAATGCCACCATTGGTCCTGAATAATATTTGAACAGTTGCGGCAATAGAACTCTTGAACTGTTGTCACATTCGTTGTTTACTCTTCTGCCTGCGAAGAAAACTCATTTTGTCCAGTGTCTGAGTTGACAGGCACACAGGAACCCATCAAACAATGATATCCCATGGCTCATCCTCTTAGTTTTCCTTTCTCCTCCTGCTGTTACCTTTCATCACTGCCCTTTCCCTCGTCTTTATCGTGTCCATATCTCATCTTTTTCCTCTTTCGCCCGTATCACATTTCTGTTGTGTGCATTCTTGACACGATTATCTTATATTGCTCTGTGTGTGCGATTGAGCTTCAATGAGGTAATTCAGTTTTAGAAAAAATGACTTGCAGTCACATTAACATAACCTCATATATATAACTAATGCGTGCACAGAACGAACGTACTCACACGCAATCGGTGTTTCATTTATTAAGCTAATTCTTAACGTTTCAATCGGCTTAAAATCAATACTACAACAGAAGGTTGTGCAGCAGCTTGCGGGGTTAACGAATCGTAACACTGGCGTCATGGGTGTCTTAGGATCCGCTCTGTTTAACCCACGGAGTTGGTGAGAGGATGAATGAAGACGCGATTATGTTCAAAACAGGACAAGCTGTGTCTGCGCTTTATTGTCACCCCGAGAAATAATGTTTTAGGTCAGTGCAGAGGCAAATTAATGGTTATATAAGAGTGTGTAGCATTTTAGTGATCCGAGACAGCTGTGATATGTGCCTAATGTATCCATTTCGGCAATCTGGAGTACGCGATTCACTTTGTTATGTGTGTATTTGATGGCCAGAAACAGTAAAGTGTATTTCATAAATACATGTATAATTACCGTACTTACTTAAAAGAAAGATCTATTTGTTTTGCAAGTGTTCATGGTGTTGATCTGCTGTTTGCCTTGAAAATAATGTCAAAACATTTGCATTGTTGTGCGACGATGTGGGGGAATATAATTTTCTCGTGCTATCGAAAGATGTGCCGTAAGGAATTGTGGAGCTTTCTTGGAAAATGAACTTTTAAAAAAAAAAATCAAAGTTATGATTGAAATACATCTTGTGGCCACATTAAGTGGCAATTTGAACATTGTTCAAACGCTTCATGGTGCATGTAAGTGTTGATGTCCAAGGGGTTTGCGGAACGATTTTAGACTAGGTGCCATTTACATAAAATTGATTTTGGTTTACACAGTTTACATTTTTAGAAGTGTTGGTCATTTTCCAGAAGCACCCTGTGAAGTACACGGACCAACATCGATTTTAACCAAAAGAATTTGTAGCGATAAAAATAGCCACCTGTACTTTTCTTATGTCAGTCTAATTATTAATTTGTGACTTATTCCGAAGAAAAATGGTTGTGAGACGCGTAGGAGTACCTCTGATTGGCATGGCGTGAGTGGACTGTGCCGGGGACTGCTGGAGACTAAGCCCAGTCAACTACCTGTAGCGACCTTCACACTACACGGCCAAACCGATCAGCCAAACCGACCAGCGTTTCTCAGTTTTTTGTTTTCCCTTAACCGTGCAACCCCAAGTACCTTTGAGTTTACCTGTCCTTTCAGCTTTTTTGTCGGTATTGACCGTTTGGCGGCTCTACAAAAATGACAAACATACAGATGTCCGGGACCTTGTGGCGATTCACAGCATCCTATGCATTTCTCCTATTTGGGTCATCGAAGAAGGCATTTTGGGAACCATTTGTCGCCGTTCTGGTCTCGCCGTGGGTCCCCCAACTTTAATCTGGTTAAATACAGTGCTCTCAATCGTAGCCTTTGATTGCAGTGAGTGCTTGGCTTAAGCTACTTGCAGTGGCGATTGGGATCATGTAGTTAGGGACAAGTGATTGTTCTGTACCCCCGACAAAAATCCATGTTTGCCCATTCAGTTGCTATTTTGGCGTGTGAGGAATTTGTCACAGCAGCAACTTCTGGTGAATGCGTCAGTGTATATTTTCTCGAACTGTCGGTGGTTCACATAGGAGTAATACATATTGAATGAATCTGTGGATGAAGTTTTATTTTCGCCGTAATTGTAATATTTAATGTGGATTTCACAGAAAAGTGAACTTTGTCCAAGCCCAGTATACCTTTGTGTGAATGACATTGTATTTTGCTGTTTTTGAGGACTGTAATGCTCTTACGATGTTTGTTTTCGGATTAGGTAGAATTTGCTTCCATATTTACGCCAGCATCATATAAAGTGAACAGCGTGGTGCGGAAAGACAATTTATCGACGTACCGGAGTTGTTTGTAACTTACTGGACCACAGACTCTGTGGGCATCCGTTGCAGTTACTAGTTGGCCCGCGGACTCGAGGAATACAGAGATAATTATGATTTTTAAAGGAGTTTCGATCACCAGCGTATAAATTGAGGTGCAGAAAGGAATTTCCTGTCATATTTTGCCATTCTACTCGCGAAGAAAATGCGCTTTTTTTCCCAGCTCAAAAAGTCGGAACACTTTCTTCTGGTCGACTCAGTTGTGGCACAAAATCAACGAAAGTATTTAAAATGTAGTGAGTTTCAAGACCTTTTAGAATATGCCCAGTTTATCTTTTGCGTAATATGACATTTTGTAGAATTTAAGGTTCAACAGTTTAACGACCTTTCATGGTTACATTGTAGGCCTTACTTCCTGTATAAAATGATTAGTTTTTTACTCAGAAAATAACTTTTAGACGAGTCGTAGGCCAAAGATTGCTTCACTATATTGCTTAATCATGTTCTCGTTATTTCTGGATTTATTATCTGACTCAAAAAGCGTTGTTTTGTGCCCAGCATTCACCGTTTACAATTAACCAACCCACAAGTTTCTGGTTGTTCCGAGGAAATTAAGACACGTCGGACCTCTATCCATATCGTTAATCTTCTCAAATTGCACAGTTAGATCGGCTTATTGCCGCGGTATGGTATGTAGCTGTGAGGAAAGGCGCCATTGATTGCTAGTTTGATGCAGGGCACCGAGAGCAGCGGATCACAATCGATCTTGTGCATACGTTTCTACGTTTTTACAATTCTTGTTCTGGTCATTTATAGTAATACTGATAATCGGCGAAAGAAGCAATTTTTGAGTATTTAGCAGAGATTTCGTTGATTTAATTGAAAGCAAAACCTATCGGCTTTTCTGTATTGCTGGTAAATCAGTTCTAAGACATGCGCTTTTTATGTCAGAAATTAGAAGGCGTGCATTGGTTTTTCCTTCACCGGGAGTCGAATTTTCACGGCCTAACTTCAGTAGTTACTGAAATCTTTCCTGATAGTTTGTCTGTGAAGGAAGTAACAGCTACAGCCCTGACCCCCCATAATATGTATACATTTCGAAGTACAAAAAAGGAGAGAAACAAAACAAGAGCCATCTCACTAAAGTCTTTTATGCCGGATCCATTCTGATCCACTCCCATGAAAGGACATAAGTAGTCTTCAGTTGAGTTCGGCGAACGGCGCAGGACGAAAGGTGTATGTTTTGTGTAAAACGGTATGTGTTCCGGTAGCTAAAAAAAAACCTCAAGGAATTCAGGACACGAATGGCAATGATGTGAATCAAATGGTTTCGTTTGTCACAGTAGAAAACCATAGCACTGTCGTGTTTACTTTCCGCAGTTTAAGAGACAGTGGAACTTGTCTGAGGTCAGCCAGATTTGTCACGGGTAATGTGATAAAAATGTAGCTTATCCGTGAATTGAGTTGCTTGAGAAACACAATAAGAAATTAAACGACGTTTGACAAAGAAAGCTGTGTGGTGCGACCCTTCCATTGAAGATAAGGAAGTGATCATATTTCCTCTGATTGGATTATAATTGGATTACAATGAAAAAAGGCCCTTCGAACCCAACACTAACAGTGCGAATAGCAAGTAAGTCAAACCAGTTTATGTATGTGTTAGTTTCCTCAGCAGGAAACAAGCGTTGCGAACGCTGTGTTGGCCCTGTCAACTGATGTTGCATTCTCACACATAGGTGATGAGTCGCAGTTGGGCCAGGTGCAAGGTTAGAGTGGAGCACACGCACAAAAAATTATTTGCGAAGCCCTACAGAAGCGAATGCGTGCAAAAAAAAAAAAAAAAAGGACTTGACACAAAGATCACGATGAACGCAGAAAGCTCGCAAAGATTCGGTCTTTCTTTCACCATTTGTTTTTTTCACTTTTCTCTTCCTGTGCTTTAATCATATTTAGTTTAGTTAATATACAGATTATCAGTAAATTCATTCATTCATTCATTCATCTTTTGACCAGTCTGTAACTTTGCTTGTGTGGCGTGTTTTGTTGTTGTTGTATTTCTGTATGTACATAATTATGTGCACAAAAAGGTCCGTCTGACTGAAACTTGGAGCCTTTACTGAGTTTTCCTGTAACCATTCACTCACACGGGGCTCTACAAAACTGGTTTTCTTTTTTTGCCCAGTTGTAACCTTGTTCTCTCTCGGCTCGGCTTGCCTGGTTAAGCTAACACAACATCATTCCATGGGTTAAGTTACCATCTCTCTGGTCATTGTAGTGCTGACTCATGGTGATGACATTAAATGGAGATTGTGTATTCAGGTGACCATCGCATCGTACACATGAAACGAAGAGTGGTCTCTAAAACTGTTCACTGTCGGGTGCGATAAAAAATTTATTACCATAATTTGGAAAATGGATATTGTTTTTGTTATGAAAGCCTGTCTTTGGTCAAGAGATATCCCTTATTTTTCACCTGTTGCCTCTGGATTAGTGTGTTTACCATTGTCTTTGCATTATTCTAATCCATTACCTGTGATAACTCACAAAATCACGTGTCTAGTGATGAGCTCTGGAAAAACCATTGTTGAAAAACACGAATAATTATGCTGATTCTCCACAGATGTATTGGGTTATATTGTGCTGGTGCATAATCATCTGTGAGTGCCGCGGCGGCTTGATCATTTTGCACCTTACATTTTTAAATTGCACCGACCACATTAAAGCTGACTCGTGCATTTTCCTTTTGAAGATATCTAATCATATTCAGCGGTGTCTCCGCCGCTTTTAATCTTGATTAGGGAAGCATTTCATGAAAAAAGTTCCTCTGCTTTCTGTTGTATGTTCTAGTAGTAAACAGTGACTTCAAAATGTGACTGCATGATTGTAAGAGGGACAAGGCATTCCCGAAATAAATCCCACTAATGTCAGCTAAGAGGCAGCGGTGAAAACGGCACGTTCTTGAATTATTAATAAGATACCAGGACTAGATAATCATTCACTGTTGTTTACAACCCAGATCACAGTGAAAATCCGGAAAACCTTATGGGAATATTGGGAGCAAAGAGATATTTTTCCTTTGGTGGTGGTGGGGAGGAGGGAAGGGGATCAAATATCACGAGGAATGACAGGGAAAATGTCTTGCAGGGCTTCTCTGGCCACCGGAATGTAGAGGGCTTAAATAATTTATGGTTTCGTTTTAGAGCAACGATACATTTACAGTAACGTATTGTATTCAGAGACCGACTGGATTACCTTGTTTTGCCACCTGGTTTACACACCAAATAAATAATGTATTACCACTTTGTGGGACTGACTGGTCACCGGCCAGTTCACAGTGGCCAAGGGTGCATTCTTTTCAAAAGCAAACTGGAGAATGAAGAAGAAGAAGAAGCATGATACAAAGTTTCGTGCATAGTTTCAGCGGACACTGCTGTTCGAAATGTTAATCAAACATTACTTTTAGGCCTAGCGTGCTGTTCCGGGGAGGACAGTCAAATGCCATTGCCTCTGCATCATCACTTTAATTATAGAATCCGCGGTTAATGACATTGTTTAGAAGTGGGTTAATTACATCGTGCTGTTTTACACTGAATGTTATTGCATCGACCTGGCACACGCACACATACACAAAACAGCAGAAAACTATAATAAAATGGAACTCCCGAAAGGAAATACAAATACAAGGTAATTTACCAAAGGAGCTCCAGCAGGTTTTTAGTGCGCTTTATGGGCTGTGACCCTCGTAAAGGGCTCTGTTTGGGAAGTGGTTTTACCGCTGTTTTGTTTACGTTTCTTGCCTGTGTTCTCTCATATGCACAGTAGGAAAATTAGAGCTTGTGCATAGAAATCATTTGGTCGGGATTGTTCATATTTGGCCATAATAGTAGTCTGGCAGTTGGTGGTCGAACTGCGTTTGAGAAGCTAGTTTTTAAGTGGAGGGGTCACACATTTCTAATGCTTATCCCACGATATTCGTTTGACGTTGCCTGGCTGTTCTCTAGTGGTTAATAGGCCTATCCCCCTTCCCTACCAACCCCCACTTTTTAAAAAGTGACTGACTATGTGGGTTATAATGGCACAGAAAATTGGTGGGAGCGTGCAAAAGTTAGGATTAGGGTTAGATCTACGCCTGGCACGCCTGACATGATGTCGATGGCCCTTTCGTTGGCAAAATGGCCACAGTAATGTTTTTGGAAGTTTGTCACAAATTGGTCACAAAAAAGGCCTATCGTCAGTATGTTGGCTACATGACCCAAATAACATCTGCTTGTATTTCCTTCTCCATGTTCATATTTACCTGTGAAGCCCACATAACGAGTTTTCTGGTGGTGAATTT
This sequence comes from Onchidella celtica, assembly GCA_963931925.1. NCBI lineage: Eukaryota > Metazoa > Mollusca > Gastropoda > Systellommatophora > Onchidiidae > Onchidella > Onchidella celtica. Next base: position 93,128,526 of record OZ007567.1, on the reverse strand, counting down.
CATTACTAATTCATAAGGGCCGAACACCTGGTTTCACCTTGTTCCTAAATGGCCTTGTGCACGCACAAATTAATGTTACATTAGCATATGTCACGATCATAATCTTGAGTATTTGCGTAGGTATAATTATGTAAAGTTAGATTACTGTATTCTCATTAAAAATAAACTTTTTACATCGAAGGATAACAACCGTCGAGGGCCTCGTGTTTCGGAACTTGGAGTTTGAAAAGTTCTCAACCAGTTACGGGGTATTTGGGTCAGTAAATTATACATAAAGCCGGAGTATCACCAACTTTCGAATTTCAAACGTTGTTTTTTTTTTTTTTTACTTAAGGAAAAAAAGTGTGTGCTTTGTTAACCGTGACTCTGTCTCTTCTTTTATCTGTTCCTTCTCCATCCATTTCATACACTGCTCCCATCCGCACCCTCCACACAGCAGTAGAACTTTGACGCACTAGATATTATATAGATACCGAAAGTTCTGGAACTTTCTCTGTCGTGCTACGGTGTTTCTCTGCAGAGCGGTTTACATGCTTGGATTGGCAGAATGGATTCTGTCACAACGGGGTGTCAGGGTGTTAGAAGATTTATCAGACCCCAGGGACATCTACATGGAGATAGATTTCTGCCAAACTCAGTGGCAGGTGAGTCCAGCGTGGACAGTCAGAGGTTTTGGATGATGAACTAACTGATGACGTGACAGAATGTTACTTGATGGATATAACAAAATAGAACATCAGGTCTCGTTTTCTTCCCAACCAAAATTTGACAAACAAGGGCATTTGACATTATTTTCGACAATTCAAACTGAATAAATGAAAATCTCGTCATTCTGTGGTGAAATCATACAGTCTTAAAAGCAGAGAGCTCATTTATTTTTGTTACTTTTAGGAAAGGGGTATGCACGATTCATAAGCACTCTATCAGTGGTTCTTGATCTGGGGGCAAGTTTTGGAATTTTTGGAGAATTTGGGGAGAAAAACGTGTTTGCCGTTCAATTATTCATATAAGAGGCATTTTGAAAGAACAGAGTCGCTTGTTTTTGTAGTATTATTCCAGATCGTGCATAATAATTTCTGCTGAGCTTCAGCTCAATCTCCGTGGCTTAACTCCACTAACCGCGGTTGCCCCATCAACTTTGCCAGGTCTGTCAGGAATCGAACCTGAATTAGAGAGGAAATTTAACCAAAAGACGTGAATGTAAGGGGAAACAGGATTTAAAAAGTTAGAACCACTGCACTAGATGTGTAGAAATGTAAGAATAAAACAGTGACAACAGCGTCAGCAGGAAAGGCCACCGCCTTCCTTGGCTTCCCTAGTAAGGTTTGTCTTTCGACGTCAGCAAGACGCCAGTTGACCAGACAGCATGTATGCATAACGCAATTCTAAACAAATACGGTTTCTGCTGTTGTAACACACACAAGTCAATATGATCGTTTTTCCCCGTCTGTTCTTGACCCTCTACAGGCTGACCGCTAAAGCCGTATTGCGAGAGTACCTGATATTTACATGAATGGAAAAACGCCAACCATTGTGGACATTTAATTCAGACTGACCTAGAACATGGTTTCAAATAAATGATTCAGCCTTACTTCTAATAGCCGGATTGTCTAACTCATTCCCCCTCGAGGTCACTCCTTGCCGCCGGTGAGGGGGCTTTAGTAACACCACCAGGGGTGTGAAACAAATGTGGCCGAGCCATCTCGCCGAGCATGAGCAAACTCTGCTCTAGCAAAATAAGCTGAAGACGGAGGTATCTGGCCAGAGTAGGGCGCCTAACCTAGATACCACGCACCCTTTTCACTATTATGTCTAAGTCTGCAGTTAGTTATCGTCATGGTGCTCGCCCTGTGAAGTCCCCCCAGGCAGTGCCGGGCCCCCCAGCCTCGAAGGGGCCCACCCAAGCTACTGGAGGTCCCTCTCGACTGCCCCGGGGAGCCGGGGGGCAGGAGAGGAATGCTACTGGCCAAACCATCAAAGATAAGGAGCAACCTTTAAAGATAATGCACTGGAATGCTGAAGGAGTCAACAGCAAGAAAGATGGATACAGCAAGAAGTTAGAGCTAGAAAACATCCTTTTTGAGGAGAAAGTAAGTATCTGCTGCATCCAAGAAACCCACCTCAGCAAAGACGTTGCTTTCAAGGTAAGAGGATACCAGTGCTTTAGAAACGACCGGACAGACAGAAGAAAAGGAGGAATTCTAACCTTGGTGAGAAACAACATCAGAGCAAGCCGGATTCAAGTGCTAATGGAGGGAGCAGAATATCATCTACTACACATCAGGACAGATCAGACGGAATTCCACATCCTCAATTATTACTGCCCAAACGACCGATCCATGTCCCTGGATACAATTCCCTTTAGAGGTAGGCTAATAGCATGTGGAGACTTCAACAGCTACTCCCAAAGCTGGGGCTATGAACACATGGACAAGAGAGGTGAGGAGGTTGAAACATGGCAGGATGAGTTAGGACTGCTTCTCATAAATCAGCCCACAGACCCACCTACATTTTACTCAAGATGCTGGCATACCACCTCAACACCGGATATAGCCTTCTATACACCAGACCTGGACTGGAAGATCAAAAGGACTGTGGGGAAACAACTTGGAGGAAGTGACCATCGCCCTGTTTTCATCATGGTGGAAAACGAGCTAATAAAGAACAGCAGCACCCTTGCCAGATGGAACTACAAGAAGGCCAATTGGATGATGTTCAGACACAGAACAAGCGTGCTTGCCACAAGTATAATTTCAACAGGGAAAAACATCAACACCATTGTGCAAGAGTTCAACTCATCTATTCTTCAAGCTGCCAAGGAAACAATACCTCGTGGAGCACGAAAGAACTACAAACCATACTGGAACAAGGATCTTGACGAACTCCACCAAGAAGTAGAAAAGGCACGAATAAAGGCTGAAAACAACCCAGGACAACAGCAACACAATGCCCTCCAGCAAGCTAAGGCAAGATTTCAAAGAGGAAAGCTCCAGGCACGACGCAAGAGCTGGAAAGAGAAAACAGCCTCCCTCAACTTTGAAAAAGACGGCAGGAAACTATGGAACCTGGTTAAAGCTCTAAATGATGAAGGAACAGATAGTAACATCAGAGTCACTTTGCAAGAGAATGGCAAGACCCTAACCAAGAAAACAGCAGCGAATGTTTTTGCAGATGTGTTTGCTAAGGACTGTAACATAGAGGTAAGTACAAGCAAGTTAAAGGAGGCAAGAAATGACAAGGCCCCGGACAGAAACGAAGGAGACCAGCCAGAAGTCATGAACACAAAGATCACACGGCAAGAACTAGACCTTGCCATTAGCAAACTAAAACTGCGGAAGTCACCAGGTGCAGATGGAATACCAAATGAGATGATCAAGAAACTCGGATCCGGAGCTCTGAATAAATTACTAGAGATCTTCAACGTCAGCTGGAAAACTGGAGAAGTACCACAGATCTGGCGAGAAGCAATCATGGTCCCAATACCCAAAAATGGAAAGGACAAAGGAACAGCAAGAAACTATCGACCAATAAGCTTGACAAGCTGCCTCTGCAAGACCATGGAACGGATCGTCAACCACAGAATGAAGTGGTACCTGGAAAGCAACCACCTACTGGCTGATCAGCAAGCAGGGTTCCGTCAGTGTTATTCCACAGAGGATCAAGCAACCTATCTGTCACAGGACATTGAAGATGCCTTCCAAGACAAGAAACAAGTATTAGCAGTGTGGATCGACCTTCGAAAGGCCTTTGACAAAGTCTGGAAAGACGGACTACTCAGGAAGCTGCGAGACAACAAAGTGACTGGTAGCATGTACAAGTGGACCAAGAGCCTTCTACACAACAGAAGAGCAAGAGTCCAGCTGGATGGATGTCACAGCAAGAAGGTACTGCTGAGACACGGTGTGCCACAGGGAGGAGTAATATCACCCACCTTATTCCTGATCTTCATAAATGATCTAGTTCAAGAACTACCCTGCGGAATACGTACAGCTCTATATGCAGATGACCTAGTTATGTGGTGTACGGAAGAACATGCCACAGTTGCCACAAGAAGACTACACAGAGCCACTGACATCCTCTTAGCATGGACGAATAAGTGGTGTGTCACAGTCAACGAAGAGAAGTCGTCCACTACTCTTTTCACCCTGTCTCCAAAACAGACTGCTGGAGCCATCAAGCTCAATGGGACATCACTCAAGGAAGACAAAGCACCAACCTATCTAGGAGTCACATTCGACACCAGGCTCTCATGGAGGAATCACATCGAGAGGGCAGAGACAAAAGCTAGAAGAAAGCTAGCCATATTGAGGAAACTGAGCGGCACATCATGGGGAGCGACAGAAAGAATTCTCAAGAATGTGTATCAGCAAGGGATTCGCCCTCACCTCGAATATGGTTCAACAGCCTGGAGTTCAGCGTCCAACTCAGCCCTTCAGATGTTAAACAAAGTTCAGAACCAGGCTTTGCGCATCATCACAGGAGCAATGAAGTCAACACCCATTGTGGAGATGGAGAAGATCACCCAGATAGCAACACTTGCAGAACGAAGAGAAACCAGGGTGGCAATCCAGGCAGAGAAATTCAACAGCATAGAGAATCACCCAATGAAAGAGAAGCTAGGAGACCTGGCAAGGGGAAGGCTGAAACGTACGAGCTTTATTCACAAGGCAAAGCGAATAAGAAGACAGCTATCACACCTTCCCCAGATTGCCCACCCCCTGACATCTGTACCTGAACAGACCCCTTGGACGGAGGAGACAGAGACCCAAGTCCAGATACACACAGACGTTGATGGTGTCTTCAACAAGGGAGAACAAAGTGAAGTAGAAAGAAGAACTGCTGTACTCGGCCTACTTGATGACAAGTATCCAAGCGAATCATGGGTTCGAGTCTACACAGATGGCTCTGCTGAGAATGCTGTAACAAACGGAGGTGCCGGAGTGTATATAGAGTATCCAGACTCAACAAGAACGGCAATTAGCATGCCAACCGGAACCTTCTGCAATAATTATGGATCAGAAGCCAAAGCCCTCATGACAGCTGCCACAGAGCTTCAAGTAGAGGACAGCAACATCGTCTTCCTCACAGATGCAAGATCAGTCCTTGAGGCCCTTCAAGCTGGCAAGTTTAACGACCTGAAGAAATGTTTTACACAGCTTGGAAATAGAAGCAGGATAGTCCTACAGTGGATACCATCACATTGTGGAGTCCCAGGCAATGAGAAGGCAGACCAACTGGCCAAGGAGGGCTCCGGCCTGGAGCAGCCACAGTGCCTCCTAAACTACTATGAGAAGAAAAACCTCATCAAAAACAACAGACGGCAGCAAATAAACCAACAGGATAAATATCATCTCCTGAACAGAGAGGATCAAGTACTGTTGTTCAGACTAAGAACTGGTCACAATAGGCTCCACCACCACATGTTCACCAAGTTCAAAATAGGAACATCTGCCATATGCGAGTGCAGCCAGTCTCCTCAAAACACGGAGCATATATTGCAGAACTGCACACTCCTCTCAGCACTGCGAGAAACATATTGGCCCCAACCCACCGACCTGAATATCAAACTCTATGGTGCTCTGCCAGAACTGCAGAAAACCGTAGATTTTATTAAAAGAACAAATCTGCAGATTTAGATTGGTGAACGAAAGAAGAAGAAGAAGTCTAACTCATTGATTATTAATAGGCAGCTATTAACTTTAATCAGCTGTAGAACTACGTGAACTCAGCTTGTGATTGAAGTTGAGATAGTGAACGATGTCTGTTACACGATGGAAGATATCTGGATAATGTTCTGATGCCAATGCAAACACCCATGAAACATCCGCCGATTTACATCAAAAATTGTAGAGAGATGAGATAATTGTGAGAGATGATAATCTGTGCTCATTGAATCTGCGACGGATCGTTTGTATGGTGAATTTAGACAAACATGCCCATGATTATTTGGGGTTTAAACATGTCAGATTTACAGGAGCGGGGTTTGTAGTGAATCATCTCATGCATTGTGGCCTCAGCGTTTTTCTGTCTCAAACAGAAGAGGACATATTGAATTTCAGGGCCGCTGTCAGCCTACAGATGATATCTTTCGTGTTTTAATTTATTTCGTGTCCTTGTTAAGGAACATATTTTTTTCTTCATGGATGACACGACACATTGTTATGTTATGATCTCCTGTTCGGGGAGGTGGATCCTTCTGACCACGATTGCTTTATGGCTGGCTAATAATGATAGAGTTTAATTTCTCAGTGACCAGGTTTGGAGGAGAAGGGGAATGCGTGATCACGTGTTGACTTGCTACACATCTAAATGTTAAATTTGCTGAGCACAAATTTAAGGCTTTCGAAAATATTATCCCAGAAGAGCCGTAGTCATCTCTGACATTTCCTGCTTCCGCCCTGTTCTGTTTTAAAACGATCCCGTGAAGTTAAGTGCTGTCGGATTTCGCAGACCGATCAAAACGAACGACTTGCATGGTATCATCGCTAACTTAGTTCATAAAATCAGAAATCCAGATCTGCATCAATTTCAGAAGAATGCGTTCTTGATTCGCCCTTACTTCATGTGATAATCACTCACACCATGATGATAATTATGGTTAGATTTCTTTTCTCCACCTTGTCCCGCGAATTACGCCAACCACAGCACTTCTTCAGTAGTTTTGTGGCAAGCATGGTACGGGGGAACGGACAACGGGGGGAAAAGTGCACGTAGCAATCACGGAATGTGTTTTGTTTGCAAGTACACATTGGGTGGGCGGGGTAGATCAACAGGTGGCCACCAACTTTTTCAGCTCTTCAAGTGTGCTTCGAACAGCGAGAAGGCAGTAAGGTCGACATGTATCCCGTAGTATATGCTGATCTCGCCACTAGTTTTGCGGTGTATAATGAAATGCAAGAGAGTCAAGCGCACCTGATCATAATTATGGTGTTATGAAGATAAGTAGAAAGGTTAGTTGCTCAGTAGTATGTCACAAGTCTTTGCTGTGCAGTTTGATGCGTGCCGAGCAGCGCCAGAAAACTGATGAAGACAGCTCCCTCCGAAGTCAATTCGTCGCACACATTCTGGCACGTGTTTATAAACAGTCACATTGTCTATTAAACTTTTAATTTTATACCAGATTCCCCAGTATTTATTCTATCTCCGGTGCAGGACTTTTTCATTACTGTATGCCCCTGATGCGCCCTGGGGGGGGGGGGGGCGGCGTAAATTTGGATCATAATATGCCAATTTTATGTTCTTATTTAATGAAACAGTCGACATCTGATGAATGCTAATTAATACGGGTCCGGGGACCATCTTTAACACAGTAAGCGCATCAGTTCTCTGTTTATGTGTATCTGTTGACTTTGTCTCTAGCACTCAAACATCCACTCGTCAACAGTCAGCACAACCATGTCTCTATTCCCACCGATACTGTTTGTGGTTTCTCTGTCTTTCCATTGCCGCCTATGCCGCTCACAGTTTTACTTTGCCAGGTTTTTACGACCTGAAATATTTCACAGTCTCAGTCTAAAGCCACACTTCTTGTGTTGGGACGGCAGTTGGTAAATAAACGGCAGGTTGGCCGCGTATAACCCGAGCAAATGTTTCCCGCGTGTTTCTTTTCCAGAGTTGTTTTGTGTTGTTCATGCTGAAGATCCTTGATGCAAGAGGACGAGAGGGGTGGTTTTTTAGAAGAGGGGAAAGAGAGAGAGGGGGGGGGGGAAGTAGCCGGTCTATGGGTTGCCCAGGCGTCGATATTCGCATTTTTTCCACACTTGGTTCGGGCAGGTAGGTATGCTGCTGAGGCTGTGAGTGGGAGCCACAGATAACACAGCGATAACCTCAAGGCTACGGAAATTATTGGGTGAGAAGCCATTCCAATTGGTAAAGTGGCCGAATATTTTAGAATGCGGCCTTTGTGAAACCTGGCTATGTGCCTAATTTTGTAGACACTTCAAAACACAGCCTAACTTAACTGTTGAAATTTGGCTTCTCGTAAGAATACAATGTCAGAAAATGTTGAGAGCCGTCATTGTAGGGTTGATTGAGCTTTGTATGAATGTTTGTGCCCCTTTTTTCAATGAAACAGTGACCTCTTGTAAAAGACTTGAAGCAGCGTGTAGTTCCAGTGTATGGAAGACAAATTTCAATTGACCAAGTCTGATTTGTCATTCTTAAGTAATTTGTTCTTCTAAAAGCCACCAGAGATATAGGGCTGGGCCCCAGCCAGACAGTCGTGTTTTATGGGAACAAAATTAATTCGAATGATAGTCGAATGTTTCTGTGTTTTGCCCAGTCGCTGAGGAAGAGTTGGCCATTCTTTGTCTCTATAGAGTAACTGAGCAGTGTTTCATCTTCTTTGATAACAGAGCCGCTTCTGTTTCCTGATTTTCGAAAGATCGAACCAGATTCAGCTGGAGATATGGAATGTAATTTCATTAATTAATTTGTTCCTTGTCTTCTTTACTATAGGGGTAATTTACTACTAACTTTCTGCACCGAACAGTGAGTTTTTTTCTAGATAAGCGAGCCTTTTGCCTTTTTCAGCATGTATAAATTGGTCTTAGGTAATTATACGGAAGTGACGATGATAGTCTGTGGCGAGCCAGCAATCTAACATCATGGAGCGCCCTGCGGAAGATGCAAGGTCGTCTTTCCGGGATTTATCTTTGTGCGAGTTTGCATGCGCCGCGAAAGCACGATTTTAGAAATGAAATTAATTGAGATCGAAGAGTCCAGAATCTTCCACTTTCCCAGCCGCATTTTCATTTGCTGTCGGCATCAAAGGTCGTAATTGTGAGGATTGGCACATATTTAATATATGGCACGGCAAGCTATGACGTACGTTCCCTTTATCGTATCTGGCTATACAGTGGTTGGTCACTGCTAAAAACACAGCCCATGCGAAAACCAATGTTTCATATTGATAATGTCTGGTATTAGGTCAAAAAGAGCAGCCGGAAAATCCCTGAACAAAGTGACATCTTAACTGAAAAAAACAACAACGTGAAAACATAACGTTTTCTCCCCACTTCCAGCCTGGTAGGCGCGCCGTATAAACGGTAATTGTCTTGCTCTGTTGTCCGTGATGAGGAGCAATGTTTATAGTGCTCGTCCTTAGCCACTTTTCTCTCGCCCACCGAAATGTCTGATAGCTTCTCGTTGCATATCCAGTCTGCATGCACTCAGTAAATGAACCCCACAGCGCTGATAAGTGGTTTAAACCTTTGAAATGTGAGAGAGCAGCGTTTGAACTTTGCAGGAGAGGTCAGTGCTAAATTTTCTGCAGTGACAACTGGGATGGTTAAGCTTGGGATCTATCCACTAAAGTACGTCTTGTTGAGCACAGGCTGTCTGGTTGCATCTTTACGCTAAAAGCACGTATTGGTGGATATTCCTTCAGCATTGCCACGGATATGGAACTGAATGTACAGAAATGGCAGTATTTGAAACAGAAAATTGAAAAAAGAATTCATACAAACATTTCAACAACTCACTTACACATTAGGCGGGAGGTGTAAAGCTTGAACAATTGTTGTCCCCGACGTCATGACGTAAAGCCAATGAACTGTCATAAAATACTGACAGTACTTCAAGCGACGTTCGTAACTTAGATCAAAGAATTGGCAAGGGAACTTTAAGTTATTCAATATCTTGAGTAGAAATTACCACTTCTTCTGCAACAACAACAACAACAAATTCACAAAACGGAATTACTTAGTCCTCTAGTCCTATCATTCTGTATATTATATTCTGTCAATCGTCTTGCTGTTTTCCTTGTTCAAAGTAACCATTATTGTGTCCACGTGTCTTTTTTCAAACTCAAACTGCCAGACATTGTATGTGAAATGCTGGTACAGACAAGTCGTTCTTTGGCAAGAATTTATGGACCCATAGCATTGCCATCAAGAGTCTAGAATAAGGGCCCTACAAGAAAGCCGTAAGTTTTGTCGGGCATTTTTGGCTCTTGCATTACTGCCAGGCATGCGTTTTCTTGTTGTTTTTTTTAACTTACTTTGGCTTTGGTTGGGCTGACAATAAAGCCCCAATGTATTTTAGGAATCTGGGTTTGACCTTTAAATGAGAAGCGTAAATGGCGCACAAGGCAATACTTGGGTTCCGAGGTGAAGGAATGAGTCCGCTGAGGAGCAGAGATACAGAGGTGGCTCCAGCACCGCCGCACGCCACATGCCAGACAGATGTAGTTTGTGTAAGGATTCTGTAACTGATAAGCATAGATAATGTAACCAGGCTGTCATTGACCATTGTCTTCCCAGAATAACATGGCTGGCATTCAGGCCAAGAGCCTTTTTCTTTCTTCGCTTTCTGTCGTGTTTTTCCACTTTCATTCATTTTTGTTTCGTCTTCTTTCTTTCAATCCTTTCCCCTTCAAGAAAGTGGAGTCTTCCCATAGCTCATTGCATAATTACCATCTTGTGCGCCATTTATGCCTTTCCTTTGTAGCAAGAAGTGCACACACACGTCTGGGATTGATTATGATATCCTAAAACGTGCCGGCCGCCATGTTTTGTCAGAGTTCATCACTAGTAACAATGATTTAACATAAACATGTTGATCACATCGTTTTAAAGACTGTCCGTTGTTATCTATAGATTGTTTTGATTAGCATCAAACGCAGGAAACACAAAAATCACCCATTACATTTAGTACAATACGTAATTGAGACGCAAAGTGTAATGCCCCAGTGTTCCCGGTCCAGTCTATCTCTTGGTGAATGTTAGTTTTATCGTTAACTTTATGGCATACTTGCAGAGTGAATGATTTTATCAGCCGTTTTGTCGCCGTGGCGGTCGTATGTCAGCGACATGCCCAAATCGAACTACAGGGCACAGATAACCAGTTGTTTTCCCCACGGCGTATCAGTATTGGCCGTCAGACGGCCAGAGCAAAGCCACAACGGAGGAACGGCAATAGCAGGGTGGCCAGCGCTGACCATTGAGTGACCTGCCTGACCTGACCATGTGTAATTGAATGTTGGGTCACTATCTTCACATTACTGCCGTGGGTGTTTGTATTTGATGATTCTTGGTGGGGAATAACAATGTATTGCGTGTTAATTGAAACGTGAATCTACCTTATGACATCTACCTTGACCTTCTGCATCTCTGTTATTTTTACCCTAGGGTGTGCAGTTCAGGGCTGTCAGGACAAATGTTTTGAGATAATGAGTGTGTTGTAAGCAATTATGAAATTTAATATTTGAAATGGATAGCTCTGAGTTTGGATTCTGTGGCTGCTTTGCTCCATAATGGTTATAATTAGTGGGCAAAATAATGTGAACAGGAAAGATTGGTTACTTAAGCAAGGAAGAAGAGACCATGAGAGCGCGTCAAAAAAATTCATGAATAAAACACAGAGAGAGAGAGAGAAAATTGTAAAGTTTTGCCGATGTCAATCTGGCTGATGAAGGAGTGGAGTAGTTGGCAGAAAATGACAGTAAACAATGCAAACATGAAATCGTGTAGCAGAGAGGAGCAGAGAAAATAAAGAGGGCATAATAGGCCAAAGAGGCGTGGATGTCGAATACAGTCGCTTCTCGCTTCATCGTGACTTATTCGGTTCAGTTATTATAATATACGTGTAATTCGATTTGCTCGATAAATCTGAACTACCGGAAGGAAGCTGCCAGTTTGCCACTTAGGATCAAAGTATTCTGAAGTGGCAGGTGTGAGTGATCTTTTCATATTTTAACGCCCACATTAACATCAAAGATTTATGTTTTCCTGCGTTTTTTTGTTTTGTTTTTTTGTTTTTATTATTATTTTTCATAGCTGGATCTCTCTGCTGGATATTGTTTATTTGACATGTGTAAATATTAGGTTATATAATACAAGCACCCATTAAAACAAACGACAAAAAAACCCCAGAAAATAACAGCAATAAAAATTCTCTTCAAGGAGAAAAAAATTAATTAGCATCCGAATAAAACTAATATTGACTGATACGTGAAGAGTAAAATGAGTAAAGTAATTTATAATTGAATACAGCGTTTACAATTTTAGGGGTGCGTCTCACTAAGTAAACAAACTTGTGATGCACTTCGCTGCAGTTTTTGCATCGTCCTTTGGTGTTCTGTGTTAGTGCTCGAACAGCCAGCTGTGCTGTTTTTGCTTCTCTTTTGTTGGTGCTCCTTGACTGTGTCGCGTCATTGTTTTGTTCCTTTTTTATAGTTGTAGAAGTCACAGGTGTGTTGCCTCTTCCAATGCCACTAGCCTACATAGTACATGCCGCGGGTATAGAGCAAAATTGTATCTCCGGGTTTATGAATTGAGGTTCATAATGGCAATACTGTAATAATGGCAAACTGCTTCTTGCAATTTTTTCGTTACTCCGCTATCTTTAACCAGTTCCAAGTTACAGAGAAGCAGTATTGTTGTATCTCCCTTAAAAATGCGATCATTGAGACCAGTATTGTGGTATTTCCGAGTAAGCTTCCGTTATTCATATCACTGGAGGTACAACAATTTTGCTCTCTCCCCGCGATGCAGGGTTGTCTGTGCCGACAACCAGTTTATAGTATTTATCATCCAATTACCAGTCTGCGCGGGTTGTTGATGGGCGCTTCTGGTTGGGGCCTTCCAAAGACTAGAATTCTTTAGGCCTCCTTCATAGAGATACTATTTCATATCGTTTTTGTTATATTTTGTCTATCGTGTTGCTTTTTCCTTGCACAGTGTCACCTTTATCGTATCGCCATGCTTCTCCAAACTCAAATCGTACTCAGATTCAGATTACCAGTCTGCATAATATATTTTTTTGCTTTTTCGTTCCGTAAACTTTCTCCAAGAAATACATATAATCTTAGTTCAACTGCCCTCCCTCTCTGAGTATAGTGTACTCAGAGACCTGTGATTAATGTGGGAGACTGGGCTAAAGAACATTAAATTTTTACTAAGCGGTCAAACCCAAGTTGATTGCAAGCCATCCATCATGGCAAGCATTAAAGTGACAGGCGTGACGTAGGGGGGGGGGGGGGATATGTAGCATTTCGCCCCATGTCTCCACCTAGGACAAACATTTACATCTATGATCGAGGACGATGGAGTGTAGACTATCGCACAAAGACTAGGGGAAGTCAGATTGTTGTCCTTAGAGAGGATACACGGACTTGGGTGCAATGTTTAAAATATTCCTTCTTTTAATTTTAGATTCCACAGCTCTATTTGGTCACAGAAAGCAGAAACCGAGATACTGAACAAAAAAAAAATGTGTTTTTAGTTTCTAATAGGACTCTGTAACTCCCAACTCTTGCAAAGTGCTTCCCTCTGGTAATAATAGTCATTGATTTATGTATTTTGTACCTAAAACATTTTTTTTAATCTTTGTGCACATCAGACGTGCCTGTTGTGGAGTTCAGGTGGACAGACGCATGGTGTAGAAACAGCCCCTTCGGTAATATTAACATTTATTCTGTACACTGACAAGACAATTAGTGAATGGAACAGTGGCAATTCTGGTTCACTGCGTCTAGTCTTGGTCGCGCCTTTTTAGGGTTTGCTATCTAATTTTAGACATGGGGAAACTAAAGGGGCTTTCCCCAATACTGCTGTCCTGTTTACAAAGTCTGAGGTAGTGTCTCCTCCGCCGTCCTTCTCCATGTTTTTATCGGGCGTGTTTGCGTGTTGATGTTATGTGTCATTTATGTGTTACGAGGGGAGCATGGGTGTGTGTGTGTGTGGAGGGGGGGGGGAGAAAGAACAGTTGGCAGTCTTTCTTAATTTTTCACTTTCTGACTTGAGTATCAAACTCTTCATGTACATGTGACATGAATTGATATCAGATTTGGTCACCGACAATCCAAACGATTACGGTCACTTTGACTGGCAGTTTCGGAGTTAAATTTACGGATTGAATCATATTTTTATAGTGCATGTCAGAACAACCCATACACACAAATTTGCCTGAGAAATTGACCCCCCCCCCCCCCCCCCCGAAACCGTAGAGATGAGGACCTCTTGAGTTTGTATTACAGATGTGTCTGCTGAATATGGAATGTCACTGAAATTGCGGCTTTATATTGATGTTGTGAAGAACACCCGGCGGCCCGGCCCGGCCCGCGCCTTTTTTCTTTTTTTTTAAAGTCACCCACCCATGATTTCCCTTGGCGCCTTATGTCTCAGTGGTGGTTGAAAAACATGTTTTGTGGAAGTTGTGCATAATTATCAGGTAGTCAAACTGTGTCAGAACGGGTGACACAAGCGTGACGTGTTGCACAGAACTGGGGCCCATATAAACAAATCTTTGTCAAAACATGTCAGTCTGAGTGACGTTGAAGTAGCAAATGTACCTGTAGTATTCAGTGACATACTGTTTTTATTCAAGTGTTGTCGGTGACACTTTTTTGGATACATTTTTTGACACTCTTTGGATATGGACGGATGGGAAAGTATGTTTGTTTATTTATTTAAATATTTCAGTTTAGTTTTATTGGGTGTAGATCTAGCTCTCAGTTGTTGTTGTTTTTTTTTGGCTGAATGGAAATCCTAACATTAATACTTTTTCGATGAAGACATGACTTGGTGTCTCTTCTCTACTTCTCCCACCTTCTCCCTCGCTTTGTTTCTCTTTGTCTTTGAAAACTGTGATTTTAATCAAAAGTCATTTTCTAGAACGCGTCTTCTGTTCTAACCGATTGATATCTTGACAAAAGTGGGTCACATCTTCACATGTTAGAACCCAGTGGAACCTCAAGAACCGACTGTAATCACCCCGGTTGGTGACTTAATTGACTTCCTGTCCATTTCCTGCAATTCTTTCAGTTCGATAGTCTCTTTCGCATTAGTAGAAAACACAGTAATTATGTTTGCTGAATGCTGGGCACGGCAGCATTCCAAGGGTTAGTGGAAAATAAAAGCAGGAGCTTAGTTTTGTCGGCATCACAGATTGTATTACGCACTCTTGGTTTTCAAAACCTTGTAAAATCATAATTCACCAATGTGTAGGAAACATCACATGAATGTTGTAATTATTTTTTTTCTTAATGTGTTTGTGTTGTCATGAAATCGAATTTTTTCAAAAAAGGACCTCAGAGAATGCGTCCTTCATTATCCTTGTCCCATTTGATTATTCCGGTGTTCCCGGGCCATTATCTACACTTAAGGGGTATAATTACGGAGGCACTTTGTAAAATCCCTCATTCTTTATTATTGTTAAAAGATTGGGCTTCTCAGTATGGGATTTGCAAACCAGACCACAAACCGACGAATTGCATTTTGTGTGAATCGCAAAGAATAGACCAGGACATGGAATTTTGTCTTAGAGAGACAAATGCCATTTCATTCTGTAAAGTCTGAGTGCTTAGACAGTCAGTTGTGTACCTGTGTCATCTGTATCTTTGGGGCTTAGCTAGAGAATGGATGTAGACCGCCGTTCGGCAGTTGAAACCTTTTACTAGAAACATTTGTAGGATTGTAGGGTATGTCTGTCTTGTTTAATCATAATTATATTCAATCAGAGCTGCCACTCAGGCCCACTTTAGATCGTTAGCCAAGTGGTTCAGTGGTTCTCTGTAGACCTGATGCACTGTTAATGTTACATTTCTTCAGTCCTGATGCACCCTGAATGTTACATTGTCAGCTATCAAAGATTACATTTGGTACGTTTTCTCCTTCCTCCCTCAGGTCCCGACTCGGGCACAGATCAAAGCGACGATGAAGCTTTCTCGCCAAGTGACCAACAGGTAAATGTTTCCCTGATGTTACTGATAGTTGTGTCAGTGCGTGCGATCGCGCTTGCGTTTGTCTGTGAGTTCTTGTTTGTGTGAGTGCTCAGTGTGTTCATAATCACTGTGGTTTTGTTTCCTCGGCGCCATTGCGTTGTCATCCATCACTGGAAGTATCAGCTTAGATCTATATCAGTGTGGCTGTATGCAGAACAGGGAGAGAGAGGGGACAGAATTTGTGTTTGGGAGGGGGTAGAGACAGAGAGAGAGAGAGAGAGAGAAAGTAGCACGAACTGAAAAACATGCTTAAGGCTTGGATGTTGTGATTTGGGAGTCGTATCTGTAAATCAAAGTTTGCGTGTGCCCAGTCAATAATGTCGGAGAATAATAATCGAGTCAATGTAATGATGGGTTTCGTTTTTCGGCTAATGCGGATATAATAACATCAAAACATTCATCACGATATTTGATAGGATGTCGCTGCTTACATTTTGTCGCCCACTAATGGTCTGCGTCAACAGGTCAATTTAAAGGGTTTTTTAGGACTTTTCAGCGGTTTAGAGAATTCATCTGAACTCAATTTTAAGTCAGCTAGTTTTTTTTTTTTTTTTACCACAATGAACCCGGACACCCAAGATTATCTTTGAAATCATAATTGCGTCTCAGCATATACCACACTTGTTTATGACAGTTTGTCAATCGAGCTGCGGAAAAACAACCCAACAAAACAGTATCCAACTGATATAGTAAGGGAAAAAAGAGAAGATTGCCTAAGTGCAGAACTTACTGCAGGGGTCAACACTTCTACGGTGAATTGTGTTCATTGTTGTCAGCTAAGCATGATGATACATAATAATATCTGCTTTTAAAGTAAGAACAACACTCTCAGGTATACGTAATCTCGGCGCAGTTTTTCGGTTGTCCGACATCGAGTCGCAGTGGTGATCACGGCAGTGTATTTTGAGCTTAAATCTCTATCATGATCGTTGGCGTCGGTTTGAATCATAATGGTTATCAATTATATCGTTGGTGTTGCCAGCTCTCGTCACTTCGGCAATCAGTCTTTTTTTTTGTTTGTTTGTTTGTTTATCAAGGCCGCCCATGTTATAATCTTTGGGGCTCACGAAGACATGTCAAAGAAATCAGTGATTTCTGAGACAATCCAGATCCATATCCTGAAAAGCAAAAGCCAAATGGTGGAATTCGCAGTCCTCAAAACCGGCGCTTCTATGCCCCGATAAATGCAGGAAATCCAGAATATTGGTATTCTGAACAAACCGATATTGAATACATGACTACTGATATTTTTCGTCATCATTGTTGTCGTGACTTCATGGAGCAAAAAAGGGTTTTGACCTAACCCTGGGAGTATATGCAGGTTTAGAATGTCAGGCAGCATTTACGTGGTTGTGTAGCATCCAATCGGCCGTAAAAAATGTCAGTAACTCTTTGTTTTTCTTCACTATGCATTCAGCAGAGGTAATAGGAAATAGAAATAACACACTGGTGGACAGCTCGGCTTTCAAGTGGTTATTTATTGAAGCAGCCAATGACCTCTGTCAGGTCAAGCTATGAAGTACGCCACAACATCAGGCTGACAACCTGCTCTAGGCTAACGGCGAGGGGTCACATATTATCACATTGTACTAGATACGAAAACGGGAAACATTACCACATCGTGTTTACCTGTGCCTCAAGCACTTATTACCTCCGGTTTGGTCAGACACAGCGTAGATCAAGGAGTCAAGGACTTTGTGGTTATACTAGTCGGTGATTACTGATATGTAGTGCACTCCTCGCATTAACATTGGATACAATGTGTAGTCACAAACGGACATTACTTAAAATGCCACCATTGCGGTGTTTAGCTGCCTTGTCCCTAGAACATTGTATGCAGATACACACTGTGGCACGCCGAGGTCAAAAATGAAGCAAAATCATAACGGTTTCTGACTGCTTTGATGTTGTGAAGGCTCAAACGACATAATAAATTATGCTATAATTTGTGTCCGTCACTGTAAACGCACCAGCTCCAAGGCAGTCTACACATATATATGCATAATTAATTATTTTTTGAAGAAAAAATTCAGTCGAGTCCATTTCAAGTTTCCAGCGATTGTAACAGTGTATATATAGTGTCATAAGGCGTGGAGACCGTGTCATAGTGCCCCCTTCCCCTTTATCTCTCGTGGGGCTGAGGGGGGGATAGAAAAACGGTAGGACCGCGCCCAGAGGAATCTCTCCTTCCCCTCCCATTTCCGTGATGTTTGTTTGCATTTGCGGACACTAACTGATTCACCCACAGCTGATAAAACCCCGTGCCTTATTGACTCAAACCAACTTGTCTGGCGAGTGACCAGGCATTGTGGTCACTTGAACCAAGTGTAGGAGTGGATTAACTTTAGCCTGCACTGATTGAACTAGCCTGACATAACCACGCTGTTTGACCTGTAACATTGGTTCATTTCTTCCCCTGGAGCAAGTTGCGGTCTGTTTGTCCCCCTGTGGTCCAGGGATCTCACGCAGTAATATTGCCACAGGATTTACTTAAGCATTGAGAATGTCGACGGGAGACTGAGGCATGAATGTTTACATTTCTTTGGTTTAGATTGTATATTGAGGAACTATCATTGACTGAAAGGAAAGCCTAGATTTTCCCAAGAGGCGTGCTATGTGTCGATTGAAGACAGTAACTTGATGCTCTGTAGGATAGGGAAGAAGTGTGAATGGCATGTATTAGATTTCTTTTGTATGCTTTGTAAGTCTTTGAAGTGATTACCAAATATATGCAGTGCTATTTTGCTGCCTGTCCCCAAATAATAGAATGGTCTTTTGCTATCGAAACATGCCTTAACGAAAAGAGGGTTTACCTGGTACTATTACTCAGAGATTGGCCCATCCACGAACAGGTTCACGTTACTTTTCAATACAAAACATACATAATAATTACATGAATAATATTTAAGTGTAAGGGAATGTATGAATAGTTTAACTGTCTATAGTACTTGTAACTGATGACACAGAACACTTTTACACGGAGTGTTCCATTTTTGTCAGGGTCACAGGTCAATGAATCTTAATTAAACATTGAAATTTTAATCATTCACACAAGAGTCCTGGGTCACACGCGCTACTGAAGTGAAACACTCTAACCCCCGGAGGAATTCAATGTCTGGATGAAGCCTGTCTGTATAAATATTAATGTGGCCAAGATCAACTTGAGGTTTATTGAATTGAAACATGTCAGTGGAAATGTAACATCAGCAGCGTGGATGCACTTTATGGATGTTTGCTCAGCGGTCTATTTGTAATCTGGAATAGGAGAAGACATTGTAACTTGAAAAATGGTAAATTTTGGTACGTGTTTAGATGGGGTATTTGGACTTTGGGGAGGCATGCGTGCCCCCCCCCTTCCATTCGAGAGGTATACAGGTTCGATAAAGAGTAGTAGTAGGAGTACAGCAGGCTGAATTGCCGGTTCAGCAGTGTGTAGGCTTGCACCAGTGGCCTAGAGGCAGAGTGCTCGTCTCTCGTGCCAAAGTTATCGGGTTCAAGTTCCTTTCGATGCAGGCATGTTGGAATTGTGGGATTTTTCTCATATTTTCCTGTCCCTGATCCTATGTTAGGTAGGATCAAGCACCAAGTCTTCTCGGATAGGGACAAAAAAAAACTCGGATGGCCCGTGTGCACGTTGCGCATGTTAAAGATACCTTGGCAGTTGGAAATCGAGAAGATCGAACAGGCCGAGCAGGCCGCTGCCCGGGCAAAATTAAATTTTAAAAAATCCCCCCCCCCCTTAAAAAAAAACCCCGCCAACTGGCGCTGCACTGTGGCGACGACGTGTCTGATCCAGTTGTAAATGGGCTGCAGTACACTGAGACAAATTTCCCCAATGGGCTTAAAGAAGTATACAAAATACAAGTACAAATAAATTGCCGCAGCAGGTCACCATAAAAAGACCCTGTAGATCTACATCAGTAAAGCCGTTTTTTCTATGATTATGTGGGAAGAATTTGGATCTTGACATTTATCAGAACTAAAGAGCTAAAGGAATATCTCCTATAAACCTAGACGTGCCCACAGCGTTTCTCGTCCATGATCGTGACCCAATTTAAATGTCAGTTAGAACATGTCAGTCTATGTCAACCATTAAATTTTTAAACTTCATTATGTGCCTGCAGTGTCTGACTCTGATTTTATAATTAATGAACGCAGTTTAGATCAATATTATGTTTTGAAGAGCTTGGAAGTTGATCATTCTCATAGCAAAAAAATAATGACCGTGATTACTTCAAGAATAATAATAACACAAGCAAAACCACGCATGCAAAGTGAAGTGATTTTAAAATGTATCAATACAAAATGGACGCGAATGCCCTGTAACTTTACGTGAGTTGTAACTGTACGTAACTTTCTTCCATTGCCGCTTATGAAAACATGATTTCTAGTGCTGAATATGCGTACTGGCCTTTTGAACTTTTGAGTCTTCTTTGTTAACTTTCATATTAGATGTTAGCAATCAGACCTTTTTTGGTAAACAACGTAAAGTCTATTATAAAAACCACAGAAAAACTGTGGGGTCGCGGCAGGGCTATAAGCAATGTTAAAATCGGGCAAAAACATACAACTTTTTCGTTTTGCCCAATTTTAACACAACGTAAAGTCTAGTACAGCAGTCACCGAGTTAAAGCGTCCTAAAAAGCTTTGCCCAAACACAATCAGGCATTGTGAACTGAAATAGGTGCAGCAGTGTATACAAAAGATTTATTTCATCTTAGTGACACTGATTGATCAGTTAGGTGAGAAATATAAGTTTATGGCTTTGTTTACTCTGTCAGCTGCCTGCATTTTTCTCCATGTCATGTTCGCGGCTACTGCTAGTGTCTGTTGAAAATCCAGGTTTGTCTGTTGTGTTTTTTTTTCACCAGCAGAGCCATTAAGTTGTTTTAGTACCAATCCTCTTCTCCAGTATGGCAGGGGCTACGAAGTCATGTTAGATGCGAAACCCTTA
Source organism: Onchidella celtica (assembly GCA_963931925.1). Lineage (NCBI taxonomy): Eukaryota > Metazoa > Mollusca > Gastropoda > Systellommatophora > Onchidiidae > Onchidella > Onchidella celtica. Next base: position 93,107,848 of record OZ007567.1, on the reverse strand, counting down.
GGCCTGTGTCTTTTCAGATCACGGATTTCAGGTGTCGTTACCGTGATTCGCAAAATACGTGTAAATAGATAAACAAACAAGCAAATAAGTGAATAATATAAACATAGATTGTCTATTTTCACTACATAGTGCGAGAGATTAAGGTTAGGTTAGTACCAATAATAATTATGATCATTAAAAATAATAATAATAATAATACAGTACGGGGTTCAATCTATTTCCACTGCATTTTGTGATAAAAGTAGCGTCCAAAGAAAGAAAGAAAGAAAGCAAGGAATTCTCATGAGGCAGTATAATAACATTGGTACGATGTTGCATTTGATTTCGAAAAGCTGAGACGGTGGGTCGGGGGTAATGGTACATAGAAATGTGTTTGTGGGTCGGGGGAATGAAGAGTAGCAACTGGTGTGAGGAGAATAGTGCAAGCGCATTCATAACTGCGATTTTATGTACATGTTGTTACATTAAGGATGTGTTTGGAAAGTATTGAGCGTGTCATGAGCGGGAAAGTGTGTGTGTGTATTTATGGGAGAGGGGGACAGAGAGAGCGAGAGACCAATTTAAGGTCACGTCTCAACCAGAAGCTGCATTACAAACTCTTGGGTCTGCGTTCCACATTGGTTTTCCACAAACTCAAGCACCAATGAACCGTACGGTTTAAAGGGGGGTAGGGCCCCCTTGGAAAGTTCTAGCCCCTGTTCAAAGATTTGCTCCACATTTGCTGGGAAGCTGTAACTGGTAGCTTCACACAAAGTAATAAACGTAACATTGACTTCAGAAAGGCAATCGGTGGCTTCAATCTGAGACCTCTACAGTCTGCTGCTGCAACAGAAAACAGCATGAACTGAGTTAGTGGTTTCGACCACTGGCTGTGTTAACTGAATGATTTACTGCATTAGACTTCTATAGATTAAATTTTGCCCAAAGGTGAAGGATGTGTTGATATCCGCATGTGGTAGTGTAGGTGTTCCAATGTTCTTACCACCCCCGTCACCCCTTTTTTTCATGTCTTTGGCGTAATGTAACGCCGGGTCTCATACAGTTTTAAGTACCTTACTGCCAATTTACATCCACACCAAACTTCAGTTGTTCTTAATCCTCACAAATGTTTGAATTTAATCCTCGTGTGCCACCTTCCATTGTAATAGAAAATGTGTGTAGCTCTGTATTGTGTACGGCTCCATGTTTTGCTAATTAGTCTTTTAATGTCCCGTAAACTAACACATTAAAATATCGGTGTTTCTGCTTATAGATATGGTGTTTTCAGATCATATAGCGTGCAAAGATGTCAGAAGGGGCTCGACTTTCGAAACCATTACTATCAGACGGCACCTCGCATCGACAAGGGCCGGGTATCTGCGAAACTGAATTACTCTTTTTGCTCTGTGGATGAAATTCAGATGGTTTATCTGATGCTGTTGGCCCGTGGGAAATGGTGTGGCATATTCCATTTGGCCCAACAGGAACCTCCGTGATCTGACCAGTTCGCTGAGTCGAGGGAGTTCTGACATCTTTGGGAACAAGGCAGCAACGTAATAACCGCTCATCTTACTGCCTGGTCACAGCGTGCGCTGCCAGCAAAATCTAATCATGAACATAATAATCGAATTCAAGCGGGAAAAAATGCAGGTGTTTTCAGTTTGATTTAATTAATTTGTCCATTCCACTTCAGTGAGAGGATGTAATGTAGAGAGTATGTCCTTTCTGAGAGAGTCTTCATCTCGTAATGCTTAGTAAACTCTCTGTGGTGGTGCATGCTCACTAATTTGCTGTGTGAATCGAAGGACCCTTTTCCTAAACTCTTGAGATTCATGGTTCAGATGTTTGAGTTTGATTGGCTTCCTAGGCTTGACTTCATAAATTTTTCTTTCTTTTGAGCATGTGAAAAAATTAGAAGAAACTTCAAACAACAGCATGCAATTGCATGCAATAATAAATGTAACGTCGTTTTCATCAAATCGTGGCTGTGTTTCCTACGGGCTGACGGAAAAGGGTTCTTCGTTTTTGTCTGAACATTAACATGTTGTAACATTTTGATTTCGTGAAGTTGGTAGTTGTTGTTATTGTCATTAATTTACCCCATTTCATTTTGCTTGTTAGGCCTCCTGATTTAAAACGATATTGGTCGGGTGTGGCTTCTCTTAAACGTCGAGCAAAAAATGTTTTCTTCCCCTTTAGATCAAAGTAAAAAGTCTAGAAAACACCATCGATTATCTGTTTATGTCGTTGAATGTTAAGTGTTTCTTGAAGACTCATTTCCTATCTGTGCCATCTAGCATGTCACATAACCACTGTTTTGTCATCGCGGATTACGGAAAGGAAAGACAACGCTATCGTGTGAAGGACATTTCTGTTCTGTGATGATATCAAGTCAGTCTCAAGACCGTGCTTCCAGATTAAGCTTTTCGCTATTTGTTGAAAGCTTGAAGATGAACAAAAACAATGTTGTCAGTGCTGGCTGGCACGATGCTCCACAGATAGAAAATGCAACGTGGAACTTACTACCCCTATAAGAAAGTCTTTCCTTGATACTTAAAATTTTAATTACTAATGAGGGAAAAGAAGTGGTCTGTAACTTGCAGTATTAAAGTTAAATCGGCTTTATGTATACATACATTGTATTCTGTCTAACATTGCATCATTTTGCATGGTCGTTGTTTGTGAACTAATTTCTGTTTATTTTTGCTTTCAGTAGTGCTGTGCTTATTTCAGTGTGGTTAATGCTCTGTTTGTCTTTATTTCTGCATCTACTGACAATTTACGCCTCTGATTGTTGCATGCTGTGGCTGTACTGTACTGTACTCTAGCTCCCTAGTCCCTCGGTGTCGGTCAACTCCTCGGCCTCCAGTGGCAGCAGCTTCAGGCAGGGGCGTCACCAGGCGGTAGGTACATGCAGGACCTGCGATCATGCCATTCATTTCAACAACAAAGTATAGTGAGCTCACAAATATTTACTGTGGTACTACTGCTCTAGCATCTGAAGGCGAGAAGCCCTTAGCAAAATGCAGTCAGAATATCAGGCGACACCAAGCGACCATGGCGGACTTTCTGGTCGGCCGAGGCGGGCAAACTAATTTCATGAGCTCGACTTGGCTCGGGCCATACATCAACTGGCGAATCGTTTTTGGGAAAACTTAACTCTTCGAAATATTTAACAGGGAAAAAATAACAGATGTGCATGACGTATCAGCAAAACACGAAGGGGGTTAATGATATTTAGTCTCATAACTTTGAAAGACGAAAAAAGAAATTATTGATAAGAATGAAAAGAAAGAGAAACAAACGAAGTATAATAAAACATCACTGTCCTAAAAATGCGTCGGGTCGTTCTCTGTGGTCTTTGGTTGTGGGGCTTTTTAGTGTAATTCCCGAACTAATCGGGTAATGTAAATCTTTTATGAAAGTTAGAAATATAAAAGTTGACAACAGGATCATCATAATTGTTGAGAGTGCGTTCCGCGTCAATGTGGGACAGCGGTTAGATTAAAGGTGGTTACGTTTTGTAAATCCACTTCCCATTGACAAAGTCACGTATGTCACACATAGAGCAGATCATTGGAAACGATAAGATTTCATTTTTACCACGGGTGTCGTTGAAAAACAAACAGTGGGATTAAGACACACAAACTCCTCGGTGGAACGTCGCCCTACTATCAGGCCCGTGACTCCGTGATGATAGGACTTGATTACTCCATCTTATCTCTGATGCACTGTTTGCTTTATTGCACGGTGTTTTTTCGCATGTGTAGTGACCTTCCATAGGTCAAGTCTCGTCCTTGCATGACACATAACTTCAGAAGTTAAAAGCTGTGCTCTACATAACATAACCATAAATGCCTAGAGATTTGTGGCCGTCCACTAACATTATATTAATAGTCATTAAATCGAAATGGCAGTTTTACAGGCAAGCGTTGCTTCCTCCTCCTCCTCCTCCCCCCTCCAAAAAGAAAAAAAAGTCGGCATTTGGAATGTATGAACTTTCTGTATTTTTTTTTCTTTCTGTACTGTGCATTTACAAAAATCCAAAAAAAAAATTGGAGTTAGTTGACCTAATAACTTTTTTTTTTTAATGTGCTTTGAAGGGGGAGGGGGGTGCTGATTGGTACTGACACTTACACCCGAATTTGTCTGTCTGCTACCAGCGAGTTTAGTGAGAAAGAGACCGATCAGGCAGACGTAGATCTAGTGGATGATTGTTGTTGTGTAGCAGTTTGACAGTGCTTGCAGCTACTGATCACCAACAGCCTCTCACTTCTCTAACACAAAACTTGATAATTATTATGTGTGTATTGTATTATAATTATTTTATGTATTGGATTTTCACCTACAGTAGTCAGAATGTGTACATTCACTTCATTTGTAGTTGCCACCCAAAATATTTTTTTTAAATGACCACAAAAAAAATTAGGTGGCGCAATGCCAGGGCTACTTTGAATTACAGTATAGAAAAGGTTTGCATGAACACATGGTCAGGTTCATTCCATTGCCATAATATTCCATTGGTTTTTCTTTATTTTGCTTAGGAGTTTCACCCCAATTTGCATTCATATTACCTTTTTCACTTTTTGCATTTTTATTCTGAGACCTCCATCGCGTCACATTTGTTTCTCATCCACTGCTCTCCTCAATTCCCCTATCTACACGGCCCAGAGTGATTTCATTACTCATCCTCTTGGGCCTCCATGTGCCCGACCCCTCCTTCCGTCCATGTTATCCGCCAGGAGAAGGTTTCTTCAGTAAGTGGTCGCTTTATCACCGCACTTTGTTCTGTATATCAACACCACACCCAATCAGGAATTTACAGGGAGCAGGATAGGAAGACGGAACAAGAAAGGATGAGAGAAAGACTTAGAACAACAGTAGAGAGATAGAAGAGCGAGTTTGGAGTAAGATGGTTGTAAAAAGGTGCCCATGTTATCAGAGACATGGCAGCTTACTGGTTTTATTCAGAAGGAAATCAGCAGCTGCGGTTCGTAAGGACAGGACGAAGAGATGTAACGTCGTTTGCAGTGTACAGACATTTTAGTTGAATGTTTCTACACGACAGGAGAGACAAAGAGAGAAAGGGGAGGAAAGTCTGGGGTACAGGAGTGAAGAAAGATTTTACATTGGGGTGAAAAAGAAAGGGGGTGGGGAGACTAGAGGTAGGTTGTGACTGGAGATTGGATGATCAGATTTTGGATGGTGTCACATGTCATGTCTTCGTGCAGTAAATGTCACAACTTATGTTGACTTGCGTCCTTGATCATATGTGGTATTTTGTGAAATTTTAGCGTCTTTGTCACTTTGAACTGATGTTGTTATGTAACTGTATTGTTGGGAGGTTTTGGGTGTTGTGCGGTGCCCACGCGCACACCCACCAGCCACCAAATCTTGTAACCATAACCATGTTGCTGCTGTTTCTCCCTTGCTGCCTTGTCTTCCCTCCCCCTCCTCCACCAACCCACCCACCCACCGCTGCAGTGCTTAATGCACTCACTGACCGGCATGTGCTTCCCTTGGTCCTCCAGCAACAGCAAGCAGGTGGGTCCCCTACACCGACCTGGTCACGTCGTGGGTTTTTGCTGTTCCCTGTGGCAGCTCTTGATGGCTTAGATTTGATGTCATTCCTTATTGTGATTCATACACAGCCCTGCTTTCTCACTTACATGGTTTTGCTTTGGGCACTTATTGTTGTTGCTGTTTTTGCACAATGGCTAAATGTATAATTGTACGTGATTTTAGTCTTCATGATTTTTCCATGCCTGAGCTTTTACCAAACAGATCTTGCAGATCCAGAGCATTAAACACTTTTATTTAGATATGAACACTGATACTGACATCTCTTAAGACACACACACAGCGGGGACTAGAGGCAAGGTGCTCGCCTCTCATGCTGAAGGTACCGGGCTCAAATCCCAGTCGGTGCAGGCATGGTGGAATTTTGGGATTTTCCCCCTATTTTCCTGTCTCTGATCCTATGGTAGGTAGGATTGAGCACCTAGTCTTCTCAGATAAGGACAAAAAGTTCAGAAGGCCCATGTGCACGTTGCGCACGTTAAAGATACCTTGGCAGTTGGAAATCATGAAGAGGAGGCCAGACAAGGCCGCCGCCTGGGCAAAATTCTAAAAAAAACAAACAAACTAGTCCCTACCACAACAAGAAAAAGTGAGGTGTAAATGCCAAGGGCAGCGAAACCTCCTAAAATAAAGACCTAAACACATGCACAGTGGGATACATAAGTAACATTTGTGTGTATATTTGGGTGTTATAAGTTTGAGAGAACATTTCAAACAACATGACTGTCTAACCAGTCTGACATGGCTGGACCCTCATTGGAACCTAAACATTCATATTTCAGAAACTAGACCTGGTCAATAAACAGTGTAGGGTGCTGTATAGTTGTTGACTAGATGATGGTTGTGAAACCCAGGCTCAGACTTAGCCCACTTATGCAAAGACTAGTTTATGGAAAATGCCTTCACCTCTTCTTGAATCCTGTCTAAATTTGTATATATATAAAAGAAAAAAATCAAAAGACAAATTGGGTTTATTGTAGTGATGCACCCTTTTGAGACTTTATTTTAACCTCTTTTAATACTGATAATGTTTTGTGTTTATAACGTTTGTGAGACAGTGTTTACAATGTGATTGTATGTATTTTTACTAATTTAAGTTTGAGCATTGTAAGCAAATTGTGAAATTCTGTTATTTGGTAATCAGATTCCACCCGTTAACCATCACAGTTGGACCACATTATGCTGGAGTGACATAAAACTTAACTCAGAAGTTGCTTAATGCCATGATATCTTTGACATTGGTGTTGATTGTGGACAGCTGGAGTTTTATTTGCCTCTGCAGTTTGAGGCTGGGAGTAAATGGAACGTTAAGTGGCACTGATTATCACAAGTAACATTTTAAGAAATTGTATTTGGTGTTATTGTTTTATGTTAGAGTCAGATGTTGTAGATTTATGATTATTATGTGTAGTTTAATTCAGTGTTAATCAGCTGCAGATTTAGAGGGGAACTGGAAGAAATAGACTCGTATGGTTCACTCATAGTTGAAGTGTTGAGAGCAGTTTTGATAGTTAGTCTTGCATAACTATGATTAAACACTGGCAGGTGGGTCTTCTGTGATAACTGGTCTATTCGTAAGTCAAAAGGTCACCCTTTGATGGCTTAAGTTCCAGTTTTATTAGGCCTAATATTGTGTCGTCATTGTTTCCCAAGACTGTAGTAATTAAAGAATTCTTAAAATCGATTTCTACATAGTTACATATTTAGCTATATTCAAAGCCCTATTGAATCAGCTTTGTTACAGACTCCCAAGCCGAAAAATAAACCCTTAGCAAAATTCATCATGGCCAGACCAGTTGTGCTAAAATAGAACAATTATTTTGCTTCTCCTGAAATGTAGCCAAATCCAATTGCTACTGTTAAGGGGGACCCTATATTGCCACCATGTGTTAGGTAGGTGTCCAGGTGGTTTGATTCAGTGAGGATGCTGTTATGTTTCACCTTGATGGGAACATAGCACACTCAGTGCTGATTTCATGAAGAGCAACATTATATATACAGAGATGTTTTAGGGTAACCTGACATGTATGTCCAGGACACTGTCTAATCTTCAAGTATTCCCCACATGAATATATACAAAGATGATACTTAAGTTCTGAAATAACATTTTTAAATACAGGGAATTGATTAGCCCACCTTTAATGTTCCCACGGAGTGGTATCAAATTCAAGTTTTACATTGACTGGAATCTCACATAATAATGCAAGGCTATCCTGACATTATGACCACGTCATAAACAAACCCAATCTACTGAACCTACTTAACATTTTTATTCACATTCAGCAGGTATGTACTCAAATTAATGTTTTTAATAATATTGCTTTTGACATAGGTATATGAAATGTTTTGCGTTTAAACAGTTCACTGGTAAGAAAATCTTTTCTCAATTGCTTTGGCTTTGTTATGCTGTAAGAAAACGTTAACCGTAATGGATGAACCTAGATCCAAGAACAGCGTACAATTTCCTTTCATAGTTGCCTTATTTTAATACTTCAAATGTTGATTGCCAGATTGCATTATACTTAGTTTGTCAGTAGATTCGTAAGTGTTGAACATTTTTATGTAAAGTGATGAAAAAATTGAGCATTCATCAACTGGAACACTTGAAAACTGACTGAAAATTTTTACGGCCTCATTATGCCATAGTGGTACATGGTGTTTGTCATAATTCTTGTATAGTCCTAAGCATTTTCGTCTCATACTAATTGATGTGAGACTAGATGGCAAGGATAATTCATGTTGTGGAGAGAATCAAACTCATGGATGTTCCTGTGTGACTATTTAGTAATGATCAGAGATGTCCTGTCCTTGTATTTCGTTAGGCCTTCTTTGCCTCCCCTCTTTAACCCCCCATACCTATGTCCTCTGTCAGTATGTTTCTTCACCCATTCTTTAAAGATTCCCTGGCATGTATGAATGTACTTGAACACTGTGCACCCAGACTTACTGTAAGCTAAATAAAGATATTATTTTGTTCATGAAATGCATACATGTCCATAAGCCTTTCCACATTTTCTTGTTTTGTATAGCTTTTTCCATTGTTACCCAGATTACTATACTATGGCTCTGGAAAGAGTAGACTCTGTCCTTAATGACAGGGCATCAGGTGCGTGTTGAACAGGGTATGAAGCCACAGAAAGAGCTTATTATTGTTAAGGCTGACTAATGCCTATAATATTGTGTGCATGAATCATCAAGTTGCTTCAGTATTGAATACAACCTTTGTTTAACTTTCAGTCCTCTGAGATCTTGAAACAGTGACTCGCAGAGGGTAGTATACCGGGTTGTTTATGAATGGAGATTTTCACAAAGAATAGATAAGACACAGTCCATATTGGTCCCCACAATAAACACTGTTGTCAAGAGTGAGATAAGTCATGTAAAGTGAATAGCCTACATAGGAAAAACTGCCAATAGTTTTTCATACAGTAATCCAGTGCAACCCAAACCCTCTCCTCCTCCCCCAAACATACAAGAGATATGACTTTAGGAGGCAGTGAGGTGTATGGGTTGTAAGGAGTGTGAACTATGAGTAGTTGGTAGAGGGAGATAACTACACAATAGTGTTTTCTAGCCACATCTCACTTGGCAGATTGTTCATGTATTTTTGCCATCCTTTCATGTTTTTGCTATTGAATATAGCACTGTACATTTTGATGCATACTGACATGACCGTCTTCATAACATGTGTGGCAGTTTGAGATAGTTTCAGGTCTGTGCCATAGTGCCAAGAAATCCACTGTTATGCAAGCAAAAGTTGTCTGTTGTAAAAGCTGTATAGTTGAAAGCTGAAGAATTCTTTACATGACATTTAGTGGTGAGAAGATTAGAGGTAGATTGGCAAAGATGCAAAGGTATTTATAATGCATTTATAGGCACATGTAAGTGAGATTGGTGCATGTTAATTTGGTGAACTCTCTAACAGTACATTTGAAGTTTGAAGTACATTGTTGTTGTATTTTTACCATCTCGTGTCCCAAATATTCCTGTACCTTGTCAGAGCTTCCTTGTAGTAATTTTCTTCTTAAAATCTGGAAGGAGAGAACTTTTAATCTCATCTTTGCTGTTGTCTTAAACATAGTACTTCAGAGAGTAATTAGAAGTACTGTTTGTCATGTGTGACATCTGAAATCAGTTTTGAGGAGGCTATTTTGGTAATGCATCACTCATCCTCACAATAATACCTTGTGGAATCAATAGTCAAGATTGCATTCTTTTTCATTTTCAGCAAAACCTTTCAAATTATCCAAGCTTTTGCATGTTTTCCTTTTTATCTGCTCTTAATCCTTGTGTGAAAATGATATTGTTTCAGTCTCTATCCCTACTTTAAATTCATTCATACACAACTCATATCCGTACAGTAAACGAAATTCATAATGTGTAGGTTTTTGAATTATTATTGAACTGTTTGCTGTCTTGTTAGGAAAAATTTTGTGCTAAAGCTCTCTGTGTCTTTAAATCTACAGGATTCTTTGGATTCCAGGCGTTCGGAGCCCAACTTTGGTCGGTTTTACAACACCAGTTATTTAGGCATTGCCAAGACAGACTACAAGAAAGGAGCCAGTTTGAACCCACAGAGCAAAGAGAGATCCACCAGTGGTTCACACTTTCATAGACCACGTAAGATTTTGTCTTGTCTCAGATTTTGTTGACCTGTTAGGTATTTAGCAACAAACAGTTTAAAGGTGTGCCCGAGTGTATGAAATTATGGATCTTGAAATTCATTAACATTATCTCTGATACAGTATGTCCTGCAATCTTTTATGATTATTTCAGGATACTTAATAAAAATTCTTATCCCTTTGCACACACTAGATTTTTTTTGGTTAAATGAGTTATTGGATATGTTTCTTCCTAGGTCAGTTGAATTTTGTATTTCCTGAGTCTAAGTTTGTATAGTGTCTTCTGATTATGCACTGTATGAAAGGCGTTTTGTAAGTGAGAATGGCACTAATAATGAAGTTTGTCATGGCATTTCCCTGAAAGCTTAAGACACTGGGGTATGGATGTATGCCATTTTTCTTTTTTAATATTTAGTTATCAGTACTAGTACGGGTTACTTTTAAGAGTTTTCAGAATTTTTTTCAGTCATTGACATAGTCTCAGAAAAAAATGTAACTATCAGTACATAATTTAATTAAAAATTATTGCTACGGTATTTGAAGTTCATATGTGAAGTGCATTGTGCTTGTAGGTGACAATGGTATATTTACATTCCTTCCATTCTTACCATTTGTTCACTGCAGCCAATTTCACCTACTCCAAGGATCCACCTGACTTCCTGAAGAAAAAAGGTAAGTTGATAGACATAGGGCAGTTATGATAAAGAAAACAAAAATACTGTTAATACTGTGTTTGATAACAAGCACTGTATTTTCTCTCCTCATTTTAGACATTTTTTTCTTCACACAACTCTCATATTTGATATATTCTACAATTAAGTTTGCTGAAATTGTGTTGATCATGGAAGAGTAGTTCTGTTACGTTTGGTGAGCCCATTTTAGTCAAGTAGTGTTTCTTGTCATGTATCTGTTTAACATTTTCTATTTTCTGTTCCTCAGCTTCTGGTATGGCAGCTCTTGGTAAGTGCTGTTTTGAGATGCAGAACAAATTCATATCCTCTCAGATTGTTATACTGTAAACTTGATTTCCACTATGATACAGACATTTATGGAAAATTAAGTTGGAATGTCCTTTTCCAATATATGATGTTTATAATTAAATATAAATTCACATCCATCATCAAAACTTTGTGTAACAAGTGATTACCACAATTTGTGAGACAAAGATATCATATTTAAATGAAAATAATTTACTTTATCTAGAAAGTCACTCATTTTACAAATTTTGTGATTCGCATGTGACTAGCCCATGAAACACAATAAGCTCATCTAAACTCAAATAGAGAGATTCACATCATCCAGAAGTACCAGTGCAGTGGTCAATTCACCACCTTTGTGACTTTCAGCAACTGGCCAGCGACGAGTTGTAAAAGTTCGCCGCAGTGCATCCCCAGCTGACATTCGTAATCAAGAAGCTATCAGAATGAGTATGTTCCCAAGTGCTAAACCCAAGCAGCCAAATGAGCCTGACAAGATAGAGAGAGATGACTGGCCAGCTCCAGCATCCCCTGCAGCCTTACTACCAGAAATATGTGAGTGTTTCATTTGGTCAAAGCAAATTGTAACTTCTAGATCATCGCCATTCATGAAAACTGTTTCATATCAAATTTTCCAGAACTTGAAAATCTGATCTAGTTTTTGACTCTGCCGATCTAACTAGCTGGGTTACAGGACGATAGCTGCTTCCTGTTTTTCGGAATCAGTGTGGAATAAATACAGTGGAGCCTGCATAATCCAAAGTCGCCAGAAAATGGATTTCACAGTTTCAATTTACCAGAGTTTGATTTACCTCTGAGCAGAGAAATAACCACTATTATACTGTTTGCCCCATCCTCTACATGTAATTACATCCCTTCTTTGCTGACCCTGCCCCCCCCCCCCCCACACACACACACACACACATACAAAACACATAGGCACCTGTCTGAGATCTTTTATTATTTTTTCTTTAGAAATGACCGTAGGGTACCGGTAAATCAAGAAAGCAGCAATGGCCTAGTACATGTAGTTATGATCAACAAACTCGGTTGCCTCTTGCCTGCCTTTATCTTGGCCGCATATATACTGTGTGTAACGTCATCAATCGATAAAGACACTCTCCCATATATGATGTTCAAATGCAAGACCATAGGCCTTCTGCGTTATCCCATCTTGCCAGTGGCGCAGAATTACCATTACGCAGTGTAACATGGACTCCACTGTAGTTCTTCAGTAGGTCATATGCAGCTAGAATAAAGTAGTTCTTTGCTTCTCCAATAAAGTACTGATGTTGACATTTTACATGTTTTCCTGGTTAGTAATGAGATTATAGTTTATGATTTTTGCATTCAGAGAGAAAGGTTGGCCTGTGAAACAGAGTACAATGATCTGCTTTCTGGAAATGGCATTAGTTTGACAACGTAGATAGCCTAATGTCAGGAGGGCTAACTATGGCTCTGAGAAAATTTAATAATAAATGCTCTCACCATTTTACACCAACAGTGCGGCAACGAAGGAGAAGCAAAGGAGAGAAGGACGAGGATGATGAAGAGGATGAACTACAGGAAGATCCCAAGATAAAACGAGAGCTGGAAGAAATCTCAAAGATAAAAGATGAGAGTGGGATTGGCCAGGTGATATACAAGGAACTGGACAAACTGAAAGCCAGACCTCAGCAGCCTCTGGATCCATGGAAGGCCTCCAGGGCCCCGAGTGCCAAGTTTGAACCTAGATACCGCACACGCTTTCAGTCACCTATGTTTGCTTGTAAGTTCTTAGTTTTTCTTCTGCATGTGTCTTATCTTCTCTTATTAGTGACGTTTTAGGGAAACTAGGAATGCCATAACTAGATTTTTTAAAAATTTCCTCCACACTAGCTGTCACATGAACATTGATTGAGAGGTAAGTAGTTTTTTTTTGGGGGGGGGGGGCGGGTTTTGCAATTTTTTAGGTAGGAAAGTAGTTTTAAATGAGATTAACTACTACAAGTATTCCTAGTGGACATCATGGTCATCTAGAAGGAAACTACGTGTCAGCATTCACTTTTTGTCACTTATTAATCTTGTCATTGGAAAGTGCTTGTGGAAATGTGTTATTTAGTAAGATTTCACTGGCTAATGTTTAAGTCTAAGGAGATTTTATAACTGATGGTCTCTGTTGTTCTTATTGTGATATACAAACCAATGTTATAGGAAAATAATAAAATTGATGACAAATCTAACAAACGTTTGCTCTGTACAGCCCCATCCCGGTTCCTGGACAGACCTCGCTATGCCTGGGATGACAGTGATATCAGAGCCTACAGATCTGCTTCTACTCTGGCAAACCTGCCAAGTAAGCTCATACTTTTGTTTCTCTATGTTGTGTGGTTGGATGAAAGAAAAATATCAAGCTAACATGTCAAAATATTTTGATTGTGCAGTTAATATAATAACCAAGGAAGTATTCGATACTTTCCATTCCTGATCTGGCGTGAGCTGCAGTAGAAAGAATTGCGACTGTGCAGTATGTGTTTGTTTATGGGAACTTGTGGTGGATGTGAAAAAGAAATTTTGAATCAGGGTATTTGGGGATATTAAAAAAGTTCACAGTGTTGTTTCCGACGCCTGTACAAGGTGTACTGAACATGTATGTACCAGTACCAGTCTGTGATATGAATTGTTTTGCAGGAGTTTCATGATCATGTCGTACATGCCATTTATGTTTAGTTTAAAAAAACCGTCCGTTATTACTCTCTGTAAGATGACATGACAAAAAAAAAACCTTACTTTTGTTCCAGGACAATATGTCACAATGGTTTGATGTTTATTACCAAGTTGTCTTCATGCACATGTTAAGCATTTAATTCATGGTAAATCATGGTATACAGTGTACCTTAATTATAATGTCATGAGCATAAACTGACAACAAGACAGTCCTCTAGTTCCCACTTTCTACTTCCCTCTAATTGTTCGTGGGAAAAACTGTTCATGATGAACATCATTTAAATCCATCACTGTAAAACAAGAAGAGCTCATCCAACTGTAGGTGAAAATCTCATATAGCTTGCTCACACATTGTGCTTAGTTTATAGAGTTACTTAACACTAGTGCAGGTGGACAATGATAAAGTGGGGGTTTGTGCCATATGACACACTCAGAAAAAGAAAACAATCGGGAAAAGTGGGGAATTACTTGCCAGGATTTACTTGAGCAAGAAAAATGAACAAATCTCAAGGATCTCATTGTATTCAGGGTGCACTGTATTGCTGATTGTGTTGCAGATTTGCCAGTTGTTTTTTTGTTTTGTTTTGATTGTTTCGTCCATGTTATTTCTCAAGGAAATTGGTTGTTTAGTTTATTGTCTTATTGATTTCAAAATTATGTTTGGCATCAAACTTTTTGCATTGTTTATTGTGGCAAGACCATTACATCTACATTTATGCAGTATTTCTTTACTAGAGTGATGTTTAGTGTAGGCACACTTATGATGAACATTTCAGTGGAGATACATTTAATAACAGTTTAATGAGTCTTTTACCTATTTGGGACAGGAAACAACTTTAGAATCTGTTTGTCAGGTTTCAGAGAAAGGAAAGAAATGTTTACCTTTCAGTTATCAGTGTTATTTGAAAATGTTTAAATTGGACGCCTCAAATACTTTGTCATGCTATTTCTGTCTCAACACGAAGAAATCAATGTGAAATACAGGAGATGCACAGGGTGTTAGGAAAATATGTCTTTTATGTTATTTTCATATTATTATCCTAAATATGCCTTTTTTCTGTGTCATTATTCAGCCCCTAAACCTGGATATGGACCATCATACATTGCTCCCAGAGCTGCCACCCTGCCATTAGCTGGAGCCTACGGTGCTAGAGATTTTGTAAGTTCTTAGTTGTGAAATACTTTTTTTTAATATTATTTGAACTTGTTTTCTTGTGTGCTGACTTTTTCTTATATTCAGCTGGGCGGGAAATTTTGCTGATGTTGGACATTTCATAGTCTATAGTCAGTAGTTTTATGGTCTCTGTATATACTTATCCCAGAATTTGTTGTGAATAATTGGAACTAGATTACCAATGCACTTTGAATTGGAGAGCCACCATGTTAGTGCAGGTGAGATTGCCCTAGTCTCACCTTTAACATTTGACTGTTGTTAAATATAGGAGACAACTCTCATGTGGCTCAATTTTTTTAAGAATTGCAATTGTTATGATACCGGTATTGAAGTTCTAATATGTTACTTCAGATATTCCTTGTGAAAATAATTTTAGAGGAATGTCCACCAACTAATAAACTGGTCATCAAAAACTAACAGTTGCATCAATAACGCTTCAGGAAGCTATTTGTGTATTTTAACAAGAAAACTGACATTGTTGTTTGACGTTGTTTGTGGGATTTTTTTCTTTCCATTTTTTTTTTCCAAAAGCTGTTGATATGCACATCATCTGTCATATTAATTTTTATTCATGTTTATTTTATTTTCTAGAGATATTTTGACTTTGGTGATGATGACAGACGTGAGAGATCCACACGTAAGTTGTGAATTTTTGTTTTGAGTGAAAAAGGTCAGAGGGATTATTTCAGGGGAAGTTCAGAATCTGTTATTGTGTTATGTACTGTTGACATAATATTTCTCTCCCCCAGCTTTTCTTGTGTTGATTCAGTTTGCTTTGAGATTGAACGCAAAATTGTTTGCTGACATTACCAGAATGCATAAGCCTATGGAAGAACAATGTATGCAGTACCATTATTTTGTGCCTTGCTACTGCACATTCAGCTCTCATTCTGTGTATTGAGAGCTGTACTTGGAATAGCTGGAAAAAATGAACACCACACTGGCTGTGAACTGCCCATTGTAACTCAAAGGAATATGTAGACTCTTATCTTATTTAAACTGCACAGTTGTGCATTGGATGTGTTTCTGTGGGAAAAATCGTGCATTCTGCAACATATACAGATAATTTAGCCATCTAGAATGCAAAGGTGGAGGGGGGGATATTGATACCAGTATCAATAGAAATGGTGGTCAAGGAACCATGTGAAAGTTTCAGTTCTGCCATGTCTAACAAAACAATGAAGTTGGCAATAGCTTATAAAGCAGACCCAACAGCTTGCAATGTAAACCAATATCAGCTGAAACAGAGATCCATTCTCCAACTACTAGTTCCTTACGCATGAAAGTAGCAGCAGAGAAAAACTGAATTTTATGATCACTAAGTAGTCTTATTTTCCTCTTCACAGATACCTCATCTTCAACGCTGACAGGTGACACAGGCTCTAGGGTAAGTAAAGTCCGTTCAACCACAACATTTTCTTTTGTTGTGAGCAGGGTGAAATAAATATTTATTATTAACACCTCAATCCATGGCATTCAAAGAAATGCTTGGTGGTATTTTCTCAGATGCCACATTAATTTGGAAATTTCTCTCCAGCAGCTTATAAGGCTGGTTGAAGGTGAGAAGTTTATGCAAAATGGTTATGCATTTGGAAAACCAGTTGTAAATTAAAGATTTCATAGGTATTTGTGTATGTGCATTATAAAGATATTAATATTTGTTTTTGAAAAACTAGAATATCTGCATGAATGAGTCAATTAAAGTTACTTGTTTGCATTCTAGGGAAATTGTGGTTCCGCTTTCATCATGATGTAAGTGAGAGTGCCAAGGATTTTTGTTTTTGTTTTTTGTATTTACCAATTTACATTGGTTTCCACTAGCCATTCTATTTGGTTATTGTATATGAAGAAAGGTTATATGAAACATTTGCATAAACTGAAGTTATGCACTGACACAGTGATATTTCATATATACCTTATCCATTCCAGAGACATGACACATCCTATTCTGGTTATGATGGCCCATCTATATCCTTACTTCAGCTGCAGAAAAATACCTGGCATGCAGAGATAGAACCTCCCGTGAGTAGAAATAAAGTTGTTCATATCATTGTATACTGGATAACTAGAAATTATGACAAATAAGAGCATTTTCAACTGTGTTTCATGTTCCAAACGTTGTTGCAGTTCTACAGATTATTTACTTTTTCTTTAATAGTTTGAAGATATCCATGAAATTCTGAATGAATTGTGGACAGTGAAGTAGGATTTTCAGAAATATTTGATGACAGATAATCTGTTGTGATGAGACTGGAATTGTTGTATCTTCTTTTGTTGCATTATATCCATTTAACCTGTAATTTCTAGATGGCTTGCTTGCCAGTCTTTATTTGAAATAATTTGAAACAGTGTGACAAACAGTTGCTGTACTCATTTTTTTTTAATTTTCTTATTGACTATCACTCAGTTCCATATTGTTTTGTTAACTTGCATGTCTCAGATTCATAGCTTCAGTATACAAATAACAGTCAATAATATGTTTGTTTATTATCATACTTTCAGATTTATCCCTTTGATTGTCTGAAGATCACCAACTTTGACTTACCTAAGGATGTAGACACAAATCAGCTAGAGGTTAGTAAATGAATGTACCATTAACTTACCATATTGTCATTGTAATAATTAGTTTGTATAGCACTCAAATCCACACAAAATAAAAAAAATGTGTGTGCTCTAAGGCTCTGAACTAAAATTAGAAACAGGATTAACATAAGATCAATTCATCATGCTCCCACTCACACATTAACCCATACACCGCGCGCTACCCGTAAAGCCCGCTGCATGGTCAGTGACCTTACTCACGGTGAATCTTATCTGGGGTCACTGACCGGTGCCGCTCTGCGATGACCACATACGCTGTCCACGTGGTTCGGTTTTTATTGATCGGTATGAAAACATTAGCTGCTAAGCCTTATCACGCTTGATAATGAATTAACCAGCAAAACCTTAGTCTGTCAGTCTCTAACCAATGATCTGACTTATTCTTCCAAGCTGACAGCTGTAGTTTTCGTGAGAACGAAGTGTGATAACAAGCCACGCCCTCCCAAGCCCTACACAAATGGTTTCATCCTGATTGACACATACTAATAAACCAATATGGGCATTTGGGGCAAAGATTATTTCAGAGCTTGGTTCTGATTGGTTCTTAGATATAGACAACTCCAGATGGTGGTCAGCTTGTGAGAAAATGAGATAATATTGCAAATTTGTTGAGCAACAGTTCGCATGTCGATGTTACATCTTTTGAAAGTGTGGGGAGAGCCTTTGAAAGCTTAGCCTTTGTGATTCCGACCAGTGGTTCACTGGTTAACATGTCCATGTCACAATGTGTTTGATTTAGAAGAGATACAGTGAACAATAACACGGTGGTTACGTCTAAAAAAGGCCAGTGACCCGACGCCTGAAATTACGGCTTGCGCGTGGCGCGGTCAGCTTGACCTGGGCGACTTTTGCCGCCCGTGCGGCGTGAGCGCTTGCAAGTCAATACCGACTATTGCCGCCCCGCGCAGGGTGAGGGTTAACAAAACTTCGTGTGCTAGCATCCTCAAACTTCTGAGACCAAAAGATCATAATTCAGTTTCAAAGAAAACAGTCCCAAACAATTCAGTTTTGAGTCTATTTTTAAATGTGATGATGTTATCTCTTTGCTTGGTGTCAGCGGTAATGGTTGTTCCACAATTTAGGCCTACACATAGAAAAAAGCCATATCTGTCTTACTTTATCCTTGTTGGCTTTTACGGGGACTCTTAAAGCTGAAGCACACAGGTAGTTGTGTAGAGATTTGGTCTTGTTTGCCAACATGTTTGCTGAAGTAAAGATGGGAAAAACAGTTGTGTTGAGGGGACATCATAGGAGAAATATTGAGGATGAATGTTAAGCATATCCACGAATAAGCAGGAGAATGAATACCTGATTATTGTAAAACAGCCAGGCACTCAAGAGACTGAGTTTGATACTCTTTATAGAACAGTTAGTTGGGTCTTCATTATCCATAGGGATACCCATAGGGTCTTCATCGTTTGTGCAGGAAGAATATCAATCTTAACAAAATTATTTGGTCCACACAGCACAAATCTGTCCAATGCCACAGAGTTTAATAGAAAAGTGAAGGCAGATCTTGGGGATAGAATAGGGGCTGACTTTATACTGTGATTATGTGAGGATATGATTTGTTGACTGTCACTGCAAATTTGTGAGCCTCTCCAGGGAATTGGTCCACATGGCCAATTTTTTCAAAATTGAGTTAAAGGTATACTGTGAAAGTGTGAACTATCCTGAGTTAAAAATTGACCTGATTATGGCTAATTCAAGGTGGCAAGGTAGAAAACGTCACTTTTGAGAAAAACACCTTGAAAGTCTATGTAACTTTAAAAAGACCATGAGATTTGATCAGAAAAAATGTTTTTAAAAACAAAACATATTTGTAGGCGGATTTCATCAAAATCATTTTGCTCAGGCATTAACCCTTTGAACACTGGTCCCCCTGTCCTTATGAACCCCTGTCCCTGGTCCCCCAGCCCAAAATTGCCATTTTCATAGATAGTAATATAATGATGGAAACACAAACAAAAACAACATTGATGGATAGGGAGCAAATGTGAGCATTATAGAATGTTTTTCTTATCTTTTATCTCCAGTATTGGGCCTTGGTATGCCAGTCAGTCCAGCACGTTGAGCCCCTTTTGATACATAAAAAAACATTGCATTCTATGCATGCATCACGAATATTTCACAAAAAACCTCTCCAAACTATGCGTCGGCTTCTAGTTTCTCTTTGTTTACAACTGGGAATAAAAAATGGCAGCCAAACGCAACTTTTGATGACGTAGGAGCACAAATATGCGGTGTCACCCTTATGACCTCTGTACCGGTCAATAGTGTATATATCGCCGTACAATTTGACTGGTGTACCGTGCAATAGTGTTCAAAGGGTTAAGACATGATTGAGGAATCTATTTATGCCTGTCCACCTGTTTTTGGCTCTATCTCGAATGTGCCAAGCACGACATTTGGACCATTTCCCTAGAGCACCTCACATTTATGAAAATTCATTATAAGTTTCATTTTCATTTTAATTGGATGGTATGTGTTTCCATTCACTAGTTTGTTTTCTTCTGTTCATCCTACAGATTCACTTATCCAATCAGGAGTTTGAAACGCTGTTCAACATGCCAAGGGATAGATTCTACAAAATGGCTGAATGGAAACGGAACGACATTAAACGCAAATTAGACCTATATTAATTAGTGCAATTTAATTAGGCTAGCTTCAGTTTACTACATTTCAAATTCCAAGTCATTTCCAGCCTCTTCTTCTTGTTAAAGATGTGTGTGTCTGCACTTTGCAAGGACTGAACTCCAGATGTTTGATAAGCATAAAAAGCTACACTATGTGTGATTTTTTTTTTTCCTGTAACCCATAATTTACATTATTTTGGAACAGTGGTAAGAACTGTTGAGGATGAGAATTTTTCAGTTGCAGGAAGAATCATAGTCCAAGCCACATTTTTATATCAGTGGTACCTAGCAAAGGGAAATTGATTTGGGAATGTGGTGATCTCAGATACCATCCTCATCCACTGCAGGAATGATCTTTTGGAAAAACTTGTCAGTGGAATGTTGTAATAGAATTCAATCTGTCCTGCATATTTGCATAGCACAAGTTTGCTGTCACAAGTCTGTGGTTAACGGGGGCATTATTTGTCTCCACTCAGTGACCTGCTTGTAGAAATAAAACTCTCCAACATTGTAATGAGAATTTCCCATCATCAGTAATTATGTGAGTAATCTTTTGACACACTGGAATAGACAGCCAAGGAAGTTTTGTGCATTCTACATCATGGAAGAAGTGAAACGCAACAATAGTGCAGATGCAAACAATATAAAACTGTCAGCTTTTTAATAGAGCAATTTTTAATGTCAGTAAGCATTAGTTGTGTATAAACCCATGTCTTCTCAGTATAATGTTTGAAGCAAAATCTATTCCTTTACAACAACTGGTACATGTTATATACATTAATTTTTTTTTGGTCAGTGGTGCTTAGTTCTATATATATTTAATGAACATTTTCTCCCATTTGCCATGCATGAAACTTTGCACTGACATCCTATAATGATTGGAAATGTTGAATGTTACTTGATCTGCAGCAATGTATATCTCTGTACCTGTGCTAATGTTTTTGCTTACATAGGCATATCGTAACAGTGATTCATGGAGTCGGCGGTGATTTTTTTGCAGCTTGTCTAGTTGTTCATTTGTTATCTTAGTCATGGAATACTGCATTTGCTTTTCTTTGTTCACCCATATTATGGTTGTGTTTTGTTCAAACCCAGGTTGCAGGGTTTATTTTACATATTTACCTTTTTTTTTGCGAGGTTGTGCATGGAATAGTTTTAAATCGGAGAACTTTTTTCTCAGTGGGGCATTGCATGCTTATATCAGTTAACGTCCAAATATTTTAGAAGCAAATGAAAATTGCATTTGTGAGGCCAAATAACCTTTACTGCATTGCTTGATAGTTTGGGCGTGTCTTTATGTTATTAATAAAGGCACATCAGTGGTTAGTGACATTTTATGACTTTTTTTTTTTTTTTTTGGTATTTTACTATGGAAATTTTTATGACATGAACTGGCAGAGGCTTGTTGTAGAAATGACTTTCTGATGTACATCATATTTTCTGTCATTTTCTTTGTCAGATCTGGAGAAAACACAAGGTTTCATTTGGTCATATAAATATAGAATCAAATGGGATCATTGTATAATGAATAATCGGTGACTAATTGTGGAGAAACTGCACTCTTAAGTGTATGTTTTTTCAGCTGTTGGATAAAACATGAATGAAAAACCACTCACATACTTGCATGCATCTGAGGGGCAGAGCTGGAAATATTCACTTTTACAAACTTTTCTTCCTTTTGAAAAGACCATTTAGCTCCACAGAGGTTAGAGAAAGTTCAGTAATTGTATGATAGTGTAAATATACTTTTACAGAGCTGCTGTTTGAGAGAGTATATAGCATTATATTTTATCAACATTGTTTTATTATCTAGTCTGCTGTACATTAATGCATTTATTTGTCATAGAGAAAAGAGTTGATTACTTTTGTGGGTATTAATCATTCTGTGTGAGAGGAGGCTGCTTTGTTCTAGTGTGGAAGTTTATTTTGATTCTTTTCTGTTGTTCTGTTTTTCTTTGGCTGGCTAAGTCTTTATTTTAACTGTAAGATGTACATTTATTTATCTGAAGCAGTGTAGATTCTTAATCTTAGTGATAATAATATGATTTTACATGATTGATCCTTACAATACAGTGTGTTATTAGTGGAATTTATAAGTCACAAACTACTGATACCTGTGAAAATATTATTTCCTCCAAAAAGAAGAAGAAAATAAAACATCTCTGATCATGCGACTTGATATATGTGCCTGTAATTATGCTAGCAAAACATTATGTATTTATGCCAAGTATAGAGAGGTTTTTGCACATAGGGATGTAGTGCTAGTTGCATCATTTGTTTTAACTATGCGTAGCCATATATACCAGCTGGCTTTGTGAGCAGTATATATGCAGTCACTTGTATGGAAGAAACTTCACAAAAACACACATTTTATTTCTGTGTTCGTTTGCGTGTTCAGAATTATCAAGTGTTGGGGAAGGAAATTTGGAAAGAAAGTTTGAGATCAGACCTAAATCTATGGTAACAATTCTTTGTTCCAGGGAGGAATTATACAGTTATTTTTTTTCATATGGGTAATGTCACGTCTGGCTTTTTGTCTCATTTTCAGGAAATTTAGCTTTGCTCCCTATTTCCAGTACATGCTAATTTACGTGTTGGGGAATCTGAACATTTGATGTCCCAGAAGTGAGATTAGAGTGGTAAAAATTCAGGAAATATTTCACCCTTTGGAGCATATTTTAAAAGTTACCAGTAATAGATTCATGGTATGCAATTTAAACATTGTCTCAAAGCTGGACAAGTACAGGTTGGATTCTGTTTTATTTTTTTGAGTAGTGCAGTAAATTCTAAATGGAAAAGCAGCCGTCCAATATTTATAGATTAAACGTAATCTATTGATTATTAAGAGATAATATCATTACTTCATGCCAGTATATATACGTGTAAATTGTAGGGAAAATCTTGTCTTTTTTTTCTAGTTCAAGATGTTCTTTCATCATTTACAGCTATTCATGCATGTATGTTTAGTTAAGTTTTTTTTATAGTACTCTCACATTTCAAAATCAGAGAGAATGTGTCTGTGCTGTAAATCACTAAATGTCTCACAATAGATACAGATTATGAACATTATGAAGTACTTAAGCAGAGTTATAAATGTACAGCCTACATGTATCCCATTGTTTCAGTCAACTTGTATGGATACTTTAGATAATGAACTCTTGTGTCCATACATTGTATGGTTTCTGCTTAAATTGCATTGGTCACATAGATTTGCATAATAGTATGAGTAAAACAGTTAGTCATGTCATAAATTTGGAATCAGTTCCTTTCACATTCTAAGAACTCTTTGAGCATTTGCTCTTTTTGCATTTATTGAGAAATACCTAGCATAAACTTCATAGGCTGAACCGAATGTTCCAAGGCATGACTTTTGAGACATCCTGTGTAATTTGTAATAGTTTGTTAGTGTACCTAACTCTGTACCTTTGTTTTAAGTACCAGTGTGAACTGTTTTGTAGCTGTATTTTATTTTTTCTTTCCTTTTCTCATGGAAAGTGCAATACGTGGCTCAAGTGGCCTTAATCATTTTTATTACATTTGTCATCATGCATGTCATTTCTCCTTTGTCCTCCAGTGCATCCTTTGTCTGGCTTTATAATGTCCCTGGGACTTCACTCTTGTTCCCTCTGCAGCAGAATAACCACCCTCCCAGTAATGTATACATCACACATTGCATGAATCTGCTGATGTATATTATAGATGTGATAGGATAGATACAAAGCTGTGATGAAAGACTGGTTTCAGGAAGTCATGATCTGACCTGGTCAAGATGTGCAGACCTAAAAGTTGCCAATTAGAATTTGTGCTGTGGGCAAAAATCTTAGTTGATTTGTTTTATAAATCTTTCTGTAAGTGTAATGTGTTGTTGTTTTTTAACTGGGGCATAAGATGTTTATGATATGATTCTGTTTTAACGTAAGGAGTTTTTTAGAAGTATCAATTTCTCCGTATATCTTTAGAGTTTTTTTCCAGGGAATGAAAAGGAAAACACAAACCATGTTTGGTGAAAAGTACTGAACTTAGAGGTTGGTTGCACATGATGCTTTTTGTTGTCTCTGACCACAGAAGAATTTATTGTAAAAGCATTTTTTTTGTTCAAATATTTCAGTCTCAGAAATGAGCTGCAGGTCACATGAAACATTTGGGAAGCAAAATGTGAATGATGGACTTGTGTATCTTTGAAGTACAAATTTAGCTCTTTACTATTGGGGGCAAATGCCTGCATACAGGCCACAAGTAGCTATTGTAACTACTGAGAATCTGAGTGACTCCATTTGTCAATTGGCTGAAGGTTTACAAGTCTTTTTTTTTTTAATATGGACTTAAGAATGCAGTCATCTGATGAACATGGAATGAAAGGAGTTAAACACACTCTCTGTATTTTTATGCTGTTTCCATTTTGTCCCATCATTTCATAAAAATTTTTCTTACTAATGCACACAGAAATACACTTGCTAAATGGAAAAAAACTTTGACTCTGAGACTGAGTAGGAATGTTTTTTGAAATGGTTTTGCTGTTGAGCAAACGAACAGTAGATTTCTCTTACGAAAGAAAACTGTTTTTGAAAATTGAAGTTATCCATTGGGAAAGAAAGAAATAAAGCATTTTGCAGATTTGATAGAACTCTCATGAAATCTGAGCTGATTATTTGCAAGTAATTTTCTTGCATTGCATTAATTTAGGTGACAATTTCAGATGATTTTCTGCAATATCAAGCACAAACTGGAGCTGGAATTCAAAAGTTCATGCCAAGCAGGAGTTTTATATGCACAGTTCTGTTACACTTTCAATATTACAAAGTCTTGGTCTTAAGTAAACTATTCACACACATGCATAGGGAACACTGATGGGATGTGAATGAGGCCTGTCTCTGTCTTTGCTGTGTATTTGTTAGTATTAACTTGGACACGTTTTGATGTATCAGTTATGACAGGTTACCTGCTTTTCTAAAATGTGTTCTGAAATGTGTTTTCTGTATTGTATGCAAAAGAATTAAATCTTTCATTACATTTTTTGCCTTGTCTGTCCATTGTACATGTATATTCCTACCAAGACCTAACACCAGCATTCTTTCTCATGAAAAGTTATCACTGGATGGTAGCCAAATGCTACCATTTCCTAGGAGATGATATCGACATTTTCAATAGCATCTCTTGTTGCAACTGCATGTAACCAGGTGACACAAAAGTGGGTCACACACCTGAGCATTTGAGATTAACACCACCTTACCAACCCTGTCTGCTAAGATTATCCTGTATTATTCAGAGACATCATGCAAACTTCCACTACCTAGAAAATAAATAAGCTCTCTGAAATCCAGAACATGTAAGGAGGACTTCCTTTTTCTAGGGTGGAATTTTAAAAACCTGCCTTAATTTGTCTTCATTTCACCATATGTGAGTGTGCATGAGAAAACCCACAATAAGTCGCAAACATGACATTTTGAGTTCTGTACACATAATAAAAGACAAGACATTTCTGATAAATTGAAGTCAGTGACCCCCCCTAAAACAAGATTTTGAGAAAACGGCACTTAATCCTAAAAGTGGCAATAGCTAATTGACCCATTAATATTGGAGTGATTGCTGTTAGGAGACCGTAGTCTAATAACTAAGCCGTTATAGAGATCATACTGAGTAGTGTTCACTGCTCATCTACAGTTTACCCTGTAATATGCCACGGTCCCCTAAACAACAGCCAAGTCGGAAGTTTTTGGATCTTGTTAGGAGACAGTAGTCTAATTACAAAGCCTTTATAGAGATCATAGTGAGTAGTGTTCACTGCTCGTCTACAGTTTACCCTGTAACATGCCACGGTCCCCTAAACAACAGCCAAGTTGGAAGTTTGTGTCGGACCCATATTTTCACTTCAAAGCCATTTTTCTCAAAATCAGCTCTGCCGACACATTGTGGGTTTTCTCATGCACACTCACATATGAGTAAGAGAAAGGACAAGCATGGTCGGTTATTTAGATTTATAATCTGGTTAAATCTATTTAATACTTGTGGATGACAGCTGTAGCAGTATAAATGTATGACCTTTAGGTAAAAGGCACAATGCTAAGCAGACAGCACACATGAAACTGTATTCTTTACTGATGACAATGAAACAAAACACAACCCAACATTTTAGTGAAATGACATTTTAATTATTAACACTGTATAGCTGTACTTAAGTCTAGAACATAGTGATGAAACAGGATACAAATTACAAAGTAAATGAAATAAAATCACTAAAAAATAACAACAAAACACTCCATGAATTTCCCTCTTACAAACAAAACCCTTCCCCATCCAAGATAGACAAAAAATATTCTGAAAACAATAAAAAGAAATGCAAAGTGATGAAGACTTCATTAGATTAGCCATCCTCATTTTCAACAACTATCTCATTCAAGCTTCATTAAATTTTTGTAATTTCCTGAATCTTGAGACTATCTCAGCATAATTTTAATTGCAAGCAATGAAATCACAATGCCCTGGGAAAAAAAAAAAAAATGTTCTCTGCACGCAGATTTTGATAATTGAAATAACTAACATGATTACTTTTAGTACATTTCAAATGCCACCATCATCCCCTTTTATGAAACCATATGCTTTGACAAGAACCTTCCAAATAAATTCAGCATTTAACTCCTGCTTTTCTTGTTAGGGATAGCAATGTTGTCAGAATGACTACAAAATTAAAAACAACTTCCTCAGAATAACTGCATTATATTAACACAGTAACTCTATCCCAGTTAGAAATACCGTTTTCAAGACAAAACATGGAAGTAAACAGATACAAGATTCTTCAATATTGGTTGTCAAAGATAACTGATGAATGAGGTTAAGACGTGAATCTATACACTTCTTTTGCATTTCTCTACAGTCCAGAAAATATGAGCAGAACTTAGAAAGAAATTTGCCATTAACAAGCTACGTACCAGTTTAGCAATGAAGCAACACAAAAATGCCACAAGCTTGTTTGTCATTAATTTTTACATTGTGCATATGTATGTAAAAATTTTAAAAAAAAAAAAAACACGACTAGATTCAGACTGATAATCATCTGTGTACATGGCAGCAAACTGTATCTTTATAAATATTGAATTTCTTTAATGAGGAAGGTACAATTATTAGTTTATCAGATTTTGTGCCTAACATGAACATTATTCAATTAGTACATAATACAGAAGTAATTGGCACTAATATGAATGACATTTCTTTAATGAAGTTTTACAAAACTTTTGATGCAGGCCTCTGAACTCTGTACACGGGCTACAGTGTGGGAGATGTGGAGAGTATTTGCTCCTGGGAAACATTTTGTGTGAACAAGGCAAACAGTAATCACTGATCACACAAAATAAAGAAACCCAAGTCTCTTGATATACATGATAAGTGTAGGAAGCCTAGCTTAAGGCATTTTTAAGAGATTGGGAGATAAGCACTGCGTACTGATGATGACAGACAAATGAAATTATTTGATCATTTTTAAGGCATTTTAAAGAGATTGGGAGATAAGTGACTGAAGATGACAGACAAATGAAATTATTTGACCATTTTTAAGGCATTTTTAAGAGATTGGGAGACAAGCACTGATGATGACAGACAAATGAAATTATTTGATCATTTTTAAGGCATTTTTAAGAGATTGGGAGACAAGCACTGATGATGACAGACAAATGAAATTATTTGATCATTTTTAAGGCATTTTTAAGAGATTGGGAGATAAGTGACTGATGATGACAGACAAATGAAATTATTTGATCATTTTTAAGGCATTTTTAAGAGATTGGGAGACAAGCACTGATGATGACAGTCAAATGAAATTATTTGATCATTTAAGGCATTTTTAAGAGATTGGGAGATAAGTGACTGATGATGACAGACAAATGAAATTATTTGACCATTTTTAAGGCATTTTTGAGAGACAAACACTGATAATTACAGACAAATGAAATTATTTGATCATTTTTAAGAGATGGGGAGACAAGCACTGACAATGACAGACAAATGAAATTATTTGATCATTTTCTTTACAGTCTCTTCCTGGTCCATATTTGCTTCTTTTTCCTACCATCTTTCTTCAGTTACAAAATTTCTATTTAGGCCTACCTTGGTTAGCCCTCATAAATAATCCAAGACACAGCCAGTCCAATAATGCATAGAAATCAACATGCACTGATATCAAACATAACAAATTACACAGAAATTTGGCAATAAATATAACAATACATAAATTCTCCAGTGATAAAGTGGTTCATGGATTTCCATATTTTAACCATGAAAAACTGCATCTTGAAGAGAATAACAATACAAGAAAGATAGCAAAATGGCATTAATATATTATAAAATTAAAAATAATAAAGACAACACTCTAGCTTTGAGCTGACAAAGGTCCCTCAGGCTCACCAAAAAAACAAAAATGGAAAAAAATCCAGACTTTGAACATCGTTAGATAACAGTGACTTTTATCACTCTTGATTAAGCAATATCATTAAAAGAAGGGGGCAGGGGGTAGGAATCTGTTGACTTTCCCAATATATGTATATTATATAATGTAAGATACAGTTTAAAATGTGTTCGAAAAGACAATAGAAGATAGTATTGCAAGAGCCCTTGTATGTAAGATATAGAGGAAAAAACATTATACATGAACCTGAATGTATAAGAGCTGAAATTATCAGTAGAAAATGGGCTGAGAATCCTCTCTTTCAATATGTGGGGAATAAAAATGACAAAGAGACCTAATATTTACCCTTTATGTGTGGGACAGCAAATTCACTATCAAACTTAATGTTCTGTCTTTCTGAGATGTCAAAACTGACAATCTTATTTATGCCCTCTCTGTGTAAATGAAACTGACAATTTCTCTGTTACATCAATTTGAAGATTTGAAATAATGATCTCTTTGGGCAGGATGCAACTCTAAATGTACTTTGGATCTAGGATAAGATCAGTACACTAAAGCCTCTCTATCCTTTTTCTTCAAATCTGTGCTGAGACATTATGTTTATTCGATGGCTAATTCAGAAAACAAAATGATCCACCAATAGATAATGGAGATGATGAACAGTACTCCAATGAAGACTGGGTCAGTAACATACATATGTATTCTAAATGCAGACAATGAAAATGACAACTGACATGTGCAGAGATAATGTAGCACAAGTGAAACAATATGTAAACTTGCATCAGGAAATGAATCTTTCAGAATGTAGTCACTACAGATTCTGGGCTTGATACACAAACAGTAAGTATTTAAAAACAGCCCCTTGCAATCACATTTAGTGAAAAGTATAATGTACTTATACGTATGTAAACCCAAAAAAACATCCAAGCCTTCCTGGGAAATGCAATGTCAGGAGTCCAATAATTGATTTCAGATGGCAATATGACTGAAAAGCTAAGTGGCAAATTGTATACAAATGTAAATAATCAACAGCTGTTCTTACTTTTTCAGCATTTCCCTGCTGCTTTGGCAGGTAACTGTCCCAGATAATAATCCAGAACAGGTTTTTTCTCATGCTACTTTACATTTCCTCAACTTCTGAAAAAAATCTTCAAAATTGTCATTGTGTATGTATAATTAATATATATGCAAAACATCATATCAAGCTGCAGAATGTCTTGTTGCATATGTCTTTTTATACAAAAATGCAAACAAAAAAATGGGTCAACTTAAATAAACCTTGCCATGTTACAAAATGTGGGGATATCAATGATAAATCAATACATATTTCTACAATGATAAGTGGATACAACAATATATTGGGAGTATTCCATAATGAGTAGCACCATGCACATGAAATTATTAACAATGAAACTGGTGTAAGCTCATAGTAAAAATAGTGGAGAATATGACACAAACTTTCATGCCAGCAGTAAGAAAAGGACATGATAGGAAAAACTATCAAGGTAGTTGGAACAGAAGATAGTTAAGGCCGCTCAAAATCTGGAGCATTATTCTCCTTGTAGCTGCCGGTCACAACATTTATGTAAACTCTTGATATATTCATCTTTCCTTAGAGACAACACAATTCTTCCAGTACTAAAACTGAATAATTGAAGCCTGGCAGAAATAGCTGTTCGGAGAGAGCCTACCTGGGCTAAACAAGCCAGGATCAATCAACCTGGATGTTCAGTGCCAAACCTTGTACAAAAAGGAAAATATTCTCATTTCAGAAAACATTCAGAGATCTTCTCAAGCATTTGCGGAACACTGATAACTACAGATCAGGATTCTTCACTCAGAAGTCTTGGGTCACCAGGTGTCACTGCAATTTATTCATGCCATATTATTTACTACTTGAACTGTGTTACACATTGGCAATACTATTGTAATCTTCACTAACCTAACCTGACTTCCATTTCGCCTAACACAGATTTCCATTCACCTATGAATTCACTTGTATGTCTTGCCATTTTAATAGTTATAAAAACAATGCCAAGCAAGACAAAAAAAAACATTCACACACAAAAATGCAAATTTATATGAGCCTGAAATGCAAAACAAATGCATTTAATTACCTCAATGCATAGTAATCAGCTAGATTTTCTTGTGACACACACACACACAAAAAAATGTGAAACTGAATGGTTTTCTGACACCATTTCACTTACATGAAATTGTACTGCAACACAAAAAGTTTGCTACTAGTCATCCTTGTTCTATTTTTACCTGATGATGTAGGCAGGCCTGCTTTACTCTGGATGGAGAAACCAATATGCTTCCCACAATTATAATGGTATGTAGTTGATTCAATGAAACAATGCCATATACATTAAATACCATATGAATATTTGTTTGAATAGAATGACCATATGACTGACCAATGCCACAAACAAATTACTTGAATGGAGATCTGATTGTTCTGAACATTTATTGGTAATCCTTTTTTGAGAAACACAAAAGAAACAAAAAACAAACTCGCAACAGATTTTTTCAAGCCCCATCCAGGTAGAATTTATATGGAAGTACTCACTAAGAGTAAATATTAAAGAGGTAGATTTAAGATAATACAACATAAGCTATCTCCTGCATCCTGAATCTATGTCTCAAGTTTCAAAAATGAAAAAGAAAATCCTGTTTGAAATGTTATATACAAAATGCATTTCATTTTATTCCATTTACTTTCTAATTACCTAACCACGTGGTGGGCTTTGTATTTACTTATAACCTGCAAACACCACAAGGACCCTCTAAAAAGGTCCCTCATCTTCTGCAATATTGATCCTAATCAATGGTCAGAACTCGCAGCGGACCGCGATACCTAGAGGGAAAAAAAACTAAACAGGCTACCGCCAAGCTCGAAAGTGCCCTAAAAGCCAGATCGTCGGAACGAAGGATGCGGCGAAAGCACCACATACCTAATCCAGACCTGACATTCCCCTGCAGCAGCTATGGCAGAGTGTGCCTGCATCAGATGTGTCTCAACAAACCTTCCATAGATCATCATCCGCACAATTCTGTACCCATCAGCTGGATTTGTTTGAGAGATAAGCCTTGCAGTTTGAGAAGCTGAAAACTTTTTGACACGCATAACTGTGCATCAATGCTTCAATGATTGTACACTTCCTGGCTGGAGCAATTAAAAACCATTTAAAATTAATGGGCACCACATAAGGCATTCAACATATTATGCAAAATATTTTTTTTTTAAACTGATTTTAAAAATGGGCAATTCTTTTGCTGCATATATACATATTGTGCATTTTGTTTACAAGGCGACAAATTCCCTGGCATCATCAATGTGGTGTGTAAATACACCTGGAATGAACAGCAATTTCAGAACCGTTATATTTTCATATTATTTGCAACATCCTTTACACCCTGTAACACATTCTGCTATCAACAAGTTCCTGGAGTTTCTTCAAATCAATTTACTTGTTCAGCATTTGAACATTTCAAAATTAATTGCATGCTGATTTCGTTCTCAATCATGCGATAAAGACAAGATAAAAATCAATAAGCAGCGTTTGATACTTTCTTGAAAGGAGAGAGTATTTTAAAGCCAGCTACACACCTGTTAAAATAAGCAAAAGCAAAACTCTCATAACAGGATGTGAAGAATACTAAAAGCTGGTTTGTTCACACTCATGGTCAGTGCTGTAAGACCTGAATCTGTTGGTTCACAATGACAGTACTTTATTGATTCTCCTTTAAAAAACCATACACAGCACAAGTGCCTGATACCCTAGCAAAATTCTTGGAGGCCAAATTCTGTTCAGACTAATTTCAGATCCTATTTCACAATTGTCCAGAATTCAAAATAGGCAAGCAGAAAATCCAGTGAAGGGATAAGTTTTGCTTGGCATGTCATATGACGAGGAGTAATGTCAACATTGCTCTAGCCCATTAATCATCTGGCTATTCAAATAAATACTTCTTTAATTCCAAAGTATCACTTCATATACAACACTTTGACCTTTACACTGAATATTCAAACATGACAGCCAGTGAGAAAGTATTTGTCTGGTTAAAGTCTGGACTGAATACCAAACCTACTTGAAGACAACAAAGTCAAAGAACAACACTTGGTGGAGGCCAGTGATTACATGGTTACAATCACAGAAGACACTGACAAATGTAGAAAATTTGCATATAAAGCCGATTCTTTAAGCTATGAAGGCAAAATAATGGTGACTCATATTTGCTCATGCTGTTCTTCATAATTTTCCTTCATGCTGATTTTCGCAACTCTTTTTTCATGCTGTCTTCCTGGACGCCAATGAGCATGCTGCTCTGAACTGGCACGATCTGATATACATTATATATGAGATGTTTATATAAATCATGCTGTATTCAAGAACCATCAAGGGAAAGTCAGTGCAGCGTACTGGTCATTGCCATGACAGAGTTGAGGGTGCTGATGCTAATCCATATCAGTGGAATGGTTTGGGAGGCACAGGCGGTGGCGTTTCATCTTCATCTAATACAGGTGGTGGAGGGGGAGGCGGCTGTCAATAACAGACAAAAGTATGTAAGCTTGAAAGTGGCTACAGATGATATATTGGTGTAGGCATGGCAAACTACAGACAAACAACAATAATATATGGAGGGGTATTTCCCATATTGTTGTATGCATCATTTTGCCAATTTTGAGGTTTTGTCATGAAAGTGGTTCTCTCACTCCTAATTTTATTATGTACAAATCTAATATGGGTGTATTTTTCACGGGCATTTTTATGAAAGTTTCAATTCTGAAGTATATTGTCAAAAAAAAAATCTGATTTTACACAACTCTTCAAACTTTCAATCAAAAAGACAAAAATGCACATACAACAATATGGACAATACCTGACGAATCATCCAATATAGAAGCCTAGCAAATGTTTAAACAAGTGTATCACATACTGATTGTGTCAAAAAAGAGAGGACTGAAAGTCATGTTTTAGATGTATTTCACCACACCAAAAGTTTTGTATGTCTCTCTGTAATTGGTCAACCACATAAGGATTGTGTCTGAAAATCATCAGTTTGAATGAAAATTAAGTCCGAGTGCAAATAATGCATATCCTTTTACTCGCAAAGCCTGTTCACAATATGCATTCAATAAGCCTGCCTTCATTCATTACTTTGATGCTCTACTCTACAAGAGTTCAAGAGAGCAATTAACCCTCACCCTGCGCGGGGCGGCAATAGTCGGTATTGACTTGCAAGCGCTCACGCCGCACGGGCGGCAAAAGTCGCCCAGGTCAAGCGCAGGGTGAGTGTTAAGCAAGTTTCCCTGTCACTGCAGTGACTTGGTTAATATATCAGACCTGCCATGTTACCTTAGTCTAGCTAGCTAAGACAACATATAATATTTACAATTCCTACATAGGTCTGGCCTCTGGGACACAGTTCTGGGAGGAAACCTTTGTAGGGTTTCAGGAGGTTTCAATGCTGTTTCCCTTCCCTAGTTTCTTTTGGTCTGTTTCACCGACATCATCCAAAATAGCGATGCAAGCCCAACCCCACCCCCTCCCCCAGTGCATGGCGACTGAGCAAGCACTGTTGCAAAGAATTGTGTTTTGGCCCAGCAGCAGAAGCATGTGCACTCTCAAAGATTGGCTGTAATCCAAAGAGAAGAATTGAAACTCTCTAGCTTGAGAGGACTTCCGATGAAAGACAAAATAAAATTCAGAATTTCCTGGGAGCTCAAGTTCTGTGGCATCAAGTCAAACAAACCAATTGACAGTTCCACATTTGCTTTGTTTCTCTTGTCAACTGACATCCATCTGTTTCAATTTTCTTAGCAAAGCAAACATTTGGATTCTGCTGATATTTAAAGTACCTAGCATACAAAATATCACATGAAGACTGCAAACGTAAGCCTGAAACAATTAAAAATGATTTGTGAGCCAGAGTCAGTCATTATTTGTACGATTGTAGCAGAGAACAAGTCTCTGAGTCGGCACAACGGTAACACTCAGCTTCTCAGTTTAAGTTCCTCTGTTTGGTAATAACTATATATTGCATCTGACAAAGCTAATGGACAAAGTATCAATTAGGGAATTAGACAATGGCAGTGTTTTCAGACATAAGTGTTGAATTTACAAATGATTGTATTATTTGAGGTAAACTGCTATAACAAAAAACTGTTTATAATTCAGCGTTTGCCCTATTCTAAGATGTGACTAGATAATAGCAGATTTAACACAAATATTTCTGTGTCAAAAGAATGGCAGAAAATGGATTAAATGGTGTTGAATTGCCAAAGAAAAAGCCATTCCGTGCTGCTGCATGAAGAGATAATTACATATTTTCTATACAAAGGTAAAAACATTTATTAAATTCTTCATTTAAGACAACACTACAAGGTGACTTGTACCACCCCTTTATTTTGATGCCACTGTAAACAGACATTATTAACTCATTCAATACAATGCAGTAAAACAAAGCAAAATATATAGTATTCAAATTCAGATCAACAATAAGATAATTGCTAGAACACATATTGACTTAGAACAACAGTGCAGAGATGTAGTATTCAGAGCTGTCTGTACTTAAGACATTTGTCTAGTGTAGAAGATACAGAAGTCTCCTGCTGAGCTGTGCGTCAGAGAGAAGCTGAATATGAATAACATATCCGCTATCCAAGCAGATGCATGAAAATCACAACAATATTGTCAAGTTCCTTCAAATACATACAATGAAATAAACATGAAGGGTGCCTTCACACATGATACTCATTAACAAATAGGAATACCACATTGGCAAGTATAGAAATTTGACAATATTAGTGAAAGAGAAGTTGCTGTCAACCTTTCAAATCTGCATAGTTAAAACTCTTCATATTTAGCCTTATTGAAGATCTTGCTGAAGATGCTCACCTTCTGCCTATTACTAGCTTGGCTGGCTGACGAAGCTCGTCGTATGATGTCACCAGACTGATTCATATAGTCACTGTTGTTCTGTTTCTCAGGCAATGGAGGGGGTTCTTCAGCTGGCTGATCCGAGTCTCCCACAGCTGCTAAATCTGAATAGAGATGAATTCATTAGTCCAGAAAAATGTCTATGACGAGTCATTACTAGACCTGCTAACTAAATGACTACTTCAATAAGGGGTCCCATGTATAAAGGCAAAAACTGTGACTATCACTAAGTTGTGTCTGCTTCGGAAAGGAATGTAAATATACACATAGTAACATCCTGATATCATCACTGCTCTACGCTAATGGCATAAATCATTTTAAAAAGTTTTGAGACATTCAGAAAAACTATTTCTTTTCCTGTCATTTGGTGACTCCATTATAATTCTATTCGATCATTATATTTTCCCATGGGCACATCATTTTCTATAATATTATCCTTTAGCCCACACACTCAGGAATGCAATGAACCATCAGTTGCCTCTTGACAACAGTCGGACATATGCTATTATCGTAGAGCAGCAACGATATGGGCATGTACAGTAGGGGAAGGTTGACAGGTGAACATTACTGGAATGAACAAATTTTAAAAGACCACAGAAAACCTTTAGGGTCGCAGCAGGATTTGGCACAAAGTTCAAATTTGGCAAAAAAAACACTTAAAAAGCTGCATTTTGTAAGCCCTATATTTGAAACTAACAATAAGATGAGAGTAAAACAAATTCTAAAAGAGTAAAAATTAAAGTTACTACTGGAAGTCAACACTGGCACAGGGTAATTAAGAAAAATCTCTTGCTGTTTCAGATGTGGGGATACGGCTCTCTAACAGTCATTCATAAACTACTAATATTAAAAAAAACAAAAAAACAGAAAATCTGTGGGGTCAGGGCAAGGCTTGAAGCATTTGTAGAATGTTCTATAATTTTTTTATTTGTTTGAATTTTTTTTTTTTTATTTGCTCAATTTTCTATTTTGTTTGTTTTTTTTTTCCTGAGGAAGGTTAATGTACTGAAAGCTTGATTTGTCTTTCCTTCTCTTTTGCATGTTCTGTAATATTTCCTGTGTGAGGCTTTGAACATACAACTTTCACTTTCTGCCACATTTTGATTTTCCTACACCACTGACCATGAACACCAGGAGATACTAGTAAACAAAACAGCACTAGAAAAAGTGACTGATTTCAAATACCTAGGATCACATAAATCGCAAGATGGAAGCTGCTCAAAGGACATAAAAACAAGGATAGGAATGGCAAAACACAAAATGGTTCAACTAAACAACATTTGGAAGGATAGAGGCACACCAACGGACCTCAAAGTGGACATACTTAAGTGCTTGATCTGGCCAGTCCTACTATATGGTTGTGAAGCCTGGACACTCAAAAAGGCAGACATAACAAGATTGGAGGCAGCTGAAATGTGGCTTTACAGAAGGCTACTCAGAATAAGTTGGACAGAAAGGAGAACAAATACAAGCATCTTAGAACAGCTTGACACCACCAGAAGAATAACATCTGAAATAAATAAAAGAAGACTTGCATACATCGGCCACGCGGCCCGAAACAAAAGCACGGCCCTTATGATATCAATCCTTCAAGGAAAGACAGAAACAAAGAGAAAACAAGGAAGACCACCCATTACATATCACGATAACATCAAGAAAGTCAGCCAGCTGGAAATAAGTGAACTAACTAGGAAAGCTAAGGACAGGATTGGGTGGAGGAGATTTTGTCGTGACATCCACTGTAGCAGCTAACATCGATGACGATGAAGCCGACAGGTGACAGGTGACACCACTGACATACATCAGCATCTACATTTGCTCTCTTACTTTCAAAAACTTGCAGCAATTACATGGCTGCCAACATTTGAAAACCCAAAAACTGATATTGCTAGGTCTAGTTATGTTGTACAGCAGCTCATGGGCTCTCAATTTCGATTTTTGACGTCACCTACATGTACACCTTAGCCTCGTTCATTTGTGATCACCAATTACATTCTGACACCGATCCTTAAAGACCACCAATCTAGACTTTGATCTACCAGTAGTTAAAACCACCAAAGATAATTGAACATGTGTAAAACTGAAAAAAAAAAAAAAAAAATACTGTGAAGTAGTGTAAAATGAAACCACTTCACAAATTGTCCACTGTTCTTTCTTAACTGTCTTTGTTTGCGATACAATGCGCAAGCGTGACCTATCCTAAACGTGTTAGCGTACTCGAGCTCGAGTGAAAGGCCCAAGCGCGCGGACACAGGCGAACATATGTGCCATAATAACTAATTATTATGTAACATTTCTAATGCTTGGCTGAGTGGGGCGTTGGTGGTGGCGGGGGCACTGAAGTTATCACAAGTTAGGGCGTGTGCCATATGGCAGGGCACAAGAGGGTAGATCTGCCTCTCCAATTGGACTGGCTGAATCGCTAGGTCTGTACTAGGGCTATTGGCTTTGGATAAAAGTTACATGTTTTGTTTTGTCCTCTGTGTTCTTCTTGGATAAATTGGGAAATTTTTCAAATATATGTACTTTAGACCAATAAAAATGTATTTGCGTACTGGCACCCCAAACATGTACTAAATACATACGTTACGTGCTGGTTGGCAGCTATGCAATTAGAACAAAAAGAAAACAGGGCTATAAAGAAATCATAATACGAAGTATTTCACAACAATGTCGCTAGTATGACAATGTACTCACCTCCAGACAACCTGGTTGAAAAAGCGCCACCAGAATGAGAGGAACTGAGGCTGTTTACACTGCCTGAATGTGGGTAATTATTGTTTAACTGGGTACTGGGTGGTCGGCTTGGCCTTCTTTCAGTCTCTGGCCGGGGTGGTCGTTTGGGTGTTAACTACAAAAGTGAGAAAACTGGGGGTCAAAAGACCATCTAATGGTGCAAACAAACATTAATGAGATAAGGAAGCCACTTTGACTAACTGATAGATATATAAGATCTATGCTAGTTATTTCCGGTGTGCTAATCCACTAATGTGGCACCCCTCTTTGCTTTCCTATCTTTCAATATGTTCTCAAGGATTTCAATCTGATGCACTTGCAAAATTGTGCTCTTATCTGGAGAGTTTAATTCAAATGAAAATCAATAATGGAATTATAAAACATTCTTACAGTTGAAAAATTCTTACTTTACAATTGCAGTCATTCAAGTTGGAAAATATACTGATGTTTCCGTAAAGCAAAGGAATTATCAAAACTTCAAGCATTTTCCAGTTAGTTGCAGCAGTACAAAAAGTAACTTGCAGGACTTCAAAACTGTAAGCAATCATGCCTTTGCAACATTAGGATACTTTAGGATCTGGGTTAAACTCCCAGTCCTCCGGAAAATTACAAACTGACAAGACATATATAAACTAAAACAAAATATAAAAAGAAAGAAAGAAAAAATTTACACTTTGACTCCGTAATTTAAAAAAAGCAATAGTAAAAGGAAAAAAAAAAACTCATGATCAAAAGCCAAACATGGAATAATTACATTTAATATTTCACATGCTTAGTCAACTGGGAAAAAATGTTTTATTCAAGAAGAAAATGAAAAAAAAATTTTCTTTCCAGTGCCATGAACAAAAAACTCTGACAAAATAACAAACTGTTAAAACCCGTCCCATCAACCCTCAGAATAATCCATTTTGGAATACAGATATTGTAACATAATGTGCACCACCATGTACAAAATAAAAGAAAACATTTATCCATGACGTAATAACACTCTACTGTACAAATGTTAGTTTGTTAAGTAGAACACCATTTTCGTCAAAGAAAGGAGAATAACTTGTCAGCTGGGTAGAAATACATGTAAAGGGAAATATGGATGGTTACATTCATAGAATAAAACCGTTTCTTCCTGAGTAGCCCTGCCCTGACTGAGATAAGCGCTCCGGATGTATGACGTAACTGGATGGAATGATGATATATATATAGATATAAAATTGAAAACAATTTGTTTTACAGTCACTTCCAATAGACACAACTTCAACATCAGATACAATCAATATCAGTCCTGGAACTAGTACAAATAGGAGGAAGATAAAATGAAACTGTGCGTAAGCTACTGATTCCAAGTGCTCTCACGACTGCGGTGAGGATCTAAATGAAATGAAATTTTTGAAAAACTGCATAGTGCATATTTCTAGAAAACATCATCAACATCTACAGGACAATGTTTAGTGAAACCATCACATATGTTTGAAAGACATTTAAAACTGATACAAACATTGGGGGGGGATGAAGCAACTGAAGAATATGTAGACATTAACCAAAAACTGAGGTCTAAAAATCTGAGAAACCAAAATAAAAAATGTTCCTTCCACTACACAGTCAAACAATAGGGGATAAACAGAAGGAATCAACTAGCTTTGTAAATATATATTTGAAGGAGACAAAAAACAACAACTGTGTGGATGTTCATTTGAATTTAAGTAATACTGAATGCCTGTTCACACTGCCCCCTCTTCCTGAGATTAGCTTTTTTTTTTCTTAGCAGAAAATAGGAATGTGTTAGATGATTACTTCCCCTCTTTTAATTTCTGGTTGGTGGAGTTGCAAATACACTCAAGTATGGATGGCAACAGTAAACAAGTGTTACCGAGGAATAATAGCCTAGATCTTGGAATGCTGAAACTATATTGGTCACTTGAAAGGGATGAGGACATCAGCATGCACTTGGTTAAGGCTGAATAAAGTATGTGAAGGCGACTGATTTTATTTTAAAACTACAGGCTGGTATGTTGAATACAAGCAAATAGAATAAAACAAAAATTGCAGCTTTCAGAGAATATTTCTTGTGCAACAGTGTTTGATATGAACAAGCCGAGACGCTGCAAATTTCCTCCATTCCATGTATGAAGATGGAGTATGTATTAATCACATTCTTGCCTTCAAGCCTTGCAATCATGAGATGTAAAGCAGATTACGTTCACTGAGACAGAAAGTATCTAAGAATGTATGCAGAGAGAGAAACATGATTATACTGATTTCCCTGAATGCTTACAACAATCTTTTTCACACTATTTATATTAGTCAAATGCCTGCCCCACCCCCCAGAATCAATACTATCCTCATATGATGTCATCCTAGTTCAATTTTCCTGTACACAGAAAATCTACTTTGTGAACCCCAATATGGTCTGAATTACCAGAGAAATACATGGATCTCAAGACATGTGGATGGGGTATTGTGGTGTATTTATTAACTGATCATACAGAGTCTCTTGAAGAAGAAACAAAAACTAAAATATCACCTGGTAGCTAATATGGCACTTGGCTAGTAATTTCCACAAGAAGGAGGAAGGAAGTGACATATTTGGACAATATTTTGGTATACATGACACATGCATACACTGTGACTAATATGAGCAAAGGTGCACTAGACATTTGTACAATTACAAACAAATATAAAAACAAACTTGTTTTTCATAAAATATTGGGTGCATTTGATCCTTCTCTCCCAGGTAGTAAATTTCCAGCCAGACTTTGTCAAATGGACAAATCAGTCAGACACAGTGATATCCCCTTTTCTCAAAGTTTTACAATTGCAGATTCCCAGTCCAAATACAAAGGTACAGCAAAACTTCGCTGCATTCAATTTTCATGACATTTATGGTTGTCCAGTTTTGAAGTTTTACATCACAGTTTAGTCAGTTAGAAATTGTGTGTTCAAATCCTTACATTCTTACACTACAGAGATTAAGCCCTTCAACCCGCCCTTCAGATTACCTCGTTACTTTTGCCTCTTTGGGAAATAAATAAAAGAAACGAAATAGCAACAGAGAAATAATCAGAAATGAAAATCAATTCTTCATACTTTCTGTTGACCTCAGTGCACATTAGCTCATCTAAATAAAAGTATATAACTGAAAAAGATCTACATTTAAGGCATTTGGTTTCCAAGCTCATACAATACCATGCCCATTGTGACAACGTGCTGCTGTTTACACATAGTGCTCACCCAAAGTATCAGCACAGGAGACAAATGTCATTCTCTTCACGTTAGATCATTCAAGGTCAGATGTGTGTTCATGTTTCAAAAATTACCCAAAATACATTCCGGATCACCTGATTATGGTAGCACTGTGAGTAAATTAATTCCTTTATATTCCGTGATTACTCTGCCCACACTCTTTAACACATTAGCTATTTCAAAATCCTTTGCGTGTTGAGGCATATACATATACATTCCGGATCACCTGAGTGTAGCAGCTTCGTGAGTAAATTAGTTCCTTTATTCAGTGGTAACTCCCACAATAGCAGTGATAATAAACATGAGTTCCTCCAACATTAACATTGGCTCAAATTTCCCCAGTAGTGCTTTAGATAGTAGTCACCTGAGTATTATTCTCCTGTAACTTGACAGCAAGTGAAGACTTGAAAATAATGTACAATAGTAAGTGAGGGCAATGTCACTGAGGACATGTCAGAAATTTCCTAGTGTGGCGTTTAACTGCCTATGCCACTGCAGTCCTAACTGACTAGGTTATCAATGCTGTATCATTCATTGTTGTAGTTTTGCATATACATGTCTTACATGTTGAGACATGAAAAAAAAAATTAGAAGCAAAAAGCACAAGATGAAATGATGTTTTGAACTGAGACAGATCTGAATTCAGAATTCTGATTGGAGACCATGTGAAAGTTAAAGATGATGGTTGAAAACAGGAAAAGAAGAACTGGAATTTTGTGAAATCAGTTACCATGAAGTCCTTTACTTATCAAGTTACTACCAAAGTTGCTCTTCCATAGTAACAAGTATGTCGTAATGCAGACTGAATAATGTAGAAGACAGCCTGGATTTTCTATCCCTATCTTTTACTGGTAGATGTCTGGTACATGAAAAATCCTATATGAATAGCTCATTTTCTATCCCCATCTTTTATTGACACATGAAAAATTCTGAATTACTACCTCATTTTCTATCCCTATCATTTATTGATGGATGTCTGGGACATGAAAAATCCCGAATTCCTAGCTCATTTTCTATCCCCATCTTTTATTGATAAATGTCTGGGACATGAAAAATCCCGAATTCCTAGCTCATTTTCTATCCCCATCTTTTATTGATAAATGTCTGGGACATGAAAAATCCCGAATTCCTAGCTTTCTATCCCCATCTTTTATTGATAAATGTCTGGGACATGAAAAATGCCTAATTGCTAGCTCCTACTGCCACAAGAACGAGAATCTGTAAGACAAATCAAATGTCGGCCATTCAAGAAGGCAGAAAAGTTATTGGGTGAGCAAGGAAAAGAATTTTACACTGTGTCAAGGAAGTTTTGTATAATGGATCCTTGCTGTCATTGACAGTTTGATGCAAACCAGTTCTCTCCAGTAAGAAAGGTAACAGAAAAAATAAAAATCTGTCAACAAAGCCTATCACCAATATTTTTCTGCTATCATACTAAGATGCCTTATGGGTTAGGCCTTCTGGTAAGTCTCTCATGTGTCCTAACATGCCGGTTTTATTTTTACAGTTTTGCCGTGTAAAGTTCGCAAAGTGTGTATCCTGTGATAAAAAAAAAATGCGTGCTTGATATAGTAACGGCTGATAAATACAAGGTGCCTTTTTTTTAAAATTCATTCTTTGATCATGATCTGTTTATTTTCTGTTGTCACACAAGATATGATGAGCAACCAAAGGCCTATATAACCATGCCAGCACACAAAGACAATACACATGCCTGTTCACTAAGCTCAATGGGTGGTGAGTCGAGCGAGTTACGCAGTGAAACATCAGAAAACTGCTCAGTGACTTGAGACACGCGTTTTACCAGCGAACTCAGGCTGACCTTTGACTGCGAGATGGATTTTGAAGGTGCCGTGTTGGATTTATCCTTGACCCAAACTGACTGCGAACGTGATGCAGGTGTCCGAGGGGTGTTAGCAGTACTGTTAACAACAGGCCTGCAGATACACAATAATACCAAGATTGAAGATGGCTCTGAGATAGATTTTGCAACATATAAAATAGACATACACAAAATAATGAAGAATGAAAATACTGAGAGAAAAACATGTCACTGCTCATTTTTATCATACCAGCTGGTCACGATCTTTTTTTAAAAATTACAGAATATCTATAGGGTCACAGTGGGATTACATTTGGGTCAGGATATTTTTTGTATTCCCAGTGTCAGAAGGATAAATCTGCATGACATTTTTTTTTTTAACCCATACCCTGCGCGCTACCCGTAAAGCCCGCTGCCCTGTCAGTGACCTTACTCACGAAGAATCTTATCTGGGGTCACTGACCCGTGCCGCTAGACGATGACCGCATACGCTGTCCACGTGGTTCGGTTTTTATTGATCGGTATGAAAACATTCGCTGCCATGCCTTATCACGCTTGATAATGAATTAACCAGCAAAACCTTAGTCTGTCAGTCTCTAACCAATGATCTGACTTATGAGTCCAAACTGACAGCTGTAGTTTTCGTGAGAACGAAGCATGATAACTAGCCAC
This sequence comes from Onchidella celtica, assembly GCA_963931925.1. Lineage (NCBI taxonomy): Eukaryota > Metazoa > Mollusca > Gastropoda > Systellommatophora > Onchidiidae > Onchidella > Onchidella celtica. The sequence goes on along the minus strand of OZ007567.1, from coordinate 93,063,764 downwards.
GCCCTCCCAAGCCCTACACAAATGGTTTCATCCTGATTGACACATACTAATAAACCAATGTGGGCATTTGGGGCAAAGATTATTTCAGAGCTTGTTTCTGATTGGTTCTTAGATACAGACAACTCCAGATGGTGGTCAGCTTGTGAGAAAATGAGATAATATTGCAAATTTGTTGAGCAACAGTTCGCATGTCGATGTTACATCTTTTGAAAGTGTGGGGAGAGCCTTTGAAAGCTTAGCCTTTGTGATTCCGGCCAGTGGTTCACTGGTTAACATGTCCATGTCACAATGCATTTGATTTAGAAGAGATACAGTGAACAATAACACGGTGGTTACGTCTCAAAAAGGTAAGTGACCCGACGCCTGAAAATAGGGCTTGCGCGTGGTGCGGTCAGCTTGACCTGGGCGACTTTTGCCGCCCGTGCGGCGTGAGCGCTTGCAAGTCAATACCGACTATTGCCGCCCCGCGCAGGGTGAGGGTTAAGATATTCCCAAAGTATAACATACGTCAGCTTTATGCATAAATTGTACAGGAAATTTGGAACATGAAACAGTCTTCAGAAAAGGACAGACCCTGATTATGCCATTAATGACTGAATTCTTCCTATTTCTCTGGTATTTTTAAGAGTAAATGGATGAAGGATATGAGATGTAAAAGAAACTTGCCTGCTGAAATCACAAAAAATCTCTAGAATCAAAGTTAAAGATTTTATTTATGTATTGCATTCATAGCAGATTATGGGCAAAATTAGCCAAGTCCCAGTGATGAAATGTTGCAATTTTGTATTTGGTACAAGACTGAAAAGTACAGGTTTGTGATTCAATGAAAAAAAAGCTTGTAGCAAATATGTAATATTGCAAACGCTGTCTTTCATGCATACTGCATCAAATATACAATAAATTAACCTCTGGTCTACAGGACAGCCAGAACAGGTTGGCATCAATTGTGATAATTCTTTCTTTCAAAAATGAACATTAATTAACCTATGAATTGTTAAACTGACATTAACCAAGAGTGAAGGAATTAAAAGTAAAAACTCTTATTCAGATATTATGAAAATACAGTGGAACCTGCTTAAACCGAAATTCAGGGGAACAACAATTGTATTTTGTATTAACAGTATTTTTTATAAAAAGTAATGTTTCAAAATCACCATTTTTAGTCTTTTAAAAGGGAAGTAATAAGACATCTTTGTAATTTGTGTGTGTGTGTATGTGTGTGTATACGAAAGAGATGCGGCTTTATGCACAGGAGCATCAAAGAACAGACAAACTGGGTGGTTGTATCGATTATAATGTATTTGAATTACAATAGACTAGTACTTAGTGAACGTTTTGTAATCGATTTGACACACTCGTGTAATGGCCCCCGGAATGGTGAGAGGAGCAGTGGCGCCTTTCTGTCTGGTATCCTTGTCGACCAGTTCAAAGACTATATTGTCTCCTCTCCTTCCCGCAACTCCATCAAGTTGCCCTGTATAGTCGTGCATGAAATAACAGGACGGGATTGTTTTATTTCACATCAAAAGCATTGAACTTTTGAGACAGCACCGTTGGTTGACCGTGTAAGTGAAAGAGAATCTTTCGGTTAAATGGTTTTCAGTTGTTTTACTTTATGTGTAAAGAGACGTAAACTTATAAAGAATATAGAGGGATTATGGTGGGACCAGAGAAATCTTTCAGATAAAGAGAAATTTCTTATCCGCTTTCTGTTTAAGCAGGTTCCACTGTATAAACAAATGAGTGAAATTTGGCCTATTTTCAATTACATCACACAATGATGAATAAATTTCCCACTCTGGTGTAATATTGAACAGGAAAACAATGAAACACAAACAAATTGATGACATATGAAATGTGCAAACATAAATCTGAAGTCAACAAGCCATAATATTAACTGGCAACAAAAACAAACATGAAATGAAGCTGATAATACACCAAGGATTGCCCCATATCCCTCACCTGAGAAATGAAATGTTCATCAACTGGTAGCATTTTCACATAACGGATTGTAAGGTAGGCAGGTATGAAGCTAGGGTAGGGGACCAGCAGATAAGCAAGCTATTATGAATGTGAACAACAATATTTTTGGCACCGTTTCAGATTTCCTTATTTCCTCAAGTGAAAACTCAAACACAAAAACATGAAGATAAGGTTGTCAATGAGTCCAATTTCAAACATGACTCTGTGGATTGCTTTTCTCCACCTGGGATGTAATGACGACAACACGACTTTCAAGTGTGAAATTTCACAAAGTCTGTCACAAAACATTTCACTCATTATTAATTTGCACTGGAGTGATAAAAAAAACAAAAAACACAAAAAAACCAACGCTGTGCTTTAAACAGAATTTCACAAGAAAAGTACAATGGGAGTGCTTAAAAAATATGTCACATGAAAAGCATGATGGGAATGCTAAGAAAAAAAAAGGAAAAGCACAGCAAAATTGCTTGCAGGAACTGTCGCAGAAAAACACAACGGGAGTGCTCAAATGACACATAAAAGGCACTACACAGGTGCTCTAAAAGATGTCTCAAGAAAAGCGCCAACCGAAGTCAGTTCAGAATAATATCAAATAAATGGCCATATGGATTTTAATTCTAAAATCTTAAGCAAAATTTTTGCTTTATTTACTCTTCCAGTTTTCACTTTAAGGTTTCATGGCTGAAATCTTACTTCCACCAGTCTGAATGGCAGTTTTCTGAAACACTGCCAAGACTGTCATAGTCATGACACTAGAGAGGCTCTAAGTGACTCTGGTGACTACACCAAAGACAGCAGAGTTAGTGTCTTCTCCATGCCGCTAAAAATAGTGTGCACACAGTTGGCACATTGGCATGGGTGGGCGCACGACACACTGCATGAAAAAAGGATGAGGTATAATTTAAAAGTCAGTATTATGATTTTGTTACAGTGCCACCACAACTAAAAAAAAAGTGATTGAAGTTATGATTACAAAGTAAGCTACGTTAATCAAGGCCTAGGGTGATAGCTGAACAGTAAACATAACATGTCAGGCCAGAGTTTTCTGCTATTGTATGACAGTACACAATACAGCCTGCTACTGTCACCCCCACTGTCTTGTGGGTCATCTCGGGAGAGAGGAAGACTGGGGGAAGGTAACCCTGAATACAAATACCACACTGCCTTGTGTGTTGCTATGATAGCAAAGGCTATGGGAGTAAACCCAGACAGAAAATCAGGAGTGGAGACCCGAAGGTGGTTGTCAGGGAGAACTGCATCAAACTGGCTTCCAGCATCTCCTGCAGCCGGACTAGTTCCAAATGTATTGACCTGGTCTCTCCTTTGGGTTTAACTAGAATGGCAGAGAGAGGGGTGGTGCCTCTGGGCAAAGCACCATCTCTTAAAAATAGCCCAGGCAAGGCAGCAAAACGAGGAGGCGTTTGCTCGGGCTTGGCAAGCGTCTGTCTCTCCTCTATAAGCCCACCCATTTCCGATTTGGAGAGGACACTCCAGCCATCCGTTACGGATGGGTACAACACGGGAGGTGGCAGTTACCGGTGATAAGTTCAATCCATTTGGCGTACGGATGAGCGCCAGGGGTCCCCTCTGTCGGTGGGAGCGGCTTTTCAGCTGCATTGATCAACTACCGCCCGCCGTAACCTGGGCAGCCCCCAGGCAGTTGGGTGTTGTTCCGCCACGTCAGCCTGCTTCATAAGGTGGTTGGAGCTAGACCAAAAGTCAAAAAGCTGACGTAAAGTGTGCACCTGGCAAAAACAGAAAAATACTAAAACTTGGTACCTGGAACGTCAGAACAATGCGCCCAGGCTTGCAACAGCAAGATCTCACTGATATTGACTCCATCAGGAAATCCCAAATTATTGATCGAGAACTTCAGCTACTAAACATCGACATCGCTGCCCTTCAAGAAACTCGACTTCCCGACTCCGGGTCAGTCAAAGAAGAAAACTACACCTTCTTCTGGCAGGGCCTTAGCAGCGAACAGCCGAGAATCCATGGCGTGGGCTTCGCCGTAAAAAACTCCCTTATCAATTCGATCGCAACTCCAATTGGAGTGTCAGAACGCATCATGGCACTCAGACTGAACACCCGGTCTGGTTTTACCAACATTATCTGTGTCTATGCCCCAACACTTACCTCCTCTGACGAAACCAAAGACATTTTCTACGAGGCATTGCAGAGGACTCTCCACAACATCCCTCTCACCGAAGGCCTGCTAATTCTGGGTGACTTTAACGCTCGAGTGGGAGCAGATCACTCCGCATGGCCAAAGTGCATTGGGCACTTCGGCATTGGCAACATCAACGAAAACGGGCAGCGCCTTCTGGAGCTATGCTCCGTAAACTCATTATGTGTTACAAACACGTACTTTGACCTTAAGAGATGCCAAAGAACATCATGGCGCCATCCCAGGTCTGGCCATTGGCATCAATTAGATCTTATTCTCTCAAGGAGGAAGAGTTTGGGCTGTATAAAAATAACTCGTTCCCTCCACAGTGCTGACTGTGACACCGACCATGCACTGGTAGTCAGCAAAATCAAAATTTCGGCCAAGAAAATATACAGATCAAAAGCCCCTTCAATCCCTAAGATCAATGTAACAGCAATCAAAGATGAATCAAATAGAAAGTCATTTGAAAAGTTATTTGCTGAAAGCATGGATAATGTCACCCAATGTGACTCGGTAGATGAAACATGGAACACTCTCAGTTCAAAAATTCATGACTGTGCCATCAAGTCTTTTGGACAGCATAAAGTTTCAAACAACGACTGGGTAGCCCAGAACAGCGAAATTCTCCTACCTCTCATTGAGCAAAAGAAATCTGCTTTCAATGAGTATAACAAAAATTGCAATCAGAGTACAAAAACTTGTTTGAAAAATGCAAAAGCTAAACTTCAGCTGGAGGTAAGACGTTGCGCCAACAAATACTGGACAGACTTGTGTAACAGTATACAAGAGGCAACCACATGTCTTCGTAGGATTCTCCGCATCTTTTGGCCAAACAAGATTTCTAATCAGGAACTACTAAGGCGATGCAAGCAAGAAGAAATAGCCAACATCATCACGAAGAGACGATGGAGATGGCTTGGACACGTGCTGCGAAAGGAAGCAAATTCTATAACCAAAACAGCACTTCAGTGGACACCGGAGGGACGGCGCAAGCGAGGCAGACCCAAGGCAACCTGGCGGAGAACAATCGAGGCAGAGATGAAATCCTTCAATCACTCATGGGGAACTCTCGCAAAGATGGCCCAGGACAGACAGGGCTGGAGATCCTTTGTTGCTGCCCTAAGCACCAGTGGGTGCAACAGGAAATAGTAGTAGTAATACAAGAGGCAAATGAAAAGGGAGATATGAAAACCGCCTTTAATCAGATGAAAGTAGCTCTTGGGCCAATCATCACCAAAAGCGCCCCACTTAAGTCTGTAAATGGTGAACCCATCACAGATAAAAATGAACAACTGAATAGGTGGGTAGAGCATTACTCTCTGTTGTCTTCAACTGAGAAAAATATTCCACCAGATTTTGAGGAACACCTCCAAAAACTGCCAATAATGGCCGAACTTGACGCTGAACCTTCCTTAGTCGAGCTTTCCAATGCAATCGACCACCTGTCTGCTGGAAAAGCCACAGGAAGTGACAACATTCCTGCAGAGGTATTAAAAGACCTAAAAGGCCCACTATTACCACACCTGTATAATCTGTTACTGCAATGTTGGAAAGAAAGCGTGATACCACATGATATGAGAGACGCCAAAATTGTCACACTTTACAAGAACAAAGGAGACAAAGGCGACTGCAACAACTATCGAGGCATATCCCTCCTCAGCATTACTGGAAAGGCTTTTGCTCGCGTCATCCTCTGCCGCCTTCAACAACTGGCGGAAAAAGTCTTACCAGAAACACAATGTGGCTTTCGAAGCAAACGATCAACTATTGACATGATATTTGCACTTCGGCAAATCCAAGAAAAATGTAAAGAACAAAACAGGCCGCTTATAACATGCTTTGTGGACCTAACAAAGGCTTTCGACACCGTAAGCCGATCTGGCCTGTATGCAGTCCTTAAATCCATAGGCTGTCCACCAACATTGCTAAAACTTATTGCATCCTTCCACACTGACATGAGGGCATGTGTCAACTTTGAGGGCTGCACATCCAATTCATTTGCTGTAAACAGCGGTGTGAAGCAGGGATGTGTTCTTGCTCCTACCTTATTTGGTATATATTTTGCAGCCCTACTCAAGAATGCCTTTGGTCAATGTTCAGGTGGAGTACTTATTAACACCAGAGTGGACGGCTCCATTTTTAATGTTGCCAGACTAAAAGCAAAATCTCGTACAGAGCATATTATGTTACAAGAGCTCCTCTTCGCAGATGATGCTGCAATCGTGGCCCACGATGAAACCACGCTCCAGGCTCTCATCAATAGCCTTGCCAAAGCCTGTGACAAATTCATGCTAAAGATCAGTGTCTCAAAAACTGTAGTTTTGACACAAGGCTTGAGAAACCCCAACCCAATCATGTTGAATGGCTCTCCTCTGGAGCAAGTGGGAAAATTCTGCTACCTAGGCTCAACCATCAATGGTAGCACAGACATAACAACTGAAATAAATGCCAGAATAGGAAAGGCGGCCACAGCTTTTGGCAAACTCTCAAAAAGGGTGTGGAACAATAGCAAGCTGACCATCAAAACAAAGGTACTCGTGTACCAAACTTGCGTCCTAAGCACCCTGCTGTATGGCTCAGAGACATGGACCACCTACTCCAAACATGAAAGATCCCTCAACTCCTTCCACCTGCGCTGCCTACGCAAAATTCTCCAGATCAAGTGGCAAGACAGGATCTCAAATATCGAAGTTCTGAGCCGAGCCGACATTCCATCAACTCAGGCTCTCCTAGGCAAAAAAAGACTGCGGTGGCTTGGACATCTCCACCGTATGGAAAATGTTCGCATCCCCAGACAAATTCTCTACGGGGAACTCGCTACTGGCAACCGACCCAGAGGTAGGCCACATCTGCGATTTAAAGACACTTGCAAGGTCACGATGAAAGCATTCAACATCGACCCCAATGAATGGGAGAACCTTGCAAATGATCGAAGCAGATGGAGACAAAAATTGCGCAGTGGCACGCTCGCAATAGACTTCAAGGCAAAAGAAACATACCTGACAAAACGACAGAGGCGGAATGAAAACACTCGCCAAAGTGAACCCAAAAGACTGACCTGCAATCACTGCCATCGCACTCTCGGGTCAAACATTGGTAGAATAAGCCACGAGAGAGTCAAAGTGAAAATGAATATTCTAGCTGCTAAGACCGTCTGTAAAGACGCTAAAGGCCATATAAACATAACATCTTATTTTCTCTTTTTGACTTTGTGGTGAAATCCACCATTGTTCAAGTCTCCTATGCACTGATTACTTCATGGTGTACATGAAACTAATAAATTCAAACTGTCCCAGCTGTCCCATCTTATTCATATGTAGTATCTTTTGACTGCATTAATATTTTGAAATGGCTTCTCTCCTTTACAAGTTAAAGCATACTGAAAAGCCATGGAACGTCTTTAAAAAGCTTCAACATGACTTCAACGGTATGCAAGCTGGAGACATTAAAACAGCAGTAACAGTCTGTTCCAATTCCCTCCACCATGGTGGAAGATAATCAAAATGAAAAATACCTAAGACATTTGCCCACATGCTGACAGAAATGGCTATCATGTTTCAGCAGGTGCTCAAAGTATGGAAGCCACTGGCATAGTTTCTCTGGATCACAAAGCAATGATTTTTGAATTTTTGTTTTTCTTAAAACCTCCTGATACGTATTTGCCATATCAAAGAAACTGGATCTTCATCATTAAATGACACCACTAAAAAGAGAAAAAGAGAAAGAGATCAGTATCACAGACTTGACATCAGTTTTGTGTTTCTCAAATGTCATCTTACACAACACAACTATGTCATGTATTAGCAGCTTTCACTGTCCACAGAATGTATGTTTATGGAGGTATAGGCTGAAGCCTACCATATGATGGTCTCATTTCTACAGTTATTTGCTCCGTGAATTCTAAACAAAGCAGGTGAAATATCTGATGACAAGGGAGATACATATGACAAAAGAAAAGCTAGACATCTTTCTCATAGCCTATCCAGTCAGATATTGCAACCATTTGTTCCCATACAACTCGATCTCGCTCTAAGATATCCATATTTGATATTCATTCAACTTTTAACTTTTGCACCAAAAAAGGATCCCCGCTGTTGTACCTTTTGACTCCAACTTTTCCTTTGGGGGGGGGGGGGGGGGGGGGGGGGCTTCTTGGACATCATTTGATGTTTTAGAAGATTTAATGCAAACCATTAAAGCAAACCTTCACTTTGTATGTAAACATCCAATATTGCTGTGCGGGCAAAAAAAAAAAAAACTGGACTAAATAAATTTTCAAGTCTAAATAGAAAATTTTCTTTGCAAAAATGAGAACCCCAAGAATCCAGGTGATGTCTGGCATTTCAAAGGTTAGGTGACTCAAATGCCATCCCTCAAATGTGTTAAAAGCGGGTATAAATTCCAATAAAGACAGTGAATAATAACCCAGAAATTTACCTGAGAGTCTGATATTTTCTCCGGCTGCAGATGGTGGAGGAGGTACAAAATTTAGTCAGGAACTGACATCATTGCTAATATCCTTTTCTTCGATCTCTTGATCTCTTGATCAATTAACATAAAAAATTATTGCAGCAAGCACACAAAAAAGAAAACACACACACACATACACACACACTCATGAAAATCTCTGACAGACTTTGCAAGCCAAGCCTGTCATCAATAATGGGATAACTTTTTGATGGGTCTTTAGACTAGCACCAGGTACTGCATAATGGTCTGAATCACCCTGAGGGGGGAAAAAATCTGGATTTACATGACATGGGGATAGTTCTGCCAAATGTTAATAGCCTGGTAGGACAGGTGACACATGGTCATTGCATGGCATCGAGGAGGGCTTCTGAATGCAACTTATGCCCAAGCCAACAGCTTCATGTTCTATGTGTTAACTATGAGAGCATATATCTAGAACTGGGGAGGGGGGGGGGGGCCTTCCTGCAATCCCCTGCCCACAGCTACTCCTAAAGTAAATCAGTCATGGACATGTATGATCACAGAATTGCAAAGATTTTTCACCTTTGTTCATTTCTTCCACTGAATGTTAAAATAATAAAATAATACCATTTTATAAAACAGAAACGATAGTAAGAAATAATTATACTTTTGAATATTTTATATCTGTAAGAAAATACTGTCATGAGTTGCATTTGGAAATTCTTCCCAGCCTCAGATATTCCATTCCCTTCTGGTGGCATGTACACAGCACTGACCATGACTTGGGGCAAATACCCACACACTGACTAATGAAAGCTGATGGTGATAATCAATAACTTAACATCACTTGAGCATAATTTAGTGCTACTGGGCTGAAACCTGCATTCATTTCTGTGAACATAAATATAATTATGGGCAGGAATGATATCACATCACGATTGTTTTTTTCAGCACATTTCTTTTTTCCTTTTATTTTTTTTTTTTGTCTGTATCCTGTATGTAATGCTGACTGGAAGCAAGGCGGTTGAAACTTTCAACGAATGCCGGACTTGCCATGTAAAGCAGGTTTTAATGAAGCTGATCTGATGGTCCATGGAAAATCTGAACCATTAAAATTATGGTACAAAAAAGAGATCAGGTACCCATCTTGCAGCACAACAAACTTGACACCAAAAGCAGTTCATAGGCAATGCAAAACAGTACACAAAATGACACTTTGGTTCCAAAGTCACATAAACAGGTTCCTTGATTCTAAAACGCTGGTTCCAGTTTGAAATACAACTTTAATTTCAAAGTCTGACCAATGTTTTAAACATGTAATACTGCACTATATGGATGTGTCCACAGCACATGAAATCTACCAAACAACTGGCATCAACTAAGGTTATTTTACCATAATGGATCAGTAGCAAACATCCCAACATTAATGTTACAAGGAAAAAATGTATGAATATTCTATTACAGCTAGCAAGAAGAAATGAACAGGTCACAAATCTGTAACAAAATATTCCAACTAAATGAAAAATTATAAATTACAAACCACTATAATGCCATTAATCTGAACTCTGAAAGGCGTCCTTTAGTACAACCTCAGAACATGCTGAGACTACCAATACCTCAGTATGCACTAAACATCTTCATTTAATTACTTTCTTGTATCAGGCAACTTATTAATGAACACTGATAAACTGGGAATGTGAAATAGTTAAACAGTCAAGTCTCAGGAATTTCCTTGTGCATAATTCCAGTCACAAATGGTAAACAAACTCCACATCCCTCTGACATGCCCTTAATCAAGTGCAACTCAGGGATGTAAACAGTCGGCGACAAGTTTGAAGGAACTTGTGCAGCATGCTCAGAATCCGAAGAGAAAAAATAATTAAGATGTACTGCAATTAATCCCAACTATCTTAAAAGAACAATCCCTGATATTTGTAATTAAATTAAAATTATACGGTAGATCTATTTTATAATAAGGGAAAGACAAAAAGAAGAAGGAATCCGACACACTTACAGTTACAGAAGGGCTGTAATGTATAATATAGATCCATTACACTTATGGTCTTATAGAAGGACTGATGACGAGCAGATAACCAAAACAAAACAAGCACAAATGCATAACTGTCTTGGCTGAGTTTCTTAAAAAAGAAGTTGATGCCAAATCCCCGTTTGTGTCAATTCACTTTATATCTAGATTAGATTAAATCTAGACTTGGAGATCTACATCTAGACTCTAGATCTAGATCTAGTCTTTGCCGATTGCCACTTGAACTTCTTCAGAGTCACGCCATCTGCGCCCATGGCACTTGGTGATAGAATCAAAAATTCATTCATTCTGGGAAAATATTTAAATCTCAGTCTAGAGCTAGCAAAGCTTTTTAGCATCACCACCACCAAATTCCATGTCGAAAACCGTCTGTGAAACATCACTGCTGGCAGTGAGGCTACACCACTAGGCCAGCGAAAGTAAAAGGCAACAATAAACAAAATCTTCTATGCGAAAAGAGCACGATCGATGGCCGGTGCTACTGGCGGGTGGCAATCGCACCTTGATAGAAAGGGCAGCATCAGCAATCGCGCTGTGGACGGAAAAGACGGAAAAAGATGGAAGATTTACATCCCTGGTGCAACTATTTGAAAAAATATCAAATATTCTTGAAAGACGAAGTTACTATATATGAATGGATTTTTTTTGTTTTTCAATTTCTTGCGTATAAAGCATTGCAACTCATAAAAATATCAATTACACTCAGAATACTCACTCATTGACTAAGTTGAGGCTACTGACAGACAGGTCACTTATTCGGTTGGATGAGGTGCTGGGAAGTGACTGGTTGCGTCGCAAAGTTGCTTGCATAAAACCTTTATCTGCGACCTGGACAGTATCAAATTGATTATGGAAAAAGAAAATAGAAAAAAACACTGAAACAATGCATGAAAAGTTTGATTTGACTCTCTGAGATAAGTTGTGAAAATTCTACTCAAGAAACAAAACTATAAGCATAGTAGGTTTGTGTCTTACAGTAGTCATAAAAATATATAATAAATTTGTCACCAGAGATATACTGAAGTCCTTTCTCTCTTAGTCACACAGGGAAATTAGTAGTAACTTGATGGTTCAGTTTATCATTTGAACAGTTGGGTGTAGCTTTGGCATTTGAATATTTTACTGCATGGGAAAACAAATTTGTCCAAGGTTGTCATAATGTGAAACTGCATAAATAAGCTGGCACCATACTTTACACTTCATACTCAAAGGCACGGTATATCCAGAAATTAATGATACCAATGGAACAGTACAAGAAAACTAGCAATGGATAAACTTTCAGTTTACTTTACTTTTGCTTTCTAGACTGACAGAAAGGAGACCTCACCTTGATACCATACTCCTTCTCTATCATTGTACACATCTGAGAAAAACGTTGCTCCATGTGAGAGTGGAATGGCTGAAGAGATTCAGGGGCTTTGCTCTTATGAACCAGCAAACCATCTCGTAAAACTGTGACCTGACAAATAAAAATAAAATTTTTAAAATAATAATAAATGCACCATTCAAACTTTATTTCTTTTATTTAACAGCACCGCCATAAAATCCATAAATAATGACTACTGCCAATAATTATACAGAGCCTAATTAAAACTTAACCTTTCGCAAGTGAATAGAAACAAAGAAAACAATGCTTAGTTCACACTTGCGCTCCTTCTTGCTCACAGGTATTTTCATGCAGTGTATATCATGTATTAACATGAACTTCAACATTATCAAACCTGAGATTATCTACAGATGCGACCACGGCAGTGGAGACTATCATTCTCCCACTGGCCTGTTCAGCCAAGAGAGCAGACAATCAAAATAGGATGCAAAATTTATATTAAACAAAAAATGTGTCAGGCCATCCTTTTTATTTCGGTACTTTACACACATTTTCACAGGACACTGCCTGAAATGTTTTATTTTATGCCATTGATATAAATTCAAATGTGGATTGCAGAAATGAGAAAGTACTGCAGCTGCAAGTATCTCACTGTGGATGTGAAAAAACATAAACATGATATATATTTGTATTTTACCTGTTCAATTGTGACTTCTTTTAATCTGTCCTGCAGGGCTGGATCAAATTCTCCAATGTAAAATTCCTGGAAAAACAAAAGAAGAAAAACATTTCCAAACTGAATGCATTGTTTCTTTGTGTGAGTAAGTGGACTGTGTTTCTTCATGTTGAATTTTTATTTCCTATCATATTATGTAAAAGCTCAATCTTGTTTGGGTATAGACAACCTGAAAAAAATACCTATTTCTACAGTCTGAAAGTCTATCAGGTTACCTTTACAGCACAGGCTAAGTTCTTCCTTTGTGAAACTTTTGAAACATCAGTTGCGAAAAATGTTGCACCCAGGCAAATAGGTCTATATTCTGTTTGATTAATGCTTGTATGATTAATGTGGTTATATGAATCACAGTTAAGAGTGTTGCTGCTGTCATTATGCTTGACAATACAAAAGTACCACTATTAATGTTAAGATCACAATAATACCAATAAGGAAAACCTAACCGGCTGTTCTTTTACCTTGTAGTTGGCAATTCCACCACTGACTGCTGGATCTACCACACCATTAAGTTGCATGCCCAGAGGGTCCACACGTAGATTTGCATCCTGACGATGTTGTTCTATCAACATACGTAACTTTTTGTTCTTCTCCTCCATGGTTTCAATGGCATTCTCTATGGGGCTCACCATGAACTGTGTCATAAATGAAACAATATCAGTGGGCTTCAACATTCCTTTGGTTTAAAAAAAAAAAGAAAGAAAAAAAAATTGTTTCTTTTCTTTCCTGCCTTGCCTAGGAGATGATTTTCAACAAATGCTTTTAACTGGGGAACTGTAACAGCATCTCTTCCTTCTTTGTAATTGCAATCTAGGACCAATCATGAACTTATTTACATATTGCTGTGAATGAAAACTGAATCTCAGTTGTGGATTGCCTGATGCCTCAGTATGCATAGCATTATGTGATGCTGGCATGAAACCAATATACTCACTGTTTCTACTCGGTTGACTGGATACCAGCTGACAATGCCAGGCAGGGCATATGTTGTCTTCATATTGGTGCGTTCAAGCCACATACTCTGTTGATGGAAATAAACAGGTGTATGAGTTTGTTGAAAATGTAACTCTATCAACGTAAAATGAATGTTATTTATGCATGTATTGGTATAATGACAGCGACATCCATGTGTATTTTATTCTTCATGCCTTTCAGTGCAATGGCAGGTTTCAATTTCCTTTACTTAGCATTATAACTGGAAAGGCACCACTACAATCTTTATTGTGTGTTTAACATACAGATGTCAATTCTCACACCTTTATATCTGGGAGGTTCGTGGGCGCTTTTAGTAGGATCTCCCTCTGGCCTATCATTCTGTTGTTTTTTTTTATATTCTATCAACAGTCTTGCCTTTCCCTAGCACAATGTGACCATTATCATGTCGACATGCTTTCTTCAAATTGAAACTCCTTTCAACCACCTCCGTTCTCCTGTCTATTTTTAAATGTTCGTTTTCCTTTCTATTGTTTGGAAAAACAGCATCATAAAACAGATCTGACTTTCAAAAGTTCAGCTGCTTTACAGCATAAAGATTCACTGAGCTTTTCAAATCTTTCTATTACTTAAATTTCTGAAACTGAAATGCCATAGATAAAAGTTGTAAATGTACTATGTACTGTATATGACTTAACTCACTGCAAAAATTGACAATATAAGACAAAACAAAGACAAAGACATACTGTGACATCGCCTGAACCTTCCTCCTTCCGCCGTGAGAATGTGAACATCTGGACCTCATTCACTCTGTAGTACTTGAGAATCTGTTCACTGATGGCCTTGTCTGCAAACCTCTCTTTTAGTTCCATTACTGGTGTCACTGCATTGATCTGCAGATCTAAATACTGTTATGGGAGAACACTTGATTTCTTTTTTCTTTTTTTATGATTATGTGAAATGATATTGAAAGCTGACCGTTTATTCTTCCCTCAAGACCATTTAGATTTGAAGATTAGGCGGAATATGATTTTTTACATGTCTCTTTACAATACATGCTACAAGGATCCATTACACAAATTACAGAACAATTACAATATACAAGTGAATGACCAGCAAACTACAAGTTGTACACTATACATATACTGTTCTAAATTTGGATAAATCATAGAGCTTGACTTGAAGACATAATAACTGTAGAAGACAACTCCACCAATGAGATGTAACTGAGCTCATTCAGATTTCAGTGCCACAATTATTACAAACCATTATTAAAGACTCCACATGTATCACTAAGAAATTCCTATTACTCTGCAACAGTAAGTATGTGCATGTGAGTCAAGGATACATTGTTTGTTGGATTCAATTATCTCTTCATCTGGCTCATCCAATGTTTTCATCAACTGAAATTAACAAAAACAAACAAAAATATGTCACAACAGATTTTAATGGTGCAGATTATTGTGGCACTGCTGCATGTTTAAGCCAAGAACATTCAGGAAAAAGTGAAAAATGGTTTATTTCTGAAAACAGCTTGTCAAGTTAGTGATCTTCAGATTATACACATCTGTTCCACATCTAGTTACATCATTAAATATTTCAAATGTTTTGGAATACAATTAACTGTTTCATTTCCAGCCACTTTTCATGATAGTGACTGAAGCCCACATGATTTCCATTTTACAAGTGAAAGGTTTATTTCACAGAAAACAGAAAGTGTGTTGTATCAGCACATCTAGGAAATTTACAAAGAAAGTACTGGGCAAACAATATTTGAGACAAGTAAATTTTTTCTCAACAAGCTCGGGCGGCTTGCGGGAATTAGTCAGTTAAAGTGCCTCTTGCTGCACTTTGTAAGGTTTCATGTTAGCTGAGTCACAGAACAAAATTACTTATCTGAGATTCTTGAATTCATGGACAATCAATATATTTCTACTCACAAGTCCAATAATTTGATTCCACAGCTGTCTAGAAATACTTCTACATTAAGTTTAACCACAGGTGTCTTATCAATTGCTTGTGCTTCACCCACTATAAGTTTCACAACTGACAAAAGTTAATTTTATTTTCCACAACTCAAATTCACACCTTAGTTGAACTTTTGACCAGTTAAGTCAAATATACGCAATCAGAATCAGTCATGCCCAATAAATGTTACATTATCCTGCCTCCCATCAAAAATTCAAAACAGACCTAATGAAAACAGATCAAAGACTACATTTTTAATGTATATCCCTCCCCCCCCCCCCCCCCCTCCCCCGATTTCACAGATTTCTCTTCATTGCTTCAATGAAAATGGTGTTGAGAAACTTCAATCAGTGATACGAATGAAGCTGAGGAGCATGATTTTCTTTCATCGTTTATATCCATATGTATATGTAAGCACAAATCCATAATTAAGAAATGTTCACAATCTATCCAAGTTTGCCTGTGATTTGCAGTGATGAAAACAAAAACAAAAATTACATTCTAAGAATGAAAACCTGTGTTTCTTAAGGCAAAATTTAAATTTGTCTGGATGCATTTGAAGATAGTACATTTAAATTCCATTCATAACTGGATTGGAACAAAGAGGACATATACTGCCAACAAATTAATGAACAAGTAAACTGTGCCAAAAGCAGATACGGTAAAAAATCTTTAACTTAATATGGATTTCTTTTGCAAATTTCTCTCAAAATTTATTATTTCTCATGTGATCATAACAAAAAAAGAATACTATATATGTTACTGCAAGCAAAAAATCTGATTTGCAGAAAGACCATACTGTAGGTGGAAAACACATCATGAACTTTCTGCATTTCTTGGAGTAAATTAGGGCCACTGGAGAAGACCATTACGCAAGCAATACCATAGCTTGTCGGTCATCCTTTCAAGGAATTTCTTCATGCATGCAGCTAAGCTTCTCTACACTGATAGAAAAATCAGAAATGAATTTATATTGCATAAGTTTGATTTCAATTATCTACAGCCACTGAAGGTGCTAGAGCTGGGATCCCTATGGAAGAGCCTGTGGCAAGAACTGTTGTGCAGACCAATGTTTCTAGATGCATATAGCTCCTCAACAAACATTACCACTACATCACAATTATTTATTCCTTAAGAATGACAGAAAAAGTAAAACTGCTTAACCTTTCCCTGCTTTGCCCAGAACTATTCCGGGCTGTCTATTCTCACTATACTGCCATGTGCCCAAAACTGTTTGGGGCCTAGTTCGTATGCATTTCTTGAGTGAATAGACGGAGACAATTCCCAAATTATGATTGTTTTATATTTCCTAGTTAGTTCCCCTTCTTACTTGTGACATTTGCATGTATTTTGAAAGGATGGGATTTATGATGTGTAATTTTTGAGATTTGCTTGTTTTGTCCCCTTTTGCACCCAGCATATGAATGGAAATCTGTGTGGCAGGCAAGGGGTTAAAGTCCATTTACTTTCTAAAAGTTTGTCATGTCAAGTCACAGATATTTTCTTAAACTCCTCACAGCACCATTTTTACATTTTTTACTTTCCAGCAATCACCAATTTATAAATTTTACTATCAAATTTTCCATCTGCCACCCTCCAACAATTACACCATGCAAGAAAGAGTTTTAAGCTTTGTCCCAAGTGTTTCGCATAATTTAAAGCAAATGAATCATCATGCAATGTAAAAAAGTAAACTAATATCCTCATGCATGTAAGAACAAGATTTACCACATCCTTGGTCAGCTATTGGAACCTCGTTATAACTAGTCTCTAAAGCTGTTGTTAGCGGACTAGGGTATTTTACATAAAAAGCTTTAGCTGAGCAGTGAACAAAACCCAGCATTTTCTCTGTTTGGCTTTTTAATTGGACTGCGGTCCCCTAACTCCATCTTCAATAGCTAGTTCTACTGAGATTCCAACAGGATTAGGTTTGGCATCAGACTTGCAGAGCCTTCAGCAACACTCTCAAAGTGTGCATATATCTGGACTTTTACAAGATATCTGCAATTCCATCCCATTAAAACATCAACACAAAAAAATGACAATAAATTTTACACCATTCTGAAATAACTGAAAATTTTTGGAACAAACTGACCATGTCAACAGTAACAAGCGCTTATTAACTCTTGATTCAGAAATGCAATTAGGAGACATCAAATTTCCTAAATCGAACATAAATAGACAAGGGGTTACCTCAGCATGTGGGAAGAGAGTCTGCATCCTAGCGTTGAAATCTGCTAGTCTTTCATAATCTTTCCCTCTATAGATGAACACTTTGTTCTGTAACAAGATAATAATGACAGAAAATTCAGCAGGCAATTCATGTCTTTCCATACTCTTTACTAGATATAACAAAGCTAATCTGATGAAAAGGACTAAAACTCGAGAGAGAGCAAGACTACAGGAGGTTTTCACAGAGAAAGAGAACCCCTGTCAAACGTGGTTTGGGACCTAGACTTTATTTATACTGCTTGGTGCCATGCCACATCCAGGCCATGAATCTGCACCTTTTTTTTTTCCTGCAACAAATCGTCGTCCACCTCACATACTGGCATAACAATGATTTTGGTGGTTCTGAGTTATGATTACCTCATCACTGCTCATGGTGAGATCTACATTCTCGTAAAGTAACATATTGATTATCTTCCCTGGTTTTGAAATTTAAAGCAGAAAAAAAAGGGTTTTTAAAATATGACCAATACTTTGAAACAATCCCCTGAAAAATGAGCAAACTGCTGATTAGCCAGTAGGTAACTTGGACAATGAAATGTTATATATAACAAAAATAATATGATTCCAAGACCAGCAATATCCTAGGATATTCAGGGGGGAAAAGGGTAAACGAAAATTGCACATGAAGAAATTTGACAAAATGTTATTGTAAAAAAACAGAAAATCTGTGGGGTCAAAGAAAGGCTTGAAGCAAAGTCAAAATGTGACAAAAAGAAAAAGTTGTATGTAGCAAAGCCTTGCATAAGAAATAATTTGAGTTTGATTGTGTTGTTTCTGTATTATTTCTTACGCGATGCTTTGCTACATACAACTCTTTCTTTCTGCCACCTTCTGACACATGATGAAACTGCATAATGTTCATAATCTGACATATTTTTCTTTTATCTCTCTCGGTAAACTTATTACCTTCCTCTTCCTTTCCAATGATGATGTTTCAATATATGCTGTTAGAAAATACCCTGTGGTAACCATTATTTTTGTGCAAGCCTACACCATTTTCATATGTAGTAAATTAAGTCCACTCACAATTCGTCACATTCTATGGCTTTCAAAAAGACTTAGATCTCTTTTGTTATCTTATACTGAACATTATGGTGTAAAAAGCTATGGATAGTGAGCTGTTTCCAGATCATTTATCATGCTATCAAGATTCTTAGCTTAAAAAGAAAATTCTCAAGGAAAATCAGTACTAGAAATGAGAAAGAAACCCAGAAAAAATGTTATTTTGTTTGCTGTTTGTAAGATTTCACTTTCCTCTCTCACAAGCGTCTGACCACTCAGCGAATAGTTATGGAGTAATGCTAGATTTGGTATCAATGTCAATGTCAGTATCCAAAGTTCGATATTCTTCTCTGTGAGGATGTTTCATAATCAAATCTGGCATTGTCACTGACCAACAAGGAGTGCAAACGATAGCAAAACAAACAAAACCCTTCCACAATTAAAGGTGAAGTTTCAGCATAGCCAGATTTTTTTCCATACCTGTAGAAATGATGGAAATCCAAGTCCAAAGTAGCCAACACGGAAGTATTCGGGCTCTGGTCTCATCTGCTTCAGGATACAGTCATACAGTTCAGCTTGTCTTTTCTATTTCAGCACAAGAAAAAAACAATAGAATACGACAGGCATGCCAGAAAATTGTGGTATCATTTTAAGGGGGGGTGCCGGTCCTGAAGGCGATTTTTGTTATTATGAGAAACAGACAATTTTAACTAATATAATCAAATTCAGGATGTCTGAATTTGCAGGCAAAAAACGTAAAAAAATTTGTTTGTCATATAGTTGCCATGGAAATGCTGCCATCTTGGATTTTGAGTCCCCCAAAAAGTGTCAACTTCAATATTGATAGGCTTCGCCAAATTTTACTGGATTTATTTGAAATTTCTCTCGTCTTATTCAATCCAATTAAAAACTGTACACAGTAGGGAATTTTGGTATCTCTGACAGATTTTTTGTTATGAATTTTTGAAAATGGTATTTAGCGGAATTCCATTTCTTCCTATTTTCTATCACAAAAAAAAATTAAAAAAAAAAAAAATTGGAAAGTTCACAAATTTCCTTCTGTATGAATTTTTTGATTTGTTCAAACATGTTGTCAGCCAAATTTTATACCAATTGGTCAATAAATAAAAAAACTAGTTCACAAATCACTGATCAAAAGTGCAATTTTGAGAAAATCGCATTTGGGAGTTTTTTTCAATAAAAATGTTATTGAAAAGTGTTACGCATAGCTAAGATCATCCCTACTTGGTGTGTTCGGCCTCAACCATGATTTGCAAACTACCAAAGGCTTATGACTGGTGTGTACGGAGGAGTAGGGGGGACAAAACAGTTGGAGGAGACTGGAGGGGGAGAGAAAAATAGTATAAGTTACAGGGTGGAACGGGGTATAGAACAGGGGGGGGCCAGCATGTATCATATGAACTTGTGTAGCAACATGTACTAAAAGGATTAGTGAAGGACCTCTCCTCTTTCTACTAGCTTTGAACCAGTTACAGTAACAGCTTATCTCAGCTATCCACAATAAAGACAGTGTAACATAATCAGCACTCTTCTTCTGTAGTAACTGGTGTACACCTTCTTGCGATCTCTTGTCTGACTTTTTGCAAGTGCAGGGAACGCAAACTTACTTTCTACTTGGGCATCTTTCACAAACGGTAACAAATTCCATGTCGCAGAGCAATGTTATAAAAACAAAGACTTGAAACAAACGCACTGTCCAGTCAGTTGATACTGTACTCTTTGGACTATTGTGTAGGTCACGACCCAAATCTGGTAAATATGGAGGGCATGATCTACGCCCCAGCCAATGAGAAGGCTCAATTTATTGCTCCTATTAGTCGACCAATCAATGAAATAGAGGCAAGGTGAAGGTCGGGGGGATCATGCACTCTACTGTGTTTTACTATGACAGTATAGTGGTGTTGTATGCTTGTATAGAAGGGAATGGGATGTCTCAGGCCTATTACCTTGACCTAGACATGTGGGCAACATATAAATGAAGGTCTCGAGACCAAGTATTCACTCAAACTTGTGATTTTGATAGCAACACTGAGATGTTATTTAGGGCTAATTTTGCTGCCCAGTGGCATGATTCTTGTGCCTTTTTCTTGACCCCCACCTCAATAAATGGTATATTTCAGGGTTATTAACATTCAAAATTGGCATATGGTTGGTAAAATAGTGTTCCTAAATGGATAAACTAACCAAAAAGTACAAAATCTCGATATTGATATTAATAATTTTGAAGCCTAATTTCGATTTCAGGACTCGCACCCCCCTTTAATGACCAAAATCAAGTTAAATTAGCCTCAAAAAAAAAATAAAGGCTGCATTGCACTGAAAAACTGCCCGACAAAAGTAGCCAATGACAATCACACATAAATTTGACAGAACACAAGCAGTTTACGTATGAATTTGAGTTTGAGTTTTATGGCACGTCAGCACATAATCGGCCACTTTGCACCTTTTACTGTCTATTTGCATGCTCTATTTATGTCTGGTATTCAGAGCTTCATCAATTGAAATTTTACAAAGCAAACAATCAGCTGGAACAAGGAAAGCCAAAGCAATGGCCATAGAAAGTAAGAAAATGAAAGAGCAACTTACAAGCATTTCACAATATTTCTGAAAGAACAGTTGAAGAGCTCAGGAGAAAGTGGAAAAAAAGACACAAGAGAATGAATAAAAAAGGCACTTGGGAATTGGAAAATCTTCCGGGGGCTGAAAATGGACTGAAACCACTCAACATGCCAGAACCTAACTGTAAACCTGCAAATTTCATATGTGTATGAATACATGATGAAACATGAATATAGGCTGATCAGAGCAGATGAAAATCTCGATTGGGCAAATATTCCCCCTGAGAAGGACAATTCTCAACTATGAAAATGACATGAAACCAAAAGAATGAAGGGGAAAAAATTAACCCTTGTCCCGTGTTAAGTGAACTCGTCCACATAACACCCTGTGCAGGGATAGCCAGTCAGCCAATCGTTCGTGTGTTGCCGACATTCTCGCCGATTGGGTCAATCGGGCCCTTCTGAACACGTGTATCGTGTTTACTTTAGGCACATTAACAACAATAATGGTGGATAAATTGTAAGTGACCGCTATATTTGGATAAAGTACTTGTGATGAGATGCAATGTTCAATTGTTATATAGCAGGCTCATAATCAAGAATTTTCTGCATAAATTTGCACACCATTTAATACATGAAGCACTGCGTTGTTGTTTTTTTGTCCACAAGTCAGTCCATTCAGGTGAACAAATTATGCCAGGGACTTAATGTACTAACCACATGTATCATGGCATTGCCTTCTCCCTCCTCCACTATGTAAAGGTTCCACGTACTATGATGTTAGCTTTCTTAGCACACCTTTGGCAAGAGATTTGATTTCCAACTTATAGAGTATTATATCTACTGAAAAGCGGTTTAATCAAAGCAACACAATATCCCTCTAATTGCCACATCAAATAAAGACAATGACCAACAACAAAGTCGGTCATTTTCTCCCACTTTTCCCTGATGAAAAACCTACCGTATCATTACATCGGAATTCACTATTACAGACATACAACGACTTCTCAAATACGCAGATGGCCCCTTTCTTTTCATTTCACATGTGGAATACAACCAGCATCAAAGTAAGTTTCCCCAGTTTGAACTTGACCGTCACTACTATTATATGAGTATGACGAATAGTTACCAACAGCTGCATTGTAATAAACATAATCAGACGATATCATTTTGTTGGACATAGTAGGGATGACAGGGTGGATAAACAAGCGATACACACAAAACTAGTGTGAAAAAAACGTGGGAAAAAACAATTGTCGCGGCAACCAAATAAACAAAACACAAGGAGCAGCGCTGCTGTACAATATATTGGCCTCCCGCAGGACTCGGTTTGTAAAAGGTAGGCCACAATATTGGCCTCCTGTGCCTCGCATGTCGTGCGAGGAGGCCAATAAAGTGGCCTCCCACAGGACAAGGGTTAACCGAAGAAAAAATTGCAGATATAGTAGAGAAGAATGAAAACAGAAAATTAGAATGAGAGAAAGAAAGAAGAAAGACTGAAAATGGGGGGGGACGCACACAATAAAGACTGTGAAAGAATGTGAGAAGGAAGTAAACCGAGAGAAAAAGAAAAAAATAAAGAATTAAAAAAGAAATAGAAATAAGACAATGAGAAAAAGATCAGCAAAAGAAAGAGAGAGAAAGAGAGATAGAATGAAATAAACCTGGCACTGAAACCAACACAGAAAGAGAAGAACAAGAAATACCCACCAAAATCTTGCTGAGACTATTGTAGTCAAACAGTTCATCTTTGTACAACATACACAGCTCTTCACATAGCTCAATGCCTTTTTCCCACATCTGAAACACATAAGTACTAGTAACTTGTGTACTAGCACACAAACCATGGCAACATTGTGATGATTATGTCAAACAGAATAACTTGGCTAATAAACAGGTGAAACCATGAATGAAAGTGAAATCAAATGTCTGACAGAAGTTATCCATAAAACTAAGATCATGCAACCACTACACCCAACATCAACACATCCTAGGATTCTTTGCAACAAATTACAGGTGAAGCACGAGGATTGCAAATAATAATTGCAAAATATATTTTCCATGGCTTTAACAGTCAAAGGGTAAAAAGCATTCTGAACTTCTCATCAGTTAAAGACTGGTTTGGTTACCTTGCCATGATCAAAGTATGATATGATGGCATAGTACAATTTCTCTTTCAGTTCCCTGTGGGTCAGTGCATCTTGATAATCCTTGCTCTGTAGCATGGGGGCCAAGGGCTCATCTGACCACTGCGGATCAAATAGAAATATTAAGGAGATGGAACAACTTGTTTCACAGGTCTTGTTACAGTACAAAAGACAGCAATCCCGTCGAAGATAACAAGTGCATCTTTCATGCTATGACATTTAAAAAGTTCATGCAGCTCAACACAATGATTAATGAAATTTTCATCCAAAATCATATCAGGATATTTGATATTTTCTATCGGGTCTCTTTTTTAATGAGTTTTTTTCTAGATGTATTACATATAAAGGCTGTAATCGGTTGATAGTTTACAGCAATCGGGACATCAAACATGATATAGAAAGACCAGCAAAATACATCTCTGAAAATATCAAAATGAATATTTATAAAATGTTATTCATCCTTTAGAAATTCAATTAACATTCCTTCTGTCAAAAAAAATAAGATAATACATATCCAAGCCACCTAGTTGTACAAGATATCAAAGAAAACAATTTCTATTCAAACTGCAAAATGTTAAATAAAAACTTGAGCCTGCATTCAAATGAAAATGAACAAATACCTCATGACAAGCAGTTTTACTCTTTGTTATTTAATGTTACTTCTTATTTTGTTCTTATTTCTGCTGAACTTTCATTGAATGCGAAGTGAAGAAATAATTGATTACTGGTCTGAAGCCAGTTTAGTTGCTTCTACAGTAATGTAGCAATTTTAATAACTATGAGCAAAAAAATCATAACCAATCACAACTGTAAAATTTGATGTTAAAATCTGAATGAGATTTTTTCCCACTGACCTGCAACAGTCTTGCATACAATATGAGTGTGTAGGCTGCTTCAGTGAAGTTGTCACATCCCACATGCAGATCACACAGTTTGTGGAGATATCTGATGTACATCTCTTGTCTATTGATATCATGGTAGAAACCCTGAAAGATAAACACACAGTATGTAAGGAGACAGGTAAGCATTTTCATATGAAAACAAATACATGTTTTGTTTGTAAATTGTTTCTAATATGATTGAAAAGAGGTTCATTTCAATAACACATCTTGCATTTGCACAAGAAGTAATTGGATAGTACAATCTGACATATTTTTATAAACACACATGTTCGAACTTTCAAGGAACCATTTCCCTGTTAAATCCTGCCTTTACTAAAATCAGAAATGGTCATCAAAAAGGGGAGCTTTCAGCAAGTCTGGATACATATGTTTACTGATTTGAACATATTTATTTTGTACATGGATTAACAATGCAGAAACCGGAACTGGAAGCTGTAGAAATACTCTGCCATAAGGGGCAAATAAGAAAATACCTAGACAGATCTTTCACATGTCAGTAGTATCCTACATGCAATTTTCTTGTGATCATGGAATTGATGGTTTTACTTATCTATGGTATGGCGTCTTAACAGTTTCTTTTCCTGATATGAGAAAGACACAAGGGTGGAAAAAAATCAGTATTTGTTCAATTGATTTTTACAACCTGGTGAAGATGTTTCATGACAATGATTATTATCTTCTCTTCACTGCTACTGTTTGCATACTATTTCTGGTTCCCATTTGAAATCTTCATTTCCTTAGAAAAAGAAGCCGTCTAATCAGTCTTCACAGACTTCACAACAATCGAGCAAATTAACCAGAAAGAGAAGTTGAGATCCATCTCACATCTGACCACGGCAGCTCAGTCCAACAACTTATATGCTGGATATGTGCCAAAAATCTAAGAGACATACCAACAGGTTGACAATGCAGCTGATGCGATGCTCTCGTACTTCATCCTGCATGATGCTTCTATAAACAAGCAGCCTTTCCAACATCTCTTGGATCATTGCCACAAACTGCAGTCCTTGATTACATACATTAGGATTACCTTCACAATGATGCTCCATGCTGAAAAAAAACACAACAACAATGACAGTGATACCCTGACCTCCTCTTCATATGGCCATTTCTTTGTTCACAGGCACTATCCTGACTAGTCTATATAGTATATGAGAGGGAAACAGTGTGAGAGACAGAGAGTGAGTTGTTACTATTTCAGGTAAAGTGATTTGGGTCCACTTTATGGAGACAGGCACTACACACATGTACTCCATTATTATTATTATTACTTTATGGAAGATACCTGAACCTCATGACAAGAAGTTTTACTATTTACTATTTAATTTCTCTTCTTATTTTTTCTTATTTCTGCTAATCTTTCAATGAATGTGGAGTCAAAAAATAAATGGTTAGTGGCCTGAAGCTCTTTTTGTTGCTTCTACAGTAATGCAGCAATTTTTAGTAACCGTTTGTTGTCTTGTAAAGAGGTGACAAATAATTAAGTGTGGATTCCTTGAACCTGTCAGCTGAGGATCTCCATGGGGAAAATGTATCGCAGGTTTTTTTTTTGGTTTATCAATAGTTTATATGATGATCTTTGAGAAAACTACCATCTAGTTAGATAGGTTAGGAAAAGCAAGGCAATATAAATGGTACCAAAGGTACTTACATTTCTGTGAAGAGTTCCATATACTGCTCATCTCCTTTGCCTCCTTCTACTAATGTGTCCAGCTTGGTAATCATTTCATTCTCAAACTTTAAGTATGTACATGAGGAGAGGGAAAAAAATTTGAAAACAATGCAATCAGTGACATGGAAATCTATCAAACCACCACATTGATGACATCCTCAAAAGAATTTCAATATGATACAAAATAAACAATATATGAAGTTATATGTGTGATGCCTTCTAGCATATACCCTATAGCCTAAACATACATTAAGCTATTGTGAGTATCCAATTTAGTAAATGACTGAACGGAAAGGACAACATTTTCTATTCTGCCACTTGGTAGTTTCATTGCAAGTTTCAAAGTAACAAAAATTTCATTTTCATCAGAATCATCATTGCATGTTTCTGTAAATGCAGAATCCATAGCAATTTTTAGTCCAGCCTGTTGCAAATGTTTTTTTTTTATTTGACACATCAATCTAAACTTTGGGACGTTTGTCAAGTCTTCATATCTGTCAGCAAAATCAGAAAGAAAAAAGTAGCAGCAATGATTAAGCAAAAAAGTTCTTGAGCATGTATGACACTTCAAAAATTGTTCTGAGCATATAAGCCATTTAAAAAATTCAGCATATAAGCCATTTCAAAAATAGTTCTTCAGCATATAAGCCATTTTAAAAATAGTTCTTAAGCATATAAGTTAAGATATTTCAAAATAGGTTTTGAACATGTAAGACATTTCAAAAACAGTTCTTGAGCATGTTCGACATTTCGAAAATAGTTTTTGAGCGTATAACACATTTCAAAGATAATTCTTGAGTATGTAAGATATTTATGCACTATTAATTCTGTGGTGAAAACGAACATGAATAGTTTATTGATAGAGCAAGAAACACTAGGACTGAACATGAGTCCTGATTCCTCATTTGATTACCATTACTCACCTGGTTGAAGTTGCCCTGTATGCAGTTGGAATTTGGAATAGGCTGGATGAACTCATGTAACATCATGTCAAAGAAGATTGGAATGGTTGCCTTCCTCAGTTCTGAAACATGACAAAACAAACCACTGATCACACACAATGAATGAATGTTCAGTTTCAAGTCCTATCAGTTCTTCCAGGTAACAAATTCATTGCAACTTTTCTTTACTGTTTCTTATTCACAGATTTGCAATATACAACCTTTTCTCTTTTTCGCCATACCTTAACTTGGTCCATTTTTTTGTTTATTTTCTTTAATGTTCCAAGGGAAATGGCTGACTTTCTGTGCATACCATGCCAAAGGGGCTTAAAAAATCTTTCCTAACATTTATTTCAATTCAACAGTAAGCATGCTTACCAATCTTTCTTTATGTTTGGCTTACTTTTATTAAGCATTCACAGCCATCAGTCCTGAAGTACACAGGACTCACTGCTGTTTTCATACGAGCTCATGCCAACCACATTTTTTGTAATAAAAGAATAAACAAGGACAAAAAACAACAATGGATTGCATGTCTCATATATAAATTACATTAAATTTAAATCTGCTCCATGGCTAATCATTCTGAATGTCACAGTAAGTGTGTATCCACTGTGTCTATGGTAGGGTAATGTATACAACATCGCCACAGCTCTATGCCTATGGCTCAAGTCAGTTTTGACACTTCTGAGACAGTAAGAAAAAACTATTTCTTTTCCTGTCAATCATCTAGAGTTTGCTGTTATAATTCTACTGGATTATTACATTTCATATTGACGCATTTCTTTTTCTGTAATATTATCCACTGGCTCTCATGCTTAAGAATGCACTGAACTGTCAGCTGCCTTTCGGCATAGGTCTGACATATGCCATTATTGTAGAGCAGTGACGATATGTGCACAAAACAGTGTTTTATGCAAGGCAACTGAATTTCTGAAAAATGAAATATTCCAGGTACAGACATAGTAAATTTGTTCGACCATACTCACCAATCTCAGGAATGAGTGTCATCTCCAGAATGGGCCCAACCAGCTGAGGGATGAATTTGATTTTGTTGGGACCTGGGTAGTAACGGAAATCAATAATATCAACTTGATGTCTATAAACATTAATACACCTTGCACAAAAATCATACATTCCATTCCAATGGCAGTGCAAGAAAAAAACATAACAAATCCCCGGCCTTTACAGTGGAACAAACAAAAATTGCCATGGCTGATAAAATCTCAGTTAAATAGAAATATATGATTTTTTCGGCACATTTTGCTTCAATCATCCCAAACATTCTCATCACGATGGTGATGACAATGCCATAATATTGTCTCAGAATCAGCAAAACAGGAATATCATCAGAAGTAAAATGCTTTCAGATACACCTGTCTTTATGCACAAAATTATTTCTTTATCTCACAGATGTACCTGCATACATCCACACAATTCCAAAGTAAGCCCCACATTCAAACACGAACTCCATATACTGAGAATGTATTCCTGCCATCTTTAAACATGATAACAGTATTTGTTCCTTCTACCACTACAGGGTCCTTACCCAGTTTGAACCACATGGAGCGAATCTCAAAACCAGTTTCTCGTCTCATGTCCTTGTATCTATTAGGAAAAACAATAGTATATCTACATTCCAACAAAACTTAATATATAATATAATATCCATAAAACATATCACTGTCATTTTGAACTTTATTCAACATTAACATTAAACCTGGACTGACTTCCAAGTTGTATGGAAAATATTCCATTGAATGGCCTAGAAAAGGAAAGAGAACAAGAGGATGCCCTGAGGGACGATGGAGAGATGCAGACAGGCATAAATAAGATGGACGGAAAACAGAGAAGAATGGAGATCATTGGCGGAAGGCTTTATCTTCTAGTGGACAAACCTGGCCTAACAAGAACAAGAACAAAAACATGTACTGGGAAATGCACAAACTTATCATTTTTTTATTTCAGAAAATAATACATGTTCCAATGTGAAAAACTATTGAAATATCTAGTGTGGCACACTAAAAAAATGACAGATCACAAGACTGCTAAATTGTTGTTTAAAATTAACTAACATACAGGTTTCTGAATCTGTTGTCCAAAAAAAATGAGCCATTAAGACTGTCCCAAGGTTTTATGTAAGACCTCACCTTGAAATTATCTTGTTTCGTTTTGACAATGAAAAGTTGTCCAGTTGAAGACTCTCTTGTGTCAGAAATGCAATGGCACAGTGAAAGAAGTTATTCCACAGCTGAAATGATTGCAAAATAACACCTGTCATATTCATTCCTTTAAATTATTTTATCTACGGTGCACAAGGAAAATGTACAACTCTACAGCTTAATTGTCAATCAGATATCTGTTCAAGTACTTTTTTAACCTCAGTAAGTATTGTGTAGATAATCATTTTCCCAGGGTGATATGTAGCATGCACTGTTACATAATTTTAGGCAGGTGCATTATCCTTTAAATGACATTGTTATTAAAAAATATCAAATTTATCAATTACAAATCTCAAACTGAGATCTCACTGAAAGCCACATGTGTGCCACTGTGAGAAAGTCAAATACTTAAGACAGCTCTATTTTATATTATTGAAATCAGGAAGTTCATCTCAAACACACTCTTACAAAAGTACCTGTTGTTCAAATGGATTGGAGAAGCGCTCATAAATTGTGTTGGCAAACAATCTCAGTGCTCGCAAGATGACACTGAAGGAATAGAGAAATGGAAGGAACATTAATTATAAACAAAATCTATTTCCCTGACAACGCAGCTCTTTGCATATCCATGATCAAGTATTCTAAAAGACTGACCACTGGTAGTGTAGTGCCGTTTAACTGGTGCATGACATAAATCAATGACAGTGTGAAGATGATCAAGATCGTGTTAAACTGATTACAGATCAACTGTAAATGCCTGGGATATATGTGCTGAAATAACAGGATGACCTGACAGATGATAGAAGTATGAAACCATGATACTCTTGGAAGTATTTCCATAAATTCTTGTCTGATGGAGCCCTTGACCATTTGCTGAAAATCCTTCTTGCTTTTTCAAAAACTGATCACAGATCGAATGCATGTCGCTGGAATACATATGCTGAAATTACAGGATGACCTGACAGATGATATAAGAATGACACCATGATACTCTTGGAGGTATTTCCACAAATTCACATCCCATGGAGCCCTCAACCATTTGCTGAAAATTCTACTTGCTATTTTGAAAACAATAAATAAGGAATGAAAATTAAAGGTAGGGATAAATTGAAGGATGTAGAATCATTGAGTCTCACCAGTTTTGTACCATGATCATCTCCAGCCAGTCTGTTGGGTAGACATTTCTGTGGACCAGATCTCTGAAGACACACAGAATCTCCATCAGAAAGTCCATCAGGTCAAAGCAGGTTGGGAAACTCTCAATGTAACTGCGGTAGTGGGCATCATTCATCTGTCTCAGTAAGCTGATCATTACCCCAACACAGTTGCCCTGAGATAGATGATGGAAGAGGGTCTATTAATATAGTTGTATGTGCAGGTGCATGTTCTTGGGACGGATGGTGGAGAAATTGTGTTTGAGTGCCCCTTTTGTATGTCTCAGTGCAAAGGTGAGTGATGAAGTGAACGTACGTCTTTTTTTGGATAAACTGTATGTAAAAAAGTATGTATATGTCACGCAAACCAAATATATATCAGAAGAATGTGATGGGAAAAAAGACAATATTGGTGTATAAATGTGTGACATGAGGTTGGGATCTATTGGTAACTAAAATAATGGAATTAACTGGGAACAGCTTTGGCTTACAGTTACAGACGTACAATTCTGATGAGAAATTTCATGATGCAAAGTAAGAAAATTAATGCCGGGTTTTCACATTTTGATGTCCAGATTTCCACAGTGACATTCATATTCATGTGAATCAATGAACCTGATCATTTTCTTAAATGATCTTCATTAAAATTTATTCTCCTAAATATCCTGTCTATAACTCAGTCCCACATATTGGTACAAGCATTAAACGACTCTGTCATTCTTTCCACTGTTCCTGAGCTCTCCGACATTTATTACCTCCAATCCTCAGACTTCATTTTTTATGATTGTCAAAATACTCAATTAAAATGAAGGTATGCAAGAGTGACAGTTTTCTTAGTACAATGCACTGAAATTTAACAGAAAACAGATACAATGGAAGTGGGTAAGAATATCTCAGGGAATAGAGAGATGGAGAATAATCGTCAAGCAAAAACAAAAAGTCATTTTCAAAAACTCAACAAATTGAGTTTCTGCTTTTAAAAAAAGCATGGAGCGATAAAAGACATTAATAAACATAAAAACAAACACATGGGATAATACGAGTAAATTAATGAAGAAAAAGAAAACTGACAAAATCAATACACGAATATAAACATACAAAGAGGGTGCAGATTAAACAACAATATGAATGCAAACTGACTGGTAACACATGAAAAATCGACGTAGACAAAGTACCTTGAGGACAGGTCTGACTTCAAGTGAACTTTTACACAGTTGGCAGAATTCTAGATAACGAAACATACCCTTAATGCTAAACAGACCATCAAACCAAAAACTACATGGAAATGAAGGAAAAAGCAACACCCAGTAAGTTATACTAACAGCGACAAGGTATCTTATGCAAGCATGCAGGCTTGTTTCTAGACACTTGTCAATTCATCAAATCATGACAAAAAATGTTAAATCCGCGAATAAGGTCATAATCTAATGGTTTGCCATTTTTTGATGAGGTGATAGATCTCACGGGAAGATGAGAAATGGATCTTAGAGAGAAGTTCCCCGAAAAGACAGAAGCTGAACAATGCACACAATAAAACTGACATATTGCTGCTTGAGTATCCTAGTCAGTGGCAGTGTTACAGTAACATACACTTGGAAACACGTGATGGCAATCTGAAGTAAAGGATCTTTTGTTTCGGCCTCAATCACAAGAACTTTAACTTGGCCATTAACATTTTGAAAGCAAACACCAAACTAGCCAACCAAAAATGGGTGTTTCCACCAAGCCTGAAATATGTTGTTTATTTTACTTTTATCATTGACATCAGAGTGAAAATTCATTTCTTCTAGAACCAGAGTGCAAGTTGGTTTATATCAATTAAACAAATGTAGTCCTATTAAATGACATTGTTTATTTGTTGATCAGTTGCAAAACAAAACATTAAAAAACAGTCAGCAATATGAGCACACAATTATTGCCTAAGGGACCACACAGCCAGCCGTTAAATCCAAGAAGAGAAGAGGTAATTCTACACTTCATCAGAGTTTGAGTCGGAGTTTTACTTCTTGTCAGATTGATAACAGCTAGCTAAACTGCTCCCTGCAAATTTCTCTGATGAGAAATGTTTTTGCTTATACAACGAAAGTGTAATGTAACCTATAACGAAGGGCTATCTATGAAATGTAAAATGTATGTAAAATACATGTACATGTACCAGTAATTCTCAGATGAGATTAACCCCAAGTTCATACTATATAGATTGATTACAGTGGAGAGAAAGGAGCTGCTACATCAGTATAGAGTCAAAGATATGGGCTAGACTGGTGGCACGAAAAAGTATTGTTTGTGCCAAAAGTGTCTCACTCTGTGAATCTATCACAGTATACGGGTTGCTGCAGAAAGTAGCGTGAAACGGTCACTTTTATAAGGTTGCTGAAATGATCACACAATAACTGAGTACTACTATTGTAATGACCCAAATTTGCCATGATAAGGGAACAATGGGACAAAAAGTTACCAAAGAGAGCCTCTTGCCTTACGTCTGTACATCACAAATACTGTGACTTAGGAAAATGACACAAATAGCTGCCTGCAGTCATTGCCGTCATCACTCAAGGCACAGTTATCACATACACCTAATTTTCTACAAACTCTCAGAACTCTCCTATAAGATAGAATTCAAACGTTTCAGTACTAGCAACAGATAACCATGCCCTGCATTATTCAGCATCAAACAGTAAAATTCCATTCCAACATCAGACACTCTGTTTGTACTGCCTTACAGCTCATTTATCAAAACATACCACTGTCATCTTCCATACTTACATTTTGTGTTTCAAATGCAACAGAAACACTTGGAGGAGGCTGATGACCAAAGAATTGCTGCAAAACCAAGGCAAATGAAAGCACTAATGCTGCTCATTAGTCAAAACACTGAAATCTACGGGTTTCAATTTTGTTACAGCATGCTTCATGAGCTCAGGGATAAACTTAGCTTTTGAAAAAACACATCTTTAGTGTTTAGTTGAGACTGAGAGACCGATCATGCATTACCAAATTTAAGACAACTTTAACACTAGGAAAAGTGTAATCCATGCAGTAAATCTCTTCTTATTTTTATCAATATTGACATCCTTTCTGACGGAAAAAAATTGGACAAATGTGACAAGTATACTTTCTGCTTCAATTCATTAACTTTTACTTTAATCTGTCACCACCATTTATATCAGTGATACAAACGTTAAAAAAAAACTATTATAGCCAATGAATTGATTAAACTTACTAAAGATAGAAAAAAAAAAATGCATACTGCAAAAATACGAAAAAAGAAAATGCACAAACTTCATTACAAAAAAATCATGCTTAAGGAGAACATTCTCATGAAGCTCATGCTGTGTTCTAGTGCCTGGTATTGGTAATGCAGCATTGTCTTTATTCGTAAATGTATTTTTTCAAAACACAAATTTCATTTTGTACCACTCTTTTTTCAAAAAGACTTCCAACAGCTGAAACCGTCTTCAGAACTCTTTGAACTCCTCTGGTGTAAGGTACAATAAGAATTTCAAATCCTCTATAGATGAGACTCTAAGGTAAAGTAACTGTAGGGGAGGGAAGACCACTGGCAATGATGAAAAGGGGCATCACTGATAATATTTGATAAAGCAGGACAGGTAGACTTAGCCACAATGGACAAACAATGACTGAAAAATCATTTTAAAAAATTAGTTTATACAACCAATGCTTTCCTTCTATTGGCAAGAACATTTACAAGTTGCAAACATCTGATACTACAAGAGAAACTATTTCCATTTTTACAGTCAGGAAAACTAGGGGGCGTTTGCATATAAATAAATATTCATATATTTTTATATAGAGAGACAGTTTTCATGGCATATGTATATAAATAATGTGAAATGAATTAATCACACCCCATGTGGTAAATGAAATATCACATAGATCAGTGGTAATATCTTTGGGTTAATCAGGGTGTTTAAGAGATGAAAAATAAAGGGTGATTAAAGTTATCAAACTGAATGTCAGATTTACTGTGATGGCTAAGCCTGACCAGCTGAGCACTAAAGTTTACAAAATGATGAGTTGCTTGCTTAGATGTTAGTCTCTTTGATATCAGATATTCTCAGAATTTCACAGATAAGATAATTACTTGGATAAGGAAATAATGAAGCGACAAATGTAGTTCAAGGGCCAATGGCATTAAGGAGAAAAAAAGATCACATAAATCTATATGATAAGGTTCACCAACAGTGCAAGTTTTTAGGAGCGTTCTCATCATCTGATCCCCTATCCACATTAACCTGCCCCCATTATAAGATGGATGGATGGACATACACATAAAAAATATGCTTTGGTGTCAATCTCATATGCAAACTAGAAATGCAAAACATGCTAAGTTGAAGCTTTTGCATTATGCTATTCGAACTGCAAGACTGTAAGTGTATGATATTTAAAATGGAATTATGATCACTTTAGTTGAACTAGAATTGGTGAGGTGCAAAAGCCAATTTTTAAAACTGGCAAACAGATGGTGCCTTCCGATGTAGATTATACAAACCAAACACTATGAATTGTGTGCAAAATTTAAAGAAACATTAACGTGTGACCTGTCAGTCCCATGCCGTGGGGCCTTTTTCCATTTACAACTTGTTTATTTTCTTTTCAGCCGTAAATATTTTTTTCATTTAAACATACATTTATACAATAACCAAACTTTGCAAATTCTTTCTTGAGAAGAACACAATTTCTTCTTTAGCCGCAAATTACACCAACTCAGTAATACAGGGTAACATCTACATTCAATCCAATAACAAGAATATCTGGGGGGAGTAATTCATTGGTTTAACCGCATGGATTCTTTAATCCTTTCTCACTAGCTTTGCTGACAAAATAAAAGCTCTAAAATATAAGAACCTAAATAATGTTATTAGGAAACAAAACACAGCTACACATATTAGGGTTTTAATGGCACACACAAAGTTGTACTGCTGAACCCACCTTGAGGAGTGGCTTGTCCTTGAAGTTTATTTATGGGATATAAAATATTAAATGATTACGGCAATTGTAATTTTAAAATAGTTTTCAAAGCAAATACAATTTAACTGCCAACTTGGGTTTTCTCTTCTCTTTCATCACATGGAAAGATCAATATGAAAAAGATTTCCTAACAGTATAATCTCTCCACCTCATTTCAAAAGAAACTAGACTACAAAAGTATCCTGATACACAATTACAATAGAATGAATTTAAAAACATAAGCTGTCAAGGCTTTGACCTGCACTCTGTGTGACAAACAAGATATATGATTTTGAACATGCAATAGTTCAAGAAAACAGCCATTGCAATATGGGTCTCAAAATGCAGAAATTCGCAAAATGTAGTGAGACATTTTTAGAAGTGTAAGCCTCGACATGAATTCCCTTCAATTATTTTCTGATGAAATGTCTTTATGAAATAACCACAACATTTCACTCTATGCGCAAACTTTTCAAATCCCAGTCAAATTGTAAACTATGGAGATCTCGTGCACAATGTGAATAACTTTTAATCTTTCAACAGCATAAGTGTGAAAGAAACTTAAAATGAGGTCAATGTAATCAATTCCCACTAGAAATACTGAAAAACAAAAACACAATGAAACGAAACTGTTTTTAAGATTTGTATGTGATATGTCCTGTCACAGCCAAATAAAATTGGTGGTTACAGTTTGAATTTATATTTTTGGGGTGGGTGGGGGGAACTTGGTAAAACTGAATCCTTTTTCTCATTATTATTCTATTGCAGATAGAAAAATGGCCGTGAGATAAGTCGCCTCGTGTTCATTTCATTATTTGATGCAAATACAGTCTATCTGCTATGATGCTGGTGATGTGAATACTGGAGATTGTTTTCTGAGTGATTGTCAATTCAATGCAAGCAAGACACAAGTCAATTCTCTCTCTAATCCTGCTGCTGCAATTCATTGCTGAGACAACAAAAGATCTCAAAAAGGCAAGCAAGAACAATGCACAAGGCACAATTAACTTTTTAACAGTAGATGTGACTGCTATAGAATGATATAAATAAAGGATAGAGAATGATGGTGCCACTTGGCAGTTCTATTACCTCCAGCCTACGACTTTTGCTTTTGATGGTTTGCTGTGCATGAATGGGGAAGTGGATACAGCATGAGTAGTGAGCAGGTAAAAAGAAATAAGGACAACTGGAATGCTTGGCACAAAATTATCATGGTTTCAGTCATTCATCTACGTGGGGAAAGTCATGCCAGATCTCTTTAGTTTAGGGGGTAAAGATCTTTATTTCTCAAGGGCATCAGCCAAAGGCTATTAACCCTCAATCTTGTTAGTGTTCTATTACATTTCTGGCATCATCCATCTGACGATATTCAAGACCTGCTACAAATTTCATAATCATTTTCAAAAATCCATTAAACACATTTTACACTGACAGAGCTCCCAGGCTATTTGATGTATACAACAACAAATACCTGCATCAAACATCAGGCTAACCGGTTTATAAATCATGAACATTCCCTTGAAGGATGTATTCAAACCTCAAATTCCTTTGAATGTTGGCATATGAACCTGCTGTCTCTTGCAACCAATGTAGAATGTTACACTGATACAGAAAGTCGTAGACATTATATTTTTTTATGTTAATAGTTTTAGAAACAGGTGCTGCTGAAAAGATGGTATGGTTGTAATTGTAGATGGTATGGTTGTAATTGTACAAGGTTAAACAAGCATGCACACTCTTGTTTTAAACATTGCCATCTAAATCTAGAGAGCAAAAACTGAGCTTTCCAACTCTCTAAATCTAACACAATCATAAAGTTCAGCTATTCTAACATAGTGCTGTTAATTGTTATACTACCTATCTCATCTTTTTAACTTTTTCAACCTTTGAAATCTGACAAATCTTAAAATGTTCGGTTAATTGAGTAACATGCTGTTAATTGTCATATCTATATAACATTTCAAACAAGAATGCCTGAAATGTTTCCGTTAAAAAACACACACACACACTTATAAAACTGCAGCGAGAAAAACCGGCCGCATTGAACAAACTGTTGTCTGAAAATTCTTTTCTGCTTAATCCACTGCTCCAATCATAAAAAAAATTCACACATACTCAAATGAGCTATCTTGTTGTATTTACGATAAATGTTATCTTACAACAATTCTGACTTCTTACAGACATCATATTTATAGTCAGTCCAACATAAATGAGAGGGATTTGAAAGATCAGTCCCAACAGTCCCTTCTCTGTCCTGCTGGGTTAGCGACAAATTTTGTGCAGTGTTGTAATGCTAATACATTAGTGTGACTGAATAGACTGACTATCCATTGTTATACAGAAATCAATTAGTCTATGCTTTTTTTTACTTCAAATTATCATACTTCACACTTCCTTTTCCTGTCACATTTTTTATTTCACTTTTATTTGATCTTCTTTATAGGAATCTGAGGGCTGAAAGCTGGCCCAAAGTATGATAATAAAAAAACTGTGAAAGGCGCAAAGTGGCCATTGTCATGCTAACACACTGTTTAGCCCAAACTCAAACAAACAAACAAACTTACGTCACACATCAAAAATTGTCCCATCTTCCCTATCAGGACCAAGTCTACCGTATCAACTCATAGGCAGTTCAAGTTTAAGATGCTTGAATCGGAGAATATGTGCTCACTATCAGTCCGGACTTCAATGTCAGACGGCAGCTCAAATAGAATGAAACAGCTAATAAACTGGTAGCCAGAACATTCAACACTGACCAACTATCAATGTCTGTTTCCACTGCATTTCTACACACCTCAGTCTAGTGATTCAATAAACACAAAAAAACAGAAAGAACAGAGACAGAACAGTTCAGGACTTACAACTTGCTTTGATGACTGATCCATTCCTATGACTGATTGAATGACTGTCCGCAACACTTTTTCCATTAATATCTGTGTATCTGTATTTCTTGAGGAGGTCTGCAAAGATATGCAGTTTTAGAAATTTCAGTGTAGACTTTACCCACGAATAACATGAACATTGAATTTTCACAGCCTAATATTAACTACAGTACTCAGAGTTACTGCATGCCATACTGAACCCACCTGTGGAAAATGTTTTGTTAAACAACATTTCTATAAACTAATGTTTTTCACAATTCTATTTTGTTAATTAAACCTGGCCCGCATTGAAATCATTTAAAATTCTTGGCCTTTCTGAGTGCATTTACCTAATGGTTGAATGGTCACCAAGGCATCTCAAATTGAAAATGGAAGGCAAAAAGGGTGAATGGTTCGGTGAATGTAACAATGAAAGAGATACTGATTGAATGATGAATTTAATAGGTGATAAATGAATGAATGAATGAGTGAGCCTCTTACATCACAAGTCCACAGCCTGTCCAGAATGTGACTTAGAATTGAAATACAATCCTCCATTTCATCTTTCTGTTCCATCAGATCATGAGTGTGTTGCAAGAATGGAGGGAGCAAGACTTCACGGCATGCTGAAGGTGAATGAAGGGATATATGGTATTTAATGATGACTATCACTAATGGAACAAAATGCGAGACATTTTATATCATTATATATATTAACCCATACCCCGCGCGCCACCCGTAAAGCCCGCTGCATGGTCAGTGACCTTACTCACGGAGAATCTTATCTACCCCAGATGACCCGTGCCGCTATGCGATGACCACAAACGCTGTCCACGTGGTTCGGTTTTTATTGATCGGTAGGAAAACATTCGCTGCTACGCCTTATCACGCTTGATAATGAATTAACCAGCAAAACCTTTGTCTGTCAGTCTCTAACCAATGATATGACTTATGATTCCAAACTGACAGCTGTAGTTTTCTTGAGAACGAAGCATGATAACTAGCCACGCCCTCCCAAGCCCTACACAAATGGTTTCATCCTGATTGACACATACTAAACCAATGTGGGCATTTGGGGCAAAGATTATTTCAGAGCTTGTTTCTGATTGGTTCTTAGATACAGACAACTCCAGATGGTGGTCCACTTGTGAGAAAATGAGATAATATTGCAAATTTGTTGAGCAACAGTTCGCATGTCGATGTTACATCTTTTGAAAGTGTGGGGAGAGCCTTTGAAAGCTTAGTCTTTGTGATTCCGACCAGTGGTTCACTGGTTAACATGTCCATGTCACAATGCGTTTGATTTAGAAGAGATACAGTGAACAATAACACGGTGGTTACATTTCAAAAAGGTCAGTGACCTGATGCGTGAAAATACGGCTTGCGCGTGGTGCGGTCAGCTTGACCTTCCCGACTTTTGCCGCCCATGCGGCGTGAGCTTTTTCGAGTAAATACCGACAATTGCCGCCCCTCGCAGGGTGAGGGTTAAACCCTCTTGCTGCCACTGGGCCCATGTATCTGCCCTACCGTTTCATGCTAAAACTGCTGCAAAGACCGATATATCGGCCGACATTGTTTCAGGCACTCCTAATTTTCTATTACTTCCAGCTATCTTTCTACTCGATAATCCCATTTTTCTGGAAGTCTTAAGGAAGAAAGGGCATTTGGGCTTGGTAGCAAAAAGGTTAATAGTGTCTTGCTAAGAAGACAAAACCTGGATCACTTTAATCTCAGTTAATATGCGACAGTCTGTAAGGCCTCTGTCCATGAGGGCTGACCATGAAATTTTGCATCCTAATTGTTTTGGCTGTTTGCTCTCCCAGAGCAGCGATCCTTGTGGCTGAACAGGCCAATATGAGAATGACAGTCTCCACTGCAGTGGTCACTTCCGTGGGTCCCTCAGATCTTTTGGGGTTGTGGCATTCCTTTCTGTGGAGCCACTTTGCATCCACTGCGATTGTCAGTTTCTTTTCCCCTGTCTCGAGATGCACAGGGTGCTTCTAAACTTAGCGTGGTCACCAACATAGTTCTCCCAGGACTCAGCACCAATATCAACAACCTCTGTATCATGCAACAGCATGATGGAAATATATTTTAACATAACAAAGTTACCTCCAACCCTGTTAAGTGTTAATCCCATGAAACATTTTCAGTTTCACAAAACTAAGCATCTCTCACCTAAACGTGTCAACACCTGTCATGCACATATCTTTACCTCCAACAGAATAAATTCTTGCATCATGAAGACTGTTGGGCCTTATATGTTGAATAGAATGACGGATAATAATTTGTCAAGTAATAAGAACTCATTCACTGGGATCCCAAAAATATCATAAACTCACAGGATGCAACAGAATCCCATGATCTCTGACATATATATATTACTATCCCCTGGGTTTCAAGATTCATCTTTCAGTGTAACATAAGACGATAAAAGACAATGCACACTCACCTGGTATGGTGAAGAGATCTGTTTGGATGATTAGATCAATACACTTCATTTTCTGCTTAGTGAGGCGATCAGGTGGTACATTATTGATGAACTGAACCAGCAGTTGACTGGAAAACCATAAAGACAGTAACAGAGTCAATCGTGTAGAAATAAGTTTTGAAATCACTGCACAATGAACAACAATGTTGGTTGACAACAGAAGATATTCTGTGGCATTTTCTTCTTCAATATGTGAAATGCTGATTTGAGATTAAACTGTCACAGTGTCATACACCGCACAATCAGTGGAATCTACCTGTAATTTTCATTCACTTTATTTTTCATTTTTATAAAACTAGACAGAAGTAACAGATAACATTCCCCTCGAATATGTACATTTCAAAGCAAAAGCAAAACTCTTACTGCCTTACAGGATCTCTTCACATACTGTATGAAGTCATTCTTCTGTATTTCTTTCTTTTTATATACTTTCCAAACTAAACAATGATCCTTAACTCTCAAGATTCTTTTGAATGTACCCCAAAAATCAATTTCAAAGTTTCTAATACCTGCTGCAAGATAAGGACAATTTCATTTTACAAATTTATTATGTTATCACATGCAGAGAGAAAACAATATCATATACGTCTATTTAGTTTCTCTAAGGACGGTGTCACAAATCCCAGACTGGGAGATGTAATATTTTATGACAGGACAACAATCACGAACAAACAAGTTTAACACTTAACAGAACAAGCCATCAGACTCACACATTTATTAAACATAATTATACATATAATAGCGCAATTACATACATTATATTATTGAAATGAACTGCCGTACAACGGCCTTATTCTCACACACACTCTCCCTCGGATCCACAATCCGGTAGTTACTCCTAAAGGCACTTCGGCCTCAGCCTCTCCCCTCAGGGTCTTAATAGCACATTAATAATTCACTGGCACCGCAGTCTCTCAATATCCCCTTCCTATTGTCATACACCTTAACACTCCCCTAGCACCTCAGCAGGGCAATAACACATTATTATTTCCATAGCCATCAACATGGCAACAACATAGTATCAGTTCACTAGCCTATCAACATGGCAACAATATAGTATCTCATTCACTCTCATATCTACGTCCCTGTCCGTGGCCTGACTGCCACGATTTTATGTGCCTCTACTGTCCTGCACTGACAGCCTCACTTCTGGCCTATGTGTGGCCTCCGGCCCTATGCTGGCCTATCACTTGTGCTCATCGAGGTGGCTCTTCGGCCCGTCCCCGACACCTACAAGAATAACATTACATTGGTATAATACCCTACCATTTCTATTCACTCCACCTCTCCTTACAACCCGTGAAGCGTACACACACTAGTTCACCTTTCACTCACCACACATCTTACGGTAACACACCTCCATCGGAGTACGCACTACTCACTCGCGCTACAAATCCATGAACTCACTTTCATCTATCGCTCATGGCGCACATTGCTATATCCAATATCAAGGACTTCCACATTCCTCACATATACTTATTTACATCATGGTAATAGACGAATATAATATAATACATCAATCATAATAATCAATCAACGTTCTACATACCAGTCATTACTGGAAAGACTCTCTCCTAGTCTTCTCGACTGCTCCCTTTATGTCCGCCCGATGGGCTCTTATTCACAGGTCCGCTCCGTAGGACCTTCTAACTTGCAGTGATAGTTATACAGCGCTTTCGCCTCATTCAGACCCCCCCCACTACTCACAACAGCACGCTTAACTTGCTGTCTACTGTGAGCCCTTCTTACTCTACACCCGCTCTGTAGCAATCCCCTTAATTGCACTCACTCCACTCGTGACAGACGGAAAGAATATGACAAAATGAATATTTGAAAATATCAATTGTATTTCTCCATTGCTTTTGATGTGTTTGGGCTCTTTCAAACTAAAGCAATAAACATAAGTGGCTTTAAGTTGATTTTACAAGCAGTTATGTTCAGGGTACTCAGGAAATAAATTGAAATGTCTTCAAAATATGAGAAGAATGTCTGTTCTTCAAACCCTATCTTGATACCAAATTCCTGCAACACATTTGAATAAAAAAATGTATTTCATCGATGACTGCTTCATTACTGAAGCATGAAAATCAACAAAAATGAAGACAGTCAATACTGGCACATCTTGAAATGTAAACGTTACCGCATGCTTATTATGCTTTTTGCAGAAAAGTGCACTCTGATTAGATCCGAGATATAGCCTGAAACAGGTGAAAATCTGATCTCGGGGTCAAATTGGGTTAAGGCTACCAGAGGTATCTATGTCAACCCATACATCAAGTGCGTGAAAGATTTTGTTGATTTCGATGTAATAAATGTGTTAAAATCGTTTTTTTTTAGGGCCATCTTGAGTAAAAATTTGGAAAAATTGGAAAATTTTCGAAAAATTTGTCGTTCCAATTCAGCCACTTTTTGTCATAGAAGAACAAAATAAAAACCAAAGTACCATGTATCAATTTGTCCGTTTTTTTTACACTTTTTCTATTTATAGCTACTACGCATGAATACAAACAGTCTCTTGGCCGTTGAAAGAAGTGCGCATGTTGCTGTCAGCTGAAAACCTTTTGCTCTTGAAGTGACCCGTTTTTCCTGTGATTTTCTTCGTTTACTTTACATATTTAACCTCCCTGTGATATTTTACAAATAATTTATTATCTCTACATTCATACTGTGCAATATTTTTTCACATTTGTCGGTGTTTTAGCAGTATTAAGAGATGTTTTTTTTCAAGTTGTCGTGGTTATGTTGGTGTTGTTAAGGTAAACAACATGGCGGCGCCCAGTCAGAGAAGAGAGAAAGAGATAGCGGAGATGTTGAATGGGTTGAAGGAGATCGGCATGGGAGTTTTGATGGATGATGATGGTGTGATGGACGTTACTGAAGACTACTTTTGTGGGAGGGGTGAGAGCAGTGACGAGGAAGGTGGACTGGAGGAGTGTTCTAGATCTAGAACTTTAAACTTGATTTTCTCTGTTTTCGTCACTTAAAATGGTCATAGCTTCATTAATAATGAAGATATTGACAAAATTCAAGTTACATGTTGTTCAGGAATGTCTCCTCTTCATCTCTGTGCATTTAACCCAAAATCCACGATTTTCACAAAGAGTGGGGTTTTTGCAAATCACCTCACAAATATGAGATAATCAGGGATTCGTTTCCTCAAGACTAACCTAAACTCCACAGGATCAAAGACTGACATCACATTGCCAATGACAGAACTGATGTACTTCAAAGCAGCACCCTGTGAAAAACAAAGATCAATTAAAACGTTACACTAACGTGAACAGTTGCTTTCCTTAATACCACAAACTCCACTTATGCACCTTCCTTACATGGCACACCCCTACAACATCAGCAATTCACATGTGAAAGATACAGTATAAGTGTAAAAAAACTGATACCAAGCGGATATTGCTTGCAAAAAAACTAAAGCATTTGTACATAGTTGTAACAACATTAGGAGCAGAGACAGTTTAGCATAAAATAATTCACATTACATGAATCTGTTCTAACAGTTTTAACTTTGTAAGCAACAAATGACAAATGCTCACTTTCAGTAATCATTCACAATCAGCTGCATTCACCAGCCTTTGTCCCGTCCACAATTTCCCTAACACACATCTAACATTACACAAACATATCCTGACATTCTTGACAGTCATCATGAACCAACTACCACAGGAGGAATTTTGCATGCAGTTGTCTCACCTGGACCAGCAAGGTGTGATCTGTCTTGTAAAACATCATATTGTTGATGGCTTTGATAAGCTGTTTTAATGACTCCTCAAATTGTTGTTTGCCTCTTCCTTCATTTATCCTGCATGAATGTAATGAAATTATCCAATCAGAGAGTGGCATTCTAGCACTAGTATTCAGCTTTCGACTAACCAAAAGGCAATATTTAAGCACTAGTATTTACTTTTTCATGTTGCCAACACCTTTAATTTTTAGATTCCCTACCTCTTGTTACTTCAAAAGTGTATGTTCTCACTTTCTTCACAAATGAAGCTCATGTCCCCACTTTCAGGCAGCTATTATCTGATGTGGGGATATTTTGACTAAAATGATCCC
The DNA here is from genome assembly GCA_963931925.1 of Onchidella celtica. Classification (NCBI taxonomy): domain Eukaryota; kingdom Metazoa; phylum Mollusca; class Gastropoda; order Systellommatophora; family Onchidiidae; genus Onchidella; species Onchidella celtica. The sequence goes on along the minus strand of OZ007567.1, from coordinate 93,018,990 downwards.
ATTTTCTCTTCCTGTTTTTATTTTGTTTTGGACAGGAATCAATTAGAATTTTACAAACATTCAGAGAGGCTGTGAATGCTGTTTGTCTTATGAAGAAGGGAAAATGGAAACAAACATACAAACAGGCAAAGAACTTACATAGAGAAAAGGCATCGTGACTTAATGATGAACTTGAAGATGTACTCCAATGATTTGATAGCTGGCAATAGTGAGTTATCACTCTCTGGACAGCGGTCGTTGGCTTTGTTTACGTAATCTTTCAAGATCACTATCAGTTTGCTGAGGGGGATGATAAACATTGAGACCGTCATAGATCAAATTAGAAAAATTTATGCAGATTACACTCTGCAACAGCTCGAGCTAATACTTTACACACACCAACACAAAAGAAGTTTGACCTTACTTTTTAGCTCTGTGGACTCCATGCAATATGTATGATATAAATAATACATCCTCATATCACAATCCACAAATTCACATTCAATAAAATCAGCAAATAAGTCAAATATCTTTTTTTTTTCACAAACACTGTTTTACCCATTGGAACCATAAGGATTTCATTTAGTTTAAGTTTAAGTTCAAATTGAAATGGAAATACACCTATTGCAATGAATTTGTAAGAAATCATGTGGACAATTCCAACTGTTTATGTCAAATTACATTCTTTACTGATGTCTAATATGACAAAGTGTGTCAGTCAAACCTCATTAACAATGTGAACATTATCGCTTTGGTCCAATAAAGTGATATTTGGCACATGTTCACCATGGCTGTCAATACAGTGATGCCATTTGTAACAACCCTCAATATTAAAAAGAAAACACACGTGTATCAACTAAACTGAGTAGAATTGAGGACTTATTTAACGTCTTAGTGACCCTATCATCTGTGCATATCAACAAGCATTTACGATTTTCTTCATTGTATTTTTTACCTACGTCTTTACAAAATAAATCTCCGTCTATGTCCTCTACAATGTCACTCACTTGTAAGCCATGGCAAAGCTAAATGCTGAGTCAATATATGCATCAAGAACAGGACGAAACTGATGGTACTTGCGATCTGAGATCAGCACAATTATGTAAACCTGAAAATCAAAACAGCAACAAATAGGTGAAAGCATCAGTTTAAAGCAACAAAATTTTTTTTTAAATGCACTGACTGGAGATGAACCTTTGGTCTCAAATATCTGCAATTCATTCCAGTACTGTCAAGTAAAACATTATAACTATACTATACTATTCCAGATTGTTTACAAAAGACCACAGCTTTCTACTGTCAAACATTTGTAACTAATGATGAAATGTCCAACATATTAATAAGTAACTGACAGTCATCTGCTATGTTTCTAGATGGCTAAATCTCAATGGAATTGCTGAACAACAGAATCTAGAACTGTACATCTCAGGAAAACAAAGGACATATTTCATTATGGAAACATTTTTAAGGTGAGACTACAAGTGCAAAGAGTACATTAACTTTTTGTGGGCCAGTCATCGATATATCGGTTCTTCTGGTCGTCACGTTTATGCCAATCACCGATGTATACGTGCACAAGATTGCTAGGCGATTTTGTTTTGGGAAGACAGAAAGTCGTTTTTCTATTACTAGACATTGCTGTAGTTAGTCTTTATTCATCTCCCCCACTATTTTTTTCCTGTATCGGCAAACGTGGAAAAATTCAAAGACTTAAAGTACCAGAACACTGGCTTACCAAAGCATCAAAGACCAGATTATCACACAGCTCATTATTGGTATGCTGCATCAAGATGTTGAACAAGGAGTCCAAAAGATCTTGCAAAAACTGAAAATGATATCAGAGTACAAAAGTTTATTCATCAACATAAACTTTCAATAGCATATCATGAAATATTACATACACAAACCCGTGGCTCAAAATGAAAAACTTGGAAAACTACTGACCACTATCTGAACCATGGTGCTCATCACTTCAGGCCTACAAATACAAACATAAGTAAATATAAATGTGTGTTTATATACTCTTACAGTAACATGGAATAAGCCAGGTAAACAGCTAAAAAAAAAAACCACAGAATTCCATGAATCTACAGAAGTTCTTGAGTCATGCAAGCTGCTCATGACGTTTTCAAAGAACAAATGAAAATTAAGTACTTTACTAAGTTTCTTAGTAGGGTAGAAACTTAGTAAAGTACTTAATTTTCATTTGTTCTTTTCTAATCTAGTAAAATCATTACTATATATTTCAGGACTTGCCGATGACTGGTATCAGTTTCTGATGAAACTGTAATCAGGATAAGTTTCAAAATTTTTATACAGATTACAATTGATGCGCAGATCTAATGCAATCAATGACGATTACTGATATTCAGGCATCTACTTTTTTTTTTTAGAAATATACTTTTTTGATTCCTTTCATCCCTGTATGCTGTCCACTTTCGGCATTTGCAGTTTTTATTTGACTGGGATAGGGAGAGAAAGGGAGGAGAGGGCAGTAACAGGTTTGTCTTCCACAACACTGGGAGCTTTAGCTAGCAGTTCATAATTTGTTTTTTCCAGTATTTCATGATAATTCACATAATATGCTCATTCTTTAAGGGGTATTTTTGCTTGCAGAAAAATATAATAAAGAACAGTATGAAGGTTTTACTGGCATGATCTACATTTATGCCTCCAATAGCTCTATCCATGGACCATAAAACTCGAAGGCTCCATAATGTGAACATAATTTAGCAGATTGTTTTCCAAACTTGAAAACAAGTAGGGAACAAGTAAGCCTTTTTCACTTTACACTAACTAAGACTAACAGTACACACAATCTTCACTGGAAATATGTGAAGTTAATATCACATATGAAAAGAAATTTACCTTGACAATTTCCTCTCCCTCCTCTTTCATGAGGTGTTCCAGGTATGTTTTGAGGCTTTTTGGATTATCCAGAACTTCATGCCATTTCAGCAAGCCAAGCAGATCGACTGTAATAGTAAATCTGAGTCAGTATCAAACCTCTTGGATTTTTTTTTTTTTGGTTTGTTTTATTCTTTCTAAACTTTCCTCCTCATATTTGTTTACTCGTTTCAACAAGAAGAGTACAGCATTCTCAAAATTCCAGGATCTTTACAGTGCACTACTTATTAATTGTGAGTGTGCATGAGAAAACCCACAATATGTCGAAAGAGCTGATTTTGAGAAAAGCGGCTTTGAAGTGAAAATATGGGTCCGACACAAACTTGCAACGTGGCTGTTGCTTAGGGGACCGTGGCATGTTACAGGGTAAACTGTAGACGAGCAGTGAACACTACTCACTATGATCTCTATAAAGGCTTAGTAATTAGACCACGGTCTCCTAACAAGATCCAAAAACTTCCGACTTGACTGTTGTTTAGGGGACCGTGGCATGTTACAGGGTAAATGGTAGATGAGCAGTGAACACTACTCACTATGATCTCTATAACGGCTTCGTTATTAGACTACGGTCTCCTAACAGCAATCACTCCAATATTAATGGGTCAATTAGCTATTGCCACTTTTAGGATTAAATGCAGTTTTCTCAAAATCTTGTTTTAGGGGGGTCACTGACTTCAATTTATCAGAAATGTCTTATCTTTTATTATGTGTACAGAACTCAAAATGTCATGTTTGCGACATATTGTGGGTTTTCTCATGCACACTCACAATTTTCTTATCGTGTTTGCTAGTGATCTATGTTATGAAACAAAGACAGGTACTCTTAAGAACATCCTGCAAATAGAAAACACCTTTATCACCTCTGAATAGAAACTCCTCTCCTTGTAGCAGGTTCTTTGCCATTTTTCATTTTAAAGACAGTTACCTATTTTAAGAGGGGAAAAAACAAAAATATAGTTTTTAATGGGGGGTGGTAGGGAGAGATATAGAATTTCTTATCACAATTAATGTTAGAATACTCAAAAACTTCAAATCTAACACCTTTACTAAATACAACATCAAGTTGATTTAAATAGGATGATGTACCATTGTGAGTGAGCTTAGTTGAGCACACATATGACAGGAGGACAAATGAATCCCTGCTGCTCAGAGTTAATCCCCCTGACTGCTTGTGAGTTGTGGGATGACCCATGCTTTCCAGTTCAGGTTTGCTACATGGAAGCTTTAGATATGTGGCTGCATCTTCATACTTTTTGCTTTCAATCTGAGGAAAAATTACTATTAATTAATATCCCAAACAATATTGAATAAACACCTTACAGAATTACCACCCCATAACACCTTGAAGAAGTGCAACCCCAAACAATAAACACCTTGAAACTTTCTTCAATCGTGTAAAAATCCACATTTCTGTTACTAATGATAATTTTTCATTTATTCACAAGTTCCTTCGTCAAAACTAATTTTCTCCGGTCTCCATTACACACTCCTTTCCCGCTCCACTATATTCATTTTACAGCCCAAACCCATGCTGTACACCTTGTTTAATTACTTTAAAAATATGACAGAAATTTGAGACAGCATAAGTTCCACATTTCCTTCAAACAAAGGTTAAAGTAATATTAATAGTAAACAAAAATGAACAGCTCTAGGCCTGCAAAATCTGAAGTCAACTAGAAGCATTTACACTGTCAGAATCAAATACGGTCAAGGGGAAATAACTTAATTAATACAACCTAGAGTAGGATATCCAGATTAATTTCCCTTGCCTTAGAGTAAAAGTTAACTTTTGTGAAAACCCAAAATATCTATTAGAGTGGCCTTAAAGAATTGTCGTCTGCTGTGTCAAATTTTGGATTGATAAGAATAAGAAAACATGTAAATTAGGGAGATGGTAAAGAGTTAAATAAAAGCCAATATGAGCTAGACGAAAGATTAGCGCCCCAGTTTTACTTTCCTAAGGGGATTATATTTCCTCTTACTTCAACGCGTATTGATCGTGCTGCTTGCAAAGCGTGCGGGCAGCACTTGTTTTTCATTCCGTGCCAGACTTCCATTGGTGATGGAATCAGAGTCGATTCTGCTTGAATGAATCATTATCATGCCGTACAGATTTCTCCATCTATGAGAGTTTCAGCGCAGATCCCGCTTGAATGGATCCAGTTATAATGAACAGCATGGCTGGACGAATGTCTTGTCACTAATCCATGGCTCATTGAATATGACACCGCCTTTATCTACTGTTTCTGGCCTTAGCGCCAGAACAATCGTAAGTAAGATCTGACCGAGGCTCGTGATGTTTTGACAGTGAATAGTGAGGCGAAAAGCATGACAGTTATCCAGTAGGAGTATTGATCACTTGATGAATTACCAGGAGTGCTTGCTGAACATTGCAAGATGCTGAATATATAGATCTAGCTGTGATTCCTAGAATTGCAACTCGTATTAATGTGTGAATCATATAATTGTAATTGAATTGTCTGGGTGAGGCTGGGAGTTGCCAGCCCATCCTTGATCTATATTTAACTGTGCCGACGTCACTTCGACAGGTAAGACCTAGACCTATAACTTTGGATCTAAATATCTGAGATGACCTTATGTCTCCAGAGACTATACTAGTTTATTGATTGCCATACAATAGGCAGACCAGATTTTAGAGATATATAATTAGTATTTAGATAATTAGCGAGAACAGAAGTTAAATGATTTTATAGGAAACCTAGAGCTAGACTTGTAATGACGTATTTATTGATTATGAAATTGATGCTGCTGATATTTATCATTACTACATATTAGATCTCTAGTCGAAATTGTTAGTAAACTTAACGTAAATAAAATGTGGCCCCGCAGGCCCTATTGTTGAAATTTATCCACTTCGTTGCTTAGTAATTGGCATGGGTCTGCAAGTTAATATTAAAGTTAATATTATTATTAGAAATATGCAGTCGAACAACACCCCCAACACAACATTATGATACCATCTATGATAACAAGAAAATCCATTCATTACAACTGGAGGGCACACCTTCCTTGAATTGTAACATACACATTATCTACCTGTTCTTTCTTCTATGGATCAGTTAGGAGAGGCCCGAGCGAGAGTTTTCCTTCAAACCATACCAATAGTAACACAACAAAAGACAACCATAAATGTTGAACTCAACTGTCAAATTGACAGTCTAGACTTACTTTGTAGACTAGGAGTTCGTGCATATGGTCCTCCAGGGTTGTACAATTGTTGTTCAGCAGCCGAACAAATGACATGGCAAAGGGTCTCTCTGAGCGATCCTTGGCTAAAAAAAAAAAATTAATAAAAAGACAAAGACAATGAGGAAAGAAGTACAAAAATATAATTTCCAGTTCAAATTGTGAAATTACCAAAATATTAAACTATCCAATTAAAAAAAAAAAAGCCAAACTTCATGGAGGCTTTTGCTCTTTCTTATTCTTTCAAGACTACATTTAAACCTATCAGTATGGTTTCTTAACCCTCATCCTGCGAAGGGCGTTGAAATACAACACTGACGGGTGTACAAATATGGCAAGGTCAAGCTGACCACGCAGCACACAAGACAGATTTTCACACGTCGGGTCACTGACCTCTTTGAGAAGTAACTACCGTCTTATTACTCACTGTAGCTCTTCTAAATCAAGGACATGTTAACCAGTGAACCACTGGTCGGAATCACAAAGACTAAGCTTTCAAAGGCTCTCCCCACACTATCAAAATGTGTAACATCGACATGCGAAACTGTTGCTCAACAAATCTGCAATGTTATCTCATTTTCTCACAAGCTGTCCATCATCTAGAGTTGTCTGTATCTAAGAACCAATCAGAAACAAGTTCTGAAATGACCTTTCCCCCAAATGCCCATACATTAGTATGTGTCAGTCAGGATGAAACCATTTGTTTAAGGCTTGGGGGAATGTGGCTAGTTATCATGCTTTGTTCTCACGAAAAGTACAGCTATCAGTTTGGTTTCATGAGTCAGATCATTAGTTGGAGACTTACAGACTGTAGCGTCTGCAGGCTACCCTTTCCTCCCCCACCCACTCTTCGCATGTCATACTGGTGACTGAACAAGTCTTCACCTCTCTTGTTTCCCTTTTGTTGTTGTTCGCAGTGCTTGCACTCGGCGACCTGACCTTAGCTCTCTTGTGAGTAGTTTTTTCTTGTTGTTGAGTGATTTGACCCGTTTTGTAAATATAAGAACATTCCTGAATGTTTGATAACATTGTAAATATAGATGTTTACACCAGGTTTGGCCTTGAGGTGATGTAACCTAATGACATATTATTACGTGATTGGTCAGTTTGTGTGTCTCGGGCAAGTGCAGTTGTTAGAATGATTCGGGAGCTTTCAATAGGAATGTGTATAAATAGACCCATGAAAGTGTGAGAAGCGGTGAGTAAGTGAGTCTTCAGTATTTGTGTGTTTGTAATTTGTGATTGTAACAGCTGAGGTTGTTCTAGCACGTTATAGTAGGGGGGAGTTAGTTGATCTAACTACAACCCTTTAGAAAACGAAACTATTACAGCTGTAGAATAAATAAACACGAGATCCGACGATAGATTAAATAACACTAAAGTTTAATAACTGAATACTGAACAATAAATACTAGGAAGGTACCAACGAACAAGTAAATATCCTACGCCACAGAGAGGAAAACTCACTTACTCACCGACCAACCACTCACACAGGTCCATATATATAAACATTTCTACAGAAAGTTCCCGAAATAAACGTTACCTTTGCCCTCGCACAAACTAACCAATCACGTATCAATACGTCATCAGGTTACATCACTCAGGGCCAAATCTGGCGTAAACATCCTTATCCACAATGTTATCGAATGTTCGGGAACATACTAATATTTACTGAACGAGTCAAAACACCTGACAACAAGCGGGCGAGGAAAAAACTACTCACTAGGAAAAGAAGGTCAGGAACGGAGTACAGTACACTCTGGAGGTTGTCAACAATAAAATGAAAACAGAAATGAACACATGCTCACCAGTGTAACAAGAAAACGGGGGAGGGCAAGGGATAGCTTGCAGATGCTACATGTGGGCTAGGATATTCATTTGTTTAGGTGTTCTCTGGTGCCTTCCTAGGATTATATTGTTCATCATATAGTTATTAAACTTCAGTATTATCTAGTGTTTGACGGATTTTGTGTTTAATTTTACTACAGCTGTGACAGTTTCGTTTCTAAAGGGTAGCAGTTTAGATCATCTACTCTCCCTATTATAACGTACTGAAATCAACCTCAGCTGTTACACAGACAAAGGCTTGGCTGGTTAATTCATTATCAAGCTTGATAAAGCATCGCAGCAAATGTTTTCATACCGATCAATAAAAACCGAACCACGTGGACAGCGGTAGTGCAGTCGTCGTATATTGGCAAGGGTCAGTGTGACCCAGCACGATTCTCCGTGAGTAAGGTCACTGACCGTACAGCGGGCTTTGAGCCGTCACGAGCGGGGTGTGTGTTAAGATTGCTGTACTGAAGTGAATGATATTCTGTCAACAAATCAGTCATATAGTCTGTTATTCGGTTTAAAGAAAATCGAAGTCTGAAATGGTGTTCATTTTTCCACTTTAAAAGTGGACAGTGAAAACGGAAAAACGTGCATCCATTTTCCTGTTGCTTTAAATGATGGAATAAAAAACTGCTTCTAAACAATTTTCATTCACTTCAAATAATGCTCTCTCACAATATGGCTTTGATCTAGTGACTGCAATTTTTTCTACTAAAATTATGAACATGTGACTAATAACATCAAATTTTCATTTCTCCAAGTACGACAGAGTGGAATTTCAGCCTTACCATCAGTGGAAGATTTGTGTCTGAACAAGAACTTTAAGTGCAGCCCTCTGAAATCCACTTCTGGGGAGATGGCAACCTACATGAAACAAGATTAAGGATATTTGTGAGTGTGCATGAGAAAACCCATAATAAGTCGCAAATATGACATTTTGAGTTCTGTACACATAATAAAAGACAAGACATTTCTGATAAATTGAAGTCAGTGACCCCCCTAAAACAAGATTTTGAGAAAATGGCATTTAATCCTAAAAGTGGCAATAGCTAATTGACCCACTAATATTGGGAGTGATTGCTGTTAGGAGACCGTAGTCTAATAACTCAACCGTTATAGAGATCATAGTGAGTAGTGCTCACTGCTCATCTACCATTTACCCTGTAACATGCCACGGTCCCCTAAACAACAGCCAAGCCGGAAGTTTTTGGATCTTGTTAGGAGACCGTAGTCTAATTACAAAGCCTTTATAGAGATCATAGTGAGTAGTGTTCACTGCTCGTCTACAGTTTACCCTGCAACATGCCACGGTCCCCTAAACAACAGCCAAGTTGGAATTTTGTGTCGGACCCATATTTTCACTTCAAAGCCGTTTTTCTCAAAATCAGCTCTGCCGACTTATTGTGGGTTTTCTCATGCAAACTCACATTTAGTAAGTTCCAAACTCATGACCAGGTTAACCCCTTCGCAACGACACGTTTTGCATTCCTGTGTATGACAGGTTTTTTAGGTATTTTGGTTAGCCAGTACGACAGCGTGCGAGCAGTTGTTAAGATTAATGTTTTAAAACTGACTGTGATCAGTTATTTGTACAGTTATCCCCACAAAAGTATACATTTTCTGAAAGGAAATTGAATGTAGTTTCTAAATATGCCATGGTTTTTCATCTCAAGCACTATACAAGGTCACAAAGTTACGATCAAATTGACAGTGATGAGAGGAACGCAACTGATCGAAGATTATTTGCTCTGATGAAGCGCTAGCAGTAAAGAAATTTCCAAAAACTGGAATCGAGTATGCATAAAATTCAAATGCTGATTCAGAATTTCGCCCGTAATCGTCCATAGCTTTGAATACAAAGCATTTGTAGAGCAGTTTTAGTATGCCGTACCTGGTACGTCTACATGGTATTTGGGAACCCAGAGTATCGCAACTTCCGTGACATACTTGGTACGGCACACCGGCAAAAATTGCACAATTTTGTGACATACCAGGTACGTCACTATGGGGTCGAAGGGATTAAAAAGAAGATGGCAGTGTTTAAATAAAGTATGGTTTAATTCTGCATATTTATTGCTGAAATGGGTAATGCATGGTGTAACATCATCATAAAACAGAAGCAATGCAAACTCTATTTAATTAAAACTTCCTAAAATGTATGAACACTACGGAAGCACATATATAACAATTAAGCCACTGTATCAATGCATTTAGATACTGAGATGAATTCAGATGAGCTTCCCTGCCTACTGTCTTGTCACAAATTGACTGTACGACATTATCCCTCTGGTGCCCAGTGTACCATATTTGATTAATAAGGTCACCTGGAGCCACAATGCTCCATCTTTGAGACACTTACTCTTCTCGTTTTATTCACAAATAAATTTGCAATTAAACATTTATATTTCTGCATTAATCCGAGTATCTAAAATCAGTTCCGCATATTATTTCAGAAGTTTTGGGATTGACAATTTGCGTCTGGGCACTAAACCGTTATAAGTCTCTTGTTCCACCTACTTTAATTGTTTCAAACCATTTGGGCTTGTCCTGGTGATAGTACACCATTGACTTGTACTCTGACATCAGCTGGTCTATGCAACCATGGCTGATCACATTCTGGAGACATAGAAAGTTGTGAACAACAAATAGAATATTTCATACTACATTAAAGACACTTAAATTTTTCTTCTAAACCAATACATCTTGACTGCAACATGTGAATTAATATTGAAAGACATTTCCATGCTAATTACTTCCTACTAAATAGGTCCACAGAGAATGTGTTTTTATGGCAAAATAAATTGATCTGCGACTGTGCCCAATAACTGGACTTTCTCGGAGATAACTCATCAAAGTTATTAACTTTGTAATCAGACTTTGAGAAAGGGGAAGCCAATTGATAAAAGTGATCAGGAAAGTGATTAGAAACATTCTACAAATAAATAGGAAATACATACTATGCTAAAAAGCAAGTAATGTCACAAAAATAAACATCAAAGACTGTAAACCAAGCAATACAGTAGACAACAGTTAAACCGAAATCGGCTGGACTGTGGATTAGTTTTTGGTTTAGACAGAGTTTCGGTTCAGCAATAGGAGGCTTGAAAAATGTCAGTTTCAAGAGAGGCAGCCCAAATCACCATCATAGAGGACAAAATTGAATAATGTAAGTGCACAGGCTAAACAGACTCAACAAGTCCTCGCTTGCTATGGGTTTTTGACTGAGAATGAAGATCGGCAATTGCTCAGGCCTAGGCACAAGAAGCATGACATGAGGGTGAATGTGGACTAACTCTCAGAATAGGGAGACATGTGTGTGGACGGATAGTACAGAACTGCCGTCCCGCCTACCTTGTTACCGTTACCGTACACGAGGCCATGAAATATGCTGTTCGCGATAACTAGTGTTCTCTCTCTGATGTCATAAATTTAACATGAAATTTTACGCCAAACGTAACATCTGCTGCTGTCTGATTTCGGACCCATGAGGTTATAGGCCTCCCTCCCTCTCCCCCTACCCCCATAGTACTGCCGCTCCCACGTAGGCCTATATCACCGGGCAGAACAAAGCATGCTCTCCATGTTGTTGGTTTTTTTTTGGGGGGGGGGGGGGGGGGGAAGAGAAGTTGTAGTGGGATGATACAGTGACTTGACTCTATCTATGGCAAATCACAGTGGACTGGCCACTGAATCCAGCAATTTTCTTTCCGGTTTAAACATAGGGTTATTTCAGTTTAGCGCTACTTTAACAAGATAAAGAGGGAAAAAAAAATCAGGGATTCTTATTTTCCTCCAGTTTAGCGCTAGTTTCGTTTTAGCCACTTTTGGTTTAACTGTTCTCCACTGTATTACAATGTTCTCCCCTTGTCTCCAAATTGAAACACAAAATTTTACAAAATGACAGCGCATCAGTGTGGTGTTTGCAAGGCCACTTTACAATCAGAATGACTGGCATACCTTCATCACTTCTCCCTTTTCATCACATACACTCATGCTGACTTCTACATTCTTGTCTGTGGATTTGGTGGGTCCCTTGGTAAATTCACCCTGCATTACAGTCAGGTAAATGTCATTGCGAACATCACCTATTGCATCAAGAACAAAAAAGGTCCAGAGTTACTCAAGGCTTGAAAAACAGCTTATCGTCGTTATTTACGCCAACATGCTACACAATACAAGACAAGGATCCGAATTTGCAGATGGCAAAAATATGAGAAGCAAACTAGTAAATGACACAGCACTTTGGTAACACATTAGTACCATCTGTTCTTCATGAGCACTCGTTAATGAGCATGCTTCTTCTATGACTGGCAAGAATTAAAAATTCATATCACTGTCAGGCATTAAATATCTTTTCTGAAATATGGATTTAATCTCTCACGAAAATATATTCAACATGTGATTTGGGAAAAAGTGTAGGCTATAGGTTAAGATCTTTTAAACTGGTTTACCTGACCAAGATTACGGTACTCTCACAAGTGCTGCAATAACCTCAAAATGTCATTACTGCACTCTGAGAGTTTTTGTTATTTATAACAGAGGTGATGAATGCACCATTATTTTTCTTGTTAGTTGAAAATTCACCAAAAATATGTGACATCATCAGTGGTAACCACAATATGATAAGAAATGATCCACTTGTTACAATGACAATTTTATTAAAATCTATCTGTTTTTACCATTACAGTTTGTATTATCATTACATGACTGATACAAGCATAAGTATGAAAAGAAAAGACGCTGTCACAGAAAGAACAAAAATCACATAGTTGAGTGAGATATGACAAAATGAAAACAACTATGAGGCAAGCACACAATGAAATTGAGTTTTAGGATGCTGCTAAAATGGTTATATTTCTCCATCCTTAACATTTTCACTAAGCACGTACCAGACAACAACATGTTTAAATTGTTTTCAATTTACTGTGTCTGTTTTCACAGACTTTTACTGCTGTGAAAAGATGGTGACATGTTTTCATTTTCTATTGGAATACAAGAACTACAAACATGCCAACATAAAATGAAAAGGATTATGTGATGGGCAAAAGATTAAATCATTTTAAATTTGAGGATATATTTAGTGGATTGCCTCCAATGCCATCTTGAGTCTTATGACACATCCCATATGAAACAATTGTTTGTATAATGTCTTAGTGTGTCTATTTTTTTCTTTTTAAAATCTCCAATATAGGAATACCACTAAATGTGTTCATAACAAACAAATGCTTTTTTCAGATTTCAAACAAAAACCCATTCACAGGAAGGTACAAAAAAAACAACAAACAACTGAGTGCAAACATTCTCCTCTGTTTTATCCAAACATTTGGATGAAAAGTTTTTCTTACGAACAAAATTTGTACAACAAATCATGCAATGAGAAAGAAATAATATATATGTGAAAAACAATGACAGAGATCTGAGGTGGAAATGAGGACACTGAATACAAATTTATAAAACTTAAAGTTTTCAGCCACTATGAGTATGTTTGACACTGACATGTTTCTAAGTAGCAGACAAAAGAAAAGAAAACAGGATCAATAACAATCCACATTTTCAAGAGGTAATATCTAAAGCAAATAAGTTCACATCAGTTGTGTATAATTGTTTTCTTTAAGCACACTTATCCTTACCCTCATCTATGCCTATTTCAACATTGAGTAAAGAATATATATGAATAAGTTTTAGGATGAACAATTTCATGCAGAGAGCAGAGTAAGTACTCAACATTGCTCAGTTTTCAATTACTTGACTGACATCTAAATTTCTAAATGGCTGCCATTATTTTCCGCAATGTGGGAGCTATTAAATATTGTTTCTGATTTTGTTAAAAAGTAGAGTCCAGATACATTTTATTACATGCAAAACAATCTCCTTGACATTTTCTCATCTTTTTGTCATTTTGGGCAGACAAAATTGCTTTGAGACCTGGGGAAAACTTAATCAGCAAAACTAGGTTTGTTTCATAATGGTGGCAACAATCTTTTAGTAAAGAAAGTTAACCCAGATAAGAAGTAAAGGAAAGAGATGGACATTTACTACCTATCTCTTCCTAATTTAAATGCACCAACACACCAAGTTTTATCAAATCACTGTAAAATCATATAACTTAGGAAATTGGGGAGTTCCCTCTACCTGAGCTTTATGTACATTAAAAATTGTGGGATGATTATCAGCCCGCTAAAAAAAACTTCTAACCATTGTTGTAATATTTTTTATTGACTTTATAAATCACTGCTTTCTCATTCTTTGAACAGGATTACTTAGACTTGTCCTAGGGGAAAATGGGCAAATGCAGCTGTAACAAACAATGAAAAGTCCTACCTGGCATAATGACATCAGGGAAACCCATTTTTCGAGCCATCGCAGTACTTGGCAGCACCAAATGTGGGTAGCTTTCTCTCACCTGAATAAAACAAGAATTACTGAATACAAGCAAGAGGCACCACATCTTAGTTTATGTACATCTATTTATTTGATTTTGTTCGTGTTACAAAAATTAATTGGAAACATGAGTTTCTGCCAAAATCATCGGAAATCCCTGTGGTTCAGGTAAGGGTAAAGCAAACAGAGGGTATCACATATTTCAAAATTATTTGACCAAGATCACAAAAGGAAAGGAAGACTTGAACAATGACAGCATTTTACTTTCTATTCAGTTGTCCCTAAATGAAATCATATGTGCATTAAGTTCCATTGCAACACTTTCGTGAAATGCCATTACATTTCACATTTGTTGCACCAAGTTTGACAGATTGATTGTGATGTGTGTTTCAAAGTTTCTTACTTGTTTCATGTCTCCATGAAGTATTTTTAAAGAAACCCACAGTCCTTGACCTCTGTGATTGATATCTTTAGCAGTTATGACTTTCTTGATAACACTGAACATGAATTCTTCACTGCAACTGTGAAAATATACACAAGGATATTTTGTAAAATATTTTTTGAAATGCTACAGTAAACCAAAGTTAATGATGAGCACTAAATATCAAGCAAATAACTTCTTACTTCATGTTGCAGGCTATGAGAGAGGGCACAAAGACAGTTTCAAATGAAGAAAAATTTAAAGTTAAAGAGGGATTTTAAAATTACCACAAAATACACGATCCTTTATTTTTTTTCAAAACTGACGTCATGGAAACTCAATTTATTTGGGTGAGGATACTACTTTTATGACATTCATCACATGCATCTCAGGATTAATGATAAACTCAATTTCACATTTTCAAAAGCATGTTAATTTATGTGAAAGTTTATATGCAGTATGAGGATGATCATGACAGTGAAAGATCCAACACTAAAATGACTGATGGCAAACTTACTGTTGGAAGGGAATGAAATACTGATTGTCCTCAGAGCTTGATTTGATGCCCTGCATGAAGTCTGTTATATCCATCACTGAGATTTTTTTAAAAAGGGGTTATCAATGCAGGAAGACACAACAAACAGGCCAATAAAACTGCAGAGGATTCACTATTTGTTTTAATTCTAAACATCTGTTGAATTCTAATACAATACTTATTTTTATCCTGGTGTAAATAAATTTCAATTTATTTATTTTTTTTTTGTTGTTGTTATCAGTTGTTTGTCTTCTCTTTTCCTGCATCAGCAAAGTACTCAAAAAGAATCAGGCTAAATGTAAGGGACACTGTAAAAGGTAAACAGTTGTTCTCTCGTTCGCAGTGCCACAATAAACTTGGTTATTTATGAGAGAACCAGTAATCAAGACCAATACAAAGTGTTGCATTCCAGATAGAATTTGCAAAAGAACTGCAATCATAAGATCTCAACAAAATACTTTTTTCATCTCTAACATCTCATCACTAAAATGAAGGCTAGATAGTACACAAATAAAACTGAACTGCAAAAAGTTTACAATATAAATTACAGCAATATGTATTCATTTAGAAAAAAACGTTTACATAATATGCCAAGCCAGTTTTCATTAATGTGAATAAGAATATGCCAGTTGACAACGTTGAGTTTCAATTCTCCCCTCTGAAAATATAACTAAATAACTGTTGGAATGAAAGCAGTACTTATTGAAATTTCTAGTTTCTGCACAGCAATGCCTTAATTTAACTGACCTGCAACTCCAAAAGGCCGCCTTATTCCTTGTGTTTGCTTTTTATTATCAACATGCTTTGGATCCATCACACCTGGAAAAATTTTGTGGAAAAAATATGAAAAACACAGGTAGAGAGAGATGAGCACACTCTCGTACTTGCCAGGTTATTCTTCAGGACAAAAACCAGGGCCTTTATATTCTCCAAGAAAATAAGTCAGGATTTGCCAAATGGCAAACTGAAGAGCAATAAAGTTTCTATGGTTTTTATATTACTTCCTCATGGTATCGCTATGGACAGGCAGACAGTAATGAGTTAAAAATCTACTCAAAACAAATTTAAAAACACCACATAGGTTTGCAGTGTGACTAATTTTCTTTCATCCTTTGTCCCTAATATAGATAATGGTCCTTCTACTGGGTTGATTTAACATGGATTCTCCTCTGTTCATGATATATTACCTATTCTTACAATCTGGAAGACTAGGTAAACTTTTTCTCTCATTCTGTCTTTCGATCCCAAGTCCTGAAATGCAAAACAATAAAAAATCTTGTGCCAACTAGATTTCACAGGTAGGATTGAACAAAGAAATTTCACCAGTGTCCCACCCATTCTTAGTAATTTATTTTCACCATAATCTTAGCATCGTATTTCGTAATCTTCTTTCTGATCTGCCAGACTGACATCTTCCCCCTTGTCTTAAACTACTTGATGTTCTGACACTCATTCATGACAAACAATTGAGATCAGTGTAGTATTTCCTTCTTCATTGTCAGCCAGACTTTGCTTTCGAATGTTACATTATTCTCTTTCAATTATTATTCTTCAACGAAGTATTTTTGTCCAAGAGCATACTCTCCCCGTTTTTTGAACAATGCAAAGGCAAGTAATTCTATAAATTATGGACAAAGAGCATTAGCAAACACAATGTCTAATTTCACCAAATCAGTCCGTTGGTAGTATAGTGCTTCCTGCTTTTCCCCTAAGAATTGCATGAAAAGCTATTTCACAATTTAATTGCTTTTCCCTTTGCCAACAATTTGCAGAATTTTCAGACAACACAGAAACAACTTCATGCCATGGAAACATGGATTCTTGCAAACCTCGTACTTACAGTAAAGACAACTCTGAAATTATTCAGCATGTCAATGTCTTTAGGCACACCTTGCTTTCCCCATTTCACCAAGTAGTTTTCACTGGAAAAATAAAGGCATAAAATTTATTGCTTTTTGTATTTTAGAGAACGGAATAATAAAATAATTATTTGTAATTGTATACTTCTTTAATCCCATTTTGGTAATTTGCCTTTGTGCCATTGCAGCCCAGTTATAACTGGAGCAGGCAAAATTAACTCTTTAGGTATGAGAAACATCAGACACGCAATAAATACAGAAACTGAACGAAAATGAATTTCACATGTGAAATGACAAGTGTTTCATTTCCCCAAGCAAGCTATTCTCATATAATTCTGCTGTCATTCTCACATACAGTAAGTGAGAGAGAAAGAGAGACAGTCAGACAGACATACAAATAGGCAGACAGAGTGAGACACAGATAGAGAGAGAAAGAGATAAAGGAGAGACAGGAGAGAAAGACAAAGAGAAAGAGAGAGAGAGAGAGAAAGAGATAAAAAGAGCTCTGATTGAGAAAGAGTAAGAGACAGACAGACAGCGAGAGACTGGATGTGACACCTGAAGGAACTAAAAGAAAAGTGTGGAGAATTGCAGCATTATTATACCTGATAAATCTTTCCTCTCTGGCATCGAACAAATTCATCATAATATCTGAATCTTCTCCAATTTTGCACACAAAATTTCTCAGCATGACATACAAATTGAAGGATGAGGGCCAGTTTGGTCTTGTTTCAACATCACTGTCTCTTTTGTGCTGGGAAATGACAAGACAGGAGCAATGTTAGGAGTTTCTGTGCTGTGATTAAACTCACCATGAAGTATAAGGAACAAACTTACACAGTTAATAATAACTTTCTAAAACCAATGATATATTTGGCAACATAATTCAGACATGACATTTCAAATTGTCCCGCTCACCAAACATGAAAGTATCTCATCATAAAAGACTGAGTGCTTAACTTTCTAAAATATTTTTTATCCTGTCTACAACTGGCTTTCCTATTGTGCATGAAATGCAAATAAATGAACAAAATACAATAATTGATACCAGGCCAAAAAATATAGTCTCTCTCCTTATTGTCTCAACAACCGCTCTTCCTATTTTCCCAATATTCACAAACTTGCAAATACTAAAATTCAGCATTAATAAGTAACGAATTTTGACAACGGGATAGTTGCACATGCTGTACATACTTGCGTCTAAACATATAATTTACTTACGGTTTCCTTATGAATTCTTTCCGCAGCTTCCACATGCTTTCAAAACAAAAAACATGAACAATACATTAACTGATTTAATCAAGGAAAATTAATTATATAATATAATTAATCATATCATTAACCTTAGAAGGAAGAATGTCAACAGGTTTTTCATATCCCCACAACGGACATCTCTCCATACTCAATTACAGTTTTTCAACTTTTCGGCTTCATCAGAATCAGATTTGCTCATAACCAATATGACATTATTGTAAACAGACACATTCTGAGACCTGACAAAATATCATTAAAAAAAACAACAGAAAATCTGAGGGGTCCCAGCAAAAGCTTGAAGCAATGTCAAACTGTGGCAAAAAGAAAACAAAGCAAAGACTCCTGTCAGAAATAATACAAAAGCCATGCAATGTCAGACAGGCTGGCATTTGTTTAACATTCTACAATTGTTTTATTTGGTTAATTTTCTATCCTATTACTTTTTTTCCTGAAGAACGCCAGTAGACCAAACACTTGATTTGTCTTTCCTTTTCCTTTGTGTTTTCTTGTATCTTTTCTGTATTATTTCTTACACCAGGCTTTGCTACTTCCATTTCCTTTTTGCCCTATTTTGATTCTGAATATCACATACATAATGTTATATTTCATCACTTGATCGGAACAACAGAAATCTTACCCTTCTGTATATCTCAATAATGCTGTGTTGTTCTGGATTTAGAATGTTGCTATTCTGGTCTCTGACCACAAGATCCAGTTTAAGTAAAGCATTTCCCTGGTCAATCAAAGTGGTCACTTTGTGCTGAACCTCTTTCATTTCATCCTGGACAGAGACATAGCATATCACTGACAAGGACAAAAAAATTTCAATGCTAATCTGCTCAAGTGAATTTCTTTCTCACTTAAATAAACATAGTGACCCTAGATGAGCAGTCACAAGCCATTTCAATTCATTTAGTACATAATAACTGAACAAACATTCCTTTCTTCTCAGTTGTCAATTTCAATCATTTGCTCTTTCTTTTCTTCCTCTCTTTCACTTACGTCACTGTTTTACGTAAAAGAAAATTAAATTATTGCCAGCATCTTTTATGCATTAAGTCTATTTACTTCTATCAAAATTTTCAACAGCTTCTGCAATGATTATTTCCAACCAAAATCGGTAACTCATGAACGTTCTCTTACCACAGTGAAAATTCTAGCCATAATCTTTTTTCTCCAATCCATTAAGTCTGCGATCATGTCCTGGACTTTCTCCAGCTGTAGATTGCGCTCCTGTAAAGGAAAGTAGACAAACAGTCACTGCATTGGATCCTAAGAATGTCTGCAGCATCAAGGCTATTGGTAAGGCAGACAAATGTCGTTTTTCCTAAAGTCTCCAGAAACACCATGCATGCTTTCACCCAAATGCTATTGGAACTTCTGTGTAATTACGAATAAAATTCAGATCATCATTAATTAAAACTTAATGGATAAATATCACAAACAGAAAGCTTTCAAACAATAAAACAAATGAAATATTGTTCACATACACAAAGAGGCAGTTAATGTACTTAATTAGAGACAGTTAAGACAAAATGCAAGCAGCGATAGACAACTGATCTGAAAGCTAAATTTCTGCAGTAAAGGAATGAGCTTAAGACATAAGTCATATGTCTTAAGACACATTCTGAGACCTGACAAAATATCATTAAAAAAAACAACAGAAAATCTGAGGGGTCCCAGCAAAAGCTTGAAGCAATGTCAAACTGTGGCAAAAAAAACAATGATCTATCAAACACCAACTACCAGACTCACCACAAACATCTGTTTCCAAATTGCATGCCATTCTCGTAGAACATCAGTCAACTCTATCACAAGTGGGTCTGCTTTCAGGGTTACATTTTCATGAGCCCTTGAAGGGGGGAAGAAAAACAAACATCCAATATTTTTTTTTTTTTAATGGCAACAAAAAGATTCAACCATCTGGATCAAGTATCCACATGAGATGCCAGGTGAAATCTTAGTGTCTTTCTAATTCAACTATTTTTGACAACATTTAGCCTGGACCAAATTGGCACAATCTTCTTTAAAAAGAAACAAGAATGGGCGGACCACACACATAAAAGAACAAGACATCATCAGCCAAAAACAAAAACAAATTTAACACACTAAAATTATCTAAAAGTTATACAATAAACTGTATCTTTTGAGAGTCTTGCCACGTCAATAAATATTAATTATTGCTTAATAAACGCATCTGATCTGTTCATAACTTCCTGTTACATATCAATTAAAAAATTTCAGCCATCATAATAACAATCTTATTTTTATTTGCTTTCATTCATTCCATATTTGTGCTCCATAAATTGAGAAAACTGTTTGGGTACAGCCTGTTTTACACACTTATGTATCACTCATAGACAACTTGTTCAGCTGACATCAGAAACCATAATAACGCCATGGATTGATCATTACCCAAGAATGGCCTCACTAAATTCCGAATCACATATCAACAGTTTTAATAAAAATTATCAACCTACCCGCTGACATGAACAGTTGCCTCTTTCAGGGTGATATAATTCCTGGGGAAAATTCCCTTCTGAGTTTTATTTTTGAGTGCAAAACCTCTGAACCAACCTGAAAAATATTCAGTGCAATTTCAGTTATGACAGGGTGAGAAATGACAGAATACCTCACCCTCAATTCTGTATTTTAAGACATAAATGATAGGAACATCTATGTTTTATCATGAAAATATATTACCTGTGGTGTTCTGGTTGCGTGCAGTGAATACTTTCAACTGCTGTAAGTCCATTTCAATATAATCATTGTATCCCTTTTACAAGTTTTAGTATAACATTTTACTATAAATTTTGAACCTATTTTTTGTTAAACTTGGACTATTAAGAAGATCTGGATAACTTTTTCTGGTAGAATGCATATAACATAAAATCAATGATTTCACGAAGGCACACTTTGTACTGTTTACAGATAAACAAAAGAATTCATACCATCTGCCTCCTCCTGAATATGGACCATGTCTCCAATGTCCAGAGAAATTTGATGCTCTCCATTGTCTTTAAAGTTATAGATTGCTAGAAAACAAACAAACAAACAAAAAGAAACGAAAATAAGAACCTTGCTCTAAGTGTCCATCATTTTCACTGGTCAGGTAAAAAAGTTGTTTGCACTGCAAATATTTAACACATCTGACAGTGAATGCCAAATACTGATGTTTGAATTTCCCAAACCATCAATATGAAATGTTGCCCATAAATTAGACAAGTTTGCCAAAAAACACAAAAGCAAGCAATGAAACTGATACATCTGCAATGCTTCACGTGGAAGTTTGCAATCAAATTTGTGTACCCAACCTCAAAAATGGAACATGATAACTTTGCCTCATATACTCGTAGTGTTTTACGAAGGCACCTTGAAATGCTTTGCATCTAATCAGTAATAGCATATTGAAGTACCTATAAATTACATTTTTTTTAAATGGTCTTTATTGGTAGGACTACAGATTTTTCTGAAACCCACTTACAAGGGAGTTGAACAAACAGGAATATTCCTGCTCCACTGCCATGTGCCCAGATGAGCTAGATTTTCAAAATAACATTTCCAGGATTAATTCTATTTGTTGTGACCCCATTCAGTCTTCTTTCACATGGTTTTCCAACTTTGCTGAATGTTCATGGATGTAATATTCTGATCAACCGAACTAGACAATCAGAGACCCCACCCATTAACACCCCCCCCCCCACCCTTCACAAGTGCTCTTTATGGCATTTGCAATGTAACAGCATGATCTCCACTTAAACACTCATGCTTAAGCTAGACATAAATAGGCAATATGGCAACACTCAGCTAAAAATAGAATGTTTAAGTGGCCAAGTAAACACCAATAGGAAAAATGGACTTATAGCTTGAGTCATTAACTGAGTAGCACTTAAGCATATTCTATCTGACTGAATTGTGTTTCGCTCTTTGTCTTTACTAAGAGGTGCAAGCAAAGAGCTGTGAGAAAATGTAGTGGTGTTTATATATTCTGCAAGCCATACCCAGTATGAATGATGGGAAACATACCATTAAACTTCCAGCTGGTTCCCTTTCAACATTCAGGAGCAAATATTGCCTGACAACATCAAATAATGCCACACCCCTCTCAACCAGAAAAACTTTATTGGTGCTGCTAATTTTTTCATATCTGTGATATTTCAACTTTATTGTTAAAAGAAATGAGGTTAGGCTTGGTTTCTAATATTGTACTTTATGACAGCATGTTTGCAAAATGGCATTCTATTTCTAATTATTTCTTGTCTTTTGTAAAACACAGATGAAGTTTCAACCTGCAATTAGTCAAAATGAATACACATTTTTACAGAGATATTAACTTCCTCATATTTGCACGGAATGAAGAATGGGTTCTGTAACATCTGTTAATAAAACACTGTGAAAGAAATGAGTTAGATAAATTGAAAGTTACCATATACGACAAGTAAGACTGGCTGAGTGAAAGGAATATTTTTTAATCAGGGCTATAGGTGGCTCTTCAGTAAAAAGTACTAAGTAGGAAAATACTGAATGGAAACTACTGACAGCCACAATTGTTATTGTTATATAGCACCTCTGTAGTGAAGCAGATCAACATACCGTCACGGTCGTTTCACAAGTGCCTTTAAATCGTTTTTGGGGGTCTTAATCAGACAGTCACACTGCACCATTCAACAGTTACACTGTTTTGTTTCATTGACTTAGGAGTTTTAAAACGAAAACCCACATCCACCTCAACCACCATCTAGACTATTGTTAGGAAAGCTTAGTCTTTTGACAAAGCCAAATAGAGTTGTGTTCACTGTTCAGCTACAGCTTTCTATGTAAAATACTATGTTCCCCTAACAACAGCTACCAGTAAACACTTTTCTTCAATTTTCAAAAAACACCAAAACTGACTTATGTAAAAATGAATGTTGCTTTTTGAAAAGAGAATGAACGGGAAAAAAAATGAGACCATGAGCACCAGAGAGAGAGAGAGAGAGGAAAAGGAAATGGCTTGACGAAATGTAGGAGAGGATGAGAGAGAAAGGGGACAGGACTGAGAGAACAGAGAGTAGGAGAGAGAGGAGACAGACAGACAAACAAAGAGAGAGAAAGAGAGACAAAGAGAGACAGGGAAGGTTAATGGATTGATGAAATATAGGAAACAGGGAGAGCGAAAAGGGGACAGGACCGAGAGAACAGAGTGAGAGAGAGAGGAGAGAGGCAAACAAAGACAGAGAGAGAGATTCTGAAGTTCTTTCTTTACAATAAACTCTAGCTTGATCGATCATGTTTAAAATTCTACTTTCATTATGAATAAATTGTCACAAAAAAACATGTACTTGCTAGCATGCTGTACTTTGTCGTTAATCAGTGAAAAATAAGGTTTCGGTCAAATCAACACATAGCCATCTATACTATGAGTCTAAACAGCCCTCAACCAAATCACGCAAGTCAGTGACTGGGCCGCAAAAAGCCATGTTGTGAACTTGTAACTGGAGCGTAGCCTCTTTGTGTGGTTTCATCATGGCGAAAATTTATCATCAAACCTCACAAGTCGTATTGCGTTTAAAAAAACCATTATTATGGAAAGAAACACTAATGATTATAACTATAAGATGTTTTGTAACCTACATGTCAAATTTGGAGAGAAATGAAAGGCCCATTTAAAGGAAAATCAGTTTTTCGTCTCTCCTGTAAAATTCTGTCAGCGAGAGTTGCGATGTTTCATCATGATGCAGTTGATTTAGCTCTTTTCATTTCACTTTTTCAGACTTCAGTCTCTCTAATTAGCTTCCTTCTTTATTCATTGGACTTGAAGACTCTAAAATG
The DNA here is from genome assembly GCA_963931925.1 of Onchidella celtica. NCBI lineage: Eukaryota > Metazoa > Mollusca > Gastropoda > Systellommatophora > Onchidiidae > Onchidella > Onchidella celtica. Next base: position 92,994,800 of record OZ007567.1, on the reverse strand, counting down.
CATTTACCACTTGAAATGTGTTTTCATTCTTTAGTTCCTGGTGCTCGTTTTATTTCCACCAGTTCATTTTAAACTTATTAATTTATTTAAAGTCATGGATTATTGCTTCCAAACAACATGAATTCAGGAATAGCTGACAGATACAGAATCATGTGATCCAACTATCTGATTCTTGCATTACCCAATACATACTGAAAGCTCTGCAGCAATTCATTGTTCAATGGTACATTAATATCAGTCTTAGTTCAAAAACTAAAGATTCAGTACAGTCATGCTTATTTGGCAGATGACAGCTTGCCAAAATGTATAATTTGCGATGAAATAACAAAAAAAATCACTGAAATTTAATACAAAATTATTTCAGTATTTTCAAAAATCAGTCATTACAAAATTATCACACCACCTTCTTTACTGTGACTGTGGAGATATAACGGAGGATACAAACCAAGAAGTTAGAATGTGGAAGATGAAGCTCAACAAAAAGGCTTCACAGTACAAGAAATGAAGAATACTGCTAAAATTAAATGCAGTTTTACTCTTGCAATGATAGATGGTGTGCCAGTTAAAACCCCATCCAATCTAAATTTATTTTAGCATAATGTCAATGGATTTGGGTTGAGGGGATATTCTTCATGACACATGTTATCTATGGTATTCAGAGTGAGTAATGGTTTGTGGGTGTTTCCAAAGATTGAGCGCAACGTAATTTACTGACAGATAGATCTGAGTTCCTGTAGTGTCGCTTGCAATTTGTAAGATGTGCACTTTATATTACATGAAACTTGAAAGGATTTCTTTGCATTTTAAACATCTTAATTAGGGCATTTCATTAAATTCATAGGATTCAATTCCAAAAATCAGTGACTGAGAAAACAGGGCCAAGGAAGTAGGGGGGCTTCCTACTTAAATATTGGTGACATGTATTTAACCCTGACACTGTCATTATATCCATGCCGTCTCTGTGCCACTTTCCCAAGCATCTGCTACACTCATAGTGAAAAAACAGGGCAGAAGACACGATTTCACAATTCAGGTCACTGTCCTCTCTGAGACATAACCACTGTCTTATTGTTCTCTTTATATCTTCTGAAAATCAAACGCATTGGATGATAAGCACGTTAACCAGTGAACCATTGGTCAGAATCACAATTTTTTAATTTAGACTATGCTTTCAAAGACTCTCCCCGCACTATCAAATTTAGGCAAAGTCCTGATATGCGAATTGTTGCTAAAAAAATTTGCAATCCTTTTAAAACCGTTAACTGACTATCACCTAGAGTTGACTGTGACCAAGGAACCAATCAGAATTTATGACCTCTGAAAAGCCATTTGCCCCAAATAATAAGTTTAACCCATGTTGGCTCTTTAGTCTGTGCCAATCTGCATAAAACCATTAGTATAGGGGTTGGAGCGTGTGGCTAGTTATCATACTTCATTCTCAAGAAAATTACTGTCAGTTTAGAAACTATATGTCAGATCATTGGACAATGATTGGTCAGTAGAGACAACGGTTTCATTAACTCATAATCCAGCATGCAAAGGCAGAACACAAGCATTTTCACTGCGAGCACAGAAGACCTGATGATATTCCTATGGCAATGTCAGGGTTATGGAGCCGATGCCTATTTATAATTTTTAATTTGTAATTGTAATGATATGACACAGCAACTTCCAAATGAGAAGCGGAGGGTTGAGGATTTAAACATTGCAGGGACAAATAATAAAAAAACTCGCCCCATTTTTAACAAGCTCTGCTGCTGCTCACACAGCTCGGATTCACGTGAAATTTTATATGTGCCTTCCTCTCGACCCGCAGATGGTTCGTTTTAGATTTGGCAATTTGAAATGGTGGGGAAGTATGTTTTTGAGTTTGCTTTGTGTCGTTAATTTCGCCTACCGTTCTCCTTTTCACGTACACATGAGCCCATGATGTCATCATTTCCCTCTGCTAGACCAGGGGTCACCAAACTACGGCCCGCGGGCTGGATGCCCGCGACGTCAGTTCATCCGGCTCGCCATGGTACTTGATTTTGTTTGATAAAACCAGGGATATCTAGAGCTAAGGGATGGGCAGATTGCTTATGCGGCACGAGCTTGTAAGTCTGTCAGTTATCTGGCCCTCTGTGAAAAAAGTTTGGTGACCCCTGTGCTAGACCATCCACGCTGAGCCGATATGCTTTGGTCAACACACATCAAGCTTACTTCCTTTCATTCGCTACAAACTAGAACACACTGCCTGGCCGCCTTCCCCACCTCCTTAACCCTTTCATGTTTAAACCCGGCCAAACCCGGCCTTTAAATATGGCCCGCGATTTGTTCAACCCCGCCGAATCCGGCTTTGTTTATGTCGCCGCCATGTGTTCAACCCGGCTGTATCCAGCAGGCTAGTGTCCCCCAATTATGTATACAAATTTGAGAGGAAGAACAGTGCATGAATAGCTATAAATAGTAAATGATATCACCAGGTAATATTCAGAGATGCCCACTGACCCAGTTTGAACCGTAAAGCATGAGTCAGGCCTACAAAAGTAATGTATTGCATTACAGATGGTCATCAAACAGGCCTGTTCCTCCCTCTAAGCCTACATCATGTATTGGTCAGCACACGCTTGTAGTACCTACGAAAGGATTAATCGCTCATATCATTGGTAAGGAGATACTTTTACCATTGCATTAAACTAATTACTCAGTGTGCAAATTACCACCATTTCATGACAAACTTTGCCTCAAATGCTGATGGGGTGCATAGAGCATTGACCTACATGGAGAACACACTAAAGACTTAACTCTAAAAGCAAACAAAATAACAAACAACGGAAGGAGTATCGTACAGAAATTCAGTTGGGCACATATTTCATGTTCTGAGTGTTAATCACCGAGCCCCGTAATTATTGTAAAAACGGAAGGAGTTCCGTACTCGAGCGCCAAAGACCAGAAACTAACTAAAAGAGATGATACATAGCTACCCTGGGGGCTTTCCCTGATATGTCAATCTGACTACTGCCCAGACGAACATCGGCCTACGGCCTCGATGATACAAACTGACTAGACCCTCACGTCGTTACTTATCAATCTGACAATCTGACAAAGTGGCGCTCGAGTAAGGTACTCCTCCCGTAAAAACATCCATCTAGAGGACTAACTCGTCAGGGTTGGGGGGAGGGAGGGGTCCCCGTGACCCACCGCTGAAAGACGCCCATAAAGTCGCATCCTTGTTGTAGTATGCCTATCACGTAACTCGTGTGGACCTCCTCTCCAAATAATGACGGAATAAATGTAAAGGAACATGTAGCCTAAACTGTAGCAAATCACTTATCAGTTATAATCACCCAGAATTGAAACCAATTATAAACAGTTTATCCCAGGAAACGCCAGGACCACGGTTTGCTGAATAATAAAAAAACTTCAAATTGAGACCTGAAAGTAGATGATGTAGTGAAAGGGTGATCTACACTATGAAAAGTATGATTACTACGGAAGGTTGAAGAGTGAGAAAAAGACCCAATAAGAAAATAGAGATTGAAAGACAGACCTTATCAATATCATCAACAAAGTGGAGTCAGTAAACAGATCTTTAGATCTAGATCTAGATTAGATCTAGATCTAGATTAGATCTAGATCTAGATCTAGATTAGTCATAAACAGTAGATCATCTATACAAAAAAAAAAATGAGAATGTAGAGATCTAGATCTAGATCTAGTCTAGGTCTACATTTTTGAAAAGGAATATTAATATTGTTGTTTATATTAAATTATATGATAAGGGGGCACGGAACATGTCTTTAATTTGACTACATGATTTTGAACGGGAGACTGGCAGCGATAAGACTGTGGTGAGTCACGGAAGTAATGATCAATGCGATGAATCACTGAGTTCACTTCCTAGTTTGAATTTCCTCATTGAGCTATCATGGGCTTCGACTTGTGTAAATTTCAATATACACAAATAATTCACAACATCTTACCAACGCCAAGCTTTGTGTGGCTGTCCGTTTTCTTCCAAATTGTCATTGTTATTTTCTATACAATATTCGATAAAGATACAAACTTTCATTGGGTAAAATTGACGATTGCTGTTTTGGACGAACTACAGCGAGCAGCCATCATGGTCATGTGACATTTGATCCATTTCCTATTTCTGTGCACGCATTCTGTCACTAAGGATAACAACAATATGGCGTTTCAGTGAGCTTTCGAATTCGTTTCCCGACCTATATCCTAAGTGAAATCAGAGCAACTCAGTCGGATTCTCTTGAATTTTACCACAGAAAGAAGGTGAGTGAATCAGACAATTATGCTCTTCAGTTTGACTTGTTACCATATGTTTTGAATCTTACCACGCTTTATCTCCTTTGAAGAAACCGTGGCTTCGCGCTGTTGTTGGAGATGATATTATAAGGGAAGTGTTTATCCGCCGACAATGGGTTTAGCGATGTTTATTTTGGAAAAATTCCTTCACAGTTGTACAGGATCTGCAACAGCATAGTGGTTAGCATCTTCACTTGTCAATCTAATGACATACAATTACAACCTTTTCTTTTTGCCCAATTTTGACAATCTAATGACCGCGGTTCGATTCTCAGCCGATTTTTTTTTTTTTTAAAGAAGTCTTTTTAGGCATCGACGTGTTTAATTTTTTTTTTTTTTTTTGTATTTAGTCAACACCAATACTGGCGGATATACTCGGGCCAATATTGTCGACGGATAAACCTGGCTAGTATCCGCCATTAATGTTGGCAGATAATGGCAGCCTAGCTATTATTAGCATAGGCCTATATACGTTTAATTTTGGAAGTGCATAGGGAGGGGAGATATTCCCTCCCTATGCACTTTGCATAGGTAGGGAAGATAGTGTACAACGTCATTACTAAACGTGTGGAATTATTATTGGTCTAAATTTAGTGCATTTGATTTGAATCGCGAATTCGCGATATTAAATAGAATTAGTTGTCGGCGAGCCAGTGGCGCAGGAGCTAATCGCGATTCGAGTCAGTCGACGACAGGAGGTTATATGAATCAAAATCATTCGAATCAATCGGCGAGTCAGCAAAGACAAGAGTCAGAGGAACGGCCTAGACCGAGCTCAAAGCAAAACGTTGTGACAAAGGCTCGTTGCTCCATCGCCCACTCCGAGCAGAGGTCAAGATGGAAGCTGACCTCGTGGTGTGGTAGCATGGACTATAACGTAACCATGCGCTTACTGAACTTGTGTGTGGGGAGGGGGGGGAGGGTGTAATTGGTCGATTTCTTTATTCACCAAAATTGAAAAACAAACAAAATAAATCTGCGTGGACAATACTGAACTGGCAAGAAGCAAATATTAGCTTGAAATAGTTTCAAAATTTTTGTTTCTCCTCTCTTGTGTAATTTGTGGAGAATGAACTGAAATGTGAAGGGTTCGGTCGTCGAACTACTTTTCATCACTCCAGCCAGCAACTCTAAGGTAATCCTCTGTGTAGGATGTTTGCATAAAGCAATGGCATCGTTCCCTCGTAGACCCGCTGTTGACAGCATTGACCGACGTCTGTTTGATGTAGGGAACCCACCCCTACGGTAATCCTACCTACTCTACGGGGATACCTTACACAAATACGTCGGATTGGCGTAGGGGTCCTGGCTGGGAAATTCCCTGGAATGCTTGACCTACAAGTGCCTCAACAAATTAAATACCTGTGTATTCTTCGTGTAGATGTGCTTTACTGTAGGCCTATTATGTTTTCCCAAGTAGGCAGGAAACAGCAGCTTGTTCCCCTTTCTCCTCTCCCAATAGATCCACTCTGGACTTTTCATAGGTGCCATGCTCAATTACAATAATACATGTAATTACATTCTACCTCTATGGGCTTAAAATTAAAGCCTATCAAATTCATTGTCCCCTCATACATGCACGTAAATTGAAGAAGCGTAAGAACAACAGAAAATCTATAGGGTCGCCTTTCTTCTTTCAGCTTTTTCTTTTTGCCATATTTTGACAGATGTAGGTTAGTTTTACTGTCGCCAATAGGTCGTAATGGGGATAGGCGCTGATTTGGCTTCCTACCGCCGGATGATGAGTGTGATACATGATCATTACCTATAATTATAATGTTTCATAGCTATCGCAAACAGAGCAGGCAAAGCACAGAAAGAAAGGAATATTTTCCCTGCCTAAGCAAAGTAGACTTATTACACAAGAAATATCTTCCCGACCTAAAAAATATGCAGAGACTAAAATATTTTCCTTGCCTAAGTTAAGTGAAGAGTCAAGAAATATCTTCTCTGCATGCACTTTGCACATAGGGATTGCATAGGCTGGGGATATCTTCCTTACCTATGCAAAGTGAATAGGCAGGGGATATCTTCCCTACCCATGCAAGGTGAATAGGTAGGGGAATGTCTTCCCTACCTATGCAAAGTGTATAGGTGGGGGATGTCTTCCCTACCTATGCACTTCCTTTAATTTTAGTTTAGTGAAGTTTAAGTTTGGTAGTTGTTGTTAAGGCAATTAAGATGTGAATAGTGTCAAAAAAGAAATGAGGCTGTTGTCAAGGTTAAAGTACATTTATAAGAGACTTGTTTTTTTTCATGGTCTCGTTGATTATAGCCAGCGTAAGTGTCCTTGAACTGTTTTCATGGGCAGTTTGTTTTTGTAACGCTTTTTCTTAGAGATGGAAAGAAAGTGGGGCAAGATAGAATAAATGGATAAGTTAGCAGTGACGGTGCAATTCTCGACCCCGTGATTTTGATGAACTCTAACAGGGGAAGAGAAGGGGTGAGTAAAGGGAGATAGTAAATTCGTACATAAAACGTAGAGGGTTTAGAGATTTTAGTAATGGTTTTGACATTTTAATTCGACCTTGTCTGTTTCTGGTACAAGGCCGTGACCGACTTCCATGTAGATCTATTAATACTACGAGCTGAGCTCGGAATGGATGCACCAATCAAATCCAGGCATTTGGACGGTAATTTGCAGCTGGCCGCACAGTATATAAGCGTAGCCATACTGATGTTCTTTACTCTGCTCTGCTGCGGGACTAGTCTTGGTGCCGCCAGGCTCCCTGGCGGCACCAAGAACTAAAGACCAAAATTCAAAAACTCTAGAGCCCTGCTAGGTCCTAATATCTTATTACTTGTTTTAACTGGGGCTCCAGAAGAAAACAGTCAATTAGTGACATGTTATATTGGCTATAAAGGGATCAAACTCCTGAAAGGGACAGTGTCCTGGAACTGCTCCTCTACCTTCCCCTTTTTCCTGTCTTGTCCTTGCCCTTGCCTTGGCACATCCCAAAAATTAATAAATATAAAATACCACGAAGAATGAAGACAACAACAGAAAGAAAGAAAAAAAGAACAACAACAAGAAAGACCAAGGAGAGAGAAAATCAAGAACAGGGGGCCAACAGCACTATGCTGAGGCCCCCGAGAAACAAAAGAACTCATCCGCTGTTCTTTACTCCATGCAGAAATATCCATCTGTGCAGGCGGTCGGCGGGATTCTGCCAGAAGAATCAGAAGACTGTTATATTCATGTCTATGTCCATTATAGACACTGAAATGAGACCATATGCTCTTTGTGAGAATTACCCACTGCTGTTATCTACTGTTCCCTGATTTCTGATCAGGGACCAAGTGTAAGTGTCTGCCTGTTGATTCAACAATGAACGTGAAGCTGACCTTAATTTTCCAGTAGGAGTGCTACCGAAGAATGCAAGACTTCCATGTATATTAGCTTGCAACTAGATCTAGCATGAATGTCTGGCATACACATTTGTAAATTGAAATTGATGTGTCTGGATGAGGCTGGGGATTGCCAGCCCATCCTAGAGCAGATCTAGATCTAACTTAACTACGTCAGTTTGTATTGACGAGTTTGATCCATTATAAGCGGTAGGCACAAATAACTGAGATAACATTGTCGTCTGAGACATTAGAATATTATTTGTTAGATAGTAGGCAGACTATATCTGAGAAATAGATAAGTAATACTTAAATTGTGAGTGAGACAGAATGATATAATCTTTTAGGAATCTAGAGGAGACTTCTAGTGACATGGTATTGGATTTTCATTTGATGCTGCTGATGTTGTCTTTTTAGTATGTAAGAGCTAGACGAAATTGTTAGGGAATAATAAGTAAATAAATTTGTGGCCCTGCAGGTCTGTTGATAACAACAATTCAGATTGTTATTAGTATGTGGCATGGTATGAAAGAGTAATTCCTAAATACCTCTCGATTTTTTTAATTGCAGTCGTAACACTTATAATTCTTAATAACCCCATTAATTCAGAACACCCAGACCCAACTCGTAACAGCTGTCACTGACTAATAGCATACCATGTTTGGACTATATGTGATCTTTTCTCTTCTGTCTTTAGGTCATCAAAAAGCGACACAGCCTTTAACTGACCACAATGTCTCGAGCTCAGGCAGAGAGTGTCATTAAAAACATCATTCGAGAAATAGCTCAAGAATGTGCAAGCAAGGGCCAGGCAGTTTCAGAAACTCTGGTTGCTTTCATGGTAAGTTTTAAGGCTGTAATCATGACTGGTGTAGGCCAGAGCATGATTTAATTATTTTCTCATTTAATTGTTTCTGGCAAATCTGAGGAAAATTTACTAGTGCTAGAGAAATGATTTCCTGATTGTCTCTTCATGTAGATTTCCACAAGCAAGCATCATGTACCCGCTCTATGAGAAATGCGCCTGTATGCAAGATTCTTAGTGAGCCAATTGAGTGATAACATATATTGTGATATCTGTTGGTGCATTAAAAAAATAACCTGGCACTGTTATTTAATCACAGGTAAAGGCTGTTGTCCTAGATCCAGCAAATGAGTTTAATGTTGACCGCACGTTAACTAAGGATGACGTACAGAAGCTTATACGGGTATGTACAAGTCTTCAAGATTGACATTGAACTTGCATTAATGAATGAACCAAAAACAAATTCTTGATATTTCTGCTGCATTTTAATTTCCATAATATAAACATGTTAGAACTCTCTTAGAGCTATCCATGATATATCTTATTGTATGCTCGGAATGGGGAGAGGGTTGCCCCCAGTGAATGAAATGCATATTTGGGGTGAAGGGGGGATATATATACATTTGCTTTTCAACTATGGTAGTAGATTAAACATTGCCAAGCATGTGAAAATTATGTGTTGGGGGGGGGGGGGGGGTAAAATTGCCAAAATCATGCATACACATTTTATGGGCCCCTTCCACAAAATGCAGAACAGTTTTTTTCCAGATTTTCAGAGCATATGTAACATATGAAATTTGAGAGGCTCAAGAGAAACAGCTGTAATAATCAGATACTTAATTGTTTTCCTTATTTAATGGAGACAATTTATCGTTTACTTTTTTTTTAAAGGAAGTATTTCCCCCTTTATCAGCTTTTTTTTTTTTTGTTTGACTCTCCTGTTTTGTGTGAAAGCACTAAAACTGAAATCTTTATGAACTTTCCAGCTTTGTGTGGATCGACTCATGGATTCAAAGTCTCCAGCTCTCGACACAGTCAAGATGCAGGTCTATTTTGACATGAATTATACAACAAGAGGTATAAATGCATGGTGTCTCCTTCATGTTCTGGCATAACATGATATATATGGTATATAATCATCTTCATACTTTCGACAGATAAGAATGTAAGGGAATCAGAAATATAAAAGTGAAAGAAGTCACAACTTGTACAAATTTTTACATTTCCTCTGCCAGCTGATTTTAAACTTTTTGAATAAGGTTAGATTATTCAAAATGATCTTGTCAAACATGAACGTTCTTATAGGGTGGTGCGTTTATTGTTGTAATTGATAGCTCTTGACAATGTGTTTTCTTCTCATTTAGCTGATTTTCTGGATGAACATAGGAGAGTTCTTGAATCTCGCCTGTTGCCTGTCATAAGAGAGATCACTGACAGCAGAGCTCGTACTCGAGAAGAATTAGAAAGCTTGTACAGGAAAATAGTTTCTGCAGTTCTTCTAAGATCTGGATTGGGCAGTCCTACTGATATTGCAGTGGTCAGAGAGGCGACAGGTATTACAGTAATCTAAATTGTAAGAGTTCTCTTATGGGGTGCCTGGATGAGAGTTGAAAACCCTTAAATTTTTCTTTAAAAATGCATCGAGATGTGTGATTGGGTTTGTTGTTGGGAAACCACCCCTTCTGTAATCCTGCAGTGCTTCATTGGATTGACATAAGGTTGCTGGCTGAGATAGCAACCTGCAGTGTTTTGACTACAATGTGACAACTTACCAAAAATGACAATTTTATCTTCTACTGTTCGACAGTAGCCAAAAAGACTAGCCCATTGCCTACAGCTGTGACTGCTCTATCAGAGTATAAATGTGGAAACTATATGATGATAAACATCTGAGATATTAAGGTTTTAGTGAGACACACAAGACAAAAATATAATCTTGAGGAAGTAGGCGATGAAAACCAAAGAATGACATATATAATGTCCTTGTAATCACATCCACAATTTACACTATGGAGGCAACCTCTGAAGTTCAACAAAATTGAAAGAGGTCAGTTTGACCCTAAACTGGTCAAACTCTCATCAGTACACCCATATAAGTTTTCCATGACTTCTTTAGCATCTGTCGCAATATCTATTGATGGAATCTGTATGTATAAATGTATATATACAGTTGAGCACGCGAAACTAGAACACACCTAAGTCGAAATCACGGATCCCACGAAGAAAGATCCAGGTCCTGAATTTATTTCTCAATATTCTTTGTAGTTATTTCACATGAACTTCGAACTGTGACACGGATTCGTCGAACCAGTTTTCCTGCTGCGAGCGTGATCCAAGGAGCCTAGAAGTAGAAAATAAAAAAAACGAACACCAGAAACTTCACTCGATTAGCCATAGCATAGCCTAGTGGTGGCAGGATAGTACATATAGTCGCCCTTTCCCCCTTGCCCTGATAAAAACCGCGTCAAAATACCTGAGACGACCGATTCGGGCAGGAAATAACCCCTTTTTTTTTTAAAGAGAAAACATTTTTTGGTTTGTCCGGCGCTCATACCCCTAATAGCAACAAAAAAAAAAGGAAGCACTGCTGTGTGAACGGGATTAAAGCCAAACAGAGAAAAATGGTGAGTTGTGTTCACCCTTTCGTTTATTCTATCGCTGTTGGGCTTGACTTGGAACCGGTCCTTACCGAAGCACTTCCAGAAGAGAAAAAAAAGCGTTCGAGCACAAGGTCGCATGCCCCTGTCGCCACACGCCCCAGTTTGATACTTGCTTCTCTTTCAAGTGACCAGGGGAAAGGTGGGGGAAGAGGAGATTAAGGGAGGTAATTCGTGGTAGGCGTTGTCAACTGTATAATTTTTTTTTTAATATACAATATTAAGACCTCATGATTAATGCTTCACGTATTCCTCGAAATTCGGCAAACTCGATCTAGATGAAGCCACCCCAAAAGAATTCGAGTTTTCCTTGCTCAACTGTATATACAAACTAAGAGAAAGAGAAATCATTTTTTCTTACAAATGTCTTTGATATATACGTGTGTAGAAATCTTGTCACAACACCTGTAACACACCTGTCTGTTGTGCATTCCAGCTGCCCTTCAGTCTGTGTTTCCCCAGACTGAACTGGGGACATTCATGACTCTGACAAAGCGTGAGAAGGAAAGACAGCTCACTGAGCTGACCATGATTGTCACTGGGATTCGTCTTTTCAACAAGGAATGTGGCAAAGGAGGGGAGGGTATCGATGATTGTAAGTTTGTCCAAAATATCTAAAAATTATCAAAGTAGGGATAGGATTTAAATGCCAGGTCATAGAAGTAAAGTTCAAACTGTTGCATTCATATGTTCAGTTCTGGGATATAGATCATTAATGACTGGAACAGAAGAAGGAGACCAAACTTCATCACTTCTAAGTAATCAGCTCAATGTGAACAAGAAATCACAATTTTAAAGGACAAACACTAAATAAGGAATATTAGCGTGCTGGTGGTTGGACCAGTATGTAAATCCTTACTCAAAACATAATGTTTATGTTTAGAACAAAGAATTTCATTTTGCGATCCAGTGCATCACTGCATTGTTAAGGAGATTATTTTTCACGATTCAAAAGTATCAAAAATCTGGTAACTAAAAGAAAGTGACTTTTTTCATTGTGTGTGAAGAAGTATTAGTATAACCTTCGTGCACTGAAATCAGTGTGTCTAGCTGTGACATTTCACACATTTTGGCACAGGTTCCTACATTGTTTTTACCTACAAATGATTTAACTTGATATATGTGAGTGTGCATGGGAAAACCCGGCATAAGTCGGCAACATGACATTTTGAGATCTGTACATATAATAAAAGACAATACATTTCTGATAAATTGAAGTCAGTGACCCCCCTAAAACAAGATTTTGAGAAAACGGCATTTAATCCTATAAGTGGCAATAGCTAATTGACCAAGTAATATTGGAGTGACTGCTGTTAGGAGACCGTAGGCTAATTACAAAGCCGTTATAGAGATCATAGTGAGTAGTGTTCACTGCTCGTCTACAGTTTACCCTGTAACATGCCACGGTCCCATAAACAACAGCCAAGTTGGAAGTTTATGTCGGACCCATATTTTCACTTCAAAGCTGTTTTTCTCAAAATCAGCTCTGCCATCTTATGCCGGGTTTTCTCATGCACACTCACATATAAACACTTACAGATGTTTGAAAATAATTTGTTTCATTAGTACCAGCAATCCTCAATGAGGCCGTCCCAGCTACAACTCAGAGTGTGGATGGTGAAATTCAGAGCACACTGCGGAGTGCATACAAATATACAGCTCTTATAGAAGAGATGCATAAGGGAACTCCTAAAGAAGGCCCATCTATCCAGCTTTTGAAGGAAGCCCTCATCAATACTCGACAACATGAAACCTTCCTGAGAATCATTTTGGTATATTAAGCGTTATTAGATTCAACATATGCACTGAAATATATTTTGCTATAGGGTAGAGCAGTAAATTGTGTGCTTTCAATGTATCTGAACCTGTGCAAGAAAGCTGTGAGATCTAATGCAGAGGCTCTTTTATTTTGGATTAGTCATGGTAACTGGTTCTAGTTTTTTGTGAAGCTACATAGTAAAATGTAGTCAGTTTTGTTAATGACTGTCTGAAGCGGAAGTAGCTACTTGAACTATTTATTGGATATGGGACAGTTTACATGTCACGTACATTTTTTTTCTCTCTGAGGCAAATTCGTTCAATCTATTGTCCACAGAATGATGTGATCAGCTGTGCCCACCAAGTTGAGCTTTTAGAAAACCAACTGGGGACCAGAATGGAGCAGCTTCAGGCAACTGTTCAATCAAAGACAGCTGTGCCTACAGCTCAAGTATATGTAAGCTAGCCTTTTTTCTTTTTGTTGTTATTTGGAATACCTTGGGCCTTGCATCCTGTATCATGTGCCAAGCATCTGTGTATCCTTTAATATAAGAGATAAACTGTATCCGCTGCATGAACATTTTCCTCTGGCTTCATTAGTCAGATATTTGGTGTTCCCTGTCAAAAAATGATAACATTCGTTGACTAAACAGATGCAGAATGTTCTAGTTTTGCTCAGAGTCAAAGAATTCTGGTTCTTTTTTTTCTTTTTTTTTTTTAAACTGCTCATTATTGTGCATTGTCACCACATATGGTAAGAATTGTTATTGATTTTGAGTATTTCTTAGGTTTTGAAATCATTATTTTTACCAAGCTAAAATTAAAAGAATAAGTTCTTTGTGAATAAAAAAGTATGCTTGAGGAAAAGGAGCAGTTTTCATCCTTAGCATTTTTGTACATGTATTTTAATTTCATATATTAACCCTCTTGCTGCGAGAGGCGTCAAAATGCGGCATCAACTTTCCAGGCGTTCACTCTGCACGGGTGCATCAATGCGGCAAGGTCAAGCTGACCGCGCCACGTGCAAGCTGTATTTTCACACATCAGATCACTGTCCTCTTTGAGAAATAACTACCATCTTATTGCTCACTGCATCTCTTCTAAATCAAAGATATGCTGACAAGGACATGTTAATCACTGGTCGGTCTCACAAAGACTAAGCTTTCAAACAAAGGCTCTCCTCACACTATCAAAAGGTGTAACATCGACATGCGAACTGTTGCTCAACAAATTTGCAATATTATCTCATTTTCTCATAAGCTGACCATCATCTAGTGTTGTCTGTATCTAAGAACCGATTAGAAAGAAGCTCTGAATGATCTTTGCCCCAAATGCCCACATTGGTTCATTAGTATTTGTCAATCTGGATGAAACCATTTGTTTAGGGCTGGGGGGACATGGCTATACTATTCATGTTTGGTTCTCATGAAAATTACAGTTGTCAGTTTGGTATCATAAGTCAGATCATTGGTTAGAGACTTACAGGCAAAGATTTTGCTGGTTAATTCATTATCAAGCATGATAAGGCATAGCTGCGAATGTTTTCATACCGATCAAATACAAACCAAACCATGTGGACAGCAGTAGTGTGGTCATCACAAATTGGCAAAGGTCAGTGCGACCCAGACAAGTTTCCCCATGAGTAAGGTCACTGATCGGACAGTGCAGGGTGTGAGTCAAAGTGTTGTGCAATTATTATGTGCGATTGATCCAAATTTTAATCTTTTTCTTGTAGCCCCAGTTTATTCACTTGGCTCAGCTATGGAGCAGTTTCCAAGATGAGATGGTACTACTGAGTGTCCTCAGCAATATTTTGGCCAGTCTTGAACCATTCACACGGGTAGGATCATTGTGTATCTCATGAAAAGTCATAATTTGTAATAGTGAATGTTTACATTAGTGCACAGAAGGCATCTTGCTTTACCCAGCAACATTTTTTCCTTAAGTTATGAAGGAATCATTTTAGTTTGTGTGTTTTTCGAGGTTTCATAACTCAGCATGAATCATTACTGCCTTTATATTAAATCATATCATCGGGCCACATTCATCTCTTGTCTGAAAAGGTGACTTAAAACAAATAATAAATCAGTCACTTTTGCTCCATATTTCTGCTTAGCTCTGAAAATTAGTTTGTGATCTATTGAGAATTGCTGCACATACTATAATAATTTTATGTACGGTGTAATGTCCTCAGTACTTAATCTTTCCCTTTTCATGAAAAATTCTCACTGCATTCAGTTGATGTAAAAAGGGACATTATTATGTGAATATAGTTATTGATTTTATACAAAAATATTCCAGTTTTGGAAAGGCAAGTTGAGTTGACGTGTGGTATGGTAGATATATTGTAGTCAAATTTTTTGCTGGGTCTGCAACTTGTCCATTTGTATGGAATTACTGATTCCTAATTTGTGCAAAAAAATTCTTCAGAATCTGAAATTGACCATTTCAAGTTTTCTCCACCTTTTTCTATGTTGGATGAACTACGAGTGGCTAATGTGGTTACTGCGTGGGTTCAATAGTAACTCCCTTAAGGATACACAGGATTAACAAACACAGGGTTCTGCTGGCAATCTTATTTATTCAAAAAGCCTAACAAAGGTATCACTACCAAAAAGGCATGGGAAAACCCTACCAAGAAAAAGAAGAAGAAGCCAAGAAAAAGAAAAGAAACCCAGAAAAGAAGCCCAACCAGCCATAAGCCAAAGTCTCTCCGGGTCCTGTGCTACCGCTTCATGCCTTATGGGGCGGGGTGGCGATGGCAAGCGTCGGCAAGCCTCTGAGCTGCTACGGGCCCGGGTTGCTGGTCTGGGTTCACTGTGCTGTCGGCTCTTGTCTCTGCGTCTATGATGGAGTGTCCTGACCACTCGAACTCGCATCTTATTTATTAGCCAGCGCGGACGTCCGAGAGAGCTATTACGTAGTCCAATTGGACGAGTGAAAGGCTCGGACATGGAGTCCAGCCCGACAACATAACCGGTTAGGGTCCTAACACAATCGAATTTACAGTACGGTTAAAAGGGTGCACACAAAAGTCAATTAGGTATCCCAGTAAACTGCAGAAATTACTCTAACGTCCCCTCCAGCTATAATTGAATAAATTTGACCCAGGTTGGATTTATCGGGGATAACATGCGCCTAACTCGTGGTTTACTTTAAATCCGAGACCCTCTTATTAATTATTTCAATAGGATATGTGCATCAAAGTACAACAAAATTAGTACCATTATAAAGTAGAAATTTGCTGCTAAAATTCTAACTGACTACTTATACCAGAAACCCAGTAATAGTTTTAATGTAAATTTTCAAAGCTTCAGGACTAACGACATTCGACAATTTTGTGCGGGATACTTTCGTCCATTAATACGACGTATCTCCATTGATAACAAACGTTATCATGAGTACCTATTTTGTACCGATAGTGTATTGTCTACTCTCAAAAATGAATTTGGGTTCCCGTCTTTCTGTCAGTGGATAACAACGAAGGAGCGAGTTGTAAGAAACTTAAAGCCATGATATAAGAGTTGGAAGCCCGGTGGTCAACATTTCCAACTGACCAATCAAAATGCGCGCTTTTCACCGTGATGTGAATAACGGGTCCCGCGCTAGTATTACAAGGGAAATAATCCAATTAATGGTACTCGGCCAAGTGTCCCTAAACTACTATGAGTGGCCGTCCCTCACTCACGCACTAGAGCTACCATGAAAGCACATTAAAAATAAAAAGTCGTTCATCCTCTCACATCTATATTCGTAATTACCCATCTTCAAGCAAACCAACAGATAAAACAATGTGAAATTATAATGATAACTGCAAATGCTAGATTTTTCTTTGCCACACATGGAACTGTTAAGCAGTATACAAAATATATATATATATGTGCATGGATATGGAATTTTTTTTGTTCTCAGGGCCACAAGGAACTCTTTAGTGATGATGTCCTTGCACCTTACCTGGAGGGCCTGACTGTAAAGACAGATAAAGAACGTATACATGAGGTCAGAGAAACCATAATTAATCATGTGAGGGGAGAGAAGAATAGCAATCAGACACATGTTGTTATATCTCCTTATATATCTTGTTGTATCATCTTGTAATATTTAGTTTATATGTAAAATACATATTTCATTTCGTATTTCATGTATCATTACCTTAGATATGCTGAATGATCCATAGGTAGTATGTAACGGCTTGGTCCTTCACCTCCTATGAACGAAGAGTTATGACCATTTTTGTGTTACTCCCATCAGTTTCTCTGTATTGTTCCTCCATTTTCTCTATATCTCTTTTTCTGGGTTGTTTTGCTCCATGCAGATGTATAAATTTATGTTTTCTCATATCATCAGTTCCAACTTTCAAATCTAAATACATTATAGAATTGTGTAAACAGACGCCAATTCTTTTAGATATGCAATATGAACTTTTGTCATTTTAATAACCTTCTCTCTTTGACAATGTGCAAAAAGCTATCTTTTCAAAAGATCACAAATATGCAACTGCCACTTTCAGAAATTAGTATTAATTTACATCTCATCTCAACTTGTGTATGTATAGTAGAAAAGAACATGTCAAGCACGATCATGTTGTATTTCAGACTGCAGGTCAATTTGTAAATCCTAAAGACTACCAAGTAGAGAACAGAGATTGGCTGTTCTCAGACACAACAAAAAATTTTGCCAAGCTACATCTACAGTACAGGGCAAGTGATACTTCTCATTTTATTTGCCTCACATGAAACAAAAATTCTCGTCATTAACATTTTGACTTCAGTTTTTATTTCCACAACTTTGAAGCCATCGTGCTATTATTTAATGTAGCAGTGCATACAATATTTCGTAGATAATTGACTATCCGTGAATGGTGCTGTTATCCTGATTAAAATGCATTTGTTAATGATCTGAATAATTATATATTTACTGCATACATGTATAACTCGGAAGTTTAAGAATTAGTCCATGAGATTTATGGCAGCTTGTTTTCAAGTTTGGTTTTCATAACATTTGTTCACCAGTATTTAACATAATTTATGTGGTCCTATTCATAAAACTAAGAGAAATCCTACCTGATTATATCTGTTGACCTACCTTAGGACAGGTGTTTCGATCATGGGTGTAGACTGATGTTATGGAGGGCTAGGGTTGGAAAGTGGTCATTATTTATTAATCATGCTATTACTTATTATTCTTTTGTGTCATCCTCCAGGGCTATTGTGCCTATATGTTAGGCAGATATGACAGGCTTCTTGTGCCAGCCAACCCAGAAATAGGAGTCTTGCGATACAGAGAACATTACTATGCTTTCTCATCAAGAGAAGCGGCATATGAATTTGCTCAGAATCCACAGGAGTAAGACTTTGTTTTGAAAGAAATATAAACTTAAATGCTACGTGATAGTTGGACTTTCAGTGGAAAAGTGTGCTTCATGTTAATGACAATGTCTCATGAAAAGTTATATTGCTTGATACAAGAGAAGATGAATTGATTGAAAAGGACAAATTTTCTGTTTTTAAATAAAGGATTTACAGTATTATCAGTCTTTTATACATTTATTAGATCCATCCTCAGATTAGAAAAAGAAAAGAAAAAAGATGACTCACCATGATAAGTAAGGTTATGTTTCTTTGATTGACTGGAGAATGCAAGGGAGGGACAGCAGAAACCCCACCTCTCAAAACACGGGCAGACATGGAGACAGATGATGCCTCCATATTTCCTACTCCCTCTTTTTAGAATAAAAATTCAAAAACCGATTGACTGAATGACATCTTTCTTTCTTTTCTTTTTTTTAATCTTTCATTAAATAACATGATTTCATCACAAGATTTATTGGAAGAAAGTAGTTATTGTGACAAACTGCTCAGTGTAAGATATTGTCTAGAAATATGTAAGACAGTTTATCTTCAAAAAAGGCATTACTACTGACAGCTTTATTCTTGGGCAGGTTTATAGCTCTTGTGGCTGAAGGCGCAAAGAAAAGTCCAGAACTCATACAGTTACTTGAACTTCATACTCAGTTCTCCACCATCACCCCCTACTCCCAGGTAACCTATAATTTTTCTTCTTTTCCCTAGATAAATTTTATTCATATTACTATCAATCATCCTAATTGTCTCTGTAGTTGATCCATGAAAAGACAAACAGTTATTGAAATTATATATATCATGCATCACCAACTCATTTTAGAACCCTCCTTGCCAGAGATCATGGAAAATCAATACTGTGCTTTGATTTGCTATCACTAATGTGACTAATATATATGCTAACTCATCAATCTGATCCAGTATGAAGCATTCTTCCATAAACTTTGTTTTCCAATTCTGACAGAGCCGAGAAGCTGGAAAAATGATTGAAAAGCCAGTGACTAAGTGTGACAGTGCTTCTCAAACAGATACCCATATTCTGGAGTCCAACATTGTCAAAACCTATGCTTGGAATGAGTGGGAACTGCGCCGGAAAGCTATAAAATTGGTAACTCGTTCTTACATTTGGGTAATTTTGTGCCACATTAGTGAGCTGCATTCATGAATATGCATATAAATATCTGGTTCATTATATAGGAACACTGCCATCAGTTATAACATTATTTTAAACCATCTTCTGTGAATAACTGTAATTTTATTGTACTCTTTTCAGATTGCAGTAGCTTAATCTTCAATTTTAAGTCGCATTAAATGGGAGGAAATTATATATTTTTGCTGGGTATGATTTCTTTCTTTTCATGGAGGAAATGAGGTTGGGAAAATCAATGATAAAGAATCATTTACCGATGCTATTTGGTTTCTTACCAGAATTTTCTTTGACCTTCCAGGCAAACCTCAGAACCAAGGTAACTCATGCAATGCAAACAAATGGCAGCAACATGAGACGAGACAATGAGACTCAAGTGTACCTTCCGAAGTAAGTCTTACCTGAACAACATAAGACTGAAAATTTGTGGTTCAGTAAATGAAAAAGTCAAAGAAAGACACTTGTGTATTGCAAGGCAGGAAGACAGGAGAGCGGGCATAATATTAGCTGAATGGAGCTTGACTGCTAAAACTTTGATTCTGTTCAGCCAGCAAGGCATTAAAGTTAGTCCTGTGTCCTAAATCTAATATCATAATTCCACTTTGGCTGACATACAATAGAATTTTGACACGAGTTTCCTTAATTTAATTGCATGCATGAGTGGTGGACATCACATACACAAACAAGATCTGAATGTTTCTCTTTGATCATTTAGGACATACCAGCATATTTTTTATACTTCACTGAAGTTGTCTATTATGAGAAATAGTATTTAGGAGTGGATCCATTATATTAATGTAAGGTTTATTCACTACATTATATTTCCTGTTGCATTTGTATAATAATACAATGTATTACTTAACTTATGGCTTATACTAAAGACTGAATGAATAAAATTGGGCATGATCATTGTAGCACTCATGGGCTACAGTGGATGTGATGGATGTTTCTGCATATAACGTATGTGTATGTGAGGAAACATTCCCAATGTGAAAGATGCCTCATTTACATGAAGTGGCCGCCATAAAGAGTGATTCTTTTGATCTGAATCAAGTTTCTATTATTAAAAAGGCTCCTGATGCAAAGGATGCCTCTACTCGTATGGCATTTCTGTTGATAACCCATAAAAAAGTGATCCTAAGTCAAATGACACTGTGGATAATTGACACCATATTCTTTGGAAAAAGTAATGAGTAATACTGATCCTGCATTTTCTTCATTCTCAGAGATCAGATAACACAATGCAAGCAAGACAACTACAGTAACATATCGAAACCACAAGTTTTCTTGGAAGGTTTGCGAGGAGGTGGAATGTCTGTGCCAACTGTCATGACAAAAGTGGATCTCACCGTCAATGTGTCAGAACCTCCCATTGTGCGTGAATTTTTGGTGAAATCCAATAAGTGAGACCCGCAGTTCATTTTCCAGATTAACCAAATTATTTAAATTGAGACAGCATGTAAATGTTGTATGCTTTCTAAAGATAAATTGGTACATCAACTTGACTCTGCTTAATGTGAAGAAAATGTATTTTTCTCAAGAGGAAAATGTCATTATAGTAACTGAATTTGTTAAACTGGACCTAAAATTCTGAAAATCTTGTCTTGTTAGGATAAATAGCAGGTGAAATCATCCATGCAGATGGCAAGCAGTTTCAGAAAAGGAAAGATAATGAAAATGAAATGTGCCTAACAATCCCAGACCTCAGAGTCTGCCTGACTGAAGGGTCAGTGATATATAAAAGTGGATAGAACAGGGACTTTCTTATCTGTTGAGTTCTGAATTGAAGTTTTCACAGTTTCTGGCAAATCCTTCAATCAGGTTGAAAAGGGCATTAAACTATGACTAAGAAAACTGTGAAAGAGGGGAGGGCGTCATTATTTTCCATTATTTTTTGCTCACTGTTGAAAGAATGCACTTGAATTTGTAAGGTTTGGGAAGGGTAATTAGGCAAATATAGATAATAAGAATGTAGGCCAGGCTTAAAGGTAGGACGCTAAAAGTTTACTAAATTAAATAGTAAAATTAAGACAAAAACTATGGTAAGGAGTTCCCAATAAGCAGAACTAAATTAAACACTTATGCCTATATTTCCATTTTGGAAAACAGAAAAGGGACAACAGCTGGGATTAGAATAAAGATCTCTTGCCTCTAAGCTGATCACTCTGTGAATGAGCACCACTGGTATAACTTGATCTTCTTTCAAACAATGCTGGATTGTCACAGGTGATTCCCCCCATCTTGTGTGAACACAAAATTATATGATAATAAAGCCTTTGATACTTTGAAGACAATTGTGTATTTGAATGTTTCATTAAGAATTGACATTTTTACCTTGTATAAATATCAAATTCAGGTGAATAATATATGTATTTTTACCTGTTATAAATAATCAATAAAAAAGTTGAGCATTTGATCTGCATATCACTCTGTCATGTTCATGAGTAGTGATGTTGTCACTGACTTATATGTTGCTGTGTATTGTCTTGATTTTGTGGATGTCGAACATACTGTTGTGGCTTTAGTATGCTGGCTTTAGTATTTGAAAGTTTTGTTGTTGCCACTTCTTTACATTCCTATGTTCTGGTGCGTGTAAGGATTTCAAGCAATGCAGGAGATTTGTATTGATTTCACAACTAAATGAGATGCAGAAAAATTATACAATTATATCAGGTTTTGAACTGAACTCAATCAAATTTTCTGTCTAATATGACTGTTGTTATAAGTAGGCTGCGTACGTACCCCAAGCATTTGCACTAGGGGTGTGTACGTATACATTTATCCCTTACCCCAACCTTATCCTCACCACTAAATCTTATTGAATCCCTAAGCTTGCCCCCTACTCTTTCAACAAAAAAACAGGAGGAAAGCAAAAAGAAAATCTGAAAGAATAGTTAATCATAATTAATTAAGGTTGTTGTTTGGGTATTTTGTGAGGAGCTTTCTTGCTCTGGACTCACAAAAGGCTTTAAAATACGTACCCCCCAGCGTAAAAAAAATTTGGGGGATATTTATACGTACTTGTAATAATTCATTCATCTAATATGTACCATTTGTTCATAACTTGAAACTAGTAATCAGGCAGGAGTACCCCTTATTTTTTGCCTATATAAATACAGACACATTGTCACATAATATTTGAAGAAACGCTTGTAAAGCTTCATTTCCACAAACAAACTAGCCATTCTCTTACATTCAAAACCTCAAGATGCTGTATGGTTTCCTTGCATGGTGACTGACTCATTCATACAGTAAAAATAATAATTGCAGGTAACCAAATAAATAATTAATTTCTGTGTTGTGTTCTTAGTGGAGGGTAGAACTGGTATTATAATTCATCTTAAACAAAGCAGTCGTCGTTACACTGTCAGTTGAATAAGAGAACCAACAGAAACAAATTAAAATAATACATCCAGTACCATTTTGTCAGTTAATCTAAGATTAATACAGATAAACTTCCCCATAATAGCCTCTTTTGCTTCTTTAGCACTTTTTTTTACTTTCACTCTCTAATTATAATAATGTAACAAGGTGGTCATTTGAGGGGGGGCGGGGGGGAGTACTGCAGCCAAACAGGAACTGTCACGCTGAGATATCAAAATGTATACAGCTTGTGCCAGGGCGATAAAGATTTTCGCGCTGACAAGAGGAGAATATAATATAAGAAGTCTATTGTAGGGCACAAAAGAAGTTTATTCAAACACAGCACAACTGCTCTTAACTGGGGAAAGAGACGCAGTCGTTAAAACAGAATATCAATTAACAATAAGACGAGCATAATAATGTCTCATAGTTATAGTTAACAACAAGGTAAGCATAAAATATATAATGTGACATATAGTTATCATACAAATCAGATGGAGGTATTAAGAGCAAACATCATATGACAACAATTATGTATCAAACGCAGGGGACAAGGTGGTCTAGAGGCAAGGTGCTCGCCTCTCATGCCAAGGGTCCCGGGTTCTAAACCCGGGCAGTGCAGGCATGTTGGAAAGTGGATTTTTCTCATATTTTCAAGTCCCTGGTCCTATTGGGGGGTAGGATCGAGTAGTTCTTGGAAATTGGATTTTTCTCATATTCTCAAGTCCCTGGTCCTATTGGGGGGTAGGATCGAGTACCTAGTCTTCTCGGATAAGGACGAAAAAATTCGGAGGGCCCGTGTGCACGTTGCGCACGTTAAAGATACAGTTGGAAATCGTAAAGAGCAGGCCGAAAGGCCGCTGCCCGGGCAAAATTGAAATTAATAGATTAAAATTTATCCATATCATCTCCCCCCCCCCCCCCCCCCCCGCCAGAACAAGAAATAATAAAACAAGTAAAGTGAGGTGTAAAGGCCAAGGGCAGCGAACCTCCTAAAATAAAGACCTCAAATCATGTATCAAACGCAAATAGTCAAGAGGGTAATAAATGAAACATGGAGTGTATGATACGGGGAGATGCGGGGGCGCAGTTATCTAAAGGCTTCTCAACATTCGAAATGCACCAGTATCGTGGTTACAGATTTCTCTCTCTCTCTCTCTCTCTCTCGCGGTCTCTCGCTCTCTCTGTCGTGTACTTACAAATAATCTACACGAACTTTCAAGCTTTACTAAACATATACAGCTAGGCTTAAAATGAGACATTAAAGTCAGGCAATAGATATTATGCAGGGCTGATTTTAGATGAACATGCATTTCGAATATCTCAAAGGAAAAAAATATCTCTCGATCTTTCGGGGAACGGGGCCGTCGGGTAACATCATTGTGTGCCCCTGGGCAAAGCAGTAGGCTGCGGCCCGCCCCGTTTCAAAAACCAATGTGAAATTTTGCCTGCAATTAACGAGTAACTGCCCAGAATGCCCACGTCGGGAGACCATTCCAAATGTAACAAGATGAATGAGATGAACCATTGATGTGAGTTTCACTTAATTATTTGTTACTGCAGCTGGTTAGACTGCAACATTCCTACAGTTCGTGCCGGGGCGGTAAGACTGCTAACACTGTCAAAAAAGAATGCAAGTCTATTGTAGGGCACAAAGGACGTTTATTCAATCATACACAGCACATATTACACCTGCTCTCGACTGGGGGAAGAGACGCGGTGCTATTTTAACAGTAGGCCCTATATCAATTAACAACAAGACAATTAAGTATATAATGTCATATGGCATAGTTAACAAGACAAGCATAATATATTAAACGTAAGTAATCAAGAGTGGAGATAATAAACGAAACATGAGGTGTGCGATAGTTGAGAGAGAGAGAGAGAGAGAGAGAGAGAAAACAATACATGTATTATCTGAAGACTTCTAAACAGTCAGTATAATGCACCATTTATAGTGGTCGCCGATCAAACTTAACATTAGCGAGCAAACCGTCTGCTCACTTAGGAAAATATTAGGCCTATATTTCAGTAGGCTACATGCAGTATCTAAAGCAATATAAACAGCATAGCCGCGGGACTCTTAGCCTGTATTATGATAGAGTCTGGTATCATAACTTCGCGAGTCTAATAATTATATGCTTATGAGGAAGATATATCTGTTGTTTACAGAGTTACACTCATCGTAAATATCTGAAAGCATCTGATATTATTATCTTAAAATAAGCAAGAATGGAATCATAAGTATTAGGCCTAAAGAGCACGTACCTGTCAAAGAAGAATATAAGTTGATTGTAGGACACAAAAGACGCGTATTCAATCATACACAGCACATACACCTGCTCTCGACTGGGGAAAGACACGCAGTGCTTGACAGGCCCGGGGTTTTACACCATTTTCTCAGTACCGGTACTTGCCCATCCTCACACGGTCTCTGGGGTGGGTCAGTACAAGTTTTTTTGCTTGTTATTTTTTTTTAACAACAGTTGTAACAGCTTCGTTTTTTAAAAGGAAGCAGTTCATATCACCTAACTGTTCATATTCATAACGTGCTGCAAATTACCTCAACTGTTACATTAATCTCCACGGTTACACAAAATGCTCCGCACAAAGCCTTAATTCGTCCCTACCTCTAGGCGGGAGATCTACCTAAAGATAAAAATGGTGTGAAACACTGATTGAATAAAATAACTCGTTTCTCAAATGTGAAAAATGCACAGCAGAAATTATGCACTTTATGCCCTTGGTGCATTTACATTTACGTATTTTAATTTAATTCAAGGTACCAGACTTTTGTTTGATTTGCACTACGAACAATTGAATGAAAAGGGCGTGAAAACTGAATATACAATGTATTATCAACATTCTGGATTAATCTTCTAAAAAAAAAAAAATTGTGAGGAAAAAAAATTGGAATGTGGCAAAATCGGGTGAGAAACAACTGACAATAATTAAAAAACAAACAAAACCAGTAGATCTACATGTAATTTCTTTGCAGTGCATTGCCAGTTTTTTGTTTTTGTCTTTATTGTTTGTTTCTATCGCAGAGATATACGACATCTTATACCTGTTTGAACTGTTAGTTGTCACACCCATTCATAAACTATAACTTTCAGTAAGCCTAGACGTGGTCTAGGCTGCAGTGAAGTCACTTGCCATCAAACGAGACTAAAGAGAAAGGGGGCAAGGGAACGAAGCTTTATACAACCAGCCCCTTCGATTTCTAATCTCATTGCCATCTGTGGAGGCAAACCAAAGACATGCTACTGCCGTTTAGTAGTGTAGTATATCTACGGCTTCTAGTACATGTACTACTAAACAGGGTCCAACTGCATGCGAACTTCACGAAATCCGCTGTTCACGAAGTCCACGAAGTTAACGTTCTTTTCTTAATTTTTGTGACACTTCCGCCGCCTTCCGGCTCGGCGGCCCTTCAATGTATTCAAGACGAGGGACTGTCTTTGCCTGCAGTTAAATGTCTTAACCAAAGCTGTCTGGTGGCTCATAAGCATATCTGCTGGGTCTTCATCGAAGTATAACAAAAGGCAGAGTGCAAAATACTTTTTATTATGTCCCAGACCTTCCATTACATAATATTAATAAGTAGATCTAGCCCGGTGCTGTTAGTGTTGGTGGGCACTACCAGATAAGTGCGGTCCCTATCTTGCCCACTCCAATAGTCGATTGTCAGATTGATATGTAACGACGTGAGGGTACTACCGGATAAGTGCGGTCCCTATCTTGCACCCAACTGATCCTCCTTAGTTAACGGAAGGACTTCCGAATGCGTTCCAGTCCGAGTGAAAACAACACATAGCTACCCCGGCGGCTTTCTCTGATATATCAATCTGACTACTGCCCAGACGAACATCGGCCTACGGCCTCGATGATACAAACTGACTAGACCCTCACGTTGTTACATATCAATCTGACAATCGACTATTGGAGTGGGCAAGATAGGGACCGCACTTATCTGGTAGTGCCGACGTGAGGGTCTAGTCAGTTTGTATCATCGAGGTCGGAGGCCGATGTTCGTCTGGGCAGTAGTCAGATTGATATATCAGGGAAAGCCGCCGGGGTAGCTAGAGTCTATGTGTTGTTTTCACTCGGACTGGAGCGCATTCGGAAGTCCTTCCGTTAACTAAGGAGGATCAGTTGGGGGCAAGATAGGGACCGCACTTATCCGGTAGTGCCGTGTTGGTGCATAGCCATAGTGTAGATCCATAGTCGCCTAGTCACATACTTACAGTCTGTGTGTATGGTGCAGGCCATGTAATTGATTTTCTTTTTGTATAAATCTACGTACACCTACCATTGTGCAAACTCAAATTTAGTTGGTATGAAGGAATTGATGTTACACCTACCCTTACATATATTATGCATGATGAACAATTGCAGCATAGGCATCTAGGCTATGATCTATAGCCTACTGCTCTGACAAACATGAGATCTCCATCAAAAATATTCAATGCACAATAAAACCACAAAACAGGATAGGCCTACTGTCTTTACTGAGGCCTACCCGAGACACTGAATACAAAGACAAAGCAATTTGCACGTTGCACGTAGTTTATCAATGATGTAAACAATGCCTCCTAGGGAAGTTGGCTGTGAGGCAAGTAGTGTATTGTATACAGCGGACGCCGGTTTCAACGAGGAGTCGGTTCCAACGAGGTCGACTTCGATCCCCGTGTTCTTTCTTTGTTTTTCATTGTAATAAAATGCCACTCTCAACGAGGTTTTTTTCCCACGTGGTCGGACTCAACGAGGTCACGATGCCCTCTCTTCAACAACCAGCGAGTCAAGCGGAGCACGTTTCGCTTCTCGCCGTTCCGGCCGATATCACACGCCGCGGCCGGCCATTGCCCCGCAGGCACTACAGACAAAGGGAATGCCGCACGCCCCCCCTCCCACTCATCCCCCAACTGATCCTCCCCTGGAACAATCACTGCGTTTGCCGGTTTGCGGGGGGAGGGGGTGGGATAAATAAACCAGAGAGGAAAGGGTTGGGTGTTGTGAGCGGGTGGGACGGGGGTATTGTGGTGTGTAGAAAATAGATCTAGAAAGATAGGGCATCATAAGCTGTGCCAAGGCAAAGCTAGCACGCTCTCTAGCAAGACCAGGTGGGGCTTTGATTGAATGATTGTGATTGGTCCATTGGTTACGGTGCCGAGTTACGTCAAGGCCAGGCTAGGCACAATGCGCACGCATCCCTCTTTTCTCTTTCTTTACTGTTCACTTCACTTTCTTCACCACGCTTGCACCAGTCACATCGGATTGCTCTCATTTTCTTCGTCTCATTTCACTTCCCGCCTTCGTTGCATCAAGATCGCTCATCATTAAAATAATTGATCATCATGGCATCCAAGAGCCGGAGAGAGAGGGCATCGTGACCTCATTGAGTCCGACCACGTGGGAAAAAAACCTCGTTGAGATTGGGATTTTATTACAATGAAAAACAAAGACAGAACACGGGGATCGAAGTCCCGTTCGATGGGTTCTCAATGAGAGAGATCTCTAAAAACAAAACAAAAAAAAAAGACCTCACCCCCAAACACGTTGTACTTTTGATCACCCAACGCCACCCGTTCGATGGGTTCTCAATCAGGGTAGATAATTAGGCAGTGTACTATAATTTGCTTAGTTGCTTCCCTTGATTTCCAGATCGCCTCAAACATCGATGTCACCTACAACGAGAGGTCGGCTACAACGAGGACATTGTGTTGCCCCGGCGATCTCGTTGAATGCGACTTCCACTATACTGTGTCTCTGGGCCTATGTCAATTTTGTTTACTTTGCATTTGGCATTCAAGATTGGACTGGAGCACATTTTTCTTGTCCCTAATTGGGAAGGATTACTGAACTCGTTTATCTCCAGAAATTTGAAAACAAATTAAAGCACTAAAGCCTTTTAAAGAGGCAAGATGTGAGCAAAAAAAGATATTAAAATAATCAAATTTTAAAGAAACTTAGGATACAGTATAGGCTATCTTTGCCTTATTAGTTGCACTTTATACTGGAATAGCAAGTTCTAACACTTTTAACTGGAGACATTTTTAGCAGAACATTGCATCTCATTATTACTTATTAGTATTACCAAGTTCCACTAGACTGAATGGCATGGGTTTTTTAAAAATAAAATTAAATTGACTTAATTGTCACCAGAATTGTATTTTTTGCTGACTGTTTAATTTTGATTGTATTGTGATTTTCATTCCAGGAGTTGTCACAAGAAGTAGACATGCTTGAGTTTCAGTTAGATTCGAGGGCGACTGATAATTTCACCACCTCCCTTATCAAATGCCTGCAACAGTTGTGTCATAGATGTATGAATTTTGACAGCAATATTGAAGTTATGGGGTACATCAATGTTAATGTTGACAGTGGAAGTAAAGCTGATTTTGTTTTATGTGAGAAATTATTGAAAAGTTCCTCAAATTCAACAACATTTGTGAGCAATAGTTTCTTAGCCAAGAAAGATGAGTATATGCAACCTAATAAAAACTGTTCACAAAATGCAGAGCTGTGTGGTCGGTCACAGCATGCCACCAGACAGTTACCACAGTCTTTTCATACAAAACATCCATCACAGACACTTCACACTGTGGTTCGTGACTGTAATATTTCTTGTAAGAAACAAAGACAGCGTAGGTCATCGAAAAAGGCACCTTGTGGAGAAGATCGTGTTCATCAGTCCATTTCACCAGATCCAATTTTCACAAGGCGGAGTCCAGTAACTTGCAAGACGTATGATAGTATGCAACAGGTGATTAGCATCAAAAAAGAACTTGAAACCAGCGGTGATGGATTAGGCACAGGAGATTCATGTGAACAAAAACAATTTAGTGAAATTGACTTTCCTGCTGAATTGCATTGTTTATTACCACCAGATAATGACCTCAACAGCCATCTGTCAGTTGGAAGTTGTCAAGGTGACAGCAGATCAATATTCAATGCAACTGTGAAAAAGGAGGCAGTTCCACCATTGCCCACTTCTGTAAACATTCAGAATGCAAACCAAGTTTCAGTAGTTTCTTCAAATGATGTAGCTGTGAATGGTGAGCTTCAAATTCATCTTTCATCTGCTCACACAACAGCTATGGAAGAAGTGGCTAGTACAAGTGCTCATTCTGTACCCACAACTTGTGCAACCACGACTGAAAGAAAGTTACCTGAGGATAACATATTCTGTGAATTGGATATGGATGTGGAGTGTCATGATACTGAGGACAAAAGTCATCTGGTGTTTTCTCATGCTGATGAAGAATCAACAGATGATGGATACTTGGCACGGTCAAATGACATTCAGATTCCAGTCAAAAGATCTAGTAAGTATGTTTTTGTCAGTACATGGCAGGCAGGTTTCAAAAAAATAATGTCAGAGAAAGCTTGGAATTGGAGTTCATAATAATGGCTTTTAATTTATTTAAACGCTTTTTCAAAGCAAAAGTTCTCGTCTTGTCCGAGCTTTTTTGTTTGTGTCAAAAATGACACGAAATATTAACAAATCTGCTGCTACTTGTATGTTTTTTGTTGTTGTCAGATTGCATTTTTTTGTGTTGCGAGTGTAAGTGTAATCAGAATCCAGAAATGCTTGCAGTTTTTCCATACACTGAGTCATTGATTAGCCTATACTCCTGGCAAGCCCATCAAGCTAACATTGAGCCTGTCACATCCTGATTCTGCAGGATCAAGCCAAGATCAGCTGTGAACATGAATCGCTGATTGGCATTGCGCTTTCAAAAATTGATCGATAATACAGCCTGTAAACTGTAAAGTGTAAGGTTTTGGGGAAACAAAAACCAGCTTCATAAAGGAAGGCCTGTTAGTGTTAGACATCATTTTTTGTTGATGAACATTGCAATTGCTGTCCTCATTTATTTTGAAGAAAAATGGCCTTGTGGTCCAAAAGTATTGAAAATTGTTGGCTGAAGTGAAAGGAAAATAAAGTTTGTTTCTTCCAATTCAAAATCTGTGAATCCGTGCTGCGAAACTGGTTGAGATCATCTGAGCATTGCCACAAAAAGGTCCGCCGAATCCGCTAGTTTGTCACACCTTGGAGCATTGTTGAGATCATCAGAGACTATCAGTGGACATCAGCACTCCAATGTAAGTATTTAATGTTTACTCATTTTGTCCTAGATCTGGGGGCACCTTATTGGCAACTGACCATATACGAGGGGACAAAATCATGGCTCAATTGGGCAATGGTCCACGATATAACAGAGCGACTGCCAAATGCTAAACTGTTTTGTATTCACCACCAAAAGTGACAGTAGTCACGCGGACAGTCCTCCTTTGGTAGTAATACTAGTATATATGGACTTTATAAAACTGAGGAAAAATGCTTTTGCCAACTTTTCATTGTCCTAATCAGTGTTACTTTTATTTACATTACTCACTGTGTTTAAAATCATTTTATTCATCTTCAACTTCAAGACAAATAATCAATAATGTTAATGAGTAAATGACTTTATTTGTCCATTCGAGGAAAGTTGTTCTCACCACAGTCACACGATTATGAAAGACAAAAAGATTGCAAGACATCGGGATCAAGCTAAACACACTACCAGTTACACAAGCATTTTATTTATAGACAAATCACAGAAAAAAGAACAATTAAACAAATTAGTAAACTTGCTTCCTTACCATTTTGTGTCATCATAGCCAAATCTTTTGTGTTTTAACATGTTGCCTAATACGTAATAATTAATAATAATATTAATTCTCATATTTACTTTTTTATAAAAAGAAAAATATGTTTTGGCATTGGGTGAACATGTGCAACATGGACACAGTACAACCAATATGTTACACATATTCTGTCTCCACCCCCTACCACAATATGCACATCATATACTGATGATGGTACTTTAACATATATACAGCACATCATTTTTGTTTTCTTGCCTCGTGGAATTGTGTACGCCATGTTTGAATTGAATTGCTTTGTCCGACATGTTCCTTTAATAAAAGAATGAAAAGCACGTAATCTAATCTAATGAGTATGGGCTTGGAAATGGCCACTGTATTGGCCTTCTCGTGCAATATGCGAGGCCAATATTGTGGCCTACGTTTTGCAAAGCAAGTCCTGAGGGAGGCCAGTTTATTTTATAGCAACACTGCTCCTCATGTTTTGTTTGTTTGGTTGCTGTGACTCATTTTCTTCACTGTTTTTTTTTTCACACTAGTATCGCATGTTTTGCTTATCCTGTCACCCCCTACTATGTCTAACAAAAAAAGTGGTAACATCCGATTACGTTTATCATGATGCAACTGTTGGTAACTATTTGTCATACTCATATAAATTATACTGATGGTCTGAAGTTTTTTGAACTGGGGAAAATTTAGGGAAACTTCTGACTTTGATGCTGGTTGACGTCAACATGTGAAATGAGAAGAAAGGGGGCATCTGCATATTTTAAAAACTGTTGTCTGTAATAATGAATTCCTATGTAACATTACAGTATGCTGCATAAGGGCGTCTGGCGGTAGGTTTTTCATCGGGGAAAACTGGGAGAAAATGATTGACTTTGTTGTTGGTCGTTGTCTTTATTTGATGTGGTAATTAGATATTGTGTTGCTTTGTAAAAACCGCTTTTCAGTACATGTACACTGTGAGCTGGAAATCAAATCTCTTGCTAAAGGTGTGCTAAGGAAACTAACATCATAGTACTAAGTACATGTACGTGGAAGCTATAGTGGAGGAGGGAGAAGGCAATGCCATGATACATGTGGTTAGTACATTAAGTGCCTGGCTTAAAAAACGCCCAAATGGCCTGACTTCTAAAGGGGAAAAAAAAAAGAAGCGCAGAGCTCCTGGGGAAAAAGGTTAATACATTATATGTATTAAACGGTATGTAAATGCAAAAAATTCTTGATTATGGGCCTTCTATCAATAGAACTGCTTGCATCTCATCACAAGTACTTTATCCAAATTTCATAGGGGTCACTTATAATTTATCCACCATTATTGTTGTTATTGCATCCTAAAGTAAACACAGTACATGTGTTCAAAAGGACCCAGTTGACCCAACCGCCGAGGTTATGGACGACACGTGAACGATCGGCTGATAGGCAACTGGCTATCCCTGTTGAGGGCGTTACATGGACGAGTTCACTCAACGCGGGACGAGGGTTAATTTTGTATTACCAAGGAAAGATTCATTCTCTTTAAAGTTGCATGCTTTGTTGCAAAACTTTGAAGATGAAAATAATTATCACACATGGTTTGGGAGGAACAATTGGACATGATATGTTGCATCAATGCAAGTCAATTTCAAACTCTTTTGTAAATCTGTTCCTGGATTTTGTTTAACCCTTTCGCTACATAGGGGTTTCGCTAATTTTTGTAGCCAGAACTCATAAACTTTGTAAACAGAAGAGTTATAACTGCTCAAAGAAGGGCCGTACGGTGTATGTCCTGTAGGTGTGTGGGAATGAGGGTTTCAGTTTCTTCTGAGATGTAACATTATGCAGCCCAGCACAATAAGTTGTTTACTTCTGGGATGTACAGCGTACGTTCTATAGGGATCAAAGGGGTTAATTCTAATAAAAGTAAATCGTGTCCATTTAGTTCAGCATTAGTTTAATGCACCATTCTGTTTTTGTAACTGTGTTTGTCATTTAAAATTAAGACCAAGCCATTTTCAAGTGCAAGTGGAGATGTCCCCTTTTCTGTCCCCAATTTCGTCTGATTTGTTTTTTTGTTTGGTTAAAGTGATGTAGATTGTGATGTCATTTCTATCCCATACTCTTCTTAGCGTCTAAGGGACATGATGCCTGAAGAAACTGAGGGCTCACAAAGCGGAGGTGAGGGCTTTATGGACGCAGGCCCAGAACCATAAGAAGAAATATCAGATGAAGAAAAAAGACAGGAAGGTTCAGAAAGTGAAGTGGGCCGCAAACAGAAGATCCAGCACACTGGCCACCCCAGACACATTTAAAGCTCCTCCTCCAATTTTATTAAAATAAAGTAATGTATTAATAGTCTCCTTCAATATGTGTTGCTATATATATAATATAAGTTTTTAAATCAACAATTTTTTGCATTGTTACATTGTGAATGCTGAAATATGGTTTGTCAAAAGGAGATTCGATACCAGTCATCAAATTTTCCGCAAAATTTGAATTTAAGAATAGACCTTCCGGTCCGTGTTTTTGCTTTTTGTGTTCGTTCATATGTGTGCTTATTTTTATCAATGAAGACACCCATTATTTGAAACAAAATGCAATGAAATTTGAGCTCAAAATTTAATTTTGACAGTGCTCTCAATACATGATGTGCAGAGCTCAATTTCCACTTTCTTCTACTTCTAGACCACAGCTCCAATTATCTTAGTTTATTTAAATATAGAATAATATTTTATTTTATTGACCTTAAAAATTGTACAAGCTGATTGTTACCAATTTGAGCTATAATTTGATTAATATCATGTATTTCAATGAACTTTCCTACCATCCTTTTATGAGAAAAGGTTTGCATCCCATCATTAAACTTGTGTTACAGATTTAAGGAAACATAATGTGATACATTTTTCCAAGGTGAGCAAAGCAAGAAAAGTGAAGTTAAAAAAATATAGTACAGATAAATGTACATGTATTTCTTCCTGTGAACCAAAGTAGCTAAATATGGGGGCGTGAGAGGGAGTTGGAATACTTGGGTGGTGGATCTTTTGAAATCAGGCTAGGAAAGACTTGGGCCAAGTGCCTTGACAAAATAAAATTTAGTGTCTTTTGTCTGAGTAATACCTCTGGCCTGATGTTCAATAGCACTTTGCACACTACGAGTATGAAAGCCTAATCCAAAACCACAATTCCTCTATCCACAGGAGGCAGTGGCCCTCTACAAAATATCACAAGGGTTTTGCTCATTTTCTGAATCTTGTTAGGGTTGTGTTTAAAATACATTCACACAAAAACAACAAGAACAAAAAAACATCAATCCCTTTCTTTTTAATTTTGAGGCTGAGGAGTGCTCAAGAAGGTCTGAAGGATGAATTGAAAGTAACATCGGAAAGAATTTACATTCATCCCTCATACGCATAGCATCTAGAAGGAGTTTGATACCACACATTCAGCCCTTTATTATCATCGTACTACTATTTCAGCTTCTCCTAAATGAACAAAACAGTTAATTCTACAGTTAATTTAACTAAGGACATGAATTTTTCATAATTCATGAATGTTATAATATAATTTATGTAAACTGCATAGCTTTGCTGTCTGACTCACTAAGAGATTCTGTCTCCTGGCAGTCGAAGCCTTAATATGATGCAAGTGAATGCTATCAGGGAATTCCTTTTGTGAATCTTGCTGCACTGTTAAAACTAAAAATCACATTTGTGGAGTTTTCTATGATGCATGCATTGAGACTGGTGGATTGAAATCTTCAAAATGGTTTGGAAACAGATGCTTTTGAAGGTGAATAGAAATCTCGTACAAGTTTAAAAAATACCCAGAGTGTAATTAAAAAGTTTGTATTATATCAAGTTTATATACACCTATTTGATCATAGGACCAAGTGATGATTTTCTGAAAATTCATAATGTATTTTGTTGTTTGCTTATTTTGTTTAACATAGAGGCTGCCTAGTTTTGTTAGTTGGGTGAAATATGAAAAACATATGCCTATATTTTTTATGTGTTATTGTAAAATATTGTTGTCATGTCATGTTTCTGGCCAGATTTTTCTGTGTCTAAGGAATTATAGTTTGGCACATTTTTTTGTTGTTGTTGTTGTTTATAGATGGGATTACGAAATCAAGCAAAGTCTTTGTGATGGTATATTATTACATGTATGTGACTTTTTTGTGACAAAAACTGTCAAGAATCAGATTGAACAAAGTTTCCTTTAAAGTGAAAAAACAAGTGGCGTAATTCTGATGTGCTCAGTTTTTATAACACTTAATGGGATGACATGTTCAAATGTCAGTTTTATGTTTTGTTAAATTTTGCCTCTCGGCGCCTCAATTTATGCAATATTTATATTGTCAAATATGGCTATTCACTTTTCTTAGGTCGATTGCCAGAGTACAAATGTGAAGCCATGCAAGAAGACATAGCTGAACTTCCTACACCACATAAACCTTCTACACATGCTGAAAAGGCAGGATGGTACAAGGAAAAGCTTAAGAAAAACAACCCTAAGAAATATGAAATGAGGCTCCATCAGGAAAGAATCAGATCAAACCTCAGTAGGTTAAAGTTTCTTGAGAATGCCACTGAGGATGACAAAGATCGTAGGCGAGCACAAACCAGGGAACGAGTCAGAAAGTTTAGGGCTAGAAGAAAGGCAGCAAAACTAGATTTAGTAGGTGAGACTCCAGAGCCTCCAGCAAAGCGACTGATAAGGGATAAGGGGGAAAAAAAACAAGAGGAAGCAGTAAGAGAGAAAACAAAGGGAAATGTTGCATGGACTCAGTTTGTATACTTTTTGTGCTTGAATGGACTTATCAAAAGGGCTGTAAAACTTAGTGCTGTCTTGTTTCACGTTCTTAATTTGTATGTGACTTTGTCCTTGCATGTAACTGGCGGGGCACTTCTGGTAGATCTTCTTCTGCCCCACTGTTCTTTTATACTGTCCACTGTCTTGCTTTTTCATAGCACAATGTGACTGTTGTCATTTCGACAAGCTTTCTCCAAACTCAAACACTCTGTCCATAAATATATTGGGTGCCTACAAACATGTTTATGTATAATGAGCATCTGGATTTGCCATCTTAATTTTTCAAGGCTCCTAGTCCTATTTGAAAGTTGGCAGTAAATTATAAATCCGCCTTATATTATACTGGTTACTTACCATGAATGAACCTTTCATAATTTCTTTGAAACTCCAAACATTCTGTTGTCAGTAAGAACTTTGGCATCTGCATTTTGTAAGTTCACCCTCTTTCTTACATACATGCCTTTATCCCGCTGTTCAGATATATGCATTCCTTATGTCTCTCCTGATGCACTTTCGTTACAATTCTTAAAACACCAGTATTTTATTTTCATCTGAGGTTTGTTGCATACATATTTGTTTACTATTATTTATTATATTCTGTACACGGTATCCAACTTTTCTCATGGTTTTAAATTTAAAATACAGTGTACTCATGTGCATATGTATGTCATCATTTTTTTTTCTTCACAAGTTAACAAATTACATGTACATGTATTCACTGTTGCAACTTTTTTTTTTTTCATCTGTGTTCTTTTTGAGATACTGACTGGAAAATGTTTACCTCTTTAATATAGACTCATCATTAAAGAATTGAAATTGCAACTGCCAGATTTTGTTTTCTGTGACTAGTAACTTTCTGATTATACTTCTCCAAAATCAAAATTTCAAGGCATATATCTACTAAGCATAGTCAGTCATGCAAGAGCTCATAATGCAGCTACATTTCATAAAACATAATATGCAATTTATCATAGAAGTGTAAATGCTGACATCTAATTTCAGGAAAGTTTGTCATGCACACTACATTTGTATAAATAATTCAAAACATGGAGCACATCAGTACTGAAAGGTTGTACATACACAAGTTTAGCAGTAACATGTAAAAAGGCAAACATGTACCTAGAATGTTGCAGGAAGCAAATGTGGAACATTCATGCTCTTTGGAGATGAGGAAAGTCAAACCGACAAATACATGTACATGTATTACGCCAGTGCAATCCGATAAAGGGAAAAATTTATTATTCTTAAGGTAGCAACTTTTCAAAACAATTGAATTGTTGTGAGACGTGCATACATCATGTATAATGCAACAACAACAGTAACAATGAGTGATAAAATTTGCAGTCACCAATATGTAAACAAATTTTCAATGGACCATGGAACCCTGGTGTTTTTGTATTTAATGCTCATCTACTATGTAAAACAATGCTAGTCTATGGTCACTGTGTGTGGCAGCAAATCCAGGGTTAATTGGACATGACATTAATTGAATATGTACACATATTTAATACATGATCATTCTGATGTGCTGTCTTCACAAAATTTGAGGTGGTCCAAAATGAAGGCCACTGTCATAACTCGACCGTTTTAAAAAATGAAGACATTTGCTATGCTTGTAACCACTGTCAGCCCGAAGATTGTGTTAATAGCTGGAGATTGAATTCTGAAAATAATGCTTTTTTAGGTGTTTAACAGCATGATATAGTGCTTTTCAGTGTTGTGCTTTTGAAAAATTTGTAAAAACTGGATATATATATGATAGTTTACCATATGGCCCTTGAACAGTTGAAGTAGTCTCACTAAAAAAAATTGAAGGAAACTGGAAATACTCAGGTTACAAGGAAGAAGAATTGATTGAATCTACTCACAATGTCTTCCCGTTGAGTCTATTAGGCAATAGAATCAGAAAGCTTTTGATGTAAAGACAATCATATTTGACTGACCACAAATTGTCTGATGGATAAATAGTCGTATGCATGTATTATCTGAAATTTACCTCCACCCAGGTAACATATGAAAAATTTTAGAACAGTGAAACATGTCAGACCTTTTTTTTTTTTTTTGAAGGTAACGAAAGTTTCATTAGCCGAGTCAAAATATACTTTTCAACCATCAGGAATACAAAGGAATCTTTTAAAAGGACAGGTTATTGCTACGCACGCCTGCATGGCACGTTCTGGTAACTGATTTGGGAGATTAGCTCAATAATAACATGTGGTTGGTCAAACAGTGTGACCAAACACTGTCCCTTCCCTTCTTTTTTTTGTTTTGTTTGATAGTAAATGTAAAATAGTCATTTCTTTTTTTGCTTGTATTTTGTATGCGTTATTTACAACCACATGTACGTGTATCTTACTTAACAAAACTTGTTTAATGAGAATTGCTCAACAACATCCAATGTCATTAAATACAGTGGCAAATCTAATTTATTTTACAGCTGGACGCAATACACAAAGCTGGTCAAAAATTGCTCTAGAGGCATTGTCCAGTGCTGACAGTTGCCATCAGTACAGACAAAACATCACTAAAGATAAACAGATGGACTCGTCTGTGAGACAGAGGAACAAACAACAAGCCAAGACATACAAGCGAATCATGAGTGAAGAACGTCGAAAACGATACAATGAGATGGCAAGAGTGCGAAATGCTAAATGCAGGTTTGTGTCATGATAGATGCTGTTTTGATCTGAATTTTTAAATTGAGGCTCTTTGGTTAAGAATTAATAAGAGGCCAAGGTCCAAACACTACTTGCCTTTAGTTGCTGGTCGTGTAGTTTGCTTATGTGAATCTACTAACAAATAGTTTGGGCACTACTTTGAATTAAAAAAAGAAGAACAAAAAAAAAAGGAGGAGAAGACTACAGGAGAAACATGTATTGACCAGCAGCATTATTCCTAAGTACCTACCTTTTGTGCATTCATGCACTTTTTTTTTTGTTTTGCAGTTGGAACAGTGGTAAAAAAACAAACAAATTTGGTGATGATAGGTGGAGGAGTCCCTGTTGTCAGGCACTTCCTGCAGTACATTGTAATCCCACCCTCTGATTTTTTTTATAATTGTGATAAGCTTCAATTCAGTAATAATCCAAGAAGAGAATCTGATTCCTTTTCTCATTGAAATTTGATGATTTGAAAACTGAAATTTTTCACTTTTTTCTCTCAAGGGCCAGGAAAAAAGCTGCACTGATGGCTGCTACATATGCCGCTGCATGCAGAGAGGGTGAAGTAGAGAAGAAGAGGGAATCCACAAGTGAGTAATATTTTTATGTTTTTATACATGAACATAATAATAAAAAGTAACTGAAGTGTTATTGGACCAATCAGAATGAGCTAATACTGATACAAAATACTAACTAATTTGACCTCATGTGTTGTGCATCTAAAACTGAGAGTAATAACACTGTGCTCTATTTTTTACATGTGGATAGTGCTCTTTAATTCTGAAATATTGATTAAATTTAACAGGAGTACATTATATTTCTTGTGAGATTGATGTAGATGTGAGTTATGGCAATTCTTGTTTGCACAATGGATGATGAAAAAAGTTAGTTACTGCTGTAAATCAATGTTCTAATGATCACTTGAAGCACATCAGATACGAAATGTACAGCACAGGTTAACAGTTTCTCCCTTTTGTCTTTTTATTCTCTAATCAGGTCTCAGAGATTCTCAGCTGTCAAGTGTCAGTACCTTTACACCCAGTACATTTGATTTTCTGAATGAAATTTGGAGTGGGTTGTCTGACAGGAAGCTGCAAAATTGTGATCTTAAAGGTACTTAGT
Organism: Onchidella celtica; assembly: GCA_963931925.1. Lineage (NCBI taxonomy): Eukaryota > Metazoa > Mollusca > Gastropoda > Systellommatophora > Onchidiidae > Onchidella > Onchidella celtica. The sequence continues at coordinate 92,954,826 of OZ007567.1, read as the reverse complement.
TTTGAGTCAGCTTAGTTTTTCATATACTGTATGAAGTGGACTGTATGAAACAAAACATTTTTGTCACTCTCCCTTCTAGAAAATCTTTCAGTACACATTTTCTTCATGCATACAAGTCAACATACTTTGTCCTGTGTAGAAGGAGATACACTGTAGCAGAACAGTAAAATTAGTTTTCAAGTGGAAATTTTTATTGTGTAGAATTTTATCCTCAACAGCAAGCACAGGAGTATCTTTCGTGAATTTTCAAATGTTGAAAGACCATGCACGTGAGAAAACATCAATCTCATGTGAAAATCCACTGCCCATAGCCAAGGATTCAAGAAGCCTGATTTTACAAGTTTGCCATATCACGTTACAGTTTGAAATGAGTGGTATAACACTACATGTAATTCTTGCTAGCAGTATGATCTCCCCACCCTCTCACCCACCACATTTTTACACTAAATATATTGAGATTTAAACATTCATTTCAAGTTTCCTGATCTCTCTTCTTATAACAAGCTTTGGAAGCAAAGATTGTTAAACATAACAACATTGGTAGCTCAGCTAGTCTCAAATACATGTACAATTTATATGAAGACAAATTTGTTTTATTCTCAGGTGAAAACCTGACATGCAGTTTGCCAAGAACCACTCCATCAGAGGCAATGTCCAGTGCTAAAAGATGTCAGCAATACGGAGAAAATGGCAAAGACCTGACAACAAAATATAGGAAGAGAGAACGATGCAGGAAGCACATGAGTGAGGAACAGCGAAAACGATACAATGAGCAGGCAAGAGTGCGAAATGCTAGATGCAGGTTTGTTTTATTGCCAGTACATGTATATAATGTAATATTCAGTGACATGGTATAATTCATTTTCATAATGTAGGTTTAAGGTCAGCGGTTACAAAGCCCTCATTGACATAATCTGTGCTAAATATCTGCATTTTTATTTTCCTGTTAAATAGTTCTAGCACTGTCTTGTTTTGGAAATTAAAGTTGTAAGCACAAGTGAAGTGAGAAGAAAAAAAGTTTCATGCTTCTCATGAAAATTTGTGGATGGCACTGCCCTGAGAGGTCTTTCACGCATCCAGCAAATTCTGTTGGCTTCAATCTTCTGGGGAATTGAGCAGTTGTTTTTTTTGTTTATTGAAGTTTTTTCTGTGAAGGACATGCTGTACAAGACACATAAACACAACTAAAAAGTGATGACAGATCACGAGTTCTGTGGTTGGGCGCTCTATTTCCATCTGATATTTTTGGTTACTTTTGTAAGTCAACAAAACATTCTGACACATATCTTTCGTAAGATTTGAGATTTTGACATCAAGTTGTTTTGTTTTTTTCTTTGCTCCTTATCAGGGCCAAGAAAAAAGCTGCACAGATGGCTGCGGCAACTCTTGCTGTGGACGGGGAGGATGAGTTTGAGAAGAGGAAGGAAAAAGATTTCAAATGGAGAAAGTGGACATTGCTGACAGATGATGAAAAAGAGCACATTATTCACCCAGGGATGGCCAATTACTCCATAGAGAAAGAACAAGTACTTGATGAGCCATATTTTCTTAAAACTGAGCCTAGTGACCCATAATTATCTCATTCTATTTCTATGTGGTGGCTTTCCCCATCTGGGATAGAGCATATTATAAAAAAAAAAAACACTTTTATCCTCTCCGTCTCCACGCCCAAGATAAATCCTTGCATTCATGTATGATCCGTTATATTGTCCTGTATGGGAGGTGCTAAAATCTTAAATGCAGAAAACTGAACAGAACTATGTTTTCCTGATGCAGGAATTCTCCATTAAAATACCTCACAAATAGAATGTGATATAAATGTGGCTGCTGACCTGTTGTACATCGCATTTTGTGTTGTGCAGTACTGAGTGGGTGAAAGACTGAGAAAACTTATCTAACAAGAGATAGAGTCCTTTATTGGAAAAGGGATCTGGAAAGGAGGATAGTATTGTGTGTATAATGTGTATTCATATTTATAACAGAAACCAGGGATTTTCACATTACAGTAGTCTCCGTCTAAGAACCCGGTCAACAGGAGACAGAAAAAGCGGGTTCTTAGGCGGACCGGGCACTTCGGCGGATGCCAAAGGATGCCACCCATGACCACACGTGTCCATGGCTTTATCCCCCTTGATTGCTCGGACCTGGGTCGTGACCTCATAATGATGCGTTGGACATTTTTTTTGTTTGCGAATGGTCAAAGTTACGACTTATGGCTAGCAGAATGCTCTTTTCTTACAGTGATATGTAACGAATGGAATGATTCAGACTGGACAATCAAGTTGTGAATCACAGATGCCGATTTTAGACAACACGAGGCCCAGTGATACCCTGTGTAATAACCACAATCAGCCCTAACATATGCCGTGCAAACCAAGCGCGTGGTCAGTTACATATAAAATTCTGCCCCTCGAGTCAGGCAACAATAGATGTTAGGTAATGACTATGCTAATTTAGTCTAGGACTGGCCTGCTTGCACACGAAAGACGTAACTGGGCTCCACCCTTTGTACGGTTCGCCTCCCCCTACCTTCCCTCCACCCGTTCTCTTTCACTGTACTGTGTGGCTTTGTTCTATCCCGTCTACTTGAAAGAGAATTTTGCGTTTAATATGGATATTTTACGTAAAAGTGTGCTCGTCTCTCGGTCATATACCGGGTTCTTAGGCGGATTTCTCTTTTCAGAGCGGGTTCTTGCGCATGTAAATTACAGTGAAAAAATTTGGTTTCACGGCAACAGCGGGTTCTAAGGCGGCGAGTTCTTAGACGGAGACTACTGTATCAACAAAATGGATAATACTATATATATTTGTATGTCCTACTGACATTGTCATATGTACTAGCCTTTTACAAGGACCATTAGAACAAACTATGTATTGTGTGTAAGCACTTGGATGTATGGTCAGTAAATCTTTTGCCTGCATGAGAAACACAAGCATTAGTCCAAACTTGACTTGCTTGTTTTTCCTAACACTCACATGCAGTGCAATAAGGCATTAAGTTAGGTGGTGTTAGTGTCTCCATAGAAAATTCAAGAGCATACCAGTATGGTACCTATAATTTTACAGTTTTGATATGGAAAGTGTGGAAGGTTTATAAATATTAAACATGAATCAATGTTTCATGCTGAATGATGTGCACTAATGTTTTTAAAGCGTCGAATTTTGACAAGATTAGTCTTGCCTGTTATACCCAAAGGTATAGATCAAACTGACTATGACTATCAAAATTCCCAAATTTTTTTTTTCTTCTTTAATGTTAAGTTATGACCAGATACCTTTACATGTGTGGTTGTATGATATAAAATTCTTGCTTTAAATTTACATCTAAATTTATTGATATTTTCATGTTGTGAAGACTGCTTTTGCAGTACTCTTTGCTTTTATGGTTGTAACAAAGACTTCCTTTTCAGCATTGCTATTTAATAGGAAAATCCATCTGTCTTGGAAGCTGTGTCACTGATTTAATACACAGTTATGTTATTGGTAATGTACAAAAAACAACAACAACAAACCCAGTATTATTCACATTGCTTTTCCAAATGATGTGATGGAATAAAAAATTTCAATTGTTATATTTTGAAACTCTTTGTTTTGGTGATTGGTTTTGATGTCTGTCAGTAACATCCACTGCGGAGTTATTTTCTCTCTTCTAGTAACAGTTGTTAACTTCTCTTGGCCATCTCATGGTGAGGTGTCTAGCTGCTGCAAAAAAAGACAGAACCGTAGTGAGCTCATGAGCTAATACTCAGGCGTTCTAATAACTTCGGAATGCCTAAGCTATTACCCAATATGTATGAGTCAGAGGCAACTACATGTAGTGGAGTGGACTTAAGTAAGTGAAGACATGCAGAGTAAATCGCCCTCTGGGCTCAGGGGAACAATCACTGAATTAGACTTCTCCTGTCCTGATGTGACTGTGTATTGTCTTTCTTGTGTTGTCTGATTGGTGTTAATAATTACATTGTCACAAATCCCAGACTGGGAGATGTAATAAGTTATGACAGGACAACAATCACGAACGAACAAGTTTAACACTTAACAGAACAACCCATCAGACTCACACATTTATTAAACATAATTATACAGATAATAGCGCAATTACATACATTATATTATTGAAATTAACTGCCGTACAACGGCCTTATTCTCACATGCACTCTTCCTCGGATCCACAACCCGGTAGTTACTTCCTAAAGGCACTTCGGCCTCAGCCTCTCCCCTCAGGGTCTTAATAGCACATTAATAATTCACTGGCACCGCAGTCTCTCAATATCACCTTCCTATTGTCATACACCTTAGCATTCCACTAGCACCTCAGCAGGGCAATAACACATTATCATTTCAATTGCCCATCAACATGGCAGTAGTACATTATCATTTCAATAGCCCATCAACATGGTAATAGTACATTATCACATTCACGCTCATATCTACGTCCCTGTCCGTGGCCTGACTGCCACGACTTTATGTGCCTCTACTGTCCTGCACCGACAGCCTCACTCTTGGCCTATGTGTGGCCTCCGGCCCTATGCTGGCCTATCCCCTGTGCTCACCGAGGCGGCTCTTTGGCCCGTCCCCGACACCTACAAGAATAACATTACATTGGTATAATACCATACCATTTCTATTCACTCCACCTCTCCTTACAACCCATGAAGCGTACACACAATAGTTCACATTTCACTCACCAAACATCTTACGGTAACACACCTCCATCGGAGTACACACTACTCACTCGCGCTACAAATCCATGAACTCAACTTTCATCTATCGCTCATGGCGCACATTGCTATATCCAATATCAAGGACTTCCACATTCCTCACATATACTTATTTACATCATGGTAATAGACGAATATAACATAATACATCAATCATAATTATCAATCAACGTTCTACCTACCAGTCATCACTGGAAAAACCACTCTCATCCGTCTTCCGACTGCTCCCCTTATGTTCGCCCGCTGGGCTCTTACTAGCGTCCGTTCAGTAGGACCTTCTAACTTGCAGTGATAGTAATACAGCGCTTTCGCCTCATTCAGACCCCCCACTCACATGCACGCTTTCCCCTTACTTGTCTACGTGCGTTAATTTTACTCTCCTCCTTTCCCCCCGTAATTATTAACTATCGCTCACTCCACTCGTGACATACATGTATAAGTAAATGTAACAGTTGAGGTAATTTACAGCACGTTATGAATAGGAACAGTTAGGTGAACTGCTTCCCTTTAAAAAACGAAACGGTTACAACTGTAGTTAATAAAAAACACGGAATCCGTCGAACATTGAATGCATGTACGAACGTTTAATAACATGATGGAATGACTAATATCCTAGGAAGGCACAAGAGGAATACACACCTATACAAATGAATAGCCCACACGAGGAATATACAAATGCTGAACAATCACCACCATTCACTCACACGGCTCTTTATATTTCTATATTCTCACAGAAAATTCCCGAGCTGGCCCGAGACCGATCTAGTAAGTTCGATAGACGCACAAAACATCCAATCGAATAACAACACGTCATCGGGTGACACCATCTCAAGGCCAACCTTGCGTAAACAACTCCTCCTCGGGTATTAATATTATGTAACGTTGTGGAATGTACCGAAAATATCGAAGCAGGTCAGACCTAGGTCAGCACGCCGCGAGACATCAAAGGAAAAAAAAACTCCTTACGGAAAGGGATGAGGAAGGCGCGCCGAGCGCTGGTGAATAATAAAGGGGGGGGGGGGGAGGTGTGAGACGGGCCGAGCTCGGTTATCGGGAGGGGAAGAGGGAGTAGCCTGCAGACGCTACAGTAGAAGATTTACGTTTTCCAGCTTCTTACAGCATTTAAACATCTTTAATTATGTCACAAGAACTTCATAAGTACTGTCACCATCATACTCCCTCAGAAACTAGTTTGAAAAGTCAAAATCAGTCCAAATGAACAATCCCCTGTTTCTCCCTCCTCGAACCATCACCTTTCCCTCGCCAGGCCGCCAGTCAAAAGTAATTGCATTTTCCTGGCAAGCTGTAAGAAATTTCTTAAAAGACATCGGTCATAACAAGAACATGACATCAAATACGCACTCTGAGTTCCACTTATTTTGAGACACCTCCCTCCCCCACCACACACACACTTTTTTCCCCAAACAGACCACATAGTACGTTGTAGCAGAGATCGTTTCTATTACTACTATTAGGTAGTCCAAACTGCCCCGCTGAAGGGGCGAAATCCCGTTTTGGCATAATTTTTAGGCCAGCATTACAAGACTACAGTACTACTGCTGTGAGTTTATGTAAAACGGCGTGTATCCTACATCAAAATAAAGTTCAAGCCGTCCTCTGTCAAATTATATTACCTTTTGTATTGTTTAATGTGTGTAGCCATGTGTTTTTATTGCTTGAACAAGACAGTCTTGCCGTTTTCGCCCTGAGCCGCACATACCGATTTGACCCCCTCATAACAGAGGACCACGGAGCGTCGCGCCGATGTAGCGCACGTGTTTGAAAATAGCTCACACACAAAGCCAGATAAATGAGGTTTAATTCAATGTATTTTTCATCCTGTTTTAAGTTGAAATTCCTTTAAAAATCGTTTGTTGAAAAGTTTGTTGATCGAGAAACTGGCGGAAACTTTAATAGATCAGGATCAAAATTATACGCATTTGAACCTCAGCCTTTGTATTTTCAGGGTGTGCCAAAATTATCTTTGGTTGTAGTAAACCTTACTCTGAATACTGATAAGACCAAGACTAAAATATATTACAGCGTATGTATAATATGCTACCGGTACTAAAATCAAAATGCAGCCACGGTACCACTCCAGTCCTACCAATAAATTACATAGGCCTACATGTGTACGTATTAACGGGATACATCGTAGTCAGTGGTGAACAGCTGTGGCATCACTTGATAATTCAAAATAGAATCAATCACATTGTTTGTAAATTAATCGAAAGCCCTGGTGGAAGTTATGACACGAAAAGCTGCTCATGTCACAAGTTGGTACAGACTCGCGTTACACTACAGTTAACACTTTCATTTCTATCCAGTCCCGCGGGCTTTCACGCATGCACACAATAGAAGTTGTACTATCACTAATGTTGTATCGATCGTGATAATAGGGTACAACTACAAACTTTTGTAACAAACTTAAAGGCACAGAGGGAGGTGGGCTTGATTTTGGAGAATTTATTATTTCATGGCTTTTCATAATAACACTGTCGTGAGCTTATGACACCACATTTATCAAATGATGTTGTCAACTTCAATAAAACTTTTCAACGGACCGCTCCCCCTCCCCCCCCCCCCCCAATCAATTTCATATTTTTTCTGATTAGTAAGGCAATGTTGCAGGAGTAGGACCACATTTTCATTCTAACACTATGAGTTATGAAACATCAATCAAAATTTTTATTTATTTATATACTTTAAATATATTTGACCACAAAACACCTAGAGCATGTATAACAATCACCCATTTCCATCCTTATTAGAAAAATCGAATTCCCCTATGGAAATGGGAAGTGTCAGTAAAAGTTAATACGAAAGGCAGCGGCAGGAAGTGCCTCACAATGACTTGCATATACAATCACTGAATAAGCATCAAATGAAAAATATATGATAGACCGTTAAAGGGGTACAAAAAAGAAGAAAAAAAGCACAATACACCCACAAAAATCGGACACATTTATATAATTATACATACAGGCCTATACATGTATTGGTTTTCTATGAGAAAAATGCAAGATGATAAACAAGGATGAAAATGAATTTGGAATAAGTAAAATTTTGAGAATGGGGTTTACAATTCGAACTCGAAAATACTGAAGTCAAAAGGTTCAGATGTTTGCTGCATTATTTACTTATCTATTAAACTTTTCTCGGGGCGGGGGTTCAGTTCCGCAGTTTTCCGTAAATTGTAGGCCCGTACAACATCAATCAAAGCATTTGTTTGTTTGCGTATTCTTTTGTCTGTTTATGTTCAAACCCCCAATTTTTTTCAAATACCAAAGCTGAGAGGTTGAAGGTGTTCACGCCATAGTTGTCAGAACTGAGGAACTGAACACTAGTGAACAGGTCCCATAATTATTGTAGGCTGTTATATAGTAAATAGCTTGGTTGATGTTGGTAGGTCAAGGTAAAGAGTCGTATTCAGATCTGGTGGTAAACAGCGGAGGCAAGCGTGTGCACTGACTGATAGTAAGCCTGATTAAATTCATTGTAGGTACATGTACTCCACCTGAGTATATAGCTCATATATATACCAGCACCCGCAATTCGATGTTAGGTTACCTAATTAAAATACATTATTGTTGTTGCAATTATATGCACCTCCAGATCAATCACGAAATATCATAAAAACAAAGGCGAAAGCCGAAAATTTGTGTATTTTCTGTCTTCTCTTTAGTTTGCTTTGTATTGTTTGGGTTTTATTTCTCACGCGGGGCTTTGCAACATACAACCTTTTCTTTTTGCCCAATTTTGACCTCCAGATCAAGCTATTAAATTGTTTTCCTGCCGTTTTTAACTAGATGATAAGGGGTGGGTGGGGGTGGGGGTTGTACGCGAAATAGATACTATAAAAAAGAGGGTAGGGGCAAGGAGTAGTTTCGGGCAAATTTGGCCAAAATAACACTTCTTTCGTGATTTTTGGTTTCTGGATTCGATTTCTGTCTCGAACTCGCTGTGCATTGTCGTCCACGGGGAGTGATTACTATTGTGAACAACTCTTATTGTGGACTGTAATCCCTTAGAATAATAATACAATAATAACATGCAATTTTTCATGTTTTCTCCCTTCACCGAGGGTATCATGAGTATCTGTATGCCCTTCACTGATCGATAAAAACAACAAACAAAAAAAATGCCAACCGGCACAAGAGCGGTGACATATTTAGAAATTAAAAAAAAAAACATTTGGGGGGCGGGGGTTGAAATTATCGCCATACATCATTTAAGTTCTCAGATTTTTTGGTTTAAAATATGGAACGGTTTGAAGATGTCTTTCATCGAGGTTCTCTTACAACAGCCCTTTGTCCACTCTTGTCAGTTAGCATTGTATACATGCCTAAGTGACGTTTTCAGGCCATTTATTTTTTAATATGGGCAGTTTTCGTAACATTAATATTAAGTCTACAAAATGAAAGACTATGTATGTTTTCGTCATCGAGAGGAGGTAGGCATTCCTGCCGCAATGTTTCATGAATTGTACTGATTTAAAGCATCCATGTAGGAGGTTTAAATCAATAATTGACTCCCACTCGGCGTTGTTTCTTGCCCCCGCCTGGCTTCCGGGGTGACGTCATTAAATGGCGTTGATGGCTGACAAGAAGAGAAGGAAGTGCTGCTGGTAACATAAAGGTTCTCCGCCTTTCCTACCGCTCTTTCATACCGGCAGCTATTTACTAAGTGTCTGAATGGCTCTAAGATTTCGGTGACAAATCTTGCCGACTTCACGTGTTAATAAAAGTGTCTGTCAGGACTACTAACCACCACAATGAACGGGTTGTCGTTCAGTGAGCTTTGCTGCCTTTTTTGTTGCCCTCCTTGCCCGTCACGTATAGCGGCGAAACTTGCATTCCTGCCACCTGAAAAAACTTATGATCTTATATCAGATGATACTGGATCACGCTACAGTTTACACCTGACTGAGAAGGCAGAATGGCAATACAGTCAGAGGGAGTTAGATAACATTGAAGTGTTCTACACTCGGACAAGCAAAAACAACAGGATAGTGTGTATGTTTGCTAGATGCACACCAAATGCCAAGTTCACAATCTTATTCAGTCATGGAAATGCTGTAGATTTAGGACAAATGAGCAGTTTTTATATTGGACTAGGCTCAAGAATAAATTGTAATATTTTCAGTTTTGATTACTCAGGGTATGGAGCAAGTGGGGGAAAACCTTCAGAGAAAAATATCTATGCAGACATTGACGCAGCATGGCAGGCTTTACGAACAAGATATGGTATAAGCCCACAGAACATTATTCTCTATGGCCAGAGCATAGGTACAGTGCCTACGATAGACCTTGCCTCTCGGTATGAAGTTGGAGCGGTCATTCTTCATTCACCACTTATGTCAGGAATGCGTGTTGCCTTTCCTGAAACAAAGAGGACCTGGTTCTTTGATGCTTTCCCAAGGTGAGTGACTCTTTATATAAAATTATATAGAAATAAAAAACTAACGTGGCTTCAGGTCACTGAAAAGCGCAGGGTGTGGGAATGGCTGATAAAAGGCGCATCCAGAAGTTTTCTGATGATATTGTTGTAAAAATACGGAGTGGCTATACTCAGGTCCTCCCAACGAATGGCCAAATGGCTATACTCCGGTCCCGGACGGATGAAAAGCTGTCTTTCATCGCCAAGTTAGGCTAGGGTAAGAAAACGAACATTCGAATGGCGGCATGGGTGTTGATAGATCTAGATCTAGATCTAGATCTACAGTGGAACTTGGTTATAATGAGAGGTCATGTTCCACCAAAAATGTCTCGTTATTCCCGAGGTCTTGCTATTCCAGGAAAGCGTCCAAAAGGCAAGGCAGGGGATTAAAATACCCCACTATGTGCAGTAGGCCTACATGTTAATAAGGGAGGTAACCATGAAAATAATGGTTACCTCTCTTGTTGACATGTCCTGTTGATCAACGCACATATACTGTACATACCATAATATCAAACTGACGGCAGGTCTCGGCCTTCATCTCGGTACTTTTTTTTTTTTCGTCATTATGTGCTGACAGTAGCCATGTTTCGATCAAATTACCAGAAAGTCAGATTCAAAACTCAGAGGCAGTCGAGTAACAGACTGGCCACGTGTTTGTGACATAGGGAGTGTAGGCATGTGGTCACAAAGTCCGGTGTAGACAAAGAGCATACGCAGCGCGGCGATCAATTACGATCGAAGACCGTGCTGCCAGTAATGATTGCCTTGCGAGTTGTGGCCTGACCTGGGCATCTCATTCTTAGGCCTAGTTAATTATTTAAGTATGCTTTCTGTCCCCACTGACCACGTGATGTGACAGCACACTACACGCGGCCAGTTCAAAGTAATGAGTCATCACTCACTGAGGCAAACTGTGGGGCTGGTCATGAAGGCTACAACAGTGTAGCTTCGTCAGACACGTGCACTCTCTGGTTACTACTTGTGATGTGCGATAATATTACTCTCAGCACGGTTTTTGATCCGCGCAAATCACTGATATAGGTAAATATTTTGGTTGCATGGGTGGTGGCGTAGTGTGCGGTCAGTAAGAAAACAAAGCTTCTTAGGTAAAGCAAGATCTTAACCCATACCCCGCGCGCTACCCGTAAAGCCCGCTGCACAGTCAGTGACCTTACTCACGGAGAATCTTATCTGGGGTCACTGACCCGTGCCGCTATGCGATGACCACAAATGCTGTCCACGTGGTTCGGTTTTTAATTTTATTGATCGGTATGAAAACAATCGCTGCTATGCCTTATCACGCTTGATAATGAATTAACCAGCAAAATCTTAGTCTGTCAGTCTCTAACCAATGATCTGACTTATGATTCCAAGCTGGGAAGGAGTTCCGTACTCGAGCGCCAAAGACCAGAAACTAACTAAAAGAGATGATACATAGCTACCCCGGGGGCTTTCCCTGATATGTCAATCTGACTACTGCCCAGACGAACATCGGCCTACAGCCTCGATGATACAAACTGACTAGACACTCACGTCGTTACTTATCAATCTATCAAGTGGCGCTCGAGTAAGGTACTCCTCCCCCAAGCTGACAGCTGTAGTTTTCGTGAGAACGAAGCGTGATAACAAGCCACGCCCTCCCAAGCCCTACACAAATGGTTTCATCCTGATTGACACATACTAATAAACCAATGTTGGCATTTGGGGCAAAGATTATTTCAGAGCTTGTTTCTGATTGGTTCTTAGATACAGACAACTCCAGATGGTGGTCAGCTTGTGAGAAAATGAGATAATATTGCAAATTTGTTGAGCAACAGTTCGCATGTCGATGTTACATCTTTTGAAAGTGTAGGGAGAGCCTTTGAAAGCTTAGTCTTTGTGATTCCGACCAGTGGTTCACTGGTTAACATGTCCATGTCACAATGCGTTTGATTTAGAAGAGATACAGTGAACAATAACAGTTAACACGGTGGTTACGTCTCAAAAAGGTCAGTGACCTGATGCGTGGCGCGGTCAGCTTGACCTTCCCGACTTTTGCTGCCTGTGCGGCGAGCGCTTGCGAGTAAATATCGACAATTGCCGCCCCTCGCAGGGTGAGGGTTAAGAGATGATTGGACGGGTGGGCGGGCCTATATTTATTGAGTGCATGGGTGGTAGTGTACAGTGCTGTCACGGCACATGGTCAGCAAGTAGACAACGCTTGCTAGGCCTACGCAAGACATGACTGGACAGGTGAGCAGGCGGGCAAATGTAAATTTATTGATTGCGTGGGTGGTACTACCACTGGTAGTGTAATGTCAGGTCAGATGGTCAGGTCAGAAAAATCTGCTACTGGTAACATGTAATCCAGTACAACCTGTTTCATGAACTGGTACGCTAGCATGGTATCAGTGGGCGTGCACCTGTCGGTGCAAACGGCCAGGGCGGAGGAGGTTTCATTAACCCAACGGCCACATGCTAGGGCACAATGTGACCCTCAGTACTTGAGTCCTTCATATTGGCCCCCGGTAGCGGTGTGGTCATAGGCTTGTTTGCCTAAATCACAGACGAAGAATTGAGCAAACTTCCCGGACGCAGCTTCGAAGCTGGCGGCAGCAGGCCAGTGGTTGATTGATAGGGCAGATGGCAATATACCGTCACTCTGGCCTGGATATCGTGACACAGAGCATCCACCAGTATTGGTGTTCTTTGGTTTGGGTCTTTCACCCTAGTCAGTTGAGACTGCGAGGCTGTGGAGTAGCCTACAGGCAGCCGGTCAGGCAATATGACTGTCCCTCTGGCATCCTCCTGCACCTGGATACATTTCCAGTCGTCTTGACCCTGTCTTGCCACTTGGATAAGTTGTGTCCAGGCGAGAGAGTGAGTCTGATGTTTGCGCAGCTCTTTCTCACAAAAAACAAATTCTTTGCGCCAGTCTTAACACTCACCTCGTCTTCTTTCATCTTTGTCTCGTCTTCTTTCCTCTCAAAATTCCAACGGCGATGGGCGAGTGCGGTGGCAGCAGGTTTGGATAGACTGGAAGCTGTTAGCACAGACCTACACGTTGGTGGCTGTGGGCTATGGTCGTTTCATCGTCGATTGAAGTGGAGGCGTGGGGAGGCAGCACCCACAGTAGCTGAGCAGCCTTTTTTAAGGATAGCACTGCTCACCTCAACTGAGGAAGGGGCTAGAAAAGGTGCCCTAAAGAAAGCCCACTTCACATCACCCTGACTGGTATACCGCGACCAGTGGGGATCCCTTTTTGCGGTCGAAACAAAAAGAAATTCAGCTTACTCAGGCTGGAATATACGCACACTACAGGACAACTCAAACAACCCGGAAAGACGCACTGCACTTATTGCCATTGAGCTCAGCAGGTACAACCTGGACATAGTGGCACTCAGTGAGACCAGACTCCCTGATAGTGGCCAACTGAAAGAGCTCAGTGGTGGATACACCTTCTTCTGGAAAGGCAAGGGTGCAGTCGAACCGAGACAGCATGGTGTTGGGTTTGCAATTAAAAATGACCTTGTCAGAAACATGCAGTCCATGCCAATTGAAATAAATGACAGGCTAATGACACTCAGGATCCCAGTTGGGAAAAGCCAGTCAGCCACCCTCATTAGCGCATATGCGCCCACCATGACAAACCCAGATGAAGCCAAAGACAAGTTCTATTCTGATCTAGAATCTGTCATATGCTCTGTCCCGGCAGCTGATAAGCTGATTCTCTTGGGGGACTTCAATGCTAGGGTTGGCTCCGAAATCTCAGCGTGGCCAAATGTTTTGGGCCCTCATGGAGTTGGTTCATGCAATAACAATGGGTTGCGCTTACTTACTTTGTGCGCTGAATTTGGCCTGTTCATTACCAACACAAATTTTAGTCTCCCCGTGAGAAACAGAACGTCATGGATGCATCCCCGCTCAAAGCATTGGCATCTCATAGACTATGTCATTGTGAGGAAGACTGACAGAAAGGATGTCCTTGTAACAAAGGCGATGTGTGGTGCCGAGTGTGGAACTGACCACAGACTCATTGTTTGCAAGCTCAGACTAACATTGAGGCGCAATAGACGCCCTCAAGGGAAAGCGCCACCTAAACGCCTAAATGTTTCAAAACTCTGCTCAGCTGAGAAACAGAGCGAGCTCTCATCAGAACTCTCCTCAAAATTGGATTGCGTGACTTTTGACCCTGAGAACATTGAACAGAGCTGGACTGACCTAAATACGACTGTACACTCTTGCGCCAGCAGCACAGTTGGTTTTCCTGTCCGCAAGCACCAGGACTGGTTCAATGATAATGATAATGAAATCAAAGTGCTCATCAAAGAAAAAAATAGTCTCATCCAAGCTCACTGCAGTGACCCCTCTTCCACAGCAAAAGCTGATGCACTGCGTGCAGGTAAGGGTGTACTCCAGAAGAAGCTGAGGAAAATGAAAAATGACTGGCTTGAAGAGCGAGTAAGAGAAACTCAGAAATATGCCGACACAAACAACACTAGAAAGTTCTTTGAGAGCCTCCGAGCTGTGTTTGGACCATCCCGCTCTGGCACTACGCCACTTCTTGCGTCGGATGGTTCAACTCGCATTGTTGAATGGAATGCCATAATTCAGCGTTGGGCAGAACATTTCGGAGGTGTGCTAAATCGGCCATCAAATATAAATACTGAGTCCATTGACCGCCTCCCTCAGACTCCTATTAATGCAGCTCTTGCCAAGCCATTCACAGCAAATGAGACCCGAACTGCCACAAATCAGATGTCTTTTAACAAATCACCAGGCTTGGATTCAATTCCTGCTGAGGTGTATGCCTTCGGTGGAGAAAAGCTTATTGAAAGGTTGACCGAGTTGTTCAATCATATGTTGAAAGCAGGGAAGCTGCCACAGGACTTAAAGATGCTTCAATCATCCATCTGTACAAAAACAAAGGGGACAGCCAAGTCTGTGACAACCATCGGGGAATCTCTCTACTTTCAATTGCTGGCAAAATATTGGCAAGAATGCTTCTGAATCGCCTTCTTGATCACCTCTCGTCAAATGACTTGCTTCCCGAGAGCCAATGTGGCTTTCGTAAAGAGAGGGGAACGGCGGATATGATTTTTGCTGCCAGACAGATTCAGGAAAAATGCATGGAACAAAATAAAGCGCTGTATATCACATTTGTTGACCTCACAAAAGCATTTGACACAGTGTGTCGTGAAGGCCTCTGGAAAATCTTGGCGAAGTTTGGGTGTCCACCCGAATTCATCACAATAGTGCGCCAGTTTCATGATGGCATGCAAGCTGCAGTCAAAAGCAACGGCAGTGTTTCAGAGCCCTTTGCTGTCACAAATGGGGTAAAACAGGGTTGTGTCTTAGCCCCAACTCTGTTCAGCATCATGTTCTCTGCAATGCTACAAGAAGCCTTTAGCTCTCCTCATCAGGGGTAAGCATCAAGTACCTAACTGATGGCAGTCTATTCAACCTCAGGAGACTTCAGGCAAAAACCAAAACCAAAAGTACTCAAATCTGTGACCTACTATTTGCTGATGATTGTGCACTTCTGGCACACGATGAGGATAGCATGCAAAACTGTGTTGATAAGTTCTCTAGTGCCTGTGACAACTTTGGCCTCACAATAAGCACAAAGAAGACGGAAGTGCTCCATCAGCCTACTCCAGACGACAAGTATCCTGTGACCCCAAATATCAAAGTCCATGACAGTCTTCTGAAGGTGTCGGAGAACTTCACCTATCTTGGCAGTACACTGTCTTCCGCGGCTCGTGTTGATACTGAAATTCTCTCAAGAATCAGCAAAGCCAGCTCTGCATTTGGCAGGCTTCGAAAGAGAGTATGGGATGTTGCCGGCATTCGCACAGACACTAAGCTGAAAGTGTACAATGCTGTGGTCCTTCCCACCCTACTCTATGGGGCTGAAACCTGGACAGTGTACCAATCGCATGCCAGAAAGCTAAATCACTTTCATCTGGCCTGCCTTAGAAAGATCCTAAGGATCAAATGGCAGGATAAAATTCCAGACACTGAGGTCCTCAATCGTGCCAAGGAATTGAGCATCTTCTGCCACCTGAAAAAAATTCAGCTACGTTGGGCAGGACATGTTGTCAGAATGCCCGACTCCAGACTCCCTAAGCAAATCTTCTTCTCTGAGCTCTCCAATGGAACGAGGAATGTTGGGGCCCCAAAGAGACGTTACAAAGACACTCTCAAGCAATCACTGAAGGCCTTTGCCATTGATGTGAGTGAGTGGGAAAAGCTCTCGCTTGATCGTGCAAATTGGAGGGCGGCCCTTACCAGAGGCAGCAAAGCATGGGAAGCTGACAGAGTCCAGCAGGCTATCAAAAAAAGAGAACGGCGCAAGAAAAGGCCCAGTGGTACTGAACCAACGGAGCACTCTTGTCATTTATGCGGAAGGGTCTGCAGGGCAAAAATAGGACTTATCAGTCACATGAGAAGCCATAAGTCATGAAAGAACAGTCTTTCCATTCTGTCCTCTGTGTCCTTTAGTTCTCTTTATTGTCCATGTGTTGAAATTCTCAACAATTTCTGTTCTTTATTCCTCTGGTGTTGTTAAGGTCATCATCATACCTGATGGACGAACTATTATTATTAGTGTAATGTGCTGTCATGACACGTGGTCAGTAAGGAAACAAAGGATTGTCGGCCTGAGTGAGAGGTGTCTAGACTGATGGGTGTGCAGTAAGAGACAAAGAACAATATATGTCTAACTCGCTACACGCTGTACTGCGGCCGCTCCCACAATTTGCCGTATGCACTGAGAATTAATTCTCTCGCTATAACAAAGGTTGTGATTATCGATTGGTGTTATTCAAGTATTTTAATATATAGTTTATATAGTAGAAAAAACGGGGATTTAAACTGTTCTCCCTATAGGCAAAGTTCTCGTTATTAGCAGTGTCGTTAAACATGATGGTCCACTGTATCTAGATCTGGGCTACATGTTTTGTTGGACATGGGAGGCGTGAGGGTCTAGTCAGTTTGTATCAATGGGCGGTTGTCAGATTGACTAATCAGGCGAAAAGGGGCTGGGGTAGCCATTGGCGATCGATGTACACGTAAGTCCGGGGCTGGAATATAAGCATTTGGCTATTTGTCAGTACAGGACCCGGGTATAGCCACAGCCTTAAAAATAAGCAAGCAGACAAACATGTGTTTTGTAAAGTGTGCAGTGGAAACGTTTCATTCTCGGATGGCAGGAATTGAACCTCGTCCACTGTTTGAGGACGGCAAAACACTAAATGTAATACTGAACTTCTGAAAATCAGTGAAGTTGGAGTAGCTGGATGGTGAAAAGGAGGTGGGTGGAGTATCTGGATGAGTCTGGTGTATCAAAAGTGTCTTTTTGCATCTCATTCTCAGTGTCTTTAGCACAACATTCCTATTATTATCACTGCATCAGATCAATGAAATTAATTGCATAGCCAGCTTCTGAAGAGGTGAACAAAATTTAGGGGAAGACTACCACCGAATGCGTTTTATTGCCAGATTTTCATACACAATAATGAATTATTCCAAACCGCGGGGGTGTGCGGATCCTCACTAGGGTGCGGGGACGGAGGGGGGGGGGGGTGTACCCAGGGTGTTGCTGGAGGGCAGCCCTCCCTTGTGAGGTAGTTCTTCATATATGGCTTTTTTTTTTTATAGTTGACACTTAGCTCGATGATAAACTGCTGAGTATGTTAAATAAAAAAGGTGCAATACGGGCCCAATACTCATTCTGAAGTCTACCCAGATATAAATCAGAAAGGACTTAAACCACAAGGATAAGACAAAAAAACTTACAACTTGGAAGTGGCTTGTTGTGTTTGGTATTAAGAATAAGATTTATTTTTCTTGGCAATATATTATTAATATTAATAGTTGGTATTCTAGTAGGTAAATTTTTCTTGGACTGAAATTTTTTCAATTTATGATGTGAATGATATATTTATTATCATAACCTGTGCTATTATTTAAAAATATATGTAAGCCTAATTTGTCAACTGATCTTTTGTGTATGCTGCATGCAGTGTTCCTGTTTTTGGTCTGAGAAGCTGTTTACAATGTATAAAATAGATTTCTAAGCTGTTCACGTATAATGTTTCTTCAGAGCCCAGCATGACATCGCATGCATAAAATGAACATCGAATATCTTGGATAATGGCGGTTGCGAGATATGGCCGTTTAAAGGTTTTGAAAGCGCATAGGTCTGGCCGCCGATTACATAACGGGCTCAGTGGTACATCAAAGGAAGTGCCGTCCATTTCTACAACTGATCTATGTTTTTCGTGGATCTCTCTGTTTTAGTTAATCTATACAAAAAAAATGTAAGAAAACCCCTTTGTTCCCTATGGACTCAAAAACTACTGGACGTATTGAACTGAACTTTGGCACACACAATTGTACGATACTGACCAGTGTTCCTATGTACATAGGCATAAAAAAGCTTATGGGATTCCTGAGTTATTCCAATAATGCGATAAGAATGGAACAGTAAATTTGCGAGAGCGTTTGATCCGAATTGTACGTTCGTTAACCTATGACCTCTTTCTTTGTAAATCGCTTTTCCACTTCCGGCCCCGGAATTCGATTCATAATCACAGTAGTGTCTGTGAGAGCTAGATCTAGCATGCACTGATGCAGCATGCCCCCTAAAAAACGTACTATCGGTAGGCATACAAGTCTCAAATCGCTGTAGTTTTTTTTATTGGAAATTTATTGTTTCGCCATCATTCAGATCTATTTCGAGTCATGGTTCGCCATTTTAAGGTTTCGTTATCATTACCTGCGATGTGTTCACTATCAAACACACTAACCCGTGCGCAAATCATGCAGTTGTACGTGATGCGCAGGGTGTCAACTCACAAAGGCAGAGCAGTAAGACTTATTTAAAAACAAACAAACAAAAATAAAATAAACAAATAGGAACAGGCCATATGAAGCAGGTCCATAATAACCACCCAGAACTGAAACCAATATTCAAACCGATTTATCCCCGGCAGGGCCGGGGACCTCAGCTAGTCTTTATACAAAAAAAATGTAAGAAAACCCCTTTGTACCCTATGGACTCAAAAACTACTGCACGTATTGAACTGAAATTTGGCACACACAATTGTACGATACTGACCAGTGTTCCTATGTACATAGGCATAAAAAAGCTTATGGGATTCCTGAGTTATTCCAATAATGCGATAAGAATGGAACAGTAAATTTGCGAGAGCGTTTGATCCGAATTGTACGTTCGTTAACCTATGACCTCTTTCTTTGTTAATCGCTTTTCCACTTCCGGCCCCGGAATTCGATTCATAATCACAGTAGTGTCTGTGAGAGCTAGATCTAGATCTAGCATGCACTGATGCAGCATGCCCCCTAAAAAACGTACTATCGGTAGGCATACAAGTCTCAAATCGCTGTAGTTTTTTTTTTTATTGGAAATTTATTGTTTCGCCATCATTCAGATCTATTTCGAGTCATGGTTCGCCATTTTAAGGTTTCGTTATCATTACCTGCGATGTGTTCACTATCAAACACACTAACCCGTGCGCAAATCATGCAGTTGTACGGGATGCGCAGGGTGTCAACTCACAAAGGCAGAGCAGTGAGACTTATTTAAAAACAAATAAACAAATAGGAACAGGCCAGATGAAGCAGGTCCATAATAACCACCCAGAACTGAAACCAATATTCAAACCGATTTATCCCCGGCAGGGCCGGGACCTCAACTAGTTGAGAAAAATGTAAACGAAAATGGTATGTATCAGATACACGATCTTCATTTGAAATTATTTCCCCTATTCACAGTACCCTTGTTGTGTGAACATCGGGTAAGTCCAGATGTCCGATGTTCATTTGAAGTTATTTCACCGGTCTTCACGGTGGCGGTAGTGTGAATTCCGTGTATACCGAGATGTTTAATGTTCATTTGAAAGATTTCCCATGTTACAACTGACGACGATCGCCGTACGAAGATCGTGCATTTTGAGATGTTCATCTGAAATGATTTCGCACTTTTTCATGGTCATTGGTGTTTACCATCCATGTAAATTGCGATAGCCGATGTTCATTTGAAATAATGTTCCCCTTTACAAACGGTAATTATGAAATGAATGTCGGGTGTGTGGAAATATTCAGTTTCATACATGATACAAAAAGAACACAGAGTAATAAAAGTTGAATCGGTAATTTCTGTTACAACCCCACCACACCCCAGACTTTCCTCCCAGTGATACTGAAGCTTTAATTGCCACCGGCCTTCATCGTCGGGCTGATCTCTTAGTTGTTTAATTTAGATGGACAGCGGTGAGATGTCCGAAGAGACCATGCGCGGTGGGGGCGATTACGTCGTTTGATGTCGTTGGCGGCATTTTGGCCACGCCCATGAACATTGATGAACACACTTACGCCGTTCATGGAGACTCGGTCAGCGATGCTACGCCACAGCTCATTGCCTATTGGTTTAGCTATGCCACTGTATGATTGACAGTCGATAAAATGGACCTTAATTGTGGGCGTACGTTCTCGGTCTTTCTCGCGCATACCAGTACTATACAACAAAACGCCTCAGTTGCACTTGCATTGTATTAATTCGTTTCTTTGACATTAAAACAATACCAAGCAATAACCATACATACTGTAGATCTAAGGGTATGGTCGTTAAGGCATAATCTTAAAAATAGCTGGGTCTATCTTAAGTTGCATAGCACTTATTTTTTAAAATTTTGATTTCAAATCTCCAGCAAACTGATTATGTGTGCAATTTAGTCCAGACGCACATTTGAATTTTGTTATTTCTTATTATTTAATTAATGTCTTAAACAGTGGTCAAAGAAATGTTTTAACATGATGGAAAAACTCCACACATCAGAAACTGAAAAGTGTCATGCATGAAGTAATTTAATGAAGCTATGAATATGATATAGATTGTTATGAATTATTATTTTTTCATAAAAACTTGGTAAAAAAAGAAAATCACCCATTATTAGGGGTAAGCGGACAGGCTGGCATAGGCCCCAGTTTGATGGCACGCCACCTCATTATTATGCATCACCTAAAAGACTACTAACAAGCCGCACCGCAATCCAGCTGGATGCTAGCTGAGGTTAAGCCAGACCAAGGCTGGCGTGTGGTGGCATGCCACCTAATTATTATGCAGCACACTAAAACACTACTAACAAAAACAAGCCAAACTGCGACCCAGCTGGTTGCCAGCTGGAGGACCACCAGTTGCTGGCGACAGATGTTATAGAGCAGTGCAGTATAATCACCAGCCACTAGACTGGTTTCAGCTCGCCTGATTCAAAGATTCAAAGCAATATATTTAAAAATTCTGAGGACGTCTGCACCAAAAAAATACTTACCATGTTTACACAGGGGTTTGATGCAGAAAATGACCTCTGTTTGTTGTAATGAAACTTGAGAGTCGATCAGATGTATTTTAGCCCTGTGGTTTCATTTTTTTTCTTCTAGCAGTCATAGAGGTTGAGCAGTGTTCCCTACAGGATTTTTTTGTGAGAGTCATCATGACTCTCAGCTGTAAATTGTGAGAGTCATTGTCAGATATTGAATAATTCGCCATGAAAACAATTCAAAACAGAAAAACTAATCATATTTCGCGAGAAGAGGAAGGGCCGCAACTCTCAACGCATTAGGCCTAAGTCAGAGGCACGTATGAACGCATTTCCGAGAAATATCTGCCGTTTCTGAGAACACTGCACCGCGATAATCACAGTCGCACTTCTGCGGAAAGCCGGACTTTCATGACGCACAGACACCCCCAAATTTTGTAATTGGTGCGTCAGTAAAACTCTGTGTGGATTTTTCCCTGCGTCATGTCATCCTGTCTGTGCGTCTCAGACGCACGCGCGTGCGTTATCGGGAACACTGGTTGAGTGACACATGAGTGAAGCTAAGACACGAGATTTGATAATTTGTTTTGTGTTCACTTCGAAGATTCATTGAGATCTGCAGAAGGAAAGTTGGTGTTTATTTTTATAAATACCATGTCCAAATAAATACACCCGTCTTCTTTCTACACTATTTAAATGCTCGGTGCTGTGTCGCTTGGTCACGCTATGAGTGACTGACAAGGGATTCCCCAGTAATTATCAATTTATAGTATCAGAACTGCCTAATTTAAGAACCAATGAAATGTCACGAGTTGTCCTATCGATCAGTAGAAATGCCACGGCTGTGCAGGTTGGGATGGCTGCCATTTTCAGCAAACACAGCACCAGCCCAGATCCAGAGCTGGTACTGCACCAGTCCACAGTGTGGAGCTCTACTACCCCAGCCTCAGCTTTGGTCTGGCTTACCCTCTAAACAAAGCAAATTGTATTAAAAAACAAAATATAAAATAATGTTTTAAAGATAAAAAATTAAAGTGATGACTTCTAAGGATTACTAAATGATAGTGCTGCATAATGATTTATAATGATATTGAAAAAGGAATTCATTTTGAAAAATGGCAGAGGAAAAAAAAAGCGCCACATCACCAATATAATAATAATAGACAGTGAATCTCAGGAAACCTTTTTCATTGCGTGTCAGTGTTAGACAAGGAAATCACTAACTAAAAAGCAGATTGAAAATAAAAAATTATTATTGCGACATGACTTCTCACTTCATTTTGGACTGCAGCTTTTTCAGTAATTTACAAGAAAACCAATGAATACCAGGTTGAAATAGAAAAATTGTTACCCGTGAAATGATTTGGCCAGCAATTATTAGAAAATTAGAGAGAAGAAAAAAGAAAGCAAAAAGCTCATTCAGGAAAGCTTAAATGGCATTTGTACATTTTAAACATACTTTAAAGTTTATGGCAAGTGTGGATACAATCCTATGATGTGTCCATTATTCTGAGAAATTGCATACAGCCTGAAATTGTGTTTGCCATAAATTGGAGGTATTTGGTAGAAATAGTCTTTGGTCTTCTGTTTCTTGCCACAATTATGCCATTCTGAATTAACTAAAAGATTTTTATGTCTTTTTGTTCTTTTTATTTACACAGCATTGACAAGGTGCCAAAGATAACATCACCAGTGTTAGTTATTCATGGAACAGAAGATGAAGTCATTGACTTCTCACATGGTTTAACCATATATGAGAGATGTCCTCGCACAGTAGAGCCATTGTGGGTTGAAGGAGCTGGCCACAATGATGTAGAACTTTATGGACAATATCTTGAGCGTCTGAAACAGTTTATTAATGTTGAGCTGGCTGTCAATTGACTAGCAGCCACAGAGGAAATTGTTCAAGATGGAAACGACATGGTGCCGCCAAATTCAGAGACCAGTATTCCAGTTGCTACTGAGGATCTGGATGTGTCAGTTGATGACGGTGCTGAGGGCCAGGCGTCTTCAGACAACAAAGCCACCCTGTCCGTACAGCTGCCTCCAACAGAGGAGAGAGTTGTATGACCCATAGCTTAAGACATTAGCTCCCATTTCAATTCTGCTAAGGTGATACTGGAACAATCCGTGTTAAAATTAAAGACAAAAACCTTTAGTAGTTTGGTTCATGGCTGTTTCGAGTTTTTTTGTTTGTTCATACCCTTGATCTAAATGCGATTTCGAATATTTTCAGAGGCAACTCAGGGGACAACAAAACTTAAGAGATTTCCAGTTTCGGACCACAGTTTTACTGTTTCTAGTTTCTCCATGGGCATTTGGCAATAATTTGCGCCATTATGGTACAAATTGAGACTACTGAATTACATAAAAATAAAAAATTAGGATTGTTCAATGAATGTCACCTCAGCAGAATGGGCTTGAATTTTTTCCTCTGTGAGCAAGACAAGATCTTACCTAGGATTACATGATGTGATTAAAGTATTTTAATTATATGTCTGTCAGTGCAGTCAAGATGAGGTATTATGAACTGCACTGTGGTTATTTTCCAAAATTAATTATATTAATTTAAGTCATTTCTTATTTTTACTTATTGTGAAGTGTATGAAAGGCAGAGTAAATGTATGGCTGATACAGTGATAGTGATAAGATTTTATGTCTAATTGGAACAGTATGTGGATACAATCATTCATTCTTCCTTGTCTCTGAATTAACATAAGAGATTGACGTGTAAATCAGTCTTCACATTCATCGTGTTTCAGTTGTTTTGAAAGGTAACACTCAGAATTTGGAACAAGTACCAAGATGCAAAAGCGTCAGTTGTTTGTAATCAGTTGCATCTTATGCAATAATTTTATTTCAACTAAATGTTGTTTCAGAAGTATTTAACTAGAAGTCTATGAATTCCATGGAAAATGCCTCAATAAGATTAAACAAAACAAGACAACCTTTACTACTAAATCTGATGTATAATAGTATTTCGTAAAACATAAAATGGCCTCAAGTTTCTACAATATGCTGATTATTCTGTGAGTGTGGCTGATGTTGAAAGAATGAAACAAACTTTTTGGTCACTATTTGATTTGTGTACTCATCATTATCATTGTTTATGATGTTTAATTGCGAATGAATCAATATTTCATTAGAGTATTTTTGTATCCCAGATTCTTTCTCTGTATGTTTAAAGTATCGATTCAAAAAATAAAAAATTTCAGCAAATGGTTGTGATGAACTTGACCTACATGTAAAATGCTATTTCTGATCTTTGGTCTGTGCCTGAAACTTTTGTGTGAGTCATAGCGTTTAATGTTAGTTTGGCTGACACATTTGAGTTGATTCAGTTCTATTCCAGCTGAAACTTTTGATGATTGTGCTATACTACATAGGACATATTAAGTATGGTTGGCAAGTAAAGAAAATTTACCATTTTTGCTGTCTCCATGTTCAGCAGTTACAGAAAGATATATTCAGTTCTTTGACGTTGAAATGCCATGTAGATACTGACGTGACTGCTTGTGAAATTTGAAAAGGACTTGTTCCATCGTATTTATTCTACTGTTATAATATGTATACACTTCTTTGGCATACAGTTGTCCTTTATTTGCCGATGTGGTTTTCCAAGGTAAAATTACCTTTCAATAAACTTTGTTTGTGATTATTTTCTGATACTAGAATTTGAACTGAAAGTGGAATGCATCACAGGATAGTGTATCTGGATAACTGATATTGCACTATGTGTGAAATTTTGCTTTATTTTGTTAGTCTTAGCTGAATCACAAAATAGATTTCAATCAACTGGTGTTGAGATCAGCCGTAACAAGAGAAACCTACCTTTACCAGAAATAGTAAAATGATATGTACAAGTGTGATTGGTGAGACTGGAAGTTTTACCTCATTTTTAAACAATTGTAAGCATTGAAATATAAATTGCTGTACATTTTTGTGCTGGAATCACAAGTATGTGCATCAAATGTGGTGTGGTACTGAATTTAATTATATCATTTAGATATGTTCTAGTCATAAGCTCAATACAGAATACTGCTGGACAGCAGAAAACAGTTTAGTAGAATGTCTTCAGTTACTTTTTTTTCCACAAAACTTGCAAAGGCTTTCTGAACGAGTTAAAATTTTCATTGGGAAAGACAAATGCAGACAGTCAAAGGACAAACTGTAGTGTGTACAATTGGATCATACAGCTCATTCACATTATTATGTAGCCAGGCACAACCAAAATAAACTATTGTCCTGAGGTCACATCATACAAGCTTTAAAAATTTGTGTTGGTAGGAGATGTAATGTCTCTGCTTTTTAATGAACTTGCTACAAATTTTGTAGCTAATTGGCCAAATTTTGCATCATTCAGTATGGATTTTATGTGTCTTTTGTTGGAATGTCTCCACAAACATCAATACATTATAACATATTACTTAAATATATTTGACAAGTCTCACTTCATCTGTACATGTACAATGTTTCAAGTTAACACTTAACATGCTCTTAAAGTTTATTTGCTGCCCATGTAACACATTATTTCACTAATTAAGAATCTGTAAATATGCATTCACGATTTCCAGTATCTACTGTATGCCTAATTTTGAAGTGTCATCAACATTTGTTTTGACACAGATGTGTGCAATATGAGAAGATTTCAGTGTCCTGAAATATCGGACATTCAGTGAATTGTAGATTACTTTTTGAGTTTGACAAAAAACTGTCCTGAAATGCAAGATCATTTGTATTTTTCACTATTTTATATTACAATTTTTACATTGAAGGGAAATAAGGGAGATTTGATTTACTGAATTTGAGGAAAGGGGTTGTCAAGTTAGTCATCAGAAATTTAACAAGTAAGATATTTTTCAATGATTGCTAATGGTTTTTATTAGTTTCTTTGTTACTATAATAAGAAAACAGAAGAAGAAAATTGCTCAGAATGCTTACTTTTATTCATCCTTGACAAAATTCTTTATATTTAATTTCATCCAGGAATTGTACTAGGCAACAGCAAGGAGAAGTAAAGGTCTCATTTATTCTGTGCAGAAACATTTAATGTGCTGAGCAGTATTACAGCAACCTATACACTTACAAACTTCATTTACACTGAATAAGTGATAGTCATTTCATCAATTGCCTGTTTCAGTGTTATGATACATATGTGTACTTTATTTTATGGGTCATTCCAGCCAGGCTGTTTTGTTTGTTTTTTGTGTTTTTTTTCGGTCATAATTATACTAGGAAGTACATCAATGTTTTTATTTTTGCATTATAGCTATGTTGTTTACTTTTAATTTAAAAAGTCTAGAAAGGTAAGAGCCAGTATACATACAGTATGCATATTTATTTTTTATATATTCCACCATAAGGAAAGACTGTTTCTGTATGATACATTGCCAAGACCCTGGCTAGTACTAAAACATTATGAAATTTTCAAAGTAGCTTCACATGTAAAATCTTGCAGAAAACTTGTACAACCATTAGAGTGTCAATTAAAATAGACACAGAGATATGATGACTAGTATCTTGCTATAATTGAGCTAGAGGGTGAACCCGTAAGCAGCTAAACCTTAGTGACTACGCCATCAATAATTATGAAACTTGGTGGACTGCATCAATGTTTGACGAAAAGTTACATGGACACATTCATTTTGAACAAAAATCAGTCCTTAGTATTATTTATATTAAAATGTTTTGAGCCGCAAAAAAAGAGACGCATTTTCATTGGATAGAACCGAAAAGCGTGACTGAAAATTACGTCCTTGACATCTCTTTACACATTGGTGGTAGAATATCGACATAGTTTATTTAATTACCAGTGTAAAAGTTAGAAAGTATAACGTATAGAACATGACGATGAGTAAAAAATTACATGACAAACTGGTGGAACATTAAGTATGTTTTCCAAGCAAACACAGATTGGCATTGTCAGTGTATGAAATACTGTGATAATTGCGCATGGCCTTGCTATATAGTGCTTTCCTCACAACTTGAGTTGTCAGGTTATTATGTCAGTATATTTTTGGTAAACAGTTTACTGTTCATCTGTGTCACTATTAAATCTGTGAGGCATGCTGCTATTTCCTTAATAAATCTTTTCTTGATTGAAACATGCTCTATATTTGGATGTTAAAAATTGTTCAACACCTTATTGTGAAAGTTTTGAATTTAACTTGCAAAGCCAAAATGTTGGTTGTATTTTTCACATGGTCATCAGTGGTAACCAACATGCATCAAGATATATTGTTGTCTTAGAACAGGGGCTGCCAAACTGGTTGTAATGTTAGCTCCTGTATGAAAGTTTCAGTCCTCTACGAATCCATAAACAATAAATATAAAAATAAGGCATACTTTCCTTTAGTTGAAAACGTTACAAGAACTTATGCTTATAAACCACAAGGTATGAAACACACATTTAAATCGGCCCACATGATCACTTTCACATTATAAGAATGAGCCATGACATTTATTAACTTTCATTTTCTTTTTTAACTTTCTACTCACCAAAAGTTTTGCCAACCTCAAATCAATCCCCTGGGTTGTCATATCAACCGAGTGTTAATCATAGGATGCATCAAATTTTTCTTCCTGGCTTTGCTTTAAACCTACACAGACAAAGAAACATGAACAACAGTTACATCATATATCCTGCATATGATGAATACCTTGACTGAAACCACAGGTTTTGGCAGTGTGTCATACATTCACAAGAGATAATCAAATACAAATTTGCACCTGGTGGTTACTTAACACCATGTGTGTTTTTAATTTGTGGATAGGGATAATGGTTTGAGATGTTTTGAAATTCATTATTATCTGCATTTACAAACATTTTAAAAAAATAAAAAATTGTAGAAGTTTTGAGTGGTTTGATGAACCTTAAAGATGAGTGTTACCTTTTAAATACTCAATGTTTTTGTGAGCATCATAAAAGAAACTGATGTTCCTGTGTCTTATGAACATTTTTTTGTATTGGATCTGCTCTGGGGTGTACATTTTTATAACGAGATAACTTTGTGTTGTTAAAGAAATGTCTGCACTTCTCAGTTTTTGATTACCTGCCCAATTGTTGACAATTGCTCAGCACCTGGTTTGTTTGTAATTACAATGCACATTACCATATTACAAACAAATTTTAATTATATTTGTTTTTCAGTTTAGTACATTGTAATCAAATCTTAGTACTATGACATTGAACATGTATCATTTGGTTTTAGGTTGGGTTTGGGAGATCTGCATCTACAGGTCTTTAACAAATTTCATTCCTTCATACACACATTGATTAATTATTATGAATGCAATTGAAATTCCTTTTGATGTCATGGTCTCCTTCAGCAGCATGCCCTGAACTAGTGTGAGTTAAAGAACCTACCAGTTTTAGAGTTACTTTTATCAAAGACATTAAAATCATTACAGCAAAAAGAAAACAGTACATCATGTATTTATATCATGTACCTAGCAGCATTTCTTAAAAAGAAACAGTGGACCAGTCCAAATTAACATAGATATAGTGGTGTAGAACCACGGTGATATTTAATTTCTGTCATTCATTGATCAGTCGGGGGGGGGGGGGGGGGGGGGGCTTTGTATATCCGATTTGCAAAAAAGACAGGCGAGTTTTGTTTGTTTTGTTTTGTTTTTTTTGATTTACCATGTAACCGTTTTTGTGTGAAATGGAAATATGCTGACCGATTGGCACCAGGAGCCATCCTACAAACAATTATTATACTGTGAAAATTTTTTTGTCCTGTAGAAGACACTACCACTGCTACACTTTTTTGCCAGGTAATGGAGACAATGCAGTTATAGTCATCTTCTGTAATTTATAGGATATTTTAGATTGCATAAATATATAATAAATACACGTATCCGTCACAGATTCAGGAACTTTTTTTTTCAAACATATGGGAATTGTGGGCTTGTTGACAGTCTATACAGTATTTACAGCCGGATGTGAAACTGAAATATGGAACGAAAGCTGTGAAATAGTGGCACTGTTAAGGCATTTATTGAATTTGAAATGTCACATCATGTCTTTGTACCTTGATTGTTGTGCATTTAAGTGAAGAGCTCATTGAGAAAGGTCTTGTTGGCATCAGAATTCTACATGACGTCTCTGATTTTTACATGAACTTGAAAAACCCATGGAATCTGGATAAAGATCTCTGAGTATTCTTATCTTGTATTAATCATGTATTGTTTCAATTTGCTAAATGGATCTTATTTCCTGCGGTTCCATTTCAGTAGCTGTTTTTTTTTAAAATTTTGTTTGTTTAATTGTTTTTACCTTTTGTGTATTGAGCTGATTCCCAGTCATAGCAAAGCCTTCCTAAAGGTTATTCAGTGTTTTATTAGTAGTCTGCATGTGTTTGCCAACTGTGGAACAGAACCTGTTACTCATAAAGGAGACCTCAGCTCTATTGCATGATTCTGATCTGTGACAGCTGGGTACTGACCTGTCACTGGATAACTTAGGTGTCAAATTGTGGTACTATGTTTTTCAAAGCCTTTATGGGCTGTAATGCCCATCTGATTTGGTCCAAACGGTGTTCCTTTCATGTTACATTGGATACAACTCAGCAGACATTTGTTATACCTTTCCTGTATTAACAGTATCCTTTTCTTCCTCCTCGTAAAGTGTTTTATCCCCTTTGTTTGAGTGCGACCCCTAAGGTCTTGTTAAATTCCTAGTTTGAGCTGTGTAAAACAACAAAACCATTTTAAATTTCACGAGTTTCTTTAAATTGAGAAACTTTTAGTGTAGGTGCAGTTTGTCCAGCTCTTCATAAGTGTGGTGTGCGATTTGTGCAACATTTTTCCAGTGTTGTTCCACGTGGGTGATGTTCAAGTGCTAAATGAATCAACTTATTTGACCGTTTTGTGGATGAATTTGTGATATTTTATATTATAATGACATAGTTTTATCAAACTATGACACATCCCAGTCTTCAAGTCTCTTATGTTTCATTTATAACAAAATGCACAAATTTCATGATCATGACATATTGCTTTGTGTTGATAAAATTTCTGGGATTTACATCATATTTCACATCATAAAGCAAAACATGCTTGCAGATGTGAACATGTAATAAGATTGTTGAATCTCTGTGAACCTACTGCCCCTTTTTCACACTTTTCATGCCCGATGGCCAGTACAGTTTAGTTACGGAAAAGTATCCATTATGGCTGACATCAATGTGATTTTAATGTGCTTTTGCCATAGCCCAAGGCCAGCAAAGTACATGTATCAACTTTGAAGCTAATAATATGGGGAGAAATTAAAATTGCCGCCGTCACACACACACAACCACCCCCCCCCCCCCCACACACACACACATTTAAAAAAAAAAAATATGGCCAGATGTTATAGTCAGCTGTTTGTGACATGTCACTGATATTACATGTATTAGAGTTCAGGGATAGGGGAGATCTGAGATTTAGGATTTTATTCTGTTTGATATTTCTTAAGGATAACACATTTTGAATTCAAAGCATGCGATCACGTAATCCACATGATGAATGGGAATTTTCCTGAAAGCTGTAAGTTGTAATAAATTTGTATTTTAATTAGGTTCAGTGCACTTTTTTTTGTGAAAGAAATCTAACATTTTGAATATGAAGAAAATTCAGAGATACATACCGGTACTAATAGATGACCTGTCACATGGTTCTTGTGGGATGTTTTGATGGGTGGTTCTTCTGACCTCCTTGTTGGTCCTTTTGGTCTCAAGACTGAACACCATAGACACTTTTGTATGGTCTATACTTTGTATTTCCTTTTCCTATCTGTTTACATCCATTTGTTTATTAATTTAGAATTGACACTCAGTCAAGTAGATAGTAGTTGTAATGAAAGGATCATGAATCCAGCTACAGTGGAAGATTTTCTGAGAGTTGGATATCAAAAACACAATCTCCTGGGATCCAAGACCCCAAACATGGAAAGAGGCAAATTTTCAAGTTCGGTCCTACAAATCCCATATAGCACAAAAACCCTACCTATGATGAGTATGTGAGAGAGGAATAATGTGTTAGAAGTAGACAGTATCCTGCTCCTTTTACATGTATATTGAGCCAGTGTCCTGCTATCTAAAAGGTACCGTAATAAAAGTTTAGGATATGTTGATGGTTCGCAGTAAATTCAATACCATGGCCTGGGTCATGGAAGTGAATTTGAAACATAGGCTGTTGATGCACGCCAGGAAAAAATAGATTTAAGGAGGATTCTTCCACAAATGAATATATAAAAATTTATCCTTTACATTTTAAATGAGACTTACTGATTCTGTGAATCACTGAAGGGTGTGGGCTGGATTAAAGTGAATATGGTTCCAAAACAATTTCTCGTGAATCTGTATTGAAATTGTTTCTTCATCAAGAAACAGTATTACTGTGTAGAAGTTTTAACTCATGAATTACATTTTCCACCTTCCATACATATTGGGTGTGAAAGTCAGAATATCAGTGATGAAACGTTCTGCAACTTATTTTTCAACTCAGCATATTTTATATTACAGATAGTGGGGAGCATTCCCATTTTTATTGTGCTAAATTAGTAAGCTGGCATTGTTTTGTGATAATTCTTTCACTCTGAAACTAAATGACATTAATTTTCATTTTATAATCATGTGACATTCATGCAATTTTGCTACATCTAGTAATTCTGTCAAGCTGAAATCATTTTGAATTGTGAATTTAAGTGTATGTCTCATGCACATCCTTCAGCTCAGTTTGGACAACATTAGGACATTTTATGCTCATTTCAATGTGTTTGTCTAATGTATTGTAAAGGGGAAAGTACATGGATATCAGAAATTCTGATTGTGTTTGACATAAAAGCAGTGATTGTTTCAGTGACCATGCCATCCCATCAAGTTGGAGAGAGGACACTACTTAGCCTCATTTCTTTTACCGTTGTATGACTATATGACTCGGAGTGTGAAGAGACTATTTTTTAATTTTTTTTCTTACCAGCGCATGCTGCAAGAATTTCTCATCTGAATGGTTATTATACATGTATTTCCATGTTTGAAGACATCATTAAACATTACACATGAAATTTGAGTTTATATTAATTTTGTAACTGATCAATTTTTTTGTTTGTTTGTTCTTGCTGTGTTGTCATGCACTTGTATTTTGAAATGTTGAAATTGAAATGGATTTTACTATGTGACCCAGGATGTTTATGTTCAGGCAAAAGATCCACTTCAAACGTTGTGTTGTATAAATCAATATATTATATTTTGATCCACATATTCAAACCTCGTCATTATCTCTTTTTCTTGTTTACGTATCATGACAGTGACGTCTCATGGAGAAGATAATGTAGGCGATGTCTCATCCTGTTTGTATGGGTATGTGTGTGTGCGATTTTTGTTTTTCTGATGTCATGAATATTGTTGTGCAACATTAAATGAAATGTTAATAAAAAAAAAATGATTATGTGGTGATATAGTTGTTTTTGTGGTTGTTTGCATTGTGGACTGGTAGACTGACAGATAAAAAGAAAAATGAGGATGCATCTTGTGTTTGTATGGGTGAAATGTTGGATTTGGAACCTTCCATGAATGACTTTCAGGGGACTTTACAAAGCGCCCCTTTTTTTTTTAACTTGGGAAATTCTTATTTGAAGAAATTATAAAGGCGAGAAGTGTGTCTGTTTGTTTATCCAGAGCTGCTTAAAAATATACCAATTGTCACGAGCAGAGTTAGGGTCTTGGGGATGTTACGACTGCACGAGAGGCAGCTAACTCACACTCGGACACAACCACACAAGAAAAGTATTAAATAACTAGAGCGTATATATATGTCAGGCCGGTCAGGCCATAGTTTACATAAATATTAATAACAAAACAAAAGACAATAGGGGTATATATTCAAACCAAAAAAACTCTAATTAATAACTTAACCAATGATATTCATGTAACTATGGAGGTACTGCAATCAATAGCAAATAGGTAAATACGAAACTAGATATCAATTTAAAGTGACAGTTGAGTCGCCACTGGCCAGTCGCCAGGCAAACTCTCCATAAATCATATGGGCTTGAATGTTAGGAGAGCCCAGTACGTTCAAAGCCTACAGAAGCACTCTTCGGCTTGTAGGTAATTTAAGCAGTTGCCAAAAGACTATATTTTATGCACAATCACTATTCAATTCATCAACAATGTGCTATATTATTCCAATCATACTATGGCAATAGATCTATGATACAGGACACTCGTGGTCGAGTGCCAGCTGGGGTTTCCTTAGTCTTCCTATGAGGCTGTAGTTCTCTCTCTATCTCCGATCTCTATTATGCTTGAACAAATAAGATATATTACCATTGGTCACGCCTACTGGTAGGCGCGAACATCAATATAGCGCAGCGTGGGCTTTCAAAGGTCAGCCCACTCAGACCTTTCTTTCTAGAGCTCAGTCAGTCCGTTAGCAAGGACTTCTTGTCTTCAAAGCACACAGTTCAGGTACTGGTCAACCGGAGATACTTCACGACACGATGCTTCTGCTCGTCTGTATTCACCAAATCTGAACGTTACACGATGTTTTATACTATCTGGCTACCCAGCGTGCTAGTCCGCTGGCCCAATTAGTTCAGCTATCTCATAGGTCGAAACCTCCCACCATTTTAATTGTAGTAATACGTCTGCACTATTCTACCAGCCAGTTAACGTGCAAAAACTTGTCTAGTCACACAATGTCAACTATCCCCACCTTGTTTCACCCCTACTCCATTACTTATTAATCACGAACATTAAAACCGACAAGCGTGACTCTAAGTTTAACTTTACATTTATTTACTCACCAACTATAATTCGCGAGGGCCGTTCAAGGCCACCAGCCAATTTCTCATGGCCCTGATAAAACAACAACAACTCACTCTCTGCGTGAGTTTTAACAACATCCGAATCATGACACCAATCTTTGGCATTTAAAAAATAAAAACAAAAAACAAGCTCATTTTATCGGTTGGATACCGATCTTTTACAGCTGAGGAGAACTTTGCTGGGTTGATGAGTGAAGAAAAATACAAGTATATGAAGTGTGTCTGGTTCATTTACTAATCATCTTAAATAGATTTTATAAATACATTTTGTATAATACTTCTGCCTTATTGTAAGTGCTGATTGTGGTCCAGATCATGCTGACAGATAATCCTCAAGTGGCCGAAGTTCGAGGGGCGTATTTCAAAAGATAAACAAAAAATATTCAGATCATTTTCCGTCATTGTGATTGTGAATTGTAAAATTCGCTCAGGCTCTTGTAGCTAATCAGCGAGTCTTATGTGAAACGTTTAAAATCAGGGCATTACTAGCTTTCCTTTGGAAATTTTTAGTGCACGTTTAAAAAAAAAATGGGAACAGAGCCTCTAGGTGACGAACTTCATAATACAACGAACGTTTATTTTATATATATAAAAAAAATTTCATGACAGCCTGAGCCGCTCAAGTAGTTTTCAATAAAGAAAATGACCTTTTTCTCCAAATCTGTTCGGTATTACATGTCCACAATCCTGGTTTTAATTTCCAAATTGCCAAAAAGCATGGTCACGTCCATAAAATTCCCAGCAACTAATTCAATCATGCAGCAACTCGATGATTAATGTAGAAACAGATCAGCAGAACCAAACAATGAATTACATTACAAGAAATAAAGGCCGTGTCAGTTTTCATGTGATATGTTTTATTTGTGATATTTTGTCAAAAATTGGGTAAACAAAGCGAAATATTGAGAGGCAGAGTGAAGCAGAGAAATGACATTTTGCATTACATAATAATGAGGTGCGATTATAATTTGTCATATTTATTGCATTTCATATCGCTCATTCTATCTAATCTCTAGCATACAAGACACTACAATATCGCACATAAAGCGTTCATAAATCATAGCCATGCATTTGCATACTAAGAAAGTACACGAACATACATGTATATAACATTCACTCGCAATCTGTAAACCCATGAATGCATTCACAATGGCTCACAATAACCCAGGCAGGTCCGTCGTTCAGTTTTTATTCATCAAATACAACTGACATACACAATAATTTTCATGCAAATACATACTTGTAGTCAGTCGGTAAACACATTCTCTTTCTGGAAGTGTATGCCCAGACTCAGGATGACTGGCTGGATGGGAATTTCTAACTAACTAGAAATAATGCTTTCGTGTCCAGACTGGTTTATCACTGCCGGATCATCAGTACTACGAAACGTAAAAAATCCGAAAAATTCAAACACGTTGAGGATTTGTAAGTGCGGGTGGAGAGCACTTTCCGATGAATGGCGGGATGTCTTCTGAAGGATCCGAATGTATTGGTCTGGAAATCCCATCGGACCAAAGTGGATGGAACAAAACAATTCAGTTTAAATGCACTTTTGCAGTTAATGCTTAAAAACAGAAAAATTATAATGATGGTTATAGTACATAATATAATAACTCGATGAGAAATTTCTATTTTTCATCCATTGTCTTAAAAGGACATTCTATCCTTGGGCTGATTTGTGTCTCAGATGAATATTTTACTGAGGGAAATTTACAACAAAAAGGTAAACAATCGGTAGGCTATGTGTCCGTGACAAATAATCAAATCCTTCTCATAGAGCGAAAATGTAGCCCTCCTATATAATGTGGTGTTCATTATCACACATGAATAGTCGCGACCCCTGAAGATAAATAATGTCAGCATGGGAGAAAACTTCTCATCTACATGTATTAATTTTCTGTTCTTGTTATTGTTCTGGAGAGGACGCTAATTCCACTGCTGGTTTATCTTAATAGGAAATATCAGTACATGGAGAACGTAGTACTGTGAGAGGATGAACGATTTTCTATTTTGAATATGTGCTTTCATGGTAACTCTGGTGCGTGAGTGAGGGACGGCCACTCATAGTAGTTTATGGGCACTTGGCCGAGTACCATTAATTGGATTATTTCCCTTGTAATACTAGCGCGGGACCCGTTATTCACATCACGGTGAAAAGCGCGCATTTTGATTGGTCAGTTGGAAATGTACCGGGCTTCCAACTCTTATATCATGGCTTTGAGTTTCTTACAACTCGCTCACTCGTTGTATCCACCGACAGAAAGACGGGAACCCGAATTCATTTTTGAGAGTAGACAATACCCTATCGGTACAAAATAGGTACTCATGATAACGTTTGTTATCAATGGAGATACGGCGTATTAATGGACGAAAGTATCCCGCACAAAATTGTCGAATGT
This sequence comes from Onchidella celtica, assembly GCA_963931925.1. Lineage (NCBI taxonomy): Eukaryota > Metazoa > Mollusca > Gastropoda > Systellommatophora > Onchidiidae > Onchidella > Onchidella celtica. The sequence goes on along the minus strand of OZ007567.1, from coordinate 92,918,126 downwards.
TGTTAGTCCTGACACTTTGAAAATTTATATTAAAACTATTACCGGGTTTCTGGTATAAGTAGTCAGTTAGAATTTTAGCAGCAAGTTTCTACTTTATAATGGTACCAATTTCGTTGTGCTTTGATGCACAGGTCCTATTGAAATAATTAATAAGAGGATCTCGGATTTAAAGTAAACTATGAGTTAGACGCATGTTATCCCCGATAAATCCAACCTGGGTCAAATTTATTCAATTATTGCTGGAGGGGTCGTTAGAGTAATTTCTGCAGTTTACTGGGATACCTAATTGACTTTTGTGTGCACCCTTTTAACCGTACTGTAAATTCGATTGTGTTAGGACCCTAACCGGTTATGTTGTTCGGCTGGACTCAATGTCCGAGCCTTTCACTTGTGCAACACGGGCTACGTAATAGCTCTCTCGGACGTCCGCGCTGGCTCATAGATAGGATGCCGGTTCGAGTGGTCAGTACACTCCATCAAAGACGCAGAGACAAGAGCCGACAGCACAGTGAACCTAGGCCGGCGGCGACCTGCCGTGGCGCTCCTCGCTCAAAACATGGCCTAGTCCAGTTGCGCCAGTAGCAGAGAAACTTTGGGTAAGTTGGAGACTATTATATTAGAAGTGACTTTAATTTGCGCACCCCCCCCCCCTTTTTCTTGGATGCCGCGTAGAGAATGCTGATCTACAGAGACCATTATGAGTCCGGCTCAACGGTAATTGCCATTGTCATTATTCGTGTAGGATGCGCTTTGCAGTACAGTGTCTTGATATTGTGACTTTATTGTCAAAGTTAACGTTTGCGGTGCTAGATGATAATGATGGCTCGCTAACCAAGCTATCACGATTTGCTTGTGTGCATATATATAGTGTATGTGTAGCATTGCCTTGTTGTGGTAGGCAGTGAGGATTTCCTGACATGTTGATGTGGATGACTTATGTTATAGCGAGCGGCACTCCACACTTGATTGTATTACGGGTATTTGTGTACCTTGCCAGTACCACTATGCTATAGAGAGCAGTGTGATTGTGATTGCGTGTTTAGTGTTTAAGATGTGTAAGTAATTACATGTATTGGAGATGTATAAATTAGTGGGCCTCACATGGGTGAGCCCCAGGATTGTTCTATGTGCGGCGGTGGATGAACAATGTTTCAGTGAGTCTACACATGTTGCAATGAGTCTCGCCGACATATATATATATATCATGTGCATGTATTATAGTTATCCAGATGTATTATGCTTCTATGAGTTTCGTAAGTGTGTGAAGGACAGTTTCATTTTAAGGAATGTACACATTACTTTATGTATCTAGTGGTGTGTCATACACATGTTAGCCTGGCGGCATAGCTCCGCGGCTAAGGTCAAAGGGCATGACCCTTCAGTATCGATTGGGAAGGGAAGTAACCAATACAATAGCCCTGGGGCGGGTTAGTACTAATAATGGGAGTGGGCCTATGAGGATGGCCTGCATTGGGATGCAGCGTCTGTGTTATGGACGGTCAGTGGGCCATGTTGGCCACTGCGTTATTATTTTATGGAATGGCCACTCTGGATGTGCTGTACACCGGCTCAGTGGAGCGAAGCTATTGTGTTCTTGCCCCTTCATTTGTTATGTCCTTCATACTTTGATTAGTACATTAATTAGTTTATGTTGCCAGTGTACTAGGAAACTCCTTGTGTATCTGATATAGCCTCTTGTAGTTGTTATTCATTAACCTTAGCGCTATTTTATTCCATGCATACATATCCAGTTGGTTATTGCTTAAATTCTATATTATGTTGTTGTTGTTTGATTTAATACTTAATACTATCACTATATATGTCCACCATTGATTGCTTGATTAATGTTGTCATTATATCCTAATCATATTTTTGTCTTTTTCTCTTGTTCCAGCTTATGGCTGGTTGGGCTTCTTTTCTGGGTTTCTCTTCTTTTTCGGGGTTTCTTTTGTTGGGCTTCTTTTTCTTTTCCTTTTTTTTGTTTGGTAGTGATACCGTTGTTAGGCTTTTTGAATAAATAAGATTGCCAGCAGAACCCTGTGTTTGTTAATCCTGTGTATCCTTAAGGGAGTTACTATTGAACCCACGCAGTAACCACATTAGCCACTCGTAGTTCACCCAACATTTTCTGGTTTCAAGAAGTGGGATACACAGAAGGGTTAGTTTGTAGTGTAGAGAACCCAGCCATGGAAATTTTTAGTTTGAAGCCCGGCCAGCCAGCCAACCCCTGCCCCACCCCATAGGAACCATGGAGCCACGAAGACCAACGCCCTCCAACATCAACTCAAGATTCAGGACCTGTATCCCGTTCCTGTGCACACCGTCCTGTCTGTTCCCCCGCCTCATGGTGGTTACTTTACCATCAGAAACCCAGATGGAGATGCCACTGCGGTCAACGGAGACCTCTTGCGGTTATTTCACCCCCCAGTGGTCAACACACGTCCACAGCACCCGCCTCCACTGCCTGCGTCGACCGATGTCTGGTACTTCCCGGCTCACCACCCTTGCCAGCCACCTGCAGCCCGACCGGACCCTCAACCTGGGATGACAACTTCCCAGCGCCTACCTCCTGTGCGAAGGTCCAGCCGCCCACACAGACAACCCCAGAGATTGGACCTCTGACTCTTATTAGTGATTAACATTAGACATTGACTGTGAGTGCAGAAAGAGCAGGGGAGCGCACCCATCAAGACCCCCCCCGAGTTTCCATCAGGCCAGATGATAGACCACCGAATCCAAGGGAGCCCCGCCTCCAGATTTTAAGTTAGAGAGTATGCCCATGTTAGCTTTCTCCACAGCTTAGTTACGATGACTTTTAATGCCTATGTTGACCTTACCTTTTTCATTGCACTAGTGCCCTTATAGCATATTGCATTTTTTTGTACTGTTCGATCCTACGTTAATCCTGATAGTGGTCTGGGACCACCGTTGCAGGTCTGGGACCTGTTGTTTTGTCCATATGATGTAACTTACTACAGCCAGAGCTGAGACTGTTGTGTACATCTTCAGGATGCCAGTAGTAACTTAGCCGGTTCACGCCACCTGTTAGTAGTTATAAAGAGGATGGACCATTGTTGTACTTCGGTTCACTGTGTGTATTTTGCAATTGTTCTACCCTAAGTGATGGTATCATAGCCCCTTAGAGTTTGATTATACCTTCAGTGGTCTTTTGTAAACCTTTGAATTGATGTATGTGTCATGTAAGGGACTACGTGACTTAGCAGGGGAGAATGTGAGAGGATGAACGATTTTCTATTTTGAATATGTGCTTTCATGGTAACTCTGGTGCGTGAGTGAGGGACGGCCACTCATAGTAGTTTATGGGCACTTGGCCGAGTACCATTAATTGGATTATTTCCCTTGTAATACTAGCGCGGGACCCGTTATTCACATCACGGTGAAAAGCGCGCATTTTGATTGGTCAGTTGGAAATGTACCGGGCTTCCAACTCTTATATCATGGCTTTGAGTTTCTTACAACTCGCTCACTCGTTGTATCCACCGACAGAAAGACGGGAACCCGAATTCATTTTTGAGAGTAGACAATACCCTATCGGTACAAAATAGGTACTCATGATAACGTTTGTTATCAATGGAGATACGGCGTATTAATGGACGAAAGTATCCCGCACAAAATTGTCGAATGTTGTTAGTCCTGACACTTTGAAAATTTATATTAAAACTATTACCGGGTTTCTGGTATAAGTAGTCAGTTAGAATTTTAGCAGCAAGTTTCTACTTTATAATGGTACCAATTTCGTTGTGCTTTGATGCACAGGTCCTATTGAAATAATTAATAAGAGGATCTCGGATTTAAAGTAAACTATGAGTTAGACGCATGTTATCCCCGATAAATCCAACCTGGGTCAAATTTATTCAATTATTGCTGGAGGGGTCGTTAGAGTAATTTCTGCAGTTTACTGGGATACCTAATTGACTTTTGTGTGCACCCTTTTAACCGTACTGTAAATTCGATTGTGTTAGGACCCTAACCGGTTATGTTGTTCGGCTGGACTCAATGTCCGAGCCTTTCACTTGTGCAACACGGGCTACGTAATAGCTCTCTCGGACGTCCGCGCTGGCTCATAGATAGGATGCCGGTTCGAGTGGTCAGTACACTCCATCAAAGACGCAGAGACAAGAGCCGACAGCACAGTGAACCTAGGCCGGCGGCGACCTGCCGTGGCGCTCCTCGCTCAAAACATGGCCTAGTCCAGTTGCGCCAGTAGCAGAGAAACTTTGGGTAAGTTGGAGACTATTATATTAGAAGTGACTTTAATTTGCGCACCCCCCCCCCTTTTTCTTGGATGCCGCGTAGAGAATGCTGATCTACAGAGACCATTATGAGTCCGGCTCAACGGTAATTGCCATTGTCATTATTCGTGTAGGATGCGCTTTGCAGTACAGTGTCTTGATATTGTGACTTTATTGTCAAAGTTAACGTTTGCGGTGCTAGATGATAATGATGGCTCGCTAACCAAGCTATCACGATTTGCTTGTGTGCATATATATAGTGTATGTGTAGCATTGCCTTGTTGTGGTAGGCAGTGAGGATTTCCTGACATGTTGATGTGGATGACTTATGTTATAGCGAGCGGCACTCCACACTTGATTGTATTACGGGTATTTGTGTACCTTGCCAGTACCACTATGCTATAGAGAGCAGTGTGATTGTGATTGCGTGTTTAGTGTTTAAGATGTGTAAGTAATTACATGTATTGGAGATGTATAAATTAGTGGGCCTCACATGGGTGAGCCCCAGGATTGTTCTATGTGCGGCGGTGGATGAACAATGTTTCAGTGAGTCTACACATGTTGCAATGAGTCTCGCCGACATATATATATATATCATGTGCATGTATTATAGTTATCCAGATGTATTATGCTTCTATGAGTTTCGTAAGTGTGTGAAGGACAGTTTCATTTTAAGGAATGTACACATTACTTTATGTATCTAGTGGTGTGTCATACACATGTTAGCCTGGCGGCATAGCTCCGCGGCTAAGGTCAAAGGGCATGACCCTTCAGTATCGATTGGGAAGGGAAGTAACCAATACAATAGCCCTGGGGCGGGTTAGTACTAATAATGGGAGTGGGCCTATGAGGATGGCCTGCATTGGGATGCAGCGTCTGTGTTATGGACGGTCAGTGGGCCATGTTGGCCACTGCGTTATTATTTTATGGAATGGCCACTCTGGATGTGCTGTACACCGGCTCAGTGGAGCGAAGCTATTGTGTTCTTGCCCCTTCATTTGTTATGTCCTTCATACTTTGATTAGTACATTAATTAGTTTATGTTGCCAGTGTACTAGGAAACTCCTTGTGTATCTGATATAGCCTCTTGTAGTTGTTATTCATTAACCTTAGCGCTATTTTATTCCATGCATACATATCCAGTTGGTTATTGCTTAAATTCTATATTATGTTGTTGTTGTTTGATTTAATACTTAATACTATCACTATATATGTCCACCATTGATTGCTTGATTAATGTTGTCATTATATCCTAATCATATTTTTGTCTTTTTCTCTTGTTCCAGCTTATGGCTGGTTGGGCTTCTTTTCTGGGTTTCTCTTCTTTTTCGGGGTTTCTTTTGTTGGGCTTCTTTTTCTTTTCCTTTTTTTTGTTTGGTAGTGATACCGTTGTTAGGCTTTTTGAATAAATAAGATTGCCAGCAGAACCCTGTGTTTGTTAATCCTGTGTATCCTTAAGGGAGTTACTATTGAACCCACGCAGTAACCACATTAGCCACTCGTAGTTCATCCAACAGTACATTTACCATTGCCCAATAAAAAAAAATCTAGGTCTAATGCTTAAAGACAAATGTATCACTATGGGAGTATCATACAAAATGTTTCATGGTATGCGTAAAACACGCGATTTGCAGACATTTTGTTGACTGTTAAAACACCCCTTAATTTGTTCACGGTAATTAAGCCATGATTTCAAACACAGTCCGTCGCCCATGCTATTTAAATGACCCCGTAGTATGGGGAGCTCCAAAATCATTGAATGTGTTTTTCCAATGGCTGTTAATTTCTAAGTGAGATCAGAAATAGTAAACTGGAGGTTCAAACTCACTGTGAAATAATGCAAGACGCATGAACATGACCATGTTGTCTGCAGTGCTACAGCAGCTGACAAAAACTGTGTTTAGACGCACGTCACTTTTCGAGCACCACGTTGTAGTGCTGCACAAAAACTGGTAGGGCCTACCGGTACCGGTACATGTAATTCGTCTCCGCAGATGGATACGCGAATACAGTGCTGAAACTGCTACATATACCATAACGACTGTGTTAGCTTTGTCCGCCGCTTTCTGACTGGAGAAACACTGTGTGCGTCGTCTTTCGTCACAGCACTCAAAAGTGAATCGCAGTTGCGGTAATAGTCTTATTGCATACATTCATTTCCAGAAGTGTATGAAGTAATGAAAAAAAACAAAACAGTACAATGAAACTGTAAGAAGCAATTCAAGGAAACATAAATAATTTGAGGTCTGGCGTGCTACCGGATAGCCAGTGTTTCGTGGGCAAGCAGTTCAAGAAGTGCCAACGCAAGCCAGCAATCAGAGTAATCAATCATTTACCAAGCTCAGTGATCAGTGTCCAGCTGTGGCCAGAACTGGGAAGTTGTAAATTCGAGTCAATTTATGGGTTTAGCTCATTCTTTCAACTCTTTCAGCTCCTCTTCATCGCTATCGTCTTCTGTGTCGTGTTCTTCTGTTTTTGGGCAAAGGATCCTCCCACAGTTCATGGCCACTCTGATGTCTGTATAAAGCAGCCATATTAGGGGAAAGACTGCAGCTTTCAATATTCTGATCCACATTGTCACAGTTAGTGCTTCGTTGAGGCGATAGCAGTAAGTGTTGTTACATTCAAGCCTCATCATCAATACACGCACCACACAGTAGGGGGCCTCACAGAATATGGAGAGGAAACTTATCACTGCTGTAACAGCCAGAGTCTCTCCTTTTGGTGTGAGGGGTCTGTAAAGACATTGCTGTGGTCGAAGACAATCGAGCAGACCGGTGAATGGTGCCAGAATGACCACGACCAGTGATGCCGGTATGAAGGACAACAGCTGTGCGGCTAGGAAGAAGTCGTCATTAACTATGTACAAACAGTTGCCAGGAACTGTGGCTTTGGATATTAGTCCGCCAAGGAATGTTGGTAACAAAAGCAAAATGGAAAGTATCCATGGCATGACAAACAAACAGGCTGAAATTACTCGTCTCGCCCATGGCCGTACTCTCATCTGTTTCTTTTCCGTATACACGTAGAGAAACCGCTCAAAAACCAGGCTTAGGACTGCCATCAGTGACACGGATGACTGGTAATAATTGGCGACGAAAATCCACCCCTGAAACGAATTTAACGAAACACAACAGCAAGTTAATACAACATGTATTCAATATGCTAACAAATCTAGAGACGCCCTGCATATGTCTGAACTAAGGAAACCATTACTCTGGCCAAACACAGGAATTGAGACTGACAAGTGTACGATACAGTGTCACCGAAACTGTAATCCTTTCATAGAAATCCCCATGGACTTCGAAAAAATATCAGCCAGTGGACATTGTGGGCATGATGCTGGCCTTGTCACATAAATACATGTTCTGGATTTATGCTGAATTTGAAAGTTAGACTACAGAAAAGACAGCCATAATACAGTGTACCGGTATGCTTGAAGTCCTGTTTGTGGTTAGTGATGGTACAGAAGGATTTACAGGTTTTGAAGCAGACATTATTTTAAAATGTTATAGATCTATTCTCCAACACACCCGTACGTCTTTGCCTGTCCCATCTCCATCATCACCGAGAAGCGAACTGTGGACACATGGCTTAGCATGGCACTGAATAAACCTGCCCTGAACTGTGTTACCACGTCAAGGGAATATTAAATCCTGGACGTGACTGTCTCTTACACCTTTTTATTTATTTAATTTTCTCCTCTGCGGAATTACACAGTAATTTGCATAGAAGCGACACGGCAGTATACATAGAAACTAAAGTTAGATGTAGACTCATCGGTCACCACATTACATGTACTAGGCCTATATAGCCGCGGGGAAGTTGGGTCACTGCGTGACCATATTGCATGTATTATTTTACCTGATAATATGGAGGTGACGACCCCATCAATTACATACAGAGCCACCATCCATACACAAACTTTACTAGCATCTGCTATGTATTGTACTCTAAGTTTTAACAGACAAACACGGAAGCACTAGCTTTTGAAGTCCGTGAAAGAAGTAGGCCTAATATTATTGCCATCCATGTTTTCGACTGATTTCTTTGAGTTATTTCAATTGCTGGGCCAACCGGAACTAAAATTAATGCATATACATTGTAGTCCCTTCATTGTCGCCAGGCACACAGCAACTGTATTATTCAGAACACAAACCCATAAAAATACCGCCACCTACAGATCCAATTTCCTTCCATTCAGCTATAGCTATTGTTTGTGCTTTAGAAACAAGACTTCTCCCCCGCCTACACTCCCTAATGTTGTCCTCTTACACTCTTGCGAGCCTTCTTTCAATGAATGGAACAATAGTTTCCTTAACATTTTAATACGATCAATCTTTGAAACGATTCACGAAACACGTTGATAAAGCAGTCGCTAAACAGAAACTGTATGACAATGTAGGTAAATTACATTACAGTGTAAAGGCTCCAAAGGCCGCAAAGCATACACTGGTGCTTGAAACCTGCGCATAACAATAATGAAACATATCTGACTATTTCATCATAACTTTATGCATATCATCGACGCGACATTCATTCAGATTTCGCTGGCACAGTACGTCGCATCTGAAAACAACTTCTCATTCTCAGCTGTCAACTCACCAGAGCCAAATTGCAGTTTTCCCCATCAGGATTGAGAATAAAGTGTATCTTTCCTGGCACAACAAAGACACCCATCAACATGTTGGCCAGGGCCACGCTGACGATTAAAGTGTTCTTGGATTGATTCCTCAAGATTCGATTCACCAGGATGAAAACATTGATGGCGATATGGCTGGCAATAATCCAAACCGCCATGATCAAACGGATGATATTCAACCCAAGCCATGAATTAAATTCGCGAGAATTGTGCGTCTGTCCGGCGTGTACATCGTCCCAGTCTATTGCCGCCACCTGAAATGCAGTAAGAAGTCGTTATAGTACATCATTTAACACTAACAGAAGCAAATAAATACAATATTATGGTATTCGAGTTTTTCCCCCACGTCCTTTGGGTGTGTGTGTGTGTGTGTGTGGGGGGGGGGTATATTTTTGGGTGAATAATGTTAAGTGACCGACATGCTGGGTTTACTGGCATAATTTTTCAGCACAGACATCCCAGAAATTGGCAATAGTGCATGCAATACAATGTTTTAAAATGTCACAACAAGCAAATTAATTAATCACACCCCCTCCTTCAGATTAGCTCTCACACTAAATTTGGGAACATTAACTCCCCCAACAACAACAATAACAGTAACACAATCGAGAGTCCAAAAGAAAAAAACAAAACAGCACACACACACACGCTACCTTATATTGCACCATACTTTTACAACCACACAGACAGACAGACAGGCAGACAGACAGACAGACAGATAATTCAAACCTTATAAAAATCCACAAACAAATATCCGTCGTTTTCATTAGCATCAAAGTCAGAAGCGTTTAACTGCACCCCGTCCAGGACCTCAGATTCCTTCATTGTGGCTAGTATTTGTATTATGTAGACCCAATTACCTGGGAAACGTAACTATCTGAGTTTAACTGGCGTAACCTGTCATAAAACGTGAACAGTACAGAAATCTGTTTCATTTCATTTGAAACAAATTTTAAAAACATCAAATTATTAATCATTCATAATAATTTTATTTTGTCCTGCCTACATTTAAATAACAACAATATGCCTCCTAAAAATAAATAAATAAATTTAGAACAATAATAGGAATTTTATTTATGACAATGAATTTGATGATCATGGTGATGACTGATGAGTTTAATGGTAGTAAAAATAATAATGATCATGACGAATCTGATTATAATACATTATTACACAATCATATTGCAAGTACCGACGCCGAAGTGACAGCACAGAGGACAGTACAAACAATAAAGTAATACAGTAACAAAAAAACACAGCCATGATTGATCAGACCTAATTTACCAAGCGGATATGCTGCGAACACAAATTTATGGACTTAACCTTGACCACGGATTTGCTGAATGAAGTGTGGCTAAAACAAATTCTACCACGCCTAGTATTCAGTGTGTTTCTGCGCCCGTAATGCAGCAGTCATAACTCACGCCAAAATTCAGAGCTTTGGACCTCCTGCGGATCAGCTCTTACAGTAGCCTGCGACGGATTACACAGATTGCGTACACTCTTTCACAATGACTATTGCAGAGTTACTATTTCAGGTCAGTAGTATTGCAGTGATTAGGTTAGGCTTTGTGCACCGGGAAATGGATCAATGAAACTTAAGTTACATGGAATAGGTTAATTCCACCACTGGAAAGACCCCTGTCGGACACTGCCCATTTATCCATTCATGAATGTGTCCACCAGCTCCTTCATTCGGTCGCACCCATTTGTCTAGCACTGATGGTATCTTATTCTTATTCATTTACACGTCCAATGCCACTCGGGTAAAGCGTCATACTTACCCTAACCCCACTCCATCCCAGCTCCCTCTTCAGTGACAGAGTACTACTCCATCAGTGACACATACAAATACGAGCACTATTAGAAAACACGATCGGTAAGTTGGCCATCGAACCCATGGCAAATTTAAGCCAGTCGTGCTGCATCCATCCATCCACCTGCTCGCCTATCTATCTATCTATCTATCTATCTATCTATCTATCTATCTATCTATCTATCTATCTATCTATCTATCTATCTATCTATCTATCTATCTATCTATCTATCTATCTATCTATCTATCTATCTATCTATCTATCTATCGTTGAGAGAAGAGTGAAGGAGCAGTCTGGTCCCTCACCGGAGACGAACCAGCATCATCTGAAGATCCCTTTGCCAACAGTCCAACTCTGACCATAACCCTCGTGATAACCCGTGGGGGTCTGGGAGAGTCAATCTGCTCGACCGCGCTCACCGAAATGTTCACCTTTTTTCTACTGTGATCACGTATCGCTGTGATCAGTCTCCGCCGCTTGCTACTGCTCAATTTCCCATTGATTTGGACAAAAAAGACCAATCTTTCGAGGTCATTGTTTGTTTTTGAAATTCAGGCAGGAGGTTTAACCTCTGTCTATAGTTAAAGAACGCACACACTAGCATTCAACAACAAAAATGTAGGAGCAGGAGAAGGCTGCGTTGCGCTTTGAAAGCGAAACTTTGAGAAAAGGGCTATGAAATCGAGACAAACTTTACTTTAGAGAAAAAGAGAGACTGCGAAGAGCTCCCAGTTCTCAGACCCTGGCAATATTGGTGTTTGGTGTTTATTTTTCCAGGCTATTCACCCAGTCGAAATTTGCGGAGTGTATTTAAACTCGGAGCTTGGATCTGGTCGAGAACACCGTGGCCGCACACACACACACACGCTTCTGCATGCGCACATACAGACCTCTTAATGGCCATCGGAAACTTTTCATGCACAAAACAAGATTTTCATAATAATTTTATGTCTTTGACAGTGCTGAGAGATTATAATTGGTACTTATGGCTTTTCATTTGTGACATTGTATGCAGCTGCAGCAAATGACAGTATTCCTACCGGAAACAGCGATGGTTCTAGCCTATAAACTGTCAACAAGCCTGTCACAGATTTCATAGTCGTTTCTCCTCGCTCCATTTTTTACTATGTAATACCGTTTTATCTAATGCCATTTAATATTTTTGTTGCGTATAACCTTAAAGAGATGAAACGAAGTTGGCAGCCGTTTAAGTTAAGATTAACCAGCATAATAAACAAGTTTCAGATGCTGTGCCATAAACCTAACCCTGACACTAGTAAGAAAAAACAGAGCACCGCACGTTGTTGGGCCGACTGTATTATTGGCAAAGCAGGATCACGGATGTATGAGCTGTAGGAAATCTGATTGGTCAAAAATGCTCCAGCCCTCCCGTAAAAATCACTTCGTTTTCAGTACAAAAAACAAAACAACTCTTCATAGTGTGTTCTTTCTAACCCCCCAAAATCGTTGAAATCATATGCACTCACGGTCTCAACAGTACCAACAGAGAAAACAATTCTAGTACAAAAATCATTCGAATTGATGAGTTTATATTGATCAACTACTAGGGTGAGTGGTCGACTACGCTGAATCAAAATTAAAATTTACATTAACGGAAATTATGGCAACCATATGCACTGTTTGATCCACAAGGGCGTCTTTCTCATCCCAATACCTTATCTCCATAATTATTTCAATACAAAGCTTTAAACTTTGACCCAGTATGCATCGACTCCAGAAAGAAAACGCATTGCAACTTAGATAGGAGCTACATCTTCAGTTTAAAAAGAGAAATGATAAGTCATGAACACGAAAGGGGAGGTCTTCCCCCCGTCCGCGCCACTTGCCAAAAAGTTAACAAACATAATATGATTAAGATTTATACAACCTGCATTGGAATGGTCAGATGGACCTGGGGGCGTGAGGGTCTAGTCAGTTTGTATCAATGGGCGGTAGTCAGATTGACTAATCACGCGAAAAGGGGCTGGGGTAGTTGTGTTTTCTTGACTGGCGCGGACGGGCGGAAGACCTTCCCACGAAAGAAATAAAAGGTGAAGGAAAAACGGTTAACATCAAAATAAACTAACAACAAAGATAAATCGTTTCCGTGTAGGATCACTAAAATGACCACAAACTCTTTCAAAAGAGTTTCAAATAAAGCGATCACTTACCTGCATTCAGTGGACTCTACTGTCAACACACGTATGACACAGCTAGGGTCCCAAGTCAACTTGCTGAACGAGTGAGGAAAGTGCAAACCAAACGTAGGACCCTCTGCGGCCGATAAGGGAAGTAGGCCCAGCTTTACAATATGCGGCACACATGGGAGCCATAAATATTTCGGCCCGGACGTCGCGAGTGGGCGGGCCCGGGGATATCAAAGATTTTGAAGAGGGTCGGACACAACGCCCCCCCCCCCCCATTTCCCTTCCATACACACACACACCACACCAAACAAAATGAGGAGGGGGTGGCGGATTAGGAAGAGTGCCAAGATGAAAATGTACTCCAAACAAACAAACCGAAGCGAAAAGTTCTAAGTCAGTCTGACACTGTCACGGTCGACGCTATTATTAGCTCCTAGTAGATGTCAGTTTCTAAACTGCAGTCAAATAACGACATATCCTTTTTCAGGAACTTATCTAATGTAGGCCAATTGGCCTCCTGGAATTACTCGTCCTTTGATTTTGCAACAATCACTCGCCCCTTTCCCAAAACAATTAAAATCACATTTAATTTGCAAGTAAACAGATTATGGCACAGGGCAATAAGCACATTCGATTTCAGAAAAATATCTATCAGGGCATACTCATCCTGTACTTCTTGCACAATCCTCGCATAATAATTGGAGAGAGAGAGAGAGAGACAGTCAGACAGACAGACAGACAGAGGCAGGGAAAATGAGAGACAGAGACAGACAGACAGAGAGAGTGAGCTAGAGGGACAGAGAGATAAACATACAGAGAGAGAGAGAAAGACAGACAGATATATATAATATATATATATATATATAGAGAGAGAGAGAGAGGGCACATTCACTTATGCAATAAATATTCCGGCACTGTATTAAACCAACCATTTTTATTTCTTCATTTTTAACAACTTACTAAAGGTTTACAAGAGGTTACTGAAGACTGCTGCGTGCCTTGAAGCCCATAGTGTAAGATTTGTCCAGCCCAGGTATTTCTGAGGCATAGTTCGAGCCCTGTGTTGTACTGTATTAAACAAACACGTTATTAAGAAGTCAAAATCAGGTATCTTCGTACCGTGTGTCACCTGATCGTACACAGTGTGATGATCCGCAATCGCACACGAGTGCCCATACAAACACATACATGCACACAGAGACACATCGCTGACGGGCAGATGGCAGATGGACGTCATTACCACCAAGCGAGAGGACGAGCTGAACTGAGGCCTTCACTGTTGAACAAAGAGTGGTCGGTTTTTTGTTTTTTTCTATTTAGGTTTGTAGTGAAGCTGGCTCGTGAAAGCCCGCTAGCTGCATGCCTCCTCAAACAATGAAAATCGAGTATCATTTAGAGAGGAATAGATGGAAACAAGTCCTGGTTTTCTCTAATGCCCTTTCCTTCTCCCTCTCCTTTCTCCCCCTCACTCGCCACATTACCTGACCAATCCTGTGTGATTTCGGATGCAGTGCACTGAACAAATTATGTAGGCCTTCGCAGCTCTGGTCATCCAGTGGATTATACGCCGCTGATTCAAGTCTATGATAATGATTATGCTCTTCTAAGGATGATGGTATGCTTTCAAAGCCATGTGCATCACTGGAATATTTAATGTAACAGATGAAGAGTGTTTGGATCATTATTAAATTTGTACATTGTAAAATAAAATAAAAATCATTGTAAGTCTTGCAAGATGTTCAGGATTGTGATGTTTCCACTTTCTCTCACTAACTTTCTTCTGACACCAGCCGTGATGGGCACGGCACAACACACTAAATAATCGACTATCTCTCTTCTATAAGTTATAACAAACGATATCTGTATTGCTTACATATATACAATAATTATTAATTCATTCAATAATAATAGGAACATAGGTCATACAATTTCATGTGAATTTCGATGGAATGAAGTTGATGCAAATCAGTACATGCTAATTGAATGGCTTCGTAATATTCAATCTCTAGCACATTTTATAAAACACATGGGAACATTCAGCATAAGGAAACCTCTCCTTTAGGGGTGTATGGCGCTATCTGGGCACTGGTTCTTCCTCTCTACCCTGGCTTGACTGCGCAGTTAGATCAACAGGTATCGGCAGGTACCAATAGGTCGGGAAGCCAAGAAGCCACGATGTCGTTAATCAAAGTACAAGAAGTTGAGAAGCCAAGAAGGTGTTGTTCTTCCTCCTCTGTAGGAAAACAATCGTAACTTCCTAATCTACTGTTGGAAGGCATGACTTCCATACTTACTCCATGACGGATATTCAACATTAATACTTTTAACCGCTGACACTGTTATAAGACAGGCTGCAGCTCCTATACTCCATAGACTCCCATATAGGCAATAGAATAAACGATCAACACAGTTTTAATGATATTTACACGTTCCCCACGAAGAATAACGCTCTCTCTAACAGACCCCATCCCATAAGGTTTCGTAACACATATGTAACGGCGTTTCCGTGACTCTCTCAGAGGCAGTAGTTATACCAAAGTAAACCCACTAGATTTAGGTTCTGCAATCATGAACATTAAGTAAAATACACATACATCGTACAATTAACTTACCACTCAGCAACAGCTCAAATGCCGACAAGATACCAAAGATACCACGCTCTGACAAAGGATGTTTGCGGGTTCCCTGACCTTCCCCACTCACAAGACTAGTACAAAGTTACAGTTGCAGTTGTGGTCTCCTCTTCGGCACGAAGCTGGTGAGTGCTCTCAGCGGTCTGAAGTTGGAAGGAGCGTTCGGGGATTTATACCCAGTCGGGTAGCGTCCCAAGACGCTCACCGAGTGTACATTAGTTATCCTAATAGCCACCCCCGTCGACTCCACGTCAAATACTATTGAAGCATCTCTACCCCCCAAGCAATTCCCAGGTGATCTGATCGTCAAGTACGGCGGTCAAGTAAACACTACCCTTTCCGGGTGTCAAAACGCTTTCCGTTGCATCGGCTACTTTCCCCCTCTGGCCTACAATAACTCTGTCTCCCCGCCGTTAGCTATCTTCCCACGCTAGCTATACCTTGCCTGTCTGTCGCCCTGTTACAATCGCCCCCACTTAAGTCGATTTTCCCTGGCAAAATCGGCTAATAAAATTATTGATCTACTGGTAATCTAGATAGAGTGTCGGCCCATAGAGCGTCTCGCCCCCTGATGTTGCTGACTCGAAAGTTATATGGTTGCAGCGCCAGGTTCCATCTAGTTACCCTCGCGTTCTTCTGGTCTTTAGTTCGCATCCAAGTTAGAGGTCGGTGGTCCGTCTCTAACACGAAGTTTCTCCCATACAGATACGCCTGCAACTTACTAACGGCGAAAACTATGGCCAGGCATTCCTTTTCAATTGTTGAGTAGTTCTTCTCCGCGGGTTTCAACTTTCTGCTAACATATACAACTGGATACTTCGTACCCTCGTCTTCTTGAAGTAGGCAGCCACTCACTCCAAGGTTAGATGCGTCTGTCTGGAGAATCAGTTCCTTGTTCCAGTCTGGCATCCGTAGTATCGGCTCGGAACTCAAACAAATTTTTAGGGCATTGAACGCGTTCTCCTGCGCGTGTCCCCACGCGAACTTTGTGCCCTGGGACTTCTTTGTGAGGTCTGACAACGGCGCCGAGATTGCACTGTAATTTGGTACAAACTTCCGATAGTACCCCGTTAGCCCCAGGAAACTCCTCACTTGTGTCTTGGTCGTCGGTCGGTCACAGTCGACAATGGCTCGCACCTTACTCTCCTGCGGTCTTACAGTCCCCTGTCCCAGCTTATGGCCTAAGTACTCGACTTCTGTCATCCCTATTAGCGTCTTGGTAGGTCTAGCTTTTAAATTTGCCCGTCTCAGTCGCTCGAAGACATTCCGACAACGTTCCAAGTGGTCAGGCCAATTTGCACTGTGTATAAGACAGTCGTCTACAAATGCATCTACCCCTTCGCCAGCATCTTTTAATACTTTCCTCATGAGCCTGTTAAATGTGGCGGGGGATCCCTTCAACCCGAACGGCATGACCCTGTACTGGTATAGCCCAAACGGTGTGGCGAACGCCGTCAGGT
Organism: Onchidella celtica; assembly: GCA_963931925.1. Classification (NCBI taxonomy): domain Eukaryota; kingdom Metazoa; phylum Mollusca; class Gastropoda; order Systellommatophora; family Onchidiidae; genus Onchidella; species Onchidella celtica. The sequence goes on along the minus strand of OZ007567.1, from coordinate 92,901,174 downwards.
GTTTATCTTCCTCGGCCATCGGAACTTGATAAAAGCCCTTTGTCAAGTCCAGCTTGGTGAAATATTTTGCCTCCGCTAGATTGGAAATAATGGCTTCTACCTCAGGCATCGGTTCGGCGTCATCGGCAGTCACAACATTTAGCCGCCTGTAGTCGTTGCAGAAACGATGTTGACCATCGGGCTTCTTAACTAATACAATTGGACTATTGTACGGGGACTCGGACGGTTCGATGATTCTGGCCGCAAGCATCTTGCCTACCTCAGCATTGACAGCTTCTCTAGTTGAGTACGGTAGTTGGTAGGGTCTTACCTTCACAGGTTTTTGATCTAGCAATGGGATTTTGTGCTTGATCAGGTCAGTGAGCCCCGGTACATCGGTAAATATATCTTTGTATTCTTCCATGAGCTCTTGCATCTGTTCTCTCTGATCCTGATCTAGCGTGTCCCCTAACTGTACATCCCTGTAGGTTTCGGTCTGTTCTAGCTTAGGCATGACTGTCTCCAGAGGCATCGAAGTCGCTTCCTCTCCTTCATCGGTCTCGTCAATTATAGCTGCAGCTATTGCCTCTGTGTTTTCCTGTTCGTCTTCCCTCTCAATATACTTCTTCAGCATATTCGCGTGATACAGTCGTCTCTTCCCCTTGACGTTCACCATGTAGTTCACTGACCCTCTCTGCTCTTCTACTTTGTAAGGCCCTTTCCAAGTCATCTGTAGTTTCGATCCGTCACTTGGGAGAAGTATGAGGACGGAATCGCCCACTTGGAATTTCCTCTGTTTGGCCCCCCTATCGTAGTATTTCTTCTGCCTGTGTTTTTCGACGCTGCTGTTCTCGGCTACGACTTTCATGGCATCCTCCAATCGTTCCCTCATATCTACCACGTATTCGTACGATGACCTCGTTTCTGACTCCGCTTCCCCAGTCCACAGATTCTTCAGTATTGCAAGTGGTCCTCTCACAGGGTGACCGAACACTAGTTCAAACGGCGAAAAACCTGTACTGGCCTGTGGGGTTTCGCGATACGCGAACAGCAGTGGACACAACATTCTGTCCCAGTCCTTGGGTCTGTCATGAGCTACTCGGCGAAGCATATTCTTCAGCACTCCGTTAAATCTTTCACACAGACCATTGGCCATCGCGTGGTAGGGCGAGCAGAATATCTGTTTCGTTTTGAGAAGTGCGCTGACCTCTCTCATCAGCTCACCGGTAAACTGTGATCCCCTATCTGAAACTATTTCCTTTGGTATGCCTAACCGAGAAAATATTTCCATTAACGCTTCACTGACCTGCTCAGCTGATATCCCCCTTAAGGCTACGGCATCCGGGAAACGCGTGGCATAATCTACTAGCGTCAAAATATAACGCGATCTCCCATGTTCCGTACGCGGAAGTGGACCAACCAAATCTATGGCGACGCGCGAAAAGGGCGTGTCGATCAGGGGTGTCGGCACTAGGGGTACCTTTGTCACCCTACCTTTATTGGATGTCCTTTGACACGCGTCACACGATCGACAGAAACGACCTACGTCCGCACCTATCCCAGGCCAAAAGAACGACTGCATTATTCTGTCCTGTGTGCGCGAAATTCCTAAGTGTCCCCCGAACACTCCTTCGTGAGCTATCTTCATCAGCTCACTTCGGTACTGCTTAGGTACCAACAACTGCTCCACATCAGCACGTCCAGCCCCGGCCTTCTTTACCCGATAGTAAATTCCCTTACTCTCCTTTATGTGAGTACCTACCTCAGCCGATTGCTCCAACGTGGCTCTCTCCCTTAAAACTCTCAAAGTTTCGTCCTCTCTCTGGGCCCGGGCTATCTCACCTGGTGTGAGTTCCCCTATCTTGGCCCCTACCCTTACCTCCTCCGTTGAGTTGCCCTTGGCCTCCTCATTATCTGTGGTCTGACTCACTTTCGCACTCGCATTCTCACACTCATGCTCTTCCTTGTCAATCTCCACCTTGCGAGATCGCGTGAGTACCACACTTATCTTCTCAAGAGACGCCCCCTTTATGTTTCCTATAATCAAATCGGCCACTGGGTCTTCCACTACTAGCGCTTTGAGAAGCCCAGTATAAAATGGGGTTTCTACCCACATTTCCGCGACAGGAGCAGACCTTCTCGTCCCGTCCATCAGGACATAACTCCTGTTCTTCCCAGTTAAGCTGTTAGGAGGCAGTTTGTCCCTTTTTATAATCGCACACGTGCATCCCGTGTCACGAAGGATAGTAATCTCTTTATCCCCTATCCTCCCCTTCTCCAAAAATGGAGCGGATAAATCATTCTCCGGAACATCGTCTTCGGGCTCATGTTCTGTCGAACCTTCTAACTCAATACTCTTACCTTCCGTCTCCCAAGAAATGAAGGTTTGTGGCCCTACACTCTGCTCAGCCCCTGGTTGAGTATTCGCCCTGCCCGATGACTCCCACTGACTGTCATCGGCTTCCTCATCGCTGGTTAGTACGACTGCGGTCGTCTCTTTCTGTCTCTTCCTACAGAATCTCGCAATATGGAGAAGTGACCCACACACAAAACAACCACGCCCACTCTCACGCTGGGACTTACCTCGGTTGTCCTCGACAGTGGCAGCAGCACCCTTCTTCGTCCTGCCCTGGTCACACTGCCTACTCAGGTGATTGGGAGAGCCACAGTTGAAGCATACCGGTTTACTCACTCCTAAACCCTTACTTCTGCTCTCCTCAACCCTCTTACCTGACTTCTGCTGTTGCTCCAGCCCTCGCTTCGACTGATGAGCCTCACTATACAAGTCCGCCATCTCAACTAACTCATGCACGGACTTGGGGTCCCTCTCTTTCAAATATATGGAAAGATTACAGTCGACAATCTTCAACATCTGCTCCCTGACTAACAGATCCGTAATCCCTTCCATAGTTCTCTCTGCCTCTGAGAGGTCTACCCACCTCTCAAAATATCTCTGCAATCTCACGGACAGCTGCGTATAAGTTTCGTCCTTATCTAGACGACTCTCCCTAAACTTACGCCTATAACCCTCTGCCGTGAGGTGATACTTCTTGAACAACACCTTCTTTACCTTCTCGTAATCCCTACTGTCTTCATCGCTGAGACCGGAATAAACATCTAACGCCCTGCCAGTTAACAATGCCCCTAACATGTCTGCCCAGGTGTCTTCTTCCCAATCATTTGCCTGCGCGAGCCTTTCAAATCTTTTCAAATACGAGTCGAGATCCTCGCGCGAGTCATCAAAAATGGCAATTTTAGGTACCTTCGGGGCAGCAGATTTTCCATTCCCTTTACCATTGTGACACCCGTTTTTCGCTAGTTCCCGTTCGCATTCCATTCTCTCCCTTTCAAATTGTCTTTCCTTCTCCTTTTCTTCTCGTTCGCGCTCCTTTTCTTCTCGTTCGCGCTCCTTTTCTTCTCGTTCGATAGCCCTTTGTTCTCGGTTTTGGGCTTTCTCTTCGTCCCACCTAATTTTGAATTCCTCATCACTAATGCCTTCTTGTCTGGCAAGCTTCAGTGCGCCCAGATAGTCCATCAGCAATTGACCTGTAAACAAAGCTAACAATAAAGCGTGGATCGTAACTGTGAAGTTAACAACAATATTCCTGCAATAGCAAACAACAATTTTCTCTGTGACAAAAGATAAAATTGAACAGTCAATGCACAGGTAAAATCAGAGCATGTCGCAGGCACTAAATGTCAATCTCTCTCACTCGCCTCAGGGCAGATGACCTGTCCACACAATCACACAATAGCCCCTTGACACGACCCAGATCAAAATTAAATGTTATTTACTAGCAGGATCCCACTTCTGACACCATTGTGATGTTTCCACTTTCTCTCACTAACTTTCTTCTGACACCAGCCGTGATGGGCACGGCACAACACACTAAATAATCGACTATCTCTCTTCTATAAGTTATAACAAACGATATCTGTATTGCTTACATATATACAATAATTATTAATTCATTCAATAATAATAGGAACATAGGTCATACAATTTCATGTGAATTTCGATGGAATGAAGTTGATGCAAATCAGTACATGCTAATTGAATGGCTTCGTAATATTCAATCTCTAGCACATTTTATAAAACACATGGGAACATTCAGCATAAGGAAACCTCTCCTTTAGGGGTGTATGGCGCTATCTGGGCACTGGTTCTTCCTCTCTACCCTGGCTTGACTGCGCAGTTAGATCAACAGGTATCGGCAGGTACCAATAGGTCGGGAAGCCAAGAAGCCACGATGTCGTTAATCAAAGTACAAGAAGTTGAGAAGCCAAGAAGGTGTTGTTCTTCCTCCTCTGTAGGAAAACAATCGTAACTTCCTAATCTACTGTTGGAAGGCATGACTTCCATACTTACTCCATGACGGATATTCAACATTAATACTTTTAACCGCTGACACTGTTATAAGACAGGCTGCAGCTCCTATACTCCATAGACTCCCATATAGGCAATAGAATAAACGATCAACACAGTTTTAATGATATTTACACGTTCCCCACGAAGAATAACGCTCTCTCTAACAGACCCCATCCCATAAGGTTTCGTAACACATATGTAACGGCGTTTCCGTGACTCTCTCAGAGGCAGTAGTTATACCAAAGTAAACCCACTAGATTTAGGTTCTGCAATCATGAACATTAAGTAAAATACACATACATCGTACAATTAACTTACCACTCAGCAACAGCTCAAATGCCGACAAGATACCAAAGATACCACGCTCTGACAAAGGATGTTTGCGGGTTCCCTGACCTTCCCCACTCACAAGACTAGTACAAAGTTACAGTTGCAGTTGTGGTCTCCTCTTCGGCACGAAGCTGGTGAGTGCTCTCAGCGGTCTGAAGTTGGAAGGAGCGTTCGGGGATTTATACCCAGTCGGGTAGCGTCCCAAGACGCTCACCGAGTGTACATTAGTTATCCTAATAGCCACCCCCGTCGGCTCCACGTCAAATACTATTGAAACAGCTCTACCCCCCCAAGCAATTCCCAGGTGATCTGATCGACAAGTACGGCGGTCAAGTAAACACTACTCTTTTCGGGTGTCAAAGCGCTTCAGTTGCATCGGCTACTTTCCCCCTCTGGCCTACAATAACTCTGTCTCCCCGCCGTTAGCTATCTTCCCACGCTAGCTATACCTTGCCTGTCTGTCGCCCTGTTACAAGGATCAGTAACTATTTTGAGGAAATCTGACACAGTGGTGTTGATGTAATTAACAGTAATGTATTGGCAATATCAGTGGGTGGTGTAAGAAACTATCCAATGATTCGTGTATGAAAGTATGGGACAGTGGTGAAACATCTTTATCCCGATATTTTCGACTTCTATACACAGGTGAACTTTACCACACAGAGAACGTTTTTCCTGCTCTGCATAGATCTAGGCCCTACATCATTCACTGGAAATGGAGACCATTGGAAAAAAAAAAAGCTGCGATTAGAGGTGTTCTAGGAAGAAGATCTGATTTGATTCCAAATCGCCGGCAAGCATTGGACTGACATGCTTTGAGAAGACAATAAGGTCACTGGCGATAAGACAGTGGGCGCAGATTTCGGATTTGCGTGCTTTGAGGCTGTCAAGGTTTTTGTCATGAGCGTTTAGTAGTGTACATCTATGGTATGAGAGCCTGGAAGTGTGTGAAATTCTTGAATTGAGCGTTTTAAAAATCATTTTTATGTTTTGCCCCCCCCCCCCCCCCCTGTCAAGGGCATTTGTCCCGTTGCCTTCTGATGTATAGAGGAGGTAGAAGTTTCTATTTTAGGCACAAAACAGTGCAGACATCACTTCTTCCATGCGATGGTGAGAACTCGCCAAGGCCACCAGGGTTAAATGTCTCGCAATCGTGATCTGGGCTAAACTGGAGTACCATCACATCTGGTCACAGACCGATTGATGACGCACTTACTGTCAACTGCAAGCCGTTGATTCCAGCAGATTATATACGCATCTTATCAATGCCCTGCCCATTGCTCATTATCATGACCCAACCTTGTCCATATGAATGACTCATCAAGTTACGACCGCTGTATAACCGACGGATGTGGACGTAAGCTCCACAGCATCCGCTCCGCTATTTTTACGGAAAATGACGTATGAAAAAGTAAAACACTCTTTGCCTCTGTATGCTTGTCCACAGCATCCGTTCCGCTCCGCTCTTCACCGCTATAGAGGCAAAGAGAGGTTTTCATACATCATTTACCATAAAATTAAAATAACGGAGGGGATGCTGTGGACAAGACCACAAAGTGTGCTGACGTAACATGGGTAACTCTGTAGCAATGGGAGTTCAATAATAATTTTATCCATTGCCTACCAATGTCTCGACTTCCACTCCCGGTGAGTGCAAAATTTAGTATTCGATCCATCAAATACATTTTCGTTTTCTTTCCCCTTTCCATATTTTTGATGATATTTTCAGAGATTTTTTTCAAGTGCTTATCTGCAAACATTATTGGATTTTACAATGCAGCCGAATAGAATTGTCCCTCTGAACGGAATTTCAAGAACCAGACAACGTCAAGGCCGGACCGCATAGATTTATTCCAAAAAAATACGTCATGGCCAGTAGGCCTACATGTAATTTTATCAGATCTATTCAACTAGATCTAACACTTAACAGAAACACTATGAGGAAAAAGATACGTGACAGTGATAATTAAATGGGGCATTATTTTATTTCCGTGCATTTTACGGCACGGTAGCCTACTGAAAAGAGGGCCGATAAGAACGTGGGTTAGGCTAAGTTTAAGTTTATCACCTGTTCGACTTATAGCCGGGCTGGGGAAAATTTATTTGGTCAGGCACAAATCAATTTTCAATGATGTTAAGTACATACACGTACTTACTAGACAAATGTTATGTACACATTCAGGAGATACTGAAGTTCTAACTGGTTTGTGGAACCCCCTCCCCTCCGCCCCCCTACACTGATTCTCCATAAATACAACAGTGGTCAAGACCATGACCAAAACTTAGAAAATATTCTGTCAAACGAACTCAGACTGCAGAATGCCTAACTTGCAAGGGGAACAATACGGATAAAATATACATAATTAAGATCATAATTCGGCCTTTCCCCTCTGCATAGAATAAAAGTAATATTAGTGGAATTTAAATGGCATCTGGGGCTGTCTTGTATTAACATTAGGGAAGCAGTGAACAAACTCTCAACCAAAGCCAAACCAGGAAAGCAATTTCGCCTAATGGGATCATGCCAAGCCATTTATTTTCATAATCTGAAAGAGATGTAGTTATGATACTGATATAGGCCTAAACGTAGGCTTTATTAACACATGGTAAGAGAGATGGGCATGCCCCTTTGAGGAAAATGGAAGTTATGACATCCAAAGTAATAGTACCTGCAGTCTCACGATTTGCCATAATATTAGTTAACTGATTTGTGTAGGCCTATGTGTAGGCCAACTATGTTATAGGCTACATAATTATTAAGCTCCAAAAACATTTTTTTTTATAGAGTTCAGTCAAGATCCAGGGGATACCAATACTGGCAAATAACTGTTGACAAGGATCTATGAGTGGAATGCGATCGATTTTGGTAAGGATCTATAGAAAACAAATAGTGAAGGAAAGAAAATTGTACCGTCTGCAATATCAGGAAAAAGGCCGCCGAATGTTTAGATGGGACGGTGGAGATGGGAGGAAGTGCTAGTTGTCTAGTTTTTCAACGTCTATTTTTAGCTCGCGTTCGGATATTTACGGTCAATGCGGTTAATGCCGTTTCTTTTCGGTCACTCGTGTAGGGCAAAATAAGCACAGTGTGTTGCCTTCTTTCTAAGTCAGCCTCTATACAATCGCAAGGTTTTGTTTAGATTTTGAACTAGTCTAGATCTAGATATCTAGATATCTAGATCTAGTCGGAGGTAAAGGAAATCATGTCAGGACTATCCACCTATTTCCAAGGACTGAATGCTGAAGACCAGAGACTATACCAGGAGAAACTGGAACAGCTGGGTTTTCCAGAAGACGATCCATATTTCGTCGAGGAATCAAAGTCGAAGGTTGGTAACGCTCAACGTTTCATTTGTTGTGGACGTGTGTTTGGTTGAAGTAAGACTAGACTAGGTTTAGATCTAAGTTAAGGCTTCAGATTCCCTTCTCTCTTGCATTGGACTCGTTGGGTTCGAACGAATTTACGAATAGGCCTGTTTCAGTATCAACATAATAATGCTATGGGTGCTGGTCTAGATCTAGATTAGAATCTTGACATCTTGTCGGAGATAAAGGAAATCATGTCAGGACTATGCACCTATAATCCTATTTCCAGCAACATAGCAGCAACTTCTAGATCCAGATGGATGGGGGGAGTACGGTAGATTTAGACATTTTAACAATCCCTGGGAGTGAGGGGCTGCATTGATTTCAGGAACCTATGATATACATATTTTTCTTTGGCTGCCCTTATCCGTCAACATTATCGACGGATATTGCCCAGGTTTATCCGTCAACACTATCGGCACAATTGACTAATGACAAACAACAACAGCAACAAACAAACAAGCAAACTGGATTTATTCCTAATATTATTGGATTTAAAAAAATTCCAAACAGATTGATTAGGCCTACTGATAAAAAGATTTTTAGAAAAGAAAAAAAAACCTACCCTGCTGAGAATCGAACCACTGTATCCCTGATTGACAGGTAGACACACAAAAAAAAACCCAAACTGGATTTCTTCTGTTATTGTTCTTGGATTAAAAAAAAAAAAAGATTGATGCCTAATAAAAAAACGTGGAAAAAAAACAAAACCTGCCGTTCTGAGAATCGAACCACTGCCACTTGACTGATGGGCAGAGATGCTAACAACTACGCTACTGAGAACCCTGAGTAATTGTGAGAAAAGTCTTACTAAATAAGCATGACCAAACCAAGAAACCCATATCAACGGATTAGACCTGAACCTTCATGTATCCATTAAATCAATAAAATTCCAAGTCTCTCCAATTTCAATATAGTTTTCAACACTCGCCCAATATGAACATTGATCGCGTTGGGATGTACGCTCGTACGGAACAAGGAGGAAGATGGAGAAAGGGTTCAAATCAGGGGAGATGACTCGCAAATTTAAATACAGAATTTATGTTGACGGATAAAAAAAATCCTAGGGAAAATTTTAGCCGTCAGTATCAACGGACAAACACTTCGTTTTTCTTTTAGCTGAACCTACGAGGGTACTATTAATGTAGGAAAGGAACTGGACTGTAAAACTGCAGTGAAAACAGCCAAGCCCAACCAGTCTATTTTTTTTACTTTCATTGTGTGTCTGCTGAATGTTTGATTAGTTCATTTTTAAGGTAAGAATTTGGAAGTTTTAAAAATGTGAAATTAATAATTTATTTTCAGTTCATCTGAGAAATCAAATTACTTGCTTTTCAGAATATCGCTTGGAAAGATGATGTTTTGTCATGGCCTAGACTTGAGTTTGGGAGCATTTATGTCTATTTAAAATAGACTCGCCTGGCTTCACCAGAGAGGCACTGAAAGCCTACAAGTCATTAGAGGCCTACAATTATTATGCTTCTGGCTGGGTGCACCAGTTGACTATCAAGCACAGTAACACTGGCCACTGCATCATTAAAGGAAAAGTGAACAGGTGAGCTCATGAGTATGTCAGTAAGTGTTTCTGTTCTTTTAAATATAACTTTAACTTTAACAACTGTTGTGACACCACCCCCAAACACACACACAGGTGTCCGCTTAAGGGGCATCTTATCAGGAACTTGCAACATCTTAGTAAATTTACCACAGTGTATTGCCTTATTGTAAGACTCTTGTGACTTAGTAGCAGAACAGATTGTTTCAAAATGTTGTGAATTCCTAAATTTAGGTAGCCCAAACTGCTCCGCTAAAGGGGCAAAATCCCATTATCGCATACTTTAAGCTAGAATAATAAAGCTGGTATAAAAATTTTTAGAATGAGCAAGCTCCATCTGACTAGACAATAACTGGTGACTTATAATAAAAAGTAAAAATCAGTTTGGGCTACCTACTAAATTACAAATTAAGCGTAGATGAATGGTGCTTCAAAGGATTTCAAACCACGAAATTCAAGAAGAGAAGATGGCTGTGTCATGAGTGCTTTGTGGACTTTTTTTTTCATTGCAGATCACAAGCTTTGAGTGAGAAGCCACACCAATCATGGGTTGGTTTTAAAATGGCCGATAGCAGTATTGTTTCTGCACATTGCACCTGTATGGCTGGGTAAGTCAGAGATCAGATAGCAGTACAAAAAATGTGTAGATCTAGCTCTACACGGCCTTCTAATGATGCAGTAGCCTTTCAGGGTAGTAAACCAGATAGTGTAACAGCTACATGTAGACCTAAACACCAGCCTGGACCCTCTACAGCCCAATACTTTAGTTCTTCTGACTCAGAAGATGATTCACACATTCACAACTCAAAAAATATAAAAGCAATCTCAATTCTGTTTGTGACATTATAAATTTTATTATAAAATTTACATACATGTCAAATTGCAACACTGTAGCTTAAATAGTTTTTTTTTATATATATTTTTTAAATACCCTTGAAACGCTGGGTACCAGGGAATAGCTAGGGTAAAAATCCTGGGCATCAGTGAGTTAATGTTTTTTTTTTTTCAAAAAGTGCAAACATGCTCTGTTTTATTATTACTACAGAAAATTACACTTTCAACATGATGTTCAACCGGGCATTATTAGCAAAGTATGTGTTACATATAAAATGCTCAGCCAGAGAGAAATGTATATATATTTCATTCTGACAAATACAGTTAGAGCAATATAGTCTACAAAGGAAACAAGGTTTTGAAATGAAAATCTGCTTACGTAGACTGTCATTTCAAAACATTTTACACTGGATATGATGATTGTTTTAGTTACTCAGATCAAATGCAGTATGTAAGAGGACAACAGCAACAAGAAAAAAAGCATTATGCAGCTCATAAGAGTTCAGATCGCAACAACTGTTGTCAATGAATTTTTGCTCAATGTCTTTTGCAGACTGGGTCTTGTGTGCTCTCATGTAGCTGCAATCATGTTCAAAGTGGAAGCAGCCACCCGCTTGGGTTATAATGAGATGTCATGTACATCATTACCATGCCAGTGGAACAAACAGGTCATCAAAAAGGTAATACTAAATATTTTAAATAACCTTTAAATAATACCAGAAAGGGCTGATTATATCCACACAACAGTTGCACAGAGGTGGTGATTCCTGTCATACATGGATTTGTGGAATTTGTAAGTCCTATCATTCTGAAACATTTTCTTTCAGTTGTGTACATGAAAAATGGCTGAAAGTTTAGGAATCTCACTGAAATGATTTTCTGTTTGTGACTGAACCACATGAAAAAAAATAAAATCAAGACAATCACAAAAGTAGTTAAGACATGCAAGCAGTCTGAAAAACTTCTACATTAAAGGCTGCTGCACAACAAATGAATGTACATGTATTGCACAGAGTGAAACATTTCAATTTCTATTGTTTTATGAAATACATAACACAACAGATGTTCATTTCAACATGTCCTGATTTAGAAAAGCAATTAATGAGCAATGAATAATGTGGCAATGGTTGCTGTTTTTCTATACAGGTTGAGGGTGTACCAGTACGTGACATTAAGTTTCAAAAGCCAAAGAAGAATGTAAAGCCAGACAACCGTGAAAACACACGACCGGTGGAAAAAAGAGCCAGACAAGACACAAATGCCCTGTTGGAGGACCTGAGAAAGACATCACTAGATGCAGTCGTATTTACAATCACAAATCCGAAGCTGTTTCCAGTAAAAAATGTACAACTGCCAAAGTCTCTTGAACACCTGTATCATCTGAAAAATAAACTCTTAAATGAAGAGGAGTTAAAATCGCTTGTAGATATTAAACTTTCTTGTCTAAGAGTTTCAGAAGAGGAAAGGCTTAATCTCGAAACTGAGACCCGAAGTCAGTCTGCAAGTATTTTGTGGCACAAACAGAGGGCTGGGCGTATTACTTCATCTTTATTTTACGATTGTCTACACACTAATGTCATGAATCCCTCAAAATCTTTGGTAAATACAGTGGACTTCACTTGAGTTGAACTCGCATGAGTTGAACTTCTCTTGAGTTGATCTTTTTTGGTGGAACCGGCACCGTCGCATCATATTTTATATTAAAATAAAACGGTTGTGTTGACTTCAACTCAAGCGTCGCGACGCCTGTGTTGACTTTGATTTCCTGTCCCATCTCTTATTCCAATTGTTGAACCCCAAACGGATGAGTTGATCTCGATTGTCCGACCAATGAAATTGAGTCGACACCTCAACCATCCGTCACCGACACTCCCACGTTGGCGGCGCAATAATGTGTACACAGTACACTACATCGCGCTGATAGGCTGTAAGGTCTCTCTTTGTTCTCACGCACAGTCATACAAGTAGTGAGTCCACGTGGGTGCATACGATTACACACGGTGTCATGGACAATGCTCCTCCCTCTCAGTCCTTCTCCCACGCACACTTCAAAAATACCACCACCCAACACCCAAAGCAAGGGAACGCTGATAGGCTAGTCCCAAGGCCAGAGCAGGTCTAGAGGCCTGTGGTCAAGCCAGCGGCGTGATGGTGTTTTGACTGGCAGCCCATGCCAGTGAACCACTGGTGGGAATCACAAAGATTAAGCTTTCAGTTTCAAGGGCTCTCCCTATACTATCAAAAGGCGTAGCATCGGCATGCGAATTGTTGTTCAACACATTTGCATTATTATCACCTCATTTTCTCCGAAGCTGACTATTATCTAGAGTTGTCTAAGAACCAATCAGAAATAAGCTCTGCAATGACCTTTGCCCCAAATGCCCACGTTGGTTCATTAATAGTGCTAATCTGAATAAACCATTGTTTAGCGCTCGGGGGTATCATGCTTCGTTCTGAAGAAAATTACAGCTGTCAGTGTCAGTATCTAAGTCAGATCAATGGTTAGAGACTTACAGACAAATGTTTCGTTGGTTAATTCATTATCAACTGTAATAAGGCACAGCAGCGAATGTTTTACCGACCACATAAAAACCACGTGCACAGCGGTAGTGTGTAAGTCGGCAAGGGTCAGTGCGACCCAGATAAAATTCCCCCCCCCCCCCCCCCCCCCCCCCGTGAGTGAGGTCACTGACCCGGTCAGCGGGCTTGACCATTAGCGTCGGCTGGAGGTTTTAATAAACACAGACGTTAGAAGGTATCCCAAATTCATGTAGTTGATGTAGTGCACCCTGCCGTCTAGTTTATGATTTTATGAGTGGCAAACCAAGATTAGAAACTGTAGTGCACTGACCGACCACTGCTTTCAGTTTGAATGCGTTTCACACCCACCCCCCCACTTATGTAAAGTTAATATTGGTTACATCCTTTGACATCGGGTCGGTGACGGATGAGTTGAACAACGGATGTGTTGATCTTTATTTTTATCCCCCGGCGACATCAACTCAAGCGTAGTTGACTGTAGAATTTTGATCAGGCAGTCTTTCTCAACAGTAGCAACTCAGTGGGGCATTGATAATGAAGAGAAGGCAGTTGCGAGTTTTATAAAGATAATGGAACTACATCATGTCAATTTATAAGTGAAAAGGTGTGGGTTTATTCTTCATGATGAAGTATCTTTCGTTGGCAGCAGTCCAGACAGGCTGATTTCCTGTGATTGCTGCGAGGACGCTGTCCTTGAAGTTAAATGTCCCTATAAATTCAAGGACGAGGAGCCCTGCAAGATCTTTAACAGTTCTTTTTGTTTAGAAATGCATAGGTCTTTTTCTCCAGTTTGTGATCTTGGGTTAAGGAAAACTCATCCTTATTTTTATCAAGTTCAAGGACAACTTGGTGTCTGTAAAAGACAAACATGTTACTTCCTTGTTTATACAAATAAAGGCCTTCACATTGAAAAAATTGATTTTGATGAGGAGTTTTGGAAAAACATGTTGGAAAAGCTGATAACATTTTTTAAAGTTTGTATCATGCCTCGTCTTCTGACATCAAATGTAATAACCTTGTAGATTCAACATTTCTTTCACATTGGCTATTTTTCTTTTCAGTTTCATGCATACTGCTGTATTCCTGTTTGGAATTTAGAAATAGTTTGTCAAAGGTGTCATAGAGAAAAGTCATAGATACATCTACAGGATGGGTGAACACATGTTTATAATTGCTGCAATAACAGTCATAATTTTTTCTATTGTGGGTACATCATCAGATGACTTTTTAATGAGGGTTATGGGAAGGGTGTCTCTCAAAATCTTGAAATTTTTTGTTCTGCCTATAACTCTCTCGACATGAATTCTCACCTTAGCTAGCTGACGTGATTTTTCAACTTCTACTGGAGATAACTGCCTTTTACCTTTTGTGAAAGCTGGCATTATCAATTTAATTTGACGCATTGCAAACTCATCTTGCATTATGAACCCTCTGTCTGCCATGACTGCATCGCCGGGATTCAGTTTTGAGAGGAAGCCTTCCTCCAGGGTTATTTTCTTATCACTTGCTCTTCCACCCCATGCTTTGGAGAGAAATGTTATTGCACCAGAAGGACTAATGCCAATTAAAAATTTCACTGTATTATGTTTTTTGTAATTTGAATATGTTTGTGTTCTAGCTTTCAGGGAGGATGGTCTATCAATAAAAATTTCTGTGCAGTCAATAATGCATTTGACCTTCTTGAAGTCTTCAGTTCTAAAACACTCTGGCAGTTGTACATAGTCAGTGCCTGGCCGTATGATCAGTCCTGACAAGGTCCTGAAAAGAGCATCCAGCCAGGTGTGAAAGATATTTGTGACTGTGCCCATGGAAAGTTTGTATCGATGAGCAAAGTCCTCCAGGCCTGTGTTATGACGCAGTTTTACAAGACAAATGAAAAACTGGTCCAAAAGTGACAGTTTGGCTCTCTTCTTTGTTATGATAAGCAAAGAACAATGATTAAATACAGTTAAGAATGTGGCATAATTTGGAATACCAGTGTAATATTTAGTTTTCTCATCGTCATCTCTGATTAGGTTGTGATCAAAATGAAATGTGTTTTGCATGATGTGACGGTGTTTAGTTTCTAACTGTGTTTTATGATGCTGCAGCTCTTTAATTGTGGTTTCAAGGGCAATGGTCTTACCCATGTATGTATTTTCTATTTGTTCATGTAATAAAACTTCATGTTTCAAATTTTCTACTTTTTTGGTGAGCTTTTCATTTAAATTTTCCTGTCTTGTTATTTCTTGCTGGAGTCGGTAGGTGTCATGCATCTTTATGTCAGTTTGTGTATCCTGAGTGTTTGTCTGTAAAATGTCTGTCTGTGTTGCAAGTCCTGTTTCCTGTTCAGCTGGGGTTGGCTCCGCTGGATTATCTAGGAGGGTGGTCGTGGGCTCCTCTATTGACAGCTGCAATAGTGTTAAAGCTGCGTCCTGCTTTGCCCTCTTGGCACTGCGTTGCTTCACCCTGTTGTGCCGGTCGATACTCCTCTTTAGAGTGCCAGGCTGTTTCTTGTGTTTGGGTGTGTGCTGGAATATTGTTGGCTTAAAGTCAACGTCCAGGGGATCTGTAGATGGCTTTCCTGAAATGAAAGAAGAGTAGACAAAACATGTAGATCTAGTGGCAGTTTATTACTGTGTCATGAAGTAAGTTTAGTAAGTACAAATTAGATCTAGATCTACCGACACGAGAAAGCAAACGGCATGCTAATGACAAAATAACAATAACAGCAACATATATGACCGAGTGGGAACATTGTTCTAAAGGCTTCAAATGACACTGCGGATCAAAATTTTGTAGAACCAATGCATCCCCTTCTCTTGAACAACCCACAACTAACTATAAAATGATAAAATCTGCCCTCGTTCTTCGTGTTTCATCAACTATTAACCAACTACTAGTATTAACACTAGATCTAGATTCTAAATGATGACTAATGCTAAGCTTAGGTAACATAAATCTGTCATAAATTTTGTCACATTTCCTGATACATTGAAGCAGGACCTGTCTTGGTTTAACATTGTAGGCCTATGCCTTTGACAATATAGATCTAGTCTATAAAGCATGGATGATGAGTGAATAACAATTAGAACACAGACTCAAAGTCAAAAGGAAGTTTTCGTCGAGAGGGGCCAAAAAACGCACTCAACTAGGTCTACATAATAATCGACCGTGTACGATATAGGTACTGTAGGATAGGAGGTACCAACACAATAGTTTTCTTAACACTGTGTCTCACCTGATACGAAGTGTGCACTGCACAGCAGATCATGATCTTTCGGTTCCAGGAGGCCATCTCGTCGTGTTGACGCCTGGTGCTCACCACAAACACGTCCTATGGCGACAAGCCATTTATCAAGCCTGGTTCTGTCGACAGGAAATCTATACATTTTGACTGATGTTCCCGGCGACAGCCTATTCACGCAGTTTGGCGCCCAGCAAGAAGAAGGCATAATGTTGTGGCTTCTCTGTTTTGCCCTACACTGAGAAACGGGCCTTGGGCGCCGCCATTTTCTTTATCAAGTCATGTGACTTTCTGGGGTCTATTTTAAACTGGTCTATACTAAACAAGAAAAAAAAAACATTTATAAAACAACTAATAAATAAGTAATTGTCTTCAACTGAGAACAACAACGGACTAGAGCATGCATATCACTGTCGTCATCATGAATTTATACTTATAGCCTACAGATTTATAAATTAAAACACATTTTAAAAAATAATTGAATTTATATACGGTGTAAATTACATACTCTCAGAAAATCGAGACAAACAACTGAAACCGAATGTATGCCCACGTAATTGGTATAAATTATTGTCAATCTGATCAAACCTAAAACAGTTTTTTACCCATAACACTTAACTTTTAATTCATTATAAGTAGGCCTAGAGGGTTCACTCCAGCAAAATCGCTGTACTCGGTAGTACATATCAAATGTTGCCAGGTTAGCGTTTACCTGAGTTTGTAATCTGTGTCCCCTCGCGCATTATAACGTATCAGCAATGTATGATCAAGGCCAGAACACATTGTTATACTATCCTTGGTATGATGCCCACCTTGGCTTGTTAAACTATCAGGAGACATTTTCACCCAGTGTGCAATGTTAGCGATTTTGAACGACTTTAAATGTTCTAAAAATGAATCATTCAAAGACCGCCTGTGAAAATGTGGGAGCCAGGCAAATTAGATTTAAAAATATCAACACTCATGAGTCTTAGACTACTCTAGTTTAGAGATTATATTTCTTTTATGAATCGTGCAGTAAATTACCAAATCTGTAGACTGAAAAGACCACTTTTATTTAAACACACTAGATTTTTTACTTTGGGAATCGCTGTTTTCGTGTAAGTTAAACGAGCAATTTCAGCTGACATAAATGTTGGCGGACTAAAAAGTGCCCCTGGTATTTCCGAGAAGAAGTAAACATACTAAACAAGCATGGGGAAGAAACGGAATGAGACACGTGAAGTTGGCAATGAGTAAGACGTTGTAGTGTTCTGAAATATTAAATAGGAAGGGTTCCCATATTGTACATCTGCCTTCTTTCATGCTAATGACACAAACGGTGTCAGAATTGAGACAGGAATTTACCTTAGATCCCTACTAATGCACTAGATATCTAGTCTAGATCTCTAGTCACTCTAGACGTCTAACACTAGAGTCTACTAGAATCTAGATCTAGATCTATAGTAGTAGACCTAGATAAATATCTAGGTCTAGGCAAATCAGTTTCATCCACAAGTACATATAGATCTAGATAGAGATCTAAATCCAGACCTATGCCTGCATGTTTTCTGGGGAGGAGTTCCGTACTCGAGCGCCACTTTTTGATAAAAAACCCTATATATTTTTTCGGTACTTATTAATTTTGTTAGTTTATCCAATTGTCATTGGAAAAAAAAGCAATGATTGATATGTAACGACGTGAGGGTCTAGTCAGTTTGTATCATCGAGGCCGTAGGCCGATGTTCGTCCGGGCAGTAGTCAGATTGACTTATCAGGGAAAGCCGCCGGGGTAGCTATATACTGGCGCTCGAGTACGGAACTCCTTCCGTTTTCTGTTTCTTTACAAACAAATTACGTTTATGGTCAGTGGTTCATCAAGTATCTTCAAAACAAACTCCAGAATGGGTCTTAGTGATCCAGGAAAATATCAGGTTGAAATTGATTAGACTCTAGATCTAGATGGGATTCAGGATTATGGCAGTAGTATAAATTATGTAGTTGCTTTAGTGAGGAGTGGAACACTTTCTAAGGAGCTCTTCTCTCTAACGGTTGCAAGTTATGTGCAGAATAGAGGTCATTGTAAAATAGATTCAGATCTAGATTCTAGATCTAGATCTAGGCCTACATGAAATCAATAGTTCATTTAGTTGTAATGATAATGCAATGTACTTGACCGACATTAAACAAAATGCACCATGGATGGCCAGTACTTGCCAATAAACCCAGGCTTTATTGACCAGTAGGCTACTGGCAGATAATGATGGCCTTTGGGAAAACAAGGGGGAAGAGGGGGTGTTTCCCATACATCTTGACCACTTTGAATGGTAGGCCCTACCATATGTCTGGATCACTCTTGCTGTTCTTTACACTTACAGGCTGTCTCAATATATTTCCTTTTGAACTGATTGAAAAAGTTACGGTTTGACTTAGAGATAAGGACAGGGTTCTTAGGAATAGGGCTAGGGATTGCCTGGATAAGTGATCTATGTGGAGCTCTTCCCTTTTGAATTCGTGCAACCCTTTACACACTGTCTCAATGTTTTCTTTTCATTTTCTGGTTAAAAGTGTTTAATTTAAAGAGATAGTGTTAGGGATTTATATTTTATAAGGACAGGGTTAGGAGCAGGGATTAATAGGGTGGTTAGGACCAATTTTTTGGACTGATAATTTTATTTCAGACATTTGGACTGCCATAGATGTTATAGATCTCACAGACAGGTGAAAACGTGCATTTGACATTTTTGTTGTCACAGTTTGAAACACAAATTTTAATTTTATGTGAATAATGCATTTTACTTCTCAATTGCGTGCTTTTAATCAACAGGAAGAAAGCCAACAAAAAGAAATCACATTTGAGTGCTCTGATGATGTTAGGTTCACAGCTTCTTAGCAGTGGGAGATTCAATGATGGGCTGCCTCCATTTATCACAAAAAGTTTGGACTTTGAGCAGATATGGCAGCAACTTGAACTACGGAATGACCACAAAATGGCACTGCCAGCCTGCACAAGAGAAGTGGTTCAGATTTCATCAGGAAGACAACGTCGAAAGCGCAAGGATAAATCACAAAAACAGAAAGGCTCTAAAAGTAAAGCAGACAGTGCATCTGATGATCACACTCAGGATCAAAGCCATCAGTCTGACGAAGACAGCAGCGAGGAGGGAGATGATATTTTAAATTCCATCAAAAAACGATTAGCAGAAGAACCCGGCAAGGACAAAAATGATAGTTTGGATGATTTCAGTGACAGTGAGAATGAGGGTGACATTGATTTTGATTTTAAAGTTGATAATGAAATAGTGAAGAGACTGTCAGATGAAGATGAGGAAGGTGATGATGCATACAATTTGACATCTAAGGTTAAAAAAGCTAAAGGTCACAATAGACAACCGCAGACTCCAGGCAAGAAAAGGAGCACAGTGGTAGATGATAAATTTTTCAAACTGGCAGATATGGAACAGTTTTTGGAATCTGAAGATATGAGAGAAGAGAAGAGGATAAAGAGAGAGAAGAAAAGTGCAGACGATGATGATGACGATGATGATGATGACGACGAGTCAGATGAAGATGATGATGAAATAGACATGTTTGCTGACATGGATTCTGAGGAAGAGGTGAGGTTTTACTTCCCTTGAATTTGGTAATTCAGGTCAAGTTCTAAATCTAATTAAGATAAAATAAGAATCACTTTATTATCCCATTCATTCATTTTTCACAGAGCATAGTAGACACATCTAATGCATCATTACATTAAGCATATGATAACTCAATAACAGGCTCGTTACATAATGTAACATGGCATGGAACCTTAGTAAAATATGGCAAACATCTGGCTATAATGATCATGATGTCCTGTTGATGCGAATGGCGGAGGGCAAAAATGATCTTTTGTATCTTTCTCTGTTTGCTTTGATGTGAATTATTCTGTTGCTCTTGGATGTTTTAGAAATTTGATGACACAGGTAATGATGACTGTCATTTAAGAGATGGATATAAATTTCTTTACACAAGCATTTTATATGTAATGACTTTTATGAGTACAGATCATGGTTAAAACTGAAAAATGCCACGTCTGTCGTGTTGCATGTGTTCTTGATGACTGTGTTGTTCATTGTGTTTGTGTGATTAGCATTTCCTCCCCATGCTGTAGTACAGTAAGTTATTAATGCTTTCTGTGCTGGCTTTGTAGAACAAGAGAAGCAGTGTTTTATCAACATTTAAGGATCTTAACCGAACCTGCGCAGGAAGTGCATTCTCTGACTGGCCCTTGAATGGATGAGTTTGTGCCAATTTAGATTGTGGTGGCTATGTATGCCCAAATACTTAAATGGGTCAGTGCCAAAAAGCTCCAATAGAAACATGGACAGAGGTACTGAAAAATGCACAACACACAAAGGGAAAAAGAGACACATTCTGTGACACTTTAACCATCTTTGTTTTAGATTTTATAAGTTTTATGGCTGTAAAAGTGTAAGTGTTCTTAATTTGGTGAAATGGGATGATTTTCACATGAAAGTGAAATGTGTCGGACATTACTGTGATGACAGAAAAGTAGTAATAAAGTCACTATTATGGCAAAGAATGCACATTTCACCTGTAATTGAGTGTTAAAATCATTATTGTGAGCCCAAAGTTTCAATATTATGTATAATAGAGTGCACTTAATGCATAAAAAATGCTGCTCTTTTGTAGTCACGGTAACGTCCGCCACAAAAGGCAAAATTGAAGTTTTTACAGTGTTGTTAATGAGGACAGATTTTATCATGCACTACTGCTACTATCGAGACTTGATTTAAATTTACTAATTTTAGCTGTTAATTTGGATTTATAATTGCTACTATAAAAATTAGATAACTTTATTTGTTTATTTTGTGTTGGACGTTACAGGATGACAAACAATTAAAAGTAATGTAATTCCCAATTTTTAAGCAAGTATTTAATGGTTAAATATACGGTTGACAATACAATGGACATAATACTTCAGTTTGCATTGATAGCTGAGATAATTTGGATGAGACTGCAAAAATTAGATGACTTTATTTCTTTATTTTGTGTTGGACGTTACAGGATGACAAACCATGAAAAGTAATGTAATTCCCCATTTTTAAGCAAATATTTACTTGTTAAATATACAGTGACCATACAATGGACATAATACTTTAGTTAGCAATGGCAGCCAAGATATATTTGGATTTTTTATTGGGACTACAGGAATGAGATGACCTTATTTCTTTATTTTGTGCTGGATGTTACAGGATGACAAACCATGAAAAGTAACGTAAATCCCCATTTTTAAGCAAATA
Organism: Onchidella celtica; assembly: GCA_963931925.1. Taxonomy (NCBI): domain Eukaryota; kingdom Metazoa; phylum Mollusca; class Gastropoda; order Systellommatophora; family Onchidiidae; genus Onchidella; species Onchidella celtica. Next base: position 92,879,689 of record OZ007567.1, on the reverse strand, counting down.
TTTACTTGTTAAATATACAGGGACAATACAATGGACATAGTACTTCAGTTAGCATTGACAGCCAAGATAATTTGAATTTAACTGCAGTAAACAATGCCATCGTGATTATAGAAACTCTGGTGATGGTGGCTATTCACAGTGCCAGATTTCTCATTTTTCATCCTGTGTTCATTGCTGGGACTGGGAAAATGCATTTTTAGGAAACATGTTGCAAATAAACTTATCAGAGCAAGAATCAGACAAAAAATAGACCAAAAAAATGTTGGACATTACAAACAGATAGAGGAACGTGTCGGACGTTACTATTAAATATAGTGTGATGACAAAATTTTCAATTTCTCTGGAGATTTGTTGTTGCATTCCTTCATCTTGAAAACACCACCATGTGCTCCCCATATGAGAAGGACTAATTACAAACTACAAAAGACCTGTTTAGATGGACTGGGAAAATGAAATGACTGTTTCCTTGCACTGTGGCTGGACATTACGGTGTGACTACAAAATACATGATTTCTAAAACTTTCTTTGTGAAGCCTTTGCAGCTGAAAACTGACCAGCCAAAGGCAACAATTCCCATTATTTGAAGGATAACATGTTATTGGAACACATGGTTAACCTGCTATTACATTGATGTATTTCACAGTAGGCTCTTATTTTTTCATTAAAAGCGTGGCACCACAAGTAACGTCCAACCACTTTTTTTTAAACTAGCAATTATTACTTTCTAAGCCCATGCAGAAACTTTTTTTGTTCAGTATTGTCATCTTGATTTATCACTCTAAACAAAACACACCTGCCAGAATCCACAGATAAAGCAAAATACCCTTTTATTTTGGTTTTTCTGAGGTCCCATACAATGTGTCCATTTTGAAATTGTAAAAAATCAGTCATTTTTCAAAATGAAATTCAAATTCGAAGAAAACGAGAGCAACAACTGTGATAATCTTGCTCATGCAGGTTGTTGCATCAATTTTGTATAACCATGCACAAAGAAAACACAAATCGGAGCAAAAATGACTGAAATAACATGATCACAAAAAGGCATATGTGAAAAAGAGAGCTTTTTGGCATTGACCGAATATGTCCAGCTTGCTTGACCTCTTCATTAACAATGCCTAACAATGCTTAACAGACTTGTTATTGCCAGGAATTACATGTGACAAGTACTTTTTCAAACTCACAAAAAATGTTGATTTTGTTTCTTTTCCACTGCACGGTGCAGATCATTTTGAATTCTTTTTACTCCTGTCATTCCTGTGGACTTTGAAAATGTTCACCATGTCTTATTCTTCTTGTCACGTTTCCTTCCTCTGTGTTGACATAGACCATCTTTCATTTGTGTTCCTAGTAATAGTGTTTATAGGTTCATTTCATTTTGTATTGTTATTGTGAAACCTGTTTAACATTATTTTCTTATCTCAAATAACAGGGTGAACGAGGTGCCAAGTACAATGATTTCTTTGACCCGCCAGATGATGAGTTGAACCAGGAGAAAAATGAAAAAGAGGATAGTATTGATGATGATCATAGTGAGAATTCTGATTTAGACAGTGAAAATGAAGATAAAGAAGAAAAAGAAGGAGAAGAAGAACAGGCTGATGAAAATATGGATGATGATGATGAGAATGGAAGTGATAACAACATCCTCAGTGATGACAATGAAGGAACAAGTGAAGAGGAAAGTGGGCCAAAAGCGGAAACAAAGTCAAAGAAGAAAGTTTCTTTCACGACTGACCTGTTGCAAAGGTAAATGGTTTTGTCCCCAAATTTTTTCCATAGTGAGAACTATCCTGGTTAGTTGAAATCATTGAAGAAACGAGGTGTCACTGATTCCTTTGAGATAGAAAAGTTAATCTTTTATTATTTATAGTGACTTTGATTTCACTCTAACATGTTATGTTGCCCTTGTTTCCTGGAATATTGAAATTTGACCTGAACCATGCACTGGGCCTGCATTTGTTTTCCATTGTTTGTGATGATGTTCATACACATGTCAAGTTGGTGACTGAGTTTCATTTACATTTATTTGGGAGGTTTGAACCACTGCATTGGCATATTTCAGCTTTCATAATGTCACAATCACATTATAATAACTTAAAAGTAATTCTAGGGCCTCGCTAAACAATTGCTGTGAAATGATCTATTGATAGCACTTTATTCAGCAGCTGAATTGGATGACACATTAGACTCTGTTGTCATTTGTTTGGCAGAAGAAACAGAGGATTTTAGGAATTACATTGGCCTTTTATGGAACTTGTTACCTGGGTGCTGAATGTTGAGAATGTGTCATGTCAAGTGTGCCCATGATTTGACCTCCCAAGATTTTCATGTCACATCCATTACAAAGCAGTCATTTGTATTGAAATTTCCTTCTTGACCTTCTCTGTGGCACGGAAATATATTTAGCAGTTTTGATAGAATGACAGGATTAATTTTTTTTCTTTTTTTTATCAAATAGTGATGAGGAGACGGAAACACCAAAAGAGGATGAATCAAAGGGAAACAAGTCATCCTTTGAAATCAAGCAGGAACAGGTTTGTCCAGAAAAAATCATGTGAGATGTGTCATAAACTGACTCTGAAAATTTGATAAGTTACTAAGGGCCCATCATGTTGAATGTCTAAAACAGCTTGTTTCATGACATTCCACTGATTACTTCTGTAAAATATATATGGCCTTTAGCGTCTTTACAGACGGTCTTAGCAGCTAGAATATTCACTTTCACTTTGACTGACAGCTTCTCTCGTGGCTTATTCTACCAATGTTTGACCCGAGAGTGCGATGGCAGTGATTGCAGGTCAGTCTTTTGGGTTGACTTTGGCGAGTGTTTTCATTCCGCCTCTGTCGTTTTGTCAGGTATGTTTCTTTTGCCTTGAAGTCTATTGCGAGCGTGCCACTGCGCAATTTTTGTCTCCATCTGCTTCGATCATTTGCAAGGTTCTCCCATTCATTGGGGTCGATGTTGAATGCTTTCATCGTGACCTTACAAGTGTCTTTGAATCGCAGATGTGGCCTACCTCTGGGTCGGTTGCCAGTAGCAAGTTCCCCGTAGAGAATTTGTCTGGGGATGCGATCATTTTCCATACGGTGGAGATGTCCAAGCCACCGCAGTCTTTTTTTGCCTAGGAGAGCCTGAGTTGATGGAATGTTGGCTCGGCTCAGAACTTCAATATTTGAGATCCTGTCTTGCCACTTGATCTTGAGAATTTTGCGTAGGCAGCGCAGGTGGAAGGAGTTGAGGGATCTTTCATGTTTGGAGTAGGTGGTCCATGTCTCTGAGCCATACAGCAGGGTGCTTAGGACGCAAGTTTGGTACACGAGTACCTTTGTTTTGATGGTCAGCTTGCTATTGTTCCACACCCTTTTTGAGAGTTTGCCAAAAGCTGTGGCCGCCTTTCCTATTCTGGCATTTATTTCAGTTGTTATGTCTGTGCTACCACTGATGGTTGAGCCTAGGTAGCAGAATTTTCCCACTTGCTCCAGAGGAGAGCCATTCAGCATGATTGGGTTGGGGTTTCTCAAGCCTTGTGTCAAAACTACAGTTTTTGAAACACTGATCTTTAGCATGAATTTGTCACAGGCTTTGGCAAGGCTATTGATGAGAGCCTGGAGCGTGGTTTCATCGTGGGCCACGATTGCAGCATCATCTGCGAAGAGGAGCTCTTGTAACATAATATGCTCTGTACGAGATTTTGCTTTTAGTCTGGCAACATCAAAAATGGAGCCGTCCACTCTGGTGTTAATAAGTACTCCACCTGAACATTGACCAAAGGCATTCTTGAGTAGGGCTGCAAAATATATACCAAATAAGGTAGGAGCAAGAACACATCCCTGCTTCACACCGCTGTTTACAGCAAATGAATTGGATGTGCAGCCCTCAAAGTTGACACATGCCCTCATGTCAGTGTGGAAGGATGCAATAAGTTTTAGCAATGTTGGTGGACAGCCTATGGATTTAAGGACTGCATACAGGCCAGATCGGCTTACGGTGTCGAAAGCCTTTGTTAGGTCCACAAAGCATGTTATAAGCGGCCTGTTTTGTTCTTTACATTTTTCTTGGATTTGCCGAAGTGCAAATATCATGTCAATAGTTGATCGTTTGCTTCGAAAGCCACATTGTGTTTCTGGTAAGACTTTTTCCGCCAGTTGTTGAAGGCGGCAGAGGATGACGCGAGCAAAAGCCTTTCCAGTAATGCTGAGGAGGGATATGCCTCGATAGTTGTTGCAGTCGCCTTTGTCTCCTTTGTTCTTGTAAAGTGTGACAATTTTGGCGTCTCTCATATCATGTGGTATCACGCCTTCTTTCCAACACTGCAGTAACAGATCATACAGGTGTGGTAATAGTGGGCCTTTTAGGTCTTTTAATACCTCTGCAGGAATGTTGTCACTTCCTGTGGCTTTTCCAGCAGACAGGTGGTCGATTGCATTGGAAAGCTCGACTAAGGAAGGTTCAGCGTCAAGTTCGGCCATTATTGGCAGTTTTTGGAGGTGTTCCTCAAAATCTGGTGGAATATTTTTCTCAGTTGAATACAACAGAGAGTAATGCTCTACCCACCTATTCAGTTGTTCATTTTTATCTGTGATGGGTTCACCATTTACAGACTTAAGTGGGGCGCTTTTGGTGATGATTGGCCCAAGAGCTACTTTCATCTGACTAAAGGCGGTTTTCATATCTCCCTTTTCATTTGCCTCTTGTATGCTGTTACACAAGTCTGTCCAGTATTTGTTGGCGCAACGTCTTACCTCCAGCTGAAGTTTAGCTTTTGCATTTTTCAAACAAGTTTTTGTACTCTGATTGCAATTTTTGTTATACTCATTGAAAGCAGATTTCTTTTGCTCAATGAGAGGTAGGAGAATTTCGCTGTTCTGGGCTACCCAGTCGTTGTTTGAAACTTTATGCTGTCCAAAAGACTTGATGGCACAGTCATGAATTTTTGAACTGAGAGTGTTCCATGTTTCATCTACCGAGTCACATTGGGTGACATTATCCATGCTTTCAGCAAATAACTTTTCAAATGACTTTCTATTTGATTCATCTCTGATTGCTGTTACATTGATCTTAGGGATTGAAGGGGCTTTTGATCTGTATATTTTCTTGGCCGAAATTTTGATTTTGCTGACTACCAGTGCATGGTCGGTGTCACAGTCAGCACTGTGGAGGGAACGAGTTATTTTTATACACCCCAAACTCTTCCTCCTTGAGAGAATAAGATCTAATTGATGCCAATGGCCAGACCTGGGATGGCGCCATGATGTTCTTTGGCATCTCTTAAGGTCAAAGTACGTGTTTGTAACACATAATGAGTTTACGGAGCATAGCTCCAGAAGGCGCTGCCCGTTTTCGTTGATGTTGCCAATGCCGAAGTGCCCAATGCACTTTGGCCATGCGGAGTGATCTGCTCCCACTCGAGCGTTAAAGTCACCCAGAATTAGCAGGCCTTCGGTGAGAGGGATGTTGTGGAGAGTCCTCTGCAATGCCTCGTAGAAAATGTCTTTGGTTTCGTCAGAGGAGGTAAGTGTTGGGGCATAGACACAGATAATGTTGGTAAAACCAGACCGGGTGTTCAGTCTGAGTGTCATGATGCGTTCTGACACTCCAATTGGAGTTGCGATCGAATTGATAAGGGAGTTTTTTACGGCGAAGCCCACGCCGTGGATTCTCGGCTGTTCGCTGCTAAGGCCCTACCAGAAGAAGGTGTAGTTTTCTTCTTTGACTGACCCGGAGTCGGGAAGTCGAGTTTCTTGAAGGGCAGCGATGTCGATGTTTAGTAGCTGAAGTTCTCGATCAATAATTTGGGATTTCCTGATGGAGTCAATATCAGTGAGATCTTGCTGTTGCAAGCCTGGGCGCATTGTTCTGACGTTCCAGGTACCAAGTTTTAGTATTTTTCTGTTTTTGCCAGGTGCACACTTTACGTCAGCTTTTTGACTTTTGGTCTAGCTCCAACCACCTTATGAAGCAGGCTGACATGGCGGAACAACACCCAACTGCCTGGGGGCTGCCCAGGTTACGGCGGGCGGTAGTTGATCAATGCAGCTGAAAAGCCGCTCCCACCGACAGAGGGGACCCCTGGCGCTCATCCGTACGCCAAATGGATTGAGCTTATCACCGGTAACTGCCACCTCCCGTGTTGTGCCCATCCGTAACGGATGGCTGGAGTGTCCTCTCCAAATCGGAAATGGGTGGGCTTATAGAGGAGAGACAGACGCTTGCCAAGCCCGAGGAAACGCCTCCTCGTTTTGCTGCCTTGCCTGGGCTATTTTTAAGAGATGGTGCTTTGCCCAGAGGCACCACCCCTCTCTCTGCCATTCTAGTTAAACCCAAGGGAGAGACCAGGTCAATACATTTGGAACTAGTCCGGCTGCAGGAGATGCTGGAAGCCAGTTTGATGCAGTTCTCCCTGACAACCACCTTCGGGTCTCCACTCCTGATTTTCTGTCTGGGTTTACTCCCATAGCCTTTGCTATCATAGCAACACACAAGGCAGTGTGGTATTTGTATTCAGGGTTACCTTCCCCTAGTCTTCCTCTCTCCCGAGATGACCCACAAGACAGTGGGGGTGACAGTAGCAGGCTGTATTGTGTACTGTTATACAATAGCAGAAAACTCTGGCCTGACATATTTCTGTAAAATATACAAAAAGAAATCAAAGAGTTAAGAATAGTATTTGGGTCAGAGGTAAGAGTAAAGAGGACCATTATGTTTCAAGAATCATCAGCTAGTCAGGTGATATTAGACAATGAGGGAAAGATGAAGAAATTTTATAGATATCGAAAATGGAACAGAGTTTTCAAAATTCCTTGTAATTTCATAGTATTGTTAACATTTGTGTATACATTATAGCAAATAAAGAACAGTGTCACAGCCCTTTCCAAAAGTCATCTTTAACACTTTTGCTGTTGGACGTCGCTGATGAGCGATGCTTCCGGCATTACCCTTTCTGCCTGCTGTCGCAGATTGGCGACAAGCACGGCTACCTTTCGATTTTGATAGTTTAGAGTGATTTCCCTTGTATTCTTCGGCTATTTCCGACTGTTTCCGATCAGTAGTATTTCTGGCTTTGCTTGCAGCACGGGCTATATGTAGTTTGATGAAAGTTAGCAAAGTGAAAAACCCCTCAGGCAGTAAAGTGTTAAAGTCTCCAAAGTTTATTTTATAATGAGCTGCATTCTTCACATAAAATGTGGAAAGAAAATGGTTGACATGTTAAGGGCCAAAGAGCTGGGAAGTTAAATGTTTAACTTTGCCATTTGATCAGCAATTTGAAAACATTTTAGGGGAATTATGAGATGGCCAGGTTTGTTAAGAGAGATTCTACAAATAAAGTTGTCAAATATCAAACATACTATTATGTTTTTTCTTCTAAGTGTACATTTTTTGTTTTTATCTTTAGTTGCAAGCCAGAGCAAGGGAAATGGAGGAAATGAGTCTGAAGGAGGCACCATGGGAACTGACAGGGGAGGCTTCAGCATCCAAACGTCCTGAAAATAGTTTACTTGATACTGTGTTGGACTTTCAACATACCACTCGTGCAGGTACAGATATTCTGTAATTTGTCAGTGCAAGTTCAGATTCTTAGAATACACAACAGACTTCTAGATTCAAGTAATTGTTGTTTTCCATGACCTGTCCATGTTGATGTTTTCTCTACCAATTCTGTGTTGTTCTGTTTTACCAATTGTCTAATGAGTGGTATATTTTCCATATACAGCCCCTGTTATCTCTGATGAAACAACAAAGACATTAGAAGACTACATCAAGCAGAGGATCAAGGATAAGGTGAGACACTATTGAAGAATGGGACTTTGTGAATATATCGCCATCATTATTTACATGGCTGTTTATTAAAAATTATTTTAAAATACAGACTGCTATAAAAAATTATTTTGAAATACAGATTGGTATACTTATATATCGCTGTCAGCTTGAAAATATATGAGCCCCATGATCACGAAGCATAATCCAGCATTGTCTCATCCTGCACTGTATAAAATGTACACTCCATGTTTAAAAGTCACTGTATTATATATATAATATTTCAATGTGAACAGTTGTCACTGTGATCTTTACTGGTTTGTGATCAATGCAGACCTTTGATGATGTTGAAAGGAAAGAAAAACCCAAGGAAGATGCTTTTGAGTTCAAGAAAAGAATTGTACTGGATCAAGAGAAAAGTAAACTGAGCTTGGGAGAATTGTATGAACAAGAGTTCATGAAGCAACAGCAGGTAAGTCAAGAATCTAGCAAGGTTTTGGCACCTCTCCAAAACTTCATTATCATGTGGTTCAGGTCATTTTCAGATGGTATTCTAGTAAATCAATGTACAGTGCTGTAATGTGAGCAGCACCAGCGAGTTTGACTGTGAACCATGGCAGTACAATTTTATGAACTCCAAATGTAGCTATTTCTTAGTTTATCAGGCTAATTCTGATACGTATTCTGTACATGGGATTAATACTTGGGGTATTATGTATAGTAAGGTCAGTCACTCTGCTCTCATCCATTAGTTCAGTATCACTAAATTTTGAAAAGGTATCACTTTCGTTGCCTATCAGAGATAAAAGATTTGACGTGTCGTACATTTTGTTGTATAATCTATTAGTATATTAACAGATAAGTTTATTACTTCAAGTTGCATTGTATTTGACTATGTGCAGCAGACAAAAAAACAACAACAGTTGTTGAGCTTGTGTGGTAGCTTGGATTGAAGAAAGTTGGACCAATTCCCTGGGATCTTGAAAGGATCATGATGATGTGTTGTATGTATGGCATTGGTTGTGATTGTGCTGAGTTATGATTAATATACAGCAAAGAAAGTATTAATCGAGCTTGAGCCCTTTCAATTCCAGCAAGATAAAGAAGAGGTGAAAGCAGATCCAGAATGCGAAAAAATTGAAAAGGAACTCCACAAGTTGTTTCATCAGCTGGATGCTCTCAGTAATTTCAGATACACACCCATGAAGGTAAGGACAGTTAGGTATAGTATCAATGTATTTCATCCAGTATGCTAACACAAAATGATACTGGCCGTGATAGACTCTGATATAGGTAGCAGATACAAGTCTTGTGATGCAGGAAAAGATTTAGTATTCAAGAATTTGTTATTATTGTTGGTTACCAAAGTTGTTACAAACACTAGTTATTTTATTGACAGTATGAAAACATAAATCTTGAATGAAATAATTTTGAATTGCTTTTTATGAGTCATTCGCACAGTTAAAATTCCATATCTGTATCCATTCCAAGTGATGTCCATTCTCTTACAAAATTTGTGGAAAGTTAATTAGAAAAGTTTAGTGCCTATCTGTTGTGTGTGTATGATACAGAAAACAAGTAGACAAAAACCTAAGTAATATGGTTTACATTTAAACATCTGTGTCTTACTTTAATTAAACATGACAAAATCTTTCCTGAGAATTGCTTTGCTGTATATAAATATTGATCTTTTTCAGCCTGGCACAGAAGTAAAGATCCTGGTAAACACACCGGCTATTACCATGGAAGAAGTGGCTCCAGTTGCCACTGCAGATTCAGAACTGCTGGCCCCAGAGGAAGTGCATGTAAGGTTTTAGTTAAAAAAACATTTAGGATAATCTCGTCACTGTTCCCTAAAACTGTAATAATTGGTTTTGTCTACTTTTCAGGAGTAGCAAAAAACTGTTATATTTTGGAACAGTTGGTCTAATGACAATGACTTTTTGAAAGTGTGCCATTTGATTATTTTTTGGCTTAGGAGTCCAGAACGAAGATCATTTGATGCAGTGTTTGAATGTAGGTGAACAGAAATAAAAGCAATTTTTCGAAGCTTTGAGTTACCACAGTCATAGGGAACAGTGACGATCTTCTGTCACAGTTAGCAAAGACATTTGAAACATCAAATTTGTTGCATTAATTTTTTTTTAAAAATCGGAGTTCATAATTGCAGTCATAGTTTGTGGTAAATTGGAACTTTTAACAGAGGGAGGAAGGTACAAGTATTTGTAAAGGTCCAGTTTGAAATTTAAGAGCAGGTGAGTATTCTTATCTTTATTGTCGCAGAAAGAAATTTTTATTTTGATTAGTCTCCCATTTCCCATTCAGAATCTCATGGGTTTTGATATTTCTTCAGGATAAAATGAAAGGCGATCTGAAAGCAGATGAGGAAAGATCCACTACTGATAAGAAGAGAGCAAGACGACAGAAAAAGAAAGAAAAAAGGGAGAGAAAGCAGGCAAAGGAGGCTCGTGAGAAAGTGGTGGAGAAGATGAAGCCAGGGCTGGGAAACAAATACAGCAAAGCAAAGGCTCTCAAACAGTTGGAGCAACTCAGCAAAACTGATAAAAATGTAACTCTAATCAAAGTGAGTGAAACTGCATCATGCCAGATAATTATAGTTAATGGTCATAATTCTTTACTTTCAAAGCACATGATCTGAAATAAAATTGGACAAGAATGTCATCAGTGGATCCTAAGACTTTGAAAGCTAAACTTCACAGGGCACTGTGAATGTCATAATACATTTTCAATGCATACTCGTTCACTTTTGATTTTGGATTGGAATCAAGAACACAGAAATTGCACATGATTTTGAGAATGTGAATTCTTCCGCATGTGTTGATGCTGTGTTTTGAAAAGGAAATTTTATTCTTTTAAAAAAAAAAAAAAATGCTGTAAGGGAATTGCATGAAAATGTACATGTTGCTGTTTTTCAGGGTTCACACAGATCCTTAAAAGTCCTTAATTTTCATAAAAGAAAAAATAAGTACTCAAAAAGTCCTTGAATTCTGAAAATGATGTCAAAGTCCTTAAAATGTCATTAAAATTTGTGTTTCATTTGAAATATTTGAGATTCAGATCTTCCAATTGCACACTGGATAATTGGTACTTTGAAATAACTGAACTTTTCAGACTGAATATACTATATTTGAACTCTGGATAGAGAAACATTCTGTTTCGATGAGTGCTGCTCACCAATTGCATAGTTGTAATATTTCTTGCGCAGGAGTACTTGATTTTTGAGTGCTGTATACATGTAATATTTCTTGGTCATGGGCTGACAGGTCCTTACTTTGTTTACTATGCTGAGGAAGTCCTTCAGAAGTCCTTAAAATTAGTTTTCAAGACTTTATATAAACCCTGGTTTTTACACAATCATCATTATTGAGATATTTCATCCGTAATCAGATCATGGGTGATTACGCTTTATGACATACTTTAGACAAATTAGATCTTGTTATGAATAACAGCTCGAGGTTTGTTTTGAGTACAAGTATCTGTTAGAGTCCCATACTCTAGCAGTGGTGTAATTTTTAGGAAAAAGTGGTCAGGGAAAGGCTGAGTATCAGAAATTTGCCTGATTGTACAACAAAAAGTGAAAGGATAGATTAAAGTGAGACCAGAAAAGTAAATACATGGTAAGCCATATTCAGTGCTGTAGGAAATAACATTTTATCTTATTAAGTTTGCAATGGACAGGAAGAAAGTCATTGCCATTTAAGAAGTATCTGAAATACATTCATTCCTGTGCACTATGAAGATATAATTTTGTTCACCATGGTAGATTTGTACAATTGTACGTAAATCTTTGATTAAATTGCAATAATCAACAAATGCACATTGTATGTATGTTGGATGTTGTACCCAGACTGCTGTACAGGACCAGTGTCTGTAGTATTCAGTAGCAGTAATTTTTCTAGGATGTTCTTCTCTGACATATGGTACATTCATTTGCTTGTCTCAGAATTAAGTTTTTTTTTTCTTTTTGTTCTCTTCAGGGTGACTCAAGCAAGTTGAAATCCTCAACCTCGTTCTTCACGCAACTTCAAGAAGAAACACAGACAAATGTAAAGGCCAAGAAAGTTTTGAAAGAAAAGAGGAAGAAAGTTGTTGATGCCAGTAAATTAATGTTATAGTGTAAGGACTGCTGATTGTTGTCAGTTAGTCCGGTTGTTGAATGAGTGAGTGAGAGATCACATGACCATATTATAGTTTATAGTGCAAATGTTATGATATGACATTGCTGAAATGCATTGCAGCATTCAAATAAATGTCTATAAATAAATTCATAACTTGTTTATTTTGGCCACTTTCCATTCTTTACTGTTATTCAACATGTGTGTCTGTCTTGAACACTTGGTAATCACCATTGATTCTGTAAACACAATCAGCAATGTTTGGATTGGTATTTAAAGCAATGCAGTATGGGTGGCCTACACTTACCTATTGAGGTCATTGCATTTGAACTTTATTTATGAGAAAATGTTGAGATTAAATGCTTACCTATCAAACAGCATCATCAAGGCAGTAATGATAGAGACATCTGATTTATTTAAATTTATATACCAATTTGTCAATTTTAAAGCAAAAGCAGCTAAACTATACACAATACAGCACATGTACAATGTATACACATGTATCAGTAGCATCCATAAACACTTTTAAATATTGATCTCACCCAGCTCTTCAGGAGAAGCACTAAACCAGTATTTTCTGAATGGAACTGGATTTTTATGATTAACAAAATTTGTTGGAGCTGAAGCCACTACGATTATGGCATAATTCTGAAAGATACAAACTACTTTTGACTTTTACATATTTTCTGAAGTTAAACAGCATGGCCTCGTTGTTAATGTTAAGATTTATACACTCAAATGTAGGTTTTCACAATTTGGTTAAAATAATATTTTGATTCCAATGCTATACGATGAAACTTGTCGCAATTTCAACAGCAATTAAACATAGAAGTGCAATTGCCACTTCCTGACTGAAGTTCACATGGTCTATATGGACCAATCTATCCAGGGTTCAGCTAAAACATTGTGAATGAGGTGAAAAAAAAGTCTTGGTTAAAGAAAGAATAACATGGAGAGGTTTTGCTGCCACAGCTGTACAGCCATTTGATTGTGTAAATATTGAAAGGGAAGGAGTCTGAAATAGCTCATTAGAGATAATTTATTTGCTGAACACACAAGCAGTACACTTGCTGCCTTATTCACGTTCCCAGATAGCATTTGTTGAGTTCTTTGTTAATTGTTGTTCATTCAACCTTCTTATCATCTTGATCAGTGTCTGATGCTTTTATCAGTGCTATTGAGCTTTGAGCAACCAGTGTAAGTTATCTCTTTTCCCAAAGTTGTACGACCTATTTATGTCCCTTTTGTTGTTTTAAGCTTGGTTATTTCCCCTCGATCGCTTTGTGGAAAAGTCCCCAGGGAAAGCAGAAATCTCAGAGGATGGTGGAATGAAAAGGGTAGAATGTTAACTGAGATGGTGTTTTGTCTTTCTGTAGCACTAATGATCACGTTTATCACAAGCTGTATCTGATCAGCTTCACTCGGCCATCTTGACTACAAGTAAACGGCGTAATGAACACCGTCAAATTGGACATCTTGTCAAAAGTTGCGTGTTTCAAAGTACACATGTATTACATGTAGGCCTACTTGTATGTAAATCTTTAGATCCATTGGCAGCTAGGATAGCCGTGAAACTTTGATCACAGACAAGCTTATACAAGTAGATGATAAAAGATGCACACGCCGGATTATTTCAGCAAATTGTCAGAGATAAAAAAAAATAAAAAATTCCAACGTTCTCTTGTGGTTGAAGAACCAACTGCTGGTTTTACTTTTTACTGAAGCTGTTAAGCTGAAAATTGAACCACAGAGCAGCAGATTTTGGAGTTAGACATATGCTTTTTATACCTCAAATTCTAACAATTATAACAGGCCCATCAACTGCGTTTGAAAGACCTAATACATTGTACATGTATTTCTTAATCATTTATTGAATAATGATTCAGTCATGCCGTGGGAAAAAAGCCATTTCTGTAGACCCGAGACACAGGCAGCCAGTATGTTTGGTCGAGACACAAAGGCTGTTTTTTTTTTTTACAACTTTGATCTGCTTCACGTTTTTTTTTTTTACTGTATCCCACACTAGAGTTTTGTCCTCCTCTCTTAGCCTCACTTACTCAATCTCGTTCTCCGTCTGGTCTTTCATTCTCTGACAAGGTTAAGATGTGCTTGACACAGAGAGTAACCGTGACACTTTTCTCCTTTGATTTTTGTTTGTCTTGTTTAAAAAGGCCTGGTAGTAGTGATAGGTTGCCATAGTGATAACGCTGGATTGGCATAGGGTTACGAAACGGGAAGAGTGTGTGGCAGGGGCGAATATTTGCTTACTGATAGTAAACGTAGAAATTTGCTTGCATTGTATCGTGTACAGCACTCGACAGAAAGCCCATGGTGCACAATGATGTTGTCACAATGTTGTCATATTATCCTAAATCAACAATTACACCGGACAGTGCATTATTTTTTGGAACTTTTAAATATCATTGTACAAATTTCAAAAAGTAAAATTTGTTATAATATTTATATGCTTTCAGCATGATTCAAACACGTGGCGTGCACTTCCATTTCGTCAGCTGTTGGACAGATGTCCTAAATACTAATAGTAATGAGTGTATTAACAGGAGCCTGGCATGCAATAATTAATACAAGTGCATGTATGAAGGAGTGGAGCATTTTCCTATTTCCGACCTGTTCGGGCACTCTCTCCACCTTATTAAACATCAGCGTTTCCTCCTTTCAAGCCACTTTGCGGCCTAACTGGCAAATTTTAATTTCACCTTGTACTGTACACATGAATCGCTTGTTAGATAGCAGAGAAAATCTGAACATTCGGTGGCAAAATAAGGATTTAATCTGGTAATTTTCAGTTCCAAGCTTACTAGCAGTGAAAAGCAACAACAACCGCACAAGAAAGTGAGACAAGAAGAGTACGTAAACATTGTACGAGTAAACATTTGTACGAGTACAGTAACTTTTTTACTTCCCTCACAATGACCTCGATTACACTGCTGTGAGTTAAATAATATAATAATGTTTTACAAATAATTACATACATGTATACACACGTTTCAGCGTGGAGACTTTTTCGGCGTTGTGCAAGGTTGTGAACATTGTATACACTTATTACAATGTGAATCAATATTGAATTTGATTATCTTCTTCGGCATTCAGTATAAACATGCGGTTTTGATACATGTGCATGCAATAACATTGTATACATGTATTGTCGTGTCTGAAGATCAGTATCCATAATAGTAATACAGCAGTATCTCACTGTTAAGTTATGTGTTGACACAGTCTTGCTTGTTCAGGACATCTGGTAAACATTCAAATGTTACAGCGTGATAACTGACACGATTGTCTTCATTTTTACCCACGACCAATGGGACCCAGCCAATCACCTCACATATCTGCAGAGGGCATCCAGCGTGAGTGCTATCTAATGCTGAAGACATCCTAGGATGTAGGAGAATGAGCGACTGCCAGAGAGGCCCCCCACGGCAGTTTACGGCTTTCAGATAGGGCGTTTGTAGCCATACGGCACTTTTATGAGTCAAATTGATACATTTTCAGTCTGGTCGACATGAGATTGAACGACGGTGAATATACCAGGCATGCGTTAGCAACACGCCGAGCAGTTGTAAAAACAAGTATGGCAAAAGTGTGTGGGAAGCGCGTGGGTTTAACTATGATTTCATATTAATTCCCCCTTCTCTGGCTGAGCAATCTTTTCTTTTACTGCTCATCTCTCAATCACCGAAATGTATTATAAATGGAGTGTTTACTTAAACATAGAAACTCACATGGAGGCCTTGAGAAATAAGTTAGCAAATCATTAAAGGAGTTTACTTTATTAAGATGTACATTAAACGAAGGTGGTCAAGTCGCTAGGTAAAAAGGAAACTATTGGCGGTTCATAAATAAGTACAGGTACTCCCACATAAAACTTCATAATAAATGTGTTTTTCTGCCCGGAATGACCTGACCACCCACACTAAAGGATTCCATGTTGCTCTGACTTTTTCTGTAAATGATCAGGAAACATGATGAAAAATGATTATGTGATTCCTCCTACAGGTGAAATCTCCCAATGTATTTTACGAAAGATCCTTGATCGAAACTTCTGCATGAACAAGAAAAAAATAATTTAAAAAATGTAATAGACTGAAATACTGCACGTAAAAAGAAAGTACACGTAACTGACATTAAAACCTAAAAAAACAAAACAAAACCCCACGAACTCACCAGATGATTTGAGAAAGTTGATTTTGAAGGAGATTTGCACTTACGCTGTCAATCGTCAATCTCAGACTTACATGGCGAGAGAAAGAGAGAGAGAGAGACACACACACACACACACAGACAGACAGAGAACCGGAAGGAAAGAGGATGGGGCGGGTGGAATCTCGGAAGACCGAGGCAAAGTCGTGATTCTAGAATATACAGTGGTGTGCTAGCCAGATGTCACTATCATCCTCTTCCCGCATTTTAATGGCCTACCGTATGTTGCTATGCGCACCTTATGTTACATATGCGCGCAAATGGTTTTCTAAGCATCGCAAACTGTGCGTGTTGGAAGAACGTCTGAATCCGTCCATGATGGTACATGTGCATTTTTTTTCTGTTCGCCTGTATGAGTGTGTCTTCGAAATGAAAAGTTTCTGTAATTTTTCTTCAATTTAATTTAAAATAAAGTGCACTCATGACAACAGAATGATGGATAGTTGTGTATCACATGTCGTCCTGAAATCGACGAATATAGCAGACAAGGATCCATGTTTGTAGTTTGAGCTTGTATTTTAAAATACATGTAGTAATTAAATGCTGCCCAAAAAATGGTTGAAAGCTGCACAAACTTAAATATTCATTCATTTTAAAATCATTTTTAATTCAAAAGATTTCTTTTCTCGTACGCATTACCACTTTTATTTAACCCTGATTCAAGGATAGACTTTCACATACAGTACATGTAATTACATGTACCGTACTTGCTTGCCCACTTACCACTCTCTCTCTCCCTATCGCTCACTTTCCCTCTCTCTCTTCCTCTCGCGTTAAGTCATTTAGTCAACCTCACTCACTCACTCACTCACTCACTTACTCACTCACTCACTTACTCACTCACTCTCTCTCTCACTCACTCGCTCACTCACTCACTCACTCACTCACTCACTCACTCACTCATTCACTCACTCACTCAATCACTCATTCATTCACGCACTCACTCACTTACTCATTCTCATTTACCCTTCTGACTTACTCATCCCGTTTTCTCTTTCGCCCAGAGGAGGCTCCAAGAACTTCACAATATTATTACTCTTAGCAAATGAAGTTATAAAACAGCCTACCAATGTTTTTTTTTTCTGCCGATTTCCTGATTTTTATCAATTTAAAAACCGTTTTTTCTGAAGTCCGAAGCTGAAATCGAATACAGAAATTCCATGCTCCGCCCACTTCTTCTCCCTGGGGTGCATGGGTGGTGAAAAAAAGATGTATACTAAACCGTTCGCCTGGATGTAGATGCAGCAGCGTATTGTTTGTTTTTTCTCTAGAACTGGCCTGTCCCAAAATGTTACCTAAAGGGAGATCAACTCCAGGGGAGACTTTTTCTGGATTATCGGTCCTTATAGGCAGTGATTTAAGAATTTTTTTCTAATGAATGCAATGAATTATGGGGAGTGCACGGTTTTCTGTCTTAGACAGGGCAGCTTGAACAAAAATGATTGTCAGTCAGCCAACCCAGTAACCTTTTTTTTTCTTTTTCATGTACATATATGTGAGTGTGCATTAGAAAACCCACAATAATTATATACATGTATTTTATTATAAAATAAAAATTGTAGTGGGAGTGATTCAGTGTGTTGCAATTTGGGCCATTTTTTTTTCTCAGCTCTACAGCCTAAATGACAGTTTCGAAAATTATATTTGACTACATGTAATTTTCACAAGTAGGCTAAATGCACTAACTAACCTGATCCAATCGGTTTTGCTTCGATTTTTTTTTTTTAAATTAAGGTTTCAGGCTTTTTTTTTTTTTTTTTTAAATTTGTAAAAATGTAAAATACCGGTACAATAGGAATGTTTTCTTCCTGTGCTCCCTTTAATACGCCTACCGCACGGAGAGACTGTATTTGACAAGCGCTCAGTTGGTGCACTGTGTCCTGCCGTGTATGAGTTCTAAAGCAAGACTTGACTGTTCTGGGAATGAGCATGAGAGAGAGAGACTGAGAGAGAGAGAGAGACAGAGACAGAGAGAGACAGACACACACACAGGCAGACAGACACACACAGACAGACACACACAGACACAAACACAGACACACACACAGACACACAGACAGACACACACAGACACAAACACAGACACACACAGACAAACAGACACACACAGACACAGACAGACACACAGACAAACAGACACAGACAGACACACACAGACACACACACAGACAGACACACCCGTTTATCCAGCGTAGTGCCTCATCTAGTATATAATTGAAAACATTATATATATTGGTGAATGTACAGTATTTTTGTGTCAATGTCCTACATTTCTTACCATAGCAAAAAAGTCATTTTGCTTTCTTCGCCTTGTACGTAATTTCTTGATCCACAACCAAACAGCAGAAGCTTTGCAAACTAATGCATCTTCACGTACACGGGTATGACATTATCAATAAATCATCAACATAATTTTCAAACTTGTGTAAATGACGATGAAAATAATAATACATGTAGTTTTAAAGGCAATAATGACATGTAATTACAAAACGTATAATCACTTCAGAAATAATAACTACATGTAGGCCTACATGCATTACTGCAAAAAAAAAAAAAAAGATGAATGATAAAAGACACAAAATGCGTTTCAGTCTTAAATACATAAAGGGCCTATCAGTAAAGCTGTGTTTCCATTTTTTTACGGAAACTGCAAAAGGAAGTCAAAAATCTATCAAGTACTAAAAAGAAATACATGTAGTTTCCATGTGTACGGAAAATGGCGTTTCTGTACACATGAAAACATTCTTTCTATTTCACTACTTGTCCTTTTTCGTTGCCGTTGCCTTTTCGGTTCTCACGAAAACCCAACTTAAGATCAGCAAGGGCGGGTGTGAAACATTGTACAAATTAAATATTCCACCGCAGTTGGATCTTACTATAATTGAGCTACAGGGTGAACCTGTAAGCAGCTAAAACTTCGCGACTACGCCATCAAAAACTATGAAACTTGGTGTACTGCATCAATTTTTGACGGAGAGTTATGTGGACACAGTCATTTTGAACAAAAATCAGTCTTTACTATTATTGATATGAAAAATTTATGAGCCGCAAAAACACGCATTTTCATCGGATAGAACCGAAAAGTGTGACCGGAAATTTCGTCCTTGACCTTGCTTTGCACATTGATGGTCGAAAATCAACGTGTTATAAATCACATCTGTGTATTTCTAGGTGAAACTGTGGTGTAACAGTAAGTTCTACTAGTCATTGCATCGATTCCAAATGCCGTTTTAAGGTAGCCCAGATCTGGATAAATATGGTTGGGCTTGGTACATGGAAAATTTGCAAGATTTATCTAACGCAGGTCGGCTCGTCATATCAATAAAGGTCTGAACTGGCAGCCTGATCTTATCAGCTGTTGCTATTGTTGTTAGTTTTAGTAATATTGTATTGTACTGTATACTCCTTTTATCCCATTTGGGAAATTTGCCTTTGTGTCATTGCAGCCCAGTTACAATCGGAGGAGACATCTCTTCGCCATGTGCAGCGCCGTTCGGCGGTTTGTTTTTTGGGGGGTCGGGCGTGTGAGGAAACGGTAGTTTTTATGAGGCATACGTTTTTATTAATTTTGCCCGGGCAGCGGTCTGTTCGGCCTGCTCTCCTCGATTATCAACTGCCAAAGTATCTTTAGCGTGCTCAACCAGCACACGGGCCCTCCGGGCTTTTTGTCTTTATACCCAAGAAGACTGGGTGCTCGATCCTAAATAACCATAGAATCAGGGGCAGGAAAAGATGAGAAAAATTCCAAACTACCAACATGCCTGCACAGGCCGGGATTTGAACTCGGTACCTTCGGCATGAGAGGCGAGCACCTTGTCTCTAGACCACCGGGTCCCATTGAGTCCTTGATAATGTTTTTTTCTTGGTCGTTTTAAAGTAAGCAAATCTTTTCCTTGGGGATTATATGATGAGAACTTGAGCGTCAGCAAAATCTTGAGGTAGGCTATGTGATATATAACTGTAATGTTCTGTTGGGAGCACACCATTGTTTCTGTACCGAGTCGAAACACAAGTCAATTAAACACTTAATTTATTTACTATTGCTAATGTGAAATTAATAGGTCTAAAAACTACTTGTAATAATAATAATAGTTCGTCCATCAGGTATGATGATGACCTTAACAACACCAGAGGAATAAAGAACAGAAATTGTTGAGAATTTCAACACATGGACAATAAAGAGAACTAAAGGACACAGAGGACAGAATGGAAAGACTGTTCTTTCATAACTTATGGCTTCTCATGTGACTGATAAGTCCTATTTTTGCCCTGCAGACCTTTCCGCATAAATGACAAGAGTGCTCCGTTGGTTCAGTACCACTGGGCCTTTTCTTGCGCCGTTCTCTTTTTTTGATAGCCTGCTGGACTCTGTCAGCTTCCCATTGTCACGAGCAGAGTTAGGGTCTTGGGGATGTTACGACTGCACGAGAGGCAGCTAACTCACACTCGGACACAACCACACAAGAAAAGTATTAAATAACTAGAGCGTATATATGTCAGGCCGGTCAGGCCATAGTTTACATAAATATTAATAACAAAACAAAAGACAATAGGGGTATATATTCAAACCAAAAAACTCTAATTAATAACTTAACCAATGATATTCATGTAACTCTGGAGGTACTGCAATCAATAGCAAATAGGTATATTATACGAAACTAGATATCAATTTAAAGTGACAGTTGAGTCGCCACTGGCCAGTCGCCAGGCAAACTCTCCATAAATAATATGGGCTTGAGTGTTAGGAGAGCCCAGTATGTTCAAAGCCTACAGAAGCACTCTTCGGCTTGTAGGTAATTTAAGCAGTTGCCAAAAGACTATATTTTATGCACAATCACTATTCAATTCATCAACAATGTGCTATATTATTCCAATCATACTATGGCAATAGATCTATGATACAGGACACTCGTGGTCGAGTGCCAGCTGGGGTTTCCTTAGTCTTCCTATGAGGCTGTAGTTCTCTCTCTATCTCCGATCTCTAATTATGCTTGAATAAATAAGATATATTACCATTGCTCACGCCTACTGGTAGGCGCGAACATCAATATAGCGCAGCGTGGGCTTTCAAAGGTCAGCCCACTCAGACCTTTCTTTCTAGAGCTCAGTCAGTCCGTTAGCAAGGACTTCTTGTCTTCAAAGCACACAGTTCAGGTACTGGTCAACCGGAGATACTTCACGACACGATGCTTCTGCTCGTCTGTATTCACTAAATCTGAACGTTACACGATGTTTTATACTATCTAACTACCCAGCGTGCTAGTCCGCTGGCCCAATTAGTTCAGCTATCTCATAGGTCGAAACCTCCCACCATTTTAATTGTAGTAATACGTCTGCACTATTCTACCAGCCAGTTAACGTGCAAAAACTTGTCTAGTCATACTTAACAATGTCAACTAGCCCCACCTTGTTTCACCCCTACTCCATTACTTATTAATCACGAACATTAAAACCGACAAGCGTGCATCTAACAGTTTAACTTTACATTTATTTACTCACCAACTATAATTCGCGAGGGCCGTTCACGGCCACCAGCCAATTTCTCATGGCCCTGGTAAACAACAACAACAACTCACTCTCTGCGTGAGTTTTAACAACATCTGAATCATGACACCCATGCTTTGCTGCCTCTGGTAAGGGCCGCCCTCCAATTTGCACGATCAAGCGAGAGCTTTTCCCACTCACTCACATCAATGGCAAAGGCCTTCAGTGATTGCTTGAGAGTGTCTTTGTAACGTCTCTTTGGGGCCCCAACATTCCTCGTTCCATTGGAGAGCTCAGAGAAGAAGATTTGCTTAGGGAGTCTGGAGTCGGGCATTCTGACAACATGTCCTGCCCAACGTAGCTGAATTTTTTTCAGGTGGCAGAAGATGCTCAATTCCTTGGCACGATTGAGGACCTCAGTGTCTGGAATTTTATCCTGCCATTTGATCCTTAGGATCTTTCTAAGGCAGACCAGATGAAAGTGATTTAGCTTTCTGGCATGCGATTGGTACACTGTCCAGGTTTCAGCCCCATAGAGTAGGGTGGGAAGGACCACAGCATTGTACACTTTCAGCTTAGTGTCTGTGCGAATGCCGGCAACATCCCATACTCTCTTTCGAAGCCTGCCAAATGCAGAGCTGGCTTTGCTGATTCTTGAGAGAATTTCAGTATCAACACGAGCCGCGGAAGACAGTGTACTGCCAAGATAGGTGAAGTTCTCCGACACCTTCAGAAGACTGTCATGGACTTTGATATTTGGGGTCACAGGATACTTGTCGTCTGGAGTAGGCTGATGGAGCACTTCCGTCTTCTTTGTGCTTATTGTGAGGCCAAAGTTGTCACAGGCACTAGAGAACTTATCAACACAGTTTTGCATGCTATCCTCATCGTGTGCCAGAAGTGCACAATCATCAGCAAATAGTAGGTCACAGACTTGAGTACTTTTGGTTTTGGTTTTTGCCTGAAGTCTCCTGAGGTTGAATAGACTGCCATCAGTTCGGTACTTGATGCTTACCCCTTGAGGAGGAGAGCTAAAGGCTTCTTGTAGCATTGCAGAGAACATGATGCTGAACAGAGTTGGGGCTAAGACACAACCCTGTTTTACCCCATTTGTGACAGCAAAGGGCTCTGAAACACTGCCGTTGCTTTTGACTGCAGCTTGCATGCCATCATGAAACTGGCGCACTATTGTGATGAATTCGGGTGGACACCCAAACTTCGCCAAGATTTTCCAGAGGCCTTCACGACACACTGTGTCAAATGCTTTTGTGAGGTCAACAAATGTGATATACAGCGCTTTATTTTGTTCCATGCATTTTTCCTGAATCTGTCTGGCAGCAAATATCATATCCGCCGTTCCCCTCTCTTTACGAAAGCCACATTGGCTCTCGGGAAGCAAGTCATTTGACGAGAGGTGATCAAGAAGGCGATTCAGAAGCATTCTTGCCAATATTTTGCCAGCAATTGAAAGTAGAGAGATTCCCCGATGGTTGTCACAGACTTGGCTGTCCCCTTTGTTTTTGTACAGATGGATGATTGAAGCATCTTTGAAGTCCTGTGGCAGCTTCCCTGCTTTCAACATATGATTGAACAACTCGGTCAACCTTTCAATAAGCTTTTCTCCACCGAAGGCATACACCTCAGCAGGAATTGAATCCACGCCTGGTGATTTGTTAAAGGACATCTGATTTGTGGCAGTTCGGGTCTCATTTGCTGTGAATGGCTTGGCAAGAGCTGCATTAATAGGAGTCTGAGGGACGCGGTCAACGGACTCAGTATTTATATTTGATGGCCGATTTAGCACACCTCCGAAATGTTCTGCCCAACGCTGAATTATGGCATTCAATTCAACAATGCGTGTTGAACCATCTGACGCAAGAAGTGGCGTAGTGCCAGAGCGGGATGGTCCAAACACAGCTCGGAGGCTCTCAAAGAACTTTCTAGTGTTGTTTGTGTCGGCATATTTCTGAGTTTCTCTTACTCGCTCTTCAAGCCAGTCATTTTTCATTTTCCTCAGCTTCTTCTATAGTACACCCTTACATGCACGCAGTGCATCAGCTTTTGCTGTGGAAGAGGGGTCACTGCAGTGAGCTTGGATGAGACTATTTTTTTCTTTGATGAGCACTTTGATTTCATTATCATTATCATTGAACCAGTCCTGGTGCTTGCGGACAGGAAAACCAACTGTGCTGCTGGCGCAAGAGTGTACAGTCGTATTTAGGTCAGTCCAGCTCTGTTCAATGTTCTCAGGGTCAAAAGTCACGCAATCCAATTTTGAGGAGAGTTCTGAGGAGAGCTCGCTCTGTTTCTCAGCTGAGCAGAGTTTTGAAACATTTAGGCGTTTAGGTGGCGCTTTCCCTTGAGGGCGTCTATTGCGCCTCAATGTTAGTCTGAGCTGGCAAACAATGAGTATGTGGTCAGTTCCACACTCGGCACCACACATCGCCTTTGTTACAAGGACATCCTTTCTGTCAGTCTTCCTCACAATGACATAGTCTATGAGATGCCAATGCTTTGAGCGGGGATGCATCCATGACGTTCTGTTTCTCACGGGGAGACTAAAATTTGTGTTGGTAATGAACAGGCCAAATTCAGCGCACAAAGTAAGTAAGCGCAACCCATTGTTATTGCATGAACCAACTCCATGAGGGCCCAAAACATTTGGCCACGCTGAGATTTCGGAGCCAACCCTAGCATTGAAGTCCCCCAAGAGAATCAGCTTATCAGCTGCCGGGACAGAGCATATGACAGATTCTAGATCAGAATAGAACTTGTCTTTGGCTTCATCTGGGTTTGTCATGGTGGGCGCATATGCGCTAATGAGGGTGGCTGACTGGCTTTTCCCAACTGGGATCCTGAGTGTCATTAGCCTGTCATTTATTTCAATTGGCATGGACTGCAAGTTTCTGACAAGGTCATTTTTAATTGCAAACCCAACACCATGCTGTCTCGGTTCGACTGCACCCTTGCCTTTCCAGAAGAAGGTGTATCCACCACTGAGCTCTTTGAGTTGGCCACTATCAGGGAGTCTGGTCTCACTGAGTGCCACTATGTCCAGGTTATACCTGCTGAGCTCAATGGCAATAAGTGCAGTGCGTCTTTCCGGGTTGTTTGAGTTGTCCTGTAGTGTGCGTATATTCCAGGCTCCTAGCCTGAGTAAGCTGAATTTCTTTTTGTTTCGACCGCAAAAAGGGATCCCCACTGGTCGCGGTATACCAGTCAGGGTGATGTGAAGTGGGCTTTCTTTAGGGCACCTTTTCTAGCCCCTTCCTCAGTTGAGGTGAGCAGTGCTATCCTTAAATAAGGCTGCTCAGCTACTGTGGGTGCTGCCTCCCCACGCCTCCACTTCAATCGACGATGAAGCGACCATAGCCCACAGCCACCAACGTGTAGGTCTGTGCTAATAGCTTCCAGTCTATCCAAACTTCTGCCACCGCACTTGCCCATCGCCGTTGGAATTTTGAGAGGAAAGAAGACGAGACAAAGATGAAAGAAGACGAGGTGAGTGTTAAGACTGGCGCAAAGAATTTGTTTTTAGTGAGAAAGAGCTGCGCAAACATCAGACTCACTCTCTCGCCTGGACACAACTTATCCAAGTGGCAAGACAGGGTCAAGACGACTGGAAATGTATCCAGGTGCAGGAGGATGCCAGAGGGACAGTCATATTGCCTGACCGGCTGCCTGTAGGCTACTCCACAGCCTCGCAGTCCCAACTGACTAGGGGGAAAGACCCAAACCAAAGAACACCAATACTGGTGGATGCTCTGTGTCACGATATCCAGGCCAGAGTGACGGTATATTGCCATCTGCCCTATCAATCAACCACTGGCCTGCTGCCGCCAGCTTCGAAGCTGCGTCCGGGAAGTTTGCTCAATTCTTCGTCTGTGATTTAGGCAAACAAGCCTATGACCACACCGCTACCGGGGGCCAATGTGAAGGACTCAAATACTGAGGGTCACATTGTGCCCTAGCATGTGGCCGTTGGGTTAGATGAAACCTCCTCCGCCCTGGCCGTTTGCACCGACAGGTGCACGCCCACTGATACCATGCTAGCGTACCAGTTCATGAAACATGTTGTACTGGATTACATGTTACCAGTAGCAGATTTTTCTGACTACTTGTATAATGGTAGCAAATGCACAAATACTTTTATAATTGAATTCATACATAAAAAAGGCACGTATATTTTATAATTTCAATTCGTTCCGGATTAAATGTAATTTAAACCTGTTATGACATCCATTCCACTGGATCCAATTAATTACATAACAGGTCGATGTATTTCAGATTCCATTAAGTATCCCAATTAACAAAGACAAGAATAACATTTTTGAGTGTACATAAAGTATAAGATATTAAGATCTGTTTTCTGAAGTGTAACACTCAGCATACCCCAGACGATTACTGTCGATGGTGGGAGCAAATTATGAATAAATGAATAAAGTGGCGAGGTCATTTCATAATGCCTGTTTCTGAACACAATTTAGTTCAGACTGTGGTTGACAATTTGTCATAACGTCAATTCTTTGTACATGAAAACGGCAGAATGACATCCGGCGTAGGCTGAGTGGCAGTTCTTGGCGCTGTCGTTGGGAGTTACTGTAAATGATGGTGATGGGGATGACGAGATTACCAGTGATGAGGAAAGTGATGATAATGCAATGAAGAAGAGGATGATGTGATGGTGGTGATGATGATGGTGGTAATGAGGAGGAGGTTAAGGGCGATGAAGAAGGCGATGATCGTAGTTATGATGATGGAGGGGACGATGAATGTGAGGATATGCTGATGCGCATGAAAATGGTGATGCGATGACCGAAAGTAATGATGATGGTACGTGTATAATTATGATAACAGATTATACACACTTATTGTTGATGTCGGCAAAGTTGATGATGTAGAGCAGTTACTATCAAACATTAAAAATCATGATTAATGAAATGATGTTGCAGAAAATGATGATATATTCCAATATTGTATAGAAGATACTGTTTTTGATTATGTTATCTGTGATTTGAAATTGAATTTATGTAAAACTATCGAACTTGGATACAAAATTCTGTAATTGTAAATAAATAGAAATGTAAATATGGCTGAGTGCATCCAGAAATGTTTTGAAATTACTGGAATTTCTTTTTGTTGCAATACGTGTATGTAAAATATAATATACGTGCAGCATGCATTTCAGCACAGCAGGAAATATGCAAATTCTAGAGCAATAGTTCATTTTGGATGGATCTATCACAAATGATTAGTTTTGATAAATAAATACGTTATGCCTGGTCGTATTAGACATATTCCGGTTGATAACAATAACACGTTACCGCACAGAGCGTTAAATGACAAGAGCGTTAAATGACAATGTTCAGAATCAATTGCGTTAGAATCAATAGCATCGCATTATTCACTTACTATTCCCATTATTTAGATATTTCATCAAAGTTGGATTATTTCTAATGTGCCTGAAAATTCTAAAAGGCTCACAATATAACGCTTACGATCTCCCGAGTCAGGAAGAAAAGATAAGAGCATGCATGTTTAAACACATAGAAAAAAGATCCCCCCCCCCCCCCAAAACCCCAAAACAACCAAGCATATACATGTATATCTTTGACACCCCTCATTCCCAGATCGACTGAACTGGGAAATTCATGTTATATACATGATGTAACCATGTGACGGGGAATGAAATTTTTATTATCATTGGTAAAATATTCAGCCAAATTCCCAGTGTGGTACATGTATATAGCCCAGGAATGCTCATTTGTATAAATGGCAACTGCCGACATACTAATCTTTATCATTTCAGCTATATAAGAATACTTGCACATGCAGAGACATCTACCTTATGTTTCGTTGTCAAGAATGCACTAAACAGTTTACATATTTGGTAATGAAGAACCCACACATTTGATATAAAACTTAAAATAGAACAATAATACGAAACAATTTGTTTCACAGAGCTTGGTGAGTGCCGGATTTAACTTTCGACCTCCAAGGCATACACAAGTGAAAGCTTATTTTAAAGATTTGAAATGAGGAAATGAAATTTGACAATTTCCTTTTATGAAAAAAAATTAGGGTTACACATTACGCTGTTACTAAAGTAACTGCGTATTTTCAATACGCCCACGACAAGAGTAAGTCAGAGTGACTTCCAGAAACTTCGAAAACAATTCTTTGTGTGCTATTATTTCAGTTGGCCTAGATTGTGTAAAGCAGTATTTTCATTGCAGTTAATTTTGACCAAAATATACCCTTGCTCAGCAATAATAAAAATGTCGTGTATTTGAATGGTAAATAATTTTGTCATTCTGAATTAAAATAAAGTTATATTTTGAGAGAAGGATAGAAAATTATGACAAGTTGACAAATTGTTATTTACGTAGCCGGGAAGTTTTTCTCTTTTTTAAAAAAAATTCTTGAACTGAGCACAGTTGAAAGAGCCATTGAACAAAAATAATAGAAAAAAAAAGTTTGGGACTTCTCAGAGTTAATTTTCATGCAATTCGTGACCATCCTATTGCACAGCACTGTGTTCGTGATTTATCAGTGTGAGAAAAATGGTTTCCAATTTTGGAGATAAATTTCCAAAATTTCATGTAGTTTTGACACCGTGACGTAGCTCGTGAGTGTTAGATGACTCATTTGTGGTTCTTTCATTTTTTTTTTTTTTAGGTGTATGCATGTATCTATATTATTTGTAACAAAACTAGACCTATCTTCATACACAAAAAAAAAAAAAAAATTTTTTTTTAAATTGCAAATTTTCTCACATCACAAGTACTTCTCCTTGTCTTTGCTACGATGAGCAGCCGATGTGATATTGCATTCGGTAAAAATAAAAAAAAATAAAAAAAATTGACCAATGTCAGATCCAAAACAAGAGTGAAGGTAAACTTTTCTTTCTCATTTAAGCATTAAATATTAAAGTTTAAGCATGGCTGTGTAAGAGTTTTGTGTTCATCCACCTGAACTTAATGTGATGCATTCACTGAAGTCTTGGTGGATGTACATAGTTGCTAAGAGGGAAATCGGCATCAAGTTCAAAGGTGGTGAGGAAGATTGTGGGTTTGTTCCCTGTTGTCTAGATTAGATGGTGCTCCTGGAGTCAATGAATTTGACCCTGTGTATGAGAACAGTGACCAGTGAACACTGCGAACCTTGAATTGCTGTGTTTGATGGGTGAGTTGGTTGGTAGCACTGCAATCAGGCTGGGTAAAAATGCATTGTGGGGCAAGACTAGGAATTTTTCCGATAAATAAAAGAATAGGGATGATTATGTTTTATGCTTTTGTTAAAAAAATATTATATGATAACATGTATGTATGAAAGTTTGTGTGTAGTGTGTGCGCGTGCGTGTGTGTGTGCGTGCAAATGTATATAGCAGATTGTTACGAAATGAAATAATCTATTTTTACTTTGCCAAATTTTTTCCTGTGATAACCTTTCAAAGTGAAAAAACAGTTAGGCCCTAAACAGTTTATTTTTTGTGTTGTTGTTTTTCGTTCATTTTTCTTTTTTGTTTGTTTTTCATTTCTCTCATCTGCTTGTTTTGTACCATTATGGATAATACAACAGTCATGCTGATTAAAAAACAATGATACCGTTGAGCTATGAATTACACACTAAAAGAGCTCCAATAGCCCAAATGAAGAAAAGCTTCTCACCACTTTTTTATATACACGTGCATGTGCTGAGGTTTCAGACCAAATTTACTTTGAATTTATGAACACAAACTGAATGTTTTATCACTTTGCATAGCACGAGCTTTTCGTTCCGACTCCGGACACTCTGGCCGTGCTGAGAGTGAGAGTCAATTTCTGTGCCACTCCACTTGTGCTCGCATCTTTCTGGTAACTTGGCAATTACAACTTAACTTCTTAATAAAAACTGACAGATGTAAAATTAGCTTCACGCCTAAGTTGATGGCAAGCAAAATATTAGCGTGGGCTAATACTAGTAATAATACTAACAGGAAGTCATCGTACAGATTTACCCCGCACAAGTGACTTTCCAGCGATTTAAATTGTTAAAAATTTGGGGCTAGGTTCGATTACGACAGCCGAAACATCGACTGGATCTTTTGAACTTCTGTTCTAAAAAAAAAATTCGAAGTGCTTATTCGCAGACGTCTACGAATAAGATCCTCATCTTGTTCGCAGGTGGGGGCGTCTTGGTTTTTGTGATGACTACCACGGAAGAGTTCCTCCAGCCTTCGGGGTCTGCGGTAGCGCCAAGTTTGGGTAGCGCAATGACTAGCATCTGGGGTTATCAGTCGGAGACTATGGGGTTCAGTCCGTCTTGGGTTCAATCCCACGCCGAAGCTTTTTTTTTTTTTTAAAAAACCTAGATCTAGTACTGCTCATTATTAATATTAGGAATATTTTTTTTCCCAAAGGATTTTGCAAAATGGATGTCGTGGGGAAACTGATCATTACTAGTGTGCTCCAGATTACTTCTCTTATTTATTCCTGTTCATTGAACTGGTCAGATGCTAATTAAAAATAAAATATATATCAAATTTTAAACATGCAAATGATTTCTTTTACTTAGTATGTACGGACAATTTCATCTCCCTCTACGGTAACTTAGATCTATCCTGTATTTACTGAAAATCTATTTTGGGGGTCTTTTACTTCAGTTATTTTGTCATGACGTTTTGTTTTATTACTTTTTTGTTTGCATGGACGTTTTTGTTCATTTTTATTTGCTGTGCCTGACTTTCTCTGTGATTTCACATCGGCCAAAATTGGCTAATAAAAAACAAAACAAAACAACTCCTAGTCATAATTTTATACTCTGGAGCAAAGCAACGGTGATCAGTCGGGGGAAAATGCAGAACAAAAGTAACAGAAAAAAAAAAGTCAGATCTTGCAGAGATTCGAACTCCCCTTTCCGACTCGCCTGACGAGTTTACTTATTAGCATGCCACCATGGAACCTGAGAAAAAGCGCTGGCATGCAGGGTCTCTCTAATGCTACCGAGGACACGATAAACGATAAGTATCGCTAAAGAAATAAAAAGGCCACCTAGCGCATCATTACTGTAAGAAACATCGTTACTCCGAATCGAGCCATCTTACAGAGTGAAGAGCCTAATTATTCAACAAAACAAGCCAGAATTGTGATCTAAAAGGAGCTCTTCCTAAATAAAAATCGCGGAACCAAAATCTGTTTGCGAATAAGATTCTGATCTGCAGACGTTTCCGAATATATACGCGTGGCCAAAAAAAATTCCGACACATGGGCTGTTATGGCACATCCTCTTGCAATTCCTCCGTTCTCACAACTTTCCGTGGTAAGAATATATTTACGGTTTCATACGATTTGAAAATCTAGCCTTCCGAAATAACCATGCAAGATCTGAATAATTTTTTTTTTAAGAGATAGAAAACAAAGGCATTGTCCATCAACTGAGCCCACTGGCCAACCAATTTTAAGTAATCAGTTAACTTACTGAGCCACTTACTTATCCACTTCTTGCAGTTCCTTACCACCGCCACGATCATCAACGCTGAAACCACCCATCACCATCTTTACCACATGCACAACCACCTCAAGCACCATCAAAAACAGTGGAAGGCGGAAAGTGGCCGCTGTCGTGCCGATAAGCCATTGAACCCAAACTACCAGAACAATCACGCCTAAATCCATCAACACCACAACCATCTCTTTCACAAACACCAACACCATCTCTATCATCACCATCTTACCTCCAAATTAACCACCATCACTACTACATGTATCATTTCTAAACCACCATCATCACCACAACTATATCTGCAACTGCCACAACCATCATCCCCAAATCCATCACCACCACCACGATCAACAACCACCATAACTACCACTACCAAAGTACCAGAGTAAAAAAAAAAAGGAAAATAAAAGCAGACAACGTGGTGTTGACGGGAACAACAAGCAGAGAGAGATCAGCCTATCAGCTGTCACCCAGTAGCCCCTACATCCATGCTTTACACACCAGAAACTTCGGCCAGGGTAATTTCCAGCATGTCTGACCACTTGTCATTTATTGGGGGCAAATTCAGGTTTGCAGATAACTGACCACATGAAGTGGCCACTCGCAAAAGGTGGTAAGTTCATATTTCGAAATATGGAACGAACTGTATCTGTATGATGATTTGCATAACAAAGCCACCTCTCGTACGACTCTGTTTAAAATAATCATTGTATTTTGATATGTTGAAATTAAAACTCGTTAAAATAATCTTTATTCTGAATCAGAAAATGTGTTTTTTTTTTTTCAGCCCACGCTTTGTGAGACTTACAAGGTTTTGCACGTGTTCTGCTCACACAAACATCCAAGAAAATATATATTTACTCGTCGCTGTCAGATAGAGCAAGAACGCAGAGTTTTTGCGCCTGGTGATTTAATGTTCTGAAACCGTCCTAAGACTGATTAACGTATCCCCGAGAACAGAAATATTTTCATGGTTTAGACGTGGCATCCAATCTTGTGGGAGAGATATGCCATTATCAGATAATTATGATAATCTTACTGCACACATTCTCGTCTACATTGTTTATAGAAATTCTTTTACAAGTTTACGCAATAATATGTTTTACTACGTTGAAACAAGCTTAGAATAGTTTTAAAAATGAGGTTCTTGCCGAGAAATTGGCCGCCGTTAAACATAAGCCATTGCTGTCAGAAAGAGGCCACGAAACATAATGATAAAACTTATCACAGATTTCAAGAAATCTCCTCAGCTTTAGCTCATGAAACACAGAATAATAGCAATTTTATTCTGTGCAAGTCTAGCTCTTGGTCAATTGACATCACACACAGAGCAAATTCAAAAACCATAGAAAAACCGTGGGATGTTAGGAAGTAACATTTGGCACAAAGTTACGAGTTGATTAAAAAAACAATAACCAGCTAACTCACCCGCAGGTATTTGACCAAGCACAGTTTGGTAACCCCTTCTTATTCAGTTTGGCAAATTCTTTTTGAATTAGAATAAAAAAAAATTTACTCTCCAAAAAAAAACAAACAACTTCATGAGGGGTCCCTAGTGACCAAAAGCTTGTGTAGTTTATTTCATTTTCAATCTTTTAAAAGTCTTTGTATAGATTTTTTCTTTTTTCTTATGAGGGACTTTGAAAAAAAAATGTTTTCCTCCACATTTGAATATCATGCACGTCCTAATAGACAGTGAATTAACCTGATAATACAGGCCACTCCAGTAAGTAGTGGCACAAAGTATTTCTTGTTTACAACTACTTTTAAAACATGTTTTCAATCATCGTTAAGTCTTGTTGACAATGATGATCATGACTATGGCTTTGCGGTATTTAACCTGACTCTTTTTCTGTAAGCATTTCTTATATGGGTGGTAGACTGCGTATATAGTGACAGTGACTACTTCTGAGGTAGAAGGACCAGTCGTAATTTATTTCACAAATTCTAAGATTTAAAAATCAACAAATCAGTAAAGTTCTCCCATGGTAGGTCTATATATCCTTCAATGCAATTCACTTAAGTGTATAATAATTATATTGACCTACCGCCAAGATAATTACGTTCAAATTACATCCCTTCAATTGCCGTGATTTGGGACGATCCTGGTTGATGAAATTTTTACTTCCGAGACAGTTGTCAATTACACGAAACTTGTCATTTAACTCAACACTACGCGTCCATTTTACTCTCTCCCCCACCCCCCCTTTTTTTTCCCCTTTTCAACCACGTCAATTAACGGGCAGTCCGAAATTATTGCGTTTACAATTTAACATGAAGCCATTTACCTCTCCGTTATAGACCGGTCCTGCATCGTTTGCCCGGGGAGAAAGAAAAACAGCAACCTCATTACTCGCCTCAAACGTGGGAATCAAGCTTTTAACCTTTTGAAGCCCATCTCCCTTAAATGTTTCCGATAAGATTATAGGCCTGGACGATTGCAGTTGCGGGCATAATTTACAAATAATTGGCTCCAACTGCTTGTAACTGTAGCTATTCTACCCCTGAAGTTTCTCAAAAATGGAAAGGGGTGGGGCTGTATACAGCACCTGTGATGTTGTATGTGTTTTTGTAGGGGAGAGGCATGAGAGTGAGCTTGACTTAAATCCGTGCAAATATTCACAGGCCAAGTCGAAAGAATATCATCTGGGCATAATTGGGAAGCAAAGACAAACACTGTGGCAAAGTAAAAAAAAAAAATTATATGTTGCAAAGCCTCGCGTAAGAAATAATACAGAAACGATATAATAAAATGCAAAGGAAAAGGGAAGACACACCGAGCGTTCGATATGTAGGCCTATTACTTTTATCAAGGAAAAAAAGTCTGGAGTCGTAGATAAGTACTCGAATTGTTTGTACATTCTACAATTTTTTCTTTGTCTAATGGTCTTTTTGATTTAATTTTCCACCCTGTTACATTTTTTTCCTTGATAAAGTTAATACATTCGGAAAGCTTGGTGTGCCATCCCTCTGCATTTTATTGTATCGCCCTTATGCGAGACTATGCTACACACAACTTTTTCTTTTTGCCACGTTTTGTCTTTGCATCAAGCTTTGCTGCGACCCCACAGTTATGTTGTGGTTTGTATAATAATATTTCATCAATTGGGCAGCACAGCGTTTACAAATCAACTCAAGTCTTCAACAAACTTCATGCGGATTGGCTTGAAATTTCGAAACTGCAGTGCAGTGACCGGACCGCTCGTATGCTTAAAGTTATTCATAAATGTCGCGGACACGATACATTAACTAGGTATTTTATAACGAATGTAAAGGTTACCATGGCAGTCATATACTGATGGTTTATTTACAAAAGCAGATGCAAAAAAAAAAAAAAAAAGCAAAAAGCAAAAAAAAAAAACAGGTAATCATAATTTGAAATGGTCGTTCTCATCCTTCCATTTACTACCAAGCTGAAGTATTACAGTAATATAGATTTAATATAGCAGATGTTTTGGTCTCAGATGGAGATAATGTACTTTCATAAGAAGTAAGTCTTATGGTAAAAAGTCTATATATTTTTTCTTTCTTAGGATAGCAGAGAAACCTACTTTGTCAGGGCTAAACCATGGGCGTATTTGAAATCCAGAAATGGAAGGTCACAAGGATTGATGTGAAGAGTTTACAAATTAGGTTCCTTTATTGAACATTTGTCCAAAAAATTTATTCATTTTACAATACTTTACTTGTATAAAATGTTACAATTAATGCTGCTGAGGTCATAGTAATTAAATAAAAGACAAACCCTTTTCTTCTCATGTGTGATCAAACGCGTGTATTTCCTTATTTATTGTAATCACTGTTGATGCTTTTTCGGTATGGTTTTGAGGTATAGTTATATTTTTGTGTTTTGTTGTTGTAGATTTTGCACTTTTCATCCGATTGCATATTATAAACACACAACGATGTAATTAACAAATGACGTTAGATATAGGTCCTAAGATCTTGGGTTGTAGCAAGGTCGGCATATTTTACTCCGTATGTACGTCAGCAAGCCGGGGGGTGGGGGGGTGGGGGCAAGTACTTCGAAACACGAAATAGGAGAGAGTCAGCCAATAAAACCATTGGAAGCAAGGAACAAACACGTGTGTTGTTAATAAATTGTAATAAATCGGATCTTTCAAAAAAAAAATAAATAAAAGACGGGGGCTGACTTTAGAAAACAGCTGTTTCACTAGTCTGTACAAATTTAGAAGGGCACAAATGCGATATTGTCAGCCGGCCGCCGCCCCCCCCCAAACAACAACAACAACAACAACAACAACAACAACAACAACAACAACAACAACAACAACAACAACAACAACAACAACAACAACAACAACAACAACAACAACAACAACAACAACAACAACAATAACAACAACAACAACAACGATAACAACAACAACAACAACAACAATAACAACAACAACAACAACAACAACAATAATAACAACAACAACAACAATAACAACAACAACAACAACAACAACAATAACAACAACAACAACAACAACGATAAGAACAACAACAACAACAACAATAACAACAACAACAACAACAACAACAACAATAACAGCAGCAGCAACAACAACAACAATAACAACAACAACAACAACAACAACAACAACAACAACAATAACAACAACAACAACAACAACAACAATAACAACAACAACAACAACAACAATAACAATAACAACAACAACAATAATAACAACAACAACAATAATAACAACAACAACAACAATAACAGCAACAACAACAACAACGATAACAACAACAACAACAACAATAACAACAACAACAACAACAACAACAACAACAATAACAACAATAGCAGCAGCAAC